>CM057338.1:633844188-635044188 GCA_030015575.1 Agapanthus africanus
AGGTCTCGAACTCAAAGGACTCCAGCAAAGGTTCAAAACGAGTGTAGGCAACCGAGTCGGATGGTTCAGGTAACTCATCCGAAAAGTCGAAAGATTCAAACTCGGGTTGTGCGCGGCTAAGATCGTTCGTGAACGTGAAACACTCGTAGTCGTTATCGGGCGCAGAAACAGCAGCAGGTTCGAAGAGACACGCACTAGTGGCGTCAAGATTATCGTATTCAAACAAAAACTCCTCGAATTCACACTCTTCGGGGGTGATCTCCTGGATCGAGCAAACATCCAGTATATGAGCATTAGGTTCGGCGGGCTGATTCCCCAACCTAAAAATGTTGAGTTCAATTGTCATATTTCCAAAAGAGAGGTTCATTGAACCATTGCGACAATTGATCACAGCATTTGAGGTTGCGAGAAATGGGCGACCGAGTATCACCGGAATTTGATTCCGGGGGTTAGCTACAGGCTGTGTATCTAAGACAATGAAGTCGACGGGGAATATGAAGTCCCCGACTTTGATTAACACATCCTCTAGCTCACCCCTAGGATGGGTGATCGATCGGTCGGCCATCTGAAGAGTGCAGTGTGTGGGTTTCAGCTCTCCGACGCCTAATTGCTCGTATACTGAATACGGAAGCAAGTTAACACTGGCACCAAGATCTAATAGTGCGCGGTTGATGTTCTTATCCCCAATAGTAATTGAAATCGTAGGACAGCCAGGGTCCTTCCGTTTTTGTGGTAAAGATTGGGTAAGGGCATCACTCACAGCACTAGCCAAGAAAACTTTCTTGGGTACCTGAGACTTCCTCTTTTTCGTGCACAAGTCCTTTAAGATTTTCGCGTAAGAAGGGACTTGTTGGACAGCATCTAAAAGAGGAATGTTAATGTTAACTTGCTTGAATAACTCCAAAATCTTCTCCATTTGTGGATTTTGTTTGTTAGACCTCAACCGGTTTGGAAATGGAACATTTTGAAAATTGGTTGAGTCTAATGCTGGAGGAGGAGATTTTGGAGTTGGAACGGATCCCAGAATAGGTGTTTTTGTGGAGTGAGAAGCGGGTCCGTTTAGAGAAGAAGAGCAAAGAGAGCCTTGTGAAGAACGGAGAATAGGCTCGGAAGACGAAGAAGAAGAAGCAGGAGAAGAAGAAGAAGAAGAAGCAGCGGCCGGGGTGTCATCGTTGATTTGCTTACCAATGTTGTTTTGCAGCACCCTCCCTGATCTCAGTGTGGTTACGGCACTCACATTATGGATTTGTTGTTCAAGAGCAACATGTGCATTATGTGGGTGGCCGGGATTTGGAAGTGGCTGGGACGGGAGCTTCCCCTTCTCTCTCTCGCTCAAGGCCGCGTTCAGCTGTGCAATCTGGGCCTCGATGGTCTTGATGCTCTGCCCGTGTGCGGCGGTGTGTTGCACTAAAGATTGGATCGAAGACTGGATGTTGGCGGTGGATTGAGTCGATTGTTTAACAAACGCATCCAGACTTCGCTCGAGCGAGGAAACCTTATCGTTGTTCGACGGAACAAAGTTGTTTGGTGGAAAGGAATTGTTCGGTGCAAAGTTGTTCGTCTGGTTTTGGTAAGGTTGGGGTTGGAAGGGCTGCTGATACTGAGTTTGTTGTTGCGCTTGTTGTTGCGGTGGAGGGGCCCTTTGGAAATTGTTGCCCTGGAATTGATTCTGATTCTGATTCCAGGCGAAATTGGGGTGGTTCCTCCAACCGGGATTGTAGGTGGAAGAGTATGGATCATTCCTCGGTCTTTGCTGGAATGCATTAACCTGATCCTGTCCTTGCGAGGGTGGATTGTAAGGACACTCTTCGGTCAAGTGGGAAGGATCGGAACATCAAGCGCAGATGGTACGAAGGGGGAGAACAGGGGCAGGAGTAGGAGAAGAAAATTTGCTCTCTATTGCTTCAAGCTTTTTTGTTATTGCAGCCATTTCAGCTCTCATCGCAATAGAGACATCAAGCTGGTGAATTCCTACCCTAGACTGACCAGTAGAAGTGGAGGTAGAAGAAGAAGAAGGAGTCGGTCTGGTGCTCTCCCACTGTAGCGTTTGCTCCGCAAGATCGTCAAAGAACTGCCATGCTTCCTCGTCAGATTTGGATAGGAAGTGGCCCTGACAGATTGTTTCCAGCAACTGCTTCGTTGCTGGGTTCAGTCCCTCGTATAAGGTCTGGCAGAGTTGCCATTTTTCTATACCGTGGTGAGGACACTGAACAAGAAGGTCTTTGTATCGGTCAAAGCACTTCCAGAAGGGTTCAGAAGGAAGCTGGGAGAATTGGTTGATCTCATTTCGAATTCTTGCGGTCTTATGATTTGGGTAGAATTTTTTCAGAAACGCTTTAACAAACTCATCCCAGCTGGTGATTGAGTGGGAAGCGGTGCTATACAGCCATTTTTCTGCGAGATCGCATAAAGTGAACGGAATGACCCGTAGACGTATAGCATCGTCCGACAGCTGGGTTGTTTTCATCATGGCACAGACATTTTGAAATTTGTTAATGAAGATATAGGCATCTTCAGATTCAAGCCCATGAAAACGTGGAAGCATGTTGAAGAAATGGGGCTTAATTTCAAAGTTGTCCCCATTGGCCGGAGGAAGAGAAAGGCAGGTTGGAAGTGCAGAACGGGTAGGGTAGAAACGATCCTGGAGCGCAATTCGCTGCGGCGCTACAACAGGCGGAGGTGGTGGAAGATTGGTCTCCGTAGGAGGTGGAGCCAATCCAGGGGTGGTCAAAGAGATGTTCGGATTAAATCCCGACATCGCGGAAGAAGAGGTTGGTGAAGGTGAAGGTGAAGGTGAAGATGTATGAACAGAATTCCGGTCAACGTCGGAGTTGGCCGGCAAAGGAAGGGGTGAAAGAGGAGTGGACGGAGTATCGACTTCGGAGTCGATCGCGTAGTCGGTCGCGACTAACGTAACGCGGACTAGACGGGCGCTAGTGTCCCGAGTCCAAGCGGACATACACTAAACGAGTTTAGTATAGTCAAAGCGGAGAAGGTGAGGGTAAGAAAATGTCAATGAAGAAAGGTGATGGGTGCTGGGTGAAAATGGATTTGGCGTCAAAAGGGCAAGTTTTTATAAAAGTTTTTGATTTTTTCTTTTTTTTTCTTTTTGTTTTTAGAAAGAGATTTACAGAAGTATGTTCGGAAATACGGCTTAAGCAATCACAAACAAGATATGCACAATCACACCTAGATCTAGGGTAACCTAGGTCTACTAGACCTGCTCCTGAACTTGATTGTCGAAGTTAAACAATGTCGAGAAACGGGCTTAACAATACACTGATCACGAGGCCAGGTAAGTGCAGAGATAAGGGGAGGTTGTCCAACGCTTTCGCGAAGTTCCTTAATTAAATAACCCTTTCTCTTTCGGCGGTTGCGCCTTTAACACTTTCCTAGACACCCCGTAAACAATATACGGTTAAGCGAGGTTCTAAACAAGGTTTATCTTCTCCTAATGAGCGCGAAGTCCTTAGGGCTGAAGTCTAGTATTTTTTAATTACAATGGACAATGCATATGCTTTAGTGATTTCCGGGGTCCTGGGAAGGGTGATGAAATCCCCACCCAATCTGGATTGGTTTCAAGCCCCTTAAGTCCGTATTAAAGAATGCAAAACAGTAACAATATCAACAGCAAACAATTTTTATTTGCGGCGCAAAGAATCCTGCACAAGAACAGTTTATTGGAAGGGGGAGAAGAATTTGCGCAAAGAAGCCTGCAGAAAACACAGTTCAGTGGAGTCCAGAGGAGAGGAGAGGGAAAGAGGGACTTACAGAGAAAATATGGCAGCCTGACCCCACCAAGTGGCCGCGGTTCCGCGGCCAAACGCATGCAATGGCCGTGGAAGGGCGGCTAGTTTGGGGGATTGGTGTTCTGAAAAAATTGAGTGTTCTCTGTGGGGTGTCCTCTTCTTGTCTGGATGTACTGAATCTTGATTTGCTCACTGGAACAGCTCCAGATTTTGACAGTAGACCGACTGGTTCGTTTTGTCCGTCGCGGTGTAGCCGCGAAAATGTGGGTCTATCTTCCCACGTCTTTGGCACTGTACTTGAACTCCGTATTTCCAACGTCTTTGGCGTCAATCTTAAGCTTCGTATTTCCTGCACACTTGCACAAAAACTAATCAAGAATAACAAGATGATTTTTACAAAGTATATATATTTTTTTTGTTTTTTTTTGTTGTTTTTATATTCACAAATTAACCCGAAATTACACAAGGAAATAAACTACCGTCTCCCCGGCAACGGCGCCATTTGATTGTTAGGATACGAGCGTGTCAAGTTTAGTTCTAAATACCGCAATCAAGACGGTTTCGCATGTAGCTAGCCGGTTGAGTACGGGTCGTCCGCAGGGAGATGGGAATCTTTTTCTATGTGTTTTTCGACGAGTTAAGTCCGGTTGTTCAGATTTTGTTTGTAGTTATCTACGTGTTGAGTTGATATTTAAAGAGAGCATGTTAGGGTTAGGATTAGGTTAGTTTGAGTTAGGAGTCTCCACATCTTTCGTTTCCCTTCTTAATATCGTGTTACGGTAATCGGCAACAACGGGGATTAGCACGACTAGGAAGGACTTTGCGAGTATAAGCTAGGCTTTCCAACGCATAAGTCTTCCTTTTGGTGCTTGTCCGTCCGTTCTTGGCTCTTAGCCATAACCTCCGGTTAATCCAACCACAACCGGTCTCACTACGGAATCACCGCTATCATGTAGGATAGGGTGCCGTAAGGAGCGGATTGTGGTTGGGTTAACGGGAGTCGATTTAAGATGTTGGGAAAGGAAAGAGTGAGAGAGATTTCCTTCTCTCAAACTTCCCTTATCCTACCCTAACAAGAATGAACTACTCACACATCATAATACGGAAAAATAAAACAACACAAAAGAGGAAGATAGAAAGAAGGAGATTAGAAGAATACGACTAACTATTTGCGACCTCACCTTGGCGAGGATCAAGCGTAAGTATCATTGTCATATGTAAGGATACAGAAAAAAAGAGAAGAAAGAAATAACAAGGAAATAACAACAACTACTTAACGAATTAAAATTACAACAAGCATAAATATAAGGAGACAAGCATGATAATAAAATGGTCTTCTTTATTCATCACTCTTCACTCAAAAGCTCACTTACAAGTTTAATGGAGAAGAGGTGAGAAGAGGAAGAAGAACATGGAACTAAAACTTAGCAAAAGAAATACAAAGTTGGACCCTTTCCTTCACAAACTTCTGGGCTATTTATAGGCCAAAACATGAAACCCTAGGGCAACCAACAGAACATATATGAAAAGACCAACCTACCCCCAAAAGCCCTGCATGTCTGGCGCCAGAACGGCCGCGGAAGCGCGGCCAATACCCCCCTTTGGCCGCGCTTTCGCGGCCGTTTAGATGAGTTGTGGCTCTGTATTTTTGGTGGTCCCCTGGTCTTCAGTGTACCTAATTCTGGTATATGTATTTTCTCAATTTGGCTCCACGATTTTTCCAGAATTTCTGTTGAAGGAAAGGTGGACTTTTTGTTAAGATTTTGTCATGATTGTCTCGAGCGCCGCGTAGATCTCTTGGATCTTGTGCTACCATTGAGCCTTGTGCCTGAAAACGACATCGATTTGACATTTTGTCTTCCTAAACTGGTATCTGGCAGCATACGGATGAAGGGCGGAGACCATGTTTTATCTGTGGTTGGCAGGAACCGGATTTTTGTCGTGTTTTCCATGAATTTCTCCGTTTGAGAACCGGGAACCTGTATCCTGCAATTGACTAGCAAACACGGCTCAAGAGTATCTACCGACATGCAATGTGATAAAAATTGGGCGGTATGAAAATGCAAAAATCTGATATGAACATCTACCTGGGGACCGTTACGCACAGCTAGTGCCGCTTGCGGTCTGTGGTTAAACCCACTGCCAGCGTAGTGTCGAGTCTTTAGAGTCCCACACAGAGGGTATTCGCCTCTGGGCAAAACAGAGTAGAGGTCGCATGGTTTTGCGACAGGGTTCGTTCTCATCCGCGCACTTGTGCACGTTTGGAGTCCGGACGGATATTGCCAGCGGGCTCTGGTTTGAGCCGGATACTGGTATATGTTTTGGGGTTGCTTTTTATCTCTCAGTATTCATGTTCCTCGGAACAAGGATGCAGGTGTGTATGCACAGTTATTTGAGGAAGAGGAAGAGGGCTTTCATTAGGGTTTCGGAACGGGTGCGTATGCACAGTTGACAGTCGTCTTTTTCCAAACCCTAATGGATTTGTGTTATATCAATTAATAATATTAATAAAATAAAATTTTGTCATGGTTGGTTTCTTATGTTGACTTGTTGACCATGGTTGACTTGTTGACCATGGTTGAAGTTTTGACCATCATCATTACAAAAGAAAGATGCTCTTTGATTCTAGCAAATTCATTTAATGTTTGAAATGATAATGGTCATTCCTAAACTTTCCATCAACCTTTTCATTTTCATTATTATTATTAATTTGATAATTCTTTTGCTTTTTGTTATGGTTGCAAAAAGAAAAGAGCTCATTCTATCATTTAGCTTCTCTCTCCTCACTTCATCTTCTTCTTCCTCTAGCCAAAGGAGAATCCATCTCATGTGTTGAGAATCCCTCTCCTTAAAAGAAAAGCACCCCTTAGACACTCTCTACTCACTCTAGGATCAACGGTTTAGCAAGCCGGAGATTCTAGTTCACTCAAAGTTCGAGAAAGAGCCCGAAGGTTGAACCTTCAGGTGGATCCATCTTCGACGGAAGAAGGCGACGAGAAGAGAACCATCAACCTCTACAAGGTTTCAAGAAGAAGGAGTTCAAGTTTAGTTATAACCATCTTTCCGCGTAGCTAACTCTCTTTAGCAAGTTTGCTAGTTTTAGTTTAGGAAAAGATCCCGACTTTGTTAGTCCATGTTGTCCCTTGCGCTAAAAATTTGATTTTTATACCGTTTCCGCCTCCCCGTAAGAACCGGGGGTCGCAACGTGGACTTACAGTGGTATCAGAGCCTAACTAAACTTAAACTAGCTTGGTAGTGAAGTGTAACGAAGTTCGGAACCGAAAAAAAATCCAAAAAAACCAAACTTTTGCAAAACCCTAGTTTCTGTTAAAAATTTTTCTGGTCAAAACAAGATTTGTTATACACCTAAATTCGGCTCAGGGTTTTGTATGAACACTCAAGAAAAACGATCCACTAATTCGTTCAAACTGCCACGGATCCGCGGCCTCACCTATTCTTAGCGCCGCGGATCCGCCGCCGTTTAGAGTCTTCTGGTGATCGGGTTTCATGCAGTGTGTCTCTGTGTTGGTTTTGGGATTTTTAAAATATGTTATATGTGCCCAGATTTTCCAGAGCAGAAATTTACTTTTGGGGTCGTATAATTCCGTATTTTTTCCGAACTTCACTGCACTTTGACTATGATGGTTATATCTGTGATGTTTGCATGTATTGAACGTCGGCTAATCGCTATAAGTCGATTAGTCGGGGTTATACATCTCTGTGATCTGTGTTTGATATTGGAATGTGTATATGAATGTGTTGGACTGTCGCGGGTGAATAGCCGGGGTGGATATGAGATGAGCTTTTGTTTTTCTTTGATTCATTGTAAATGTAAATTGATGTAATATTATTATTTGTTTGGCCGCACAACCGGGTCGGGGTTGTAGCCGTCATTGTATAATTCTTTTTACTGTTTTTGCTCCTAGGATAGACCCATGGAGGGGTGCATAAACTGCCGAGTGCTTGGCGGGTAGTTTGCCGCACCCGTAGGGGTCTTGGGTGGGGTATTGGCTATTCACCGCGACCGTGTAATCCGCTTTTCGTTGCAGGCTCGAACGGATTGCGGATTCCTAGTATATCCAATGTATTCATCTGTGATCTGTAATGTCTATCATTGCTTTCTATTTAGGTGTTGCTTATGTTTTACAGCCGCGCTAGCCCAGCCCCCGCTCTGTCGTTAGTTAAGTAACCTAACGGGTGATGACGGGACCCCGTGGCGAATGCGAATGGCATAAGCGTACGTCATATTTTGGTTGTTTTCTGCAATGGTAGGATTAAATGATGGGACGCATTAAAAGAACTAATGCAAGAATATCACGCATTAAAAGAACTAATGCAAGATAATAAACCAATCTAAAGTCGTTGGAACACTTTCGAAAAACCACTCGGTTCTTTTCAAAACTAACTTTTAAATGCGGAGCTTAAGCCACTCCTTCTAAAAGCTATCTCGTTCCATCGATTATATCAAGTTTACTACGTTCACGGTTTCGCCAAAACCATTCGTAGCCCTCCGTCGTTTCGTATGAATATTCAATAGTATTCAAGCTATGTTTGTTGACCTTCGTCAAGACATAGAGATTGGTAGCTGTTGGGTGTTCATATGTAGCATAGATAGATGCGTTGGTTTGGGACAGTCGTATTGCCTTGTTGACCTTAGTCAAGGGTATATACGGGTGGGTTCAAATTAACCTGGATAATGACGGGCAGAACTTGACATGTGACTTATGATTTGTTGACCTTCGTCAAGGTCATAAGAGCATGGGGCAAAAATCCACATTGGGAGTTTCATAAGTACTGAAACTTGCTAGATTTGCATACCATTTGGAGTGTGATGATTATGGTAGGATTCCTTCATTTTCGTCACGCGATGATATTTGGATCCCGATCCTACTGTGAGTATATGCTACTCCTCGGGAAATTTCTCACTAAACGATCAATGCTATAAACCTAGTATGTGCCTAGAAAGGTGTTAGCGGGGCTACGCCCCCAGGAAAAAGAGGTTCTTAAATTAAGGAACTTCGCGAAAGCGTTGGAAAACCTCCCTCGAAGTACCGACACTGGCCTGGCTGAACGGTTAAGCAAGTATTGTGCGGTGGGATTGATCCCGGCTAATTCTTCCGTTGTGGTTTGAGGAGGGATTCGAGAGACAGTGGGAGCCATCCTGTTTAGACAAATTAAAAACCATTCTAAACTTGCAAGAGCATCGTGCTAAAGTGTTTCTTCTCTCCCCCCTGCAGCGACCAAATTCGAAATGACTGGACTTAAGTTACTTCTAGATAAAAACATACTGACAGGGCCAAACTACAAAGATTGGCTCAGGAATGTCAAATTGGCAATCACTTACGACAAGCTGGGGTATCTTCTTACCACCAAAGCTCCCCCCGTCCCAGGTCCCACCTCCAGCGTCGCGGATAAGGAAATCCGTAAGACTTGGGAGATTGATTGCGCGAAGGCCAGGTGCCTCGTGCTTGCCTCTATAGACAACGAACATCAGAGGAGGCATGAGAATATGGACCTCGAGTCCATATTTCTCCATACAAAAGAACTGTATGGAGAGCAGTCTCGTATCGCAAGATACGAAGTGTCGAAGAAGTTATTTTCGACTAAGTTGGCCGTCGGATCATCGGTAGCGGACCACGTGCTTAAGATGATTGGCTACACTGAGGAGCTCGCAGAACTTGGGACCACGTTGGACAGTGAACTCTATACGGATTTAATTCTCCAGTCCCTTCCATCCATTTACGCCCAGTTTATACTGAACTTCAACTTACAAGAAAAGGAAGTTGAACTTTCAGAACTCCTCAACCTGCTGAGGAGCGCAGAGGGCACCCTACAGAAGGGTAGGGAAACACCCGCTTTGTTTGTAGGAGGATTTTCTTCCTCTAGGTCCAAGGCGAAAGCCAAGGGAAAAAGGAAGAAAGCCCCCACCAAACCAAGAGGCGGTGTTAGTAAAGTGGGTACGAAGGGAAAGGAAAAGGCAACAAAGATTGCGGGGAAGCTTGTTGGAAAGGAAGAATGCTTCTATTGTCATAAGAGTGGACACTGGAAGAAAGATTGCAGGGCTTGGAAGGCCAGGACACAGGAACTGAAGCAGGTTGCGGCTTCAGCTTCAGGTGTGTATGTTATTGAAAACTGTCTTTCTATAAACTCTACTTCCTGGGTATTGGATACCGGATCAGGATCTCATATCTGTAATTCTTTGCAGGCGTTGAGAAACCGTAGGTTTTTGAAGGAAGGTGACATGACCCTCAGAGTTGCGAACGGAGCTAGCATGGATGCTAAAGCCGTGGGGGACTATCACCTAGGAATGTCAGATGGGCATGTTTTGGTTTTGCGTAATTGCTTTTTTGTACCCAACGCAACTTGTAATATCATTTCTGTATCTTTGGTTTCTAAAGAAGGTTATGAATTTGCGTTTGTAAGTAATGTTGTAAACATTCACCTTAATCAAGTTCTGATTGGGTCAGGTACATTGAGCAATGGTATATACGTATTAAACCAACCACAGATTTTCAATGTCCAGAATACACACAAAAGAAAGTCTCCAGATATCAATCAGGCTTTCTTATGGCATTGTAGACTGGGTCACATCAATGAGACACGGTTGACTAAGTTACATAAAGAAGGATACTTGGATCCGTTCGAGTATCAGTCTTATGCCACTTGTGAAGCTTTTCTCATGGGAAAGATGACAAAGACTCCGTTCACTGGACACGGAGAAAGAACGAGCGAGCTCTTGGGACTCATACACAGTGACGTGTGTGGTCCAATGTCTACACATGCGCGAAGCGGTTATTCATACTTCATTACTTTCACAGACGATTTCTCTAGGTATGGACATGTCTTCTTAATGAAGCACAAATCCGAGGCCTTTGAGAAATTTCGGGATTACAAGAATGAAGTTGAAAAACAAACAGGCAAAAGTATTAAGATTCTAAGATCGGATCGAGGTGGTGAATACTTGAGTGCCGAGTTCCTGGACTATTTAAAAGAGAATGGAATTCTCTCTCAGCGTACTCCTCCATACACTCCGCAACATAACGGTGTATCGGAAAGGAGGAATCGAACCCTATTGGATATGGTTCGTTCCATGATGAGTAAGGCTGAGTTACCGCGATCTTTCTGGGGCTATGCATTAGAAGCAGCTGCATATCTCTTGAACAAGGCTCCTACCAAGACTGTGCCTACCACTCCATATCAGATATGGAGTGGGAAGAAACCCTGTCTTAAGTACCTTAAGATATGGGGATGTCCAGCTTTTGTAAAAAAGCAGCATGCGGACAAGCTCGAGGCACGTTCAGTACAATGTAAGTTTGTGGGATACCCAAAGAACTCCAGGGGGTATCTGTTCTATTCCGCTGAGGAACAAAAAGTTTTTGTTTCTCAACATGCCCGCTTCTGGGAAACTGAGTTTTTGGAAACCCAGATAAGTGGGAACGCAATAGAACTGGAAGAGATTCCAGAACCACAAGCTATTACTGAAGACTTGGAAGAGCCAGTAAGTTCAAAAGAACAGGACATTCCTATGCCGCTCCGCAGGAGTAGTAGGCAGTCTCATCCGCCCGAGAGATACTGCGGTTTTCTCATAGACGGGGATAGAGAGGATTGCATCATAGACTATGATGAGCCTACTAGCTTCCAGCAGGCCGTTCAGAGCGTTGACTCGGTAAAATGGCTGGATGCAATGCGGACCGAAATGGAGTCCATGTACACCAACAAAGTATGGACGTTGGACATTGCTCCAGACGAGGTAAAACCCGTAGGATGCAAGTGGATCTTCAAAAGGAAGATTGGTGTAGATGGACAGGTTGAGACCTATAAAGCTAGACTTGTAGCAAAGGGTTTCCGTCAAAGACCTGGCTTGGACTATGACGAAACCTTTTCTCCAGTGGCTATGCTGAAATCCATTCGGATCCTTCTTGCCATTGCTGCCTTCCTCGATTATGAGATTTGGCAGATGGACGTAAAAACCGCTTTTCTAAATGGAAATTTAGAGGAGTGTGTCTATATGGATCAGCCATTGGGTTTCATTCAGAGTGGGAGCAGCGGAAAGGTGTGCAAGTTGCTTTAGTCCATCTATGGACTAAAGCAGGCATCGCGGAGTTGGAACATCTGTTTTGATGAGACGGTCAAGGAATTTGGCTTTATCAAAAATCCAGATGAACCATGCATCTATAGTAGATTTGTAGCGAGAACTGTAGTATTCCTCGTTTTATACGTGGATGACATTCTCTTAATAGGAAATGACATTCCTATGCTACAATCTGTCAAGGGGTTCTTGTCACAAAGGTTCTCCATGAAAGACCTGGGTGATGCTTCGTACATCCTGGGGATCCGGATCCATCGTGATAGATCCAAGAGGATATTAGGACTTTCACAGTCCAGGTACATCGACACTATACTGAAAAGATTCAGTATGGAAGATTCCAAGCGCGGTAACCTACCGGCTTGTCACGGGATCACCCTCTCTAAAGAGATGTCTCCCAAGACTGATTTCGAGAGGGATCGCATGTCTGTTATACCCTACGCTTCTGCGGTAGGCTCTATAATGTATGCGATGTTGTGTACCAGACCGGATGTAGCTTATGCACTGAGTGTGGTAAGCAGGTATCAGTCAAACCCTGGGGAGAAACACTGGATAGCAGTAAAGAACATTCTCAAATACCTGAGAAGGACTAAGGAGATGTTCTTGGTGTATGGCGGAAAAGACCTCCAGATCGAGGCCTTTGCTGACTCCAGCTTCCAGAGTGACAAGGATGATTCCAAGTCCATGTCGGGTTTTGTCTTTACCCTCAATGGAGGGGCGGTGTGTTGGAAGAGTTCCAAACAGGAAACCGTTGCAGACTCGACGATGGAACCGGAATACATCGCTGCATCTGATGCCGCAAAAGAAGCTGTCTGGATAAGGAAGTTCTTGAAAGAACTTCAGGTGGTTCCGTCCATTGTTGACCCAATACCTCTGTATTGCGACAACAACGGGGCTATAGCTTTAGCAAAGGAACCCAGGTCCCATCAGAGATCCAGGCACATCTTGAGGCGGTATCACCTGATCAGGGAGATCGTGGATCGCAAGGAGATCGAGGTTCGGAGGGTTGCTTCAGAAGAAAACACTGCAGATCCATTCACCAAGGCCCTACCCCAGACTCAGTTCGAGAGGCTGATCGAGATGATAGGTCTTCGATACGCCAGTACATGGCCTTAGTGCAAGTGGGAGATTGTTAGTGTATATGCCCTAGAGGCCATTACTGTATCATACTAGTTTGTATATTACTTGATGGAAGCTTGGGATATTCACCTTGTATAAACAATCTTGCTAAATATAGTAGTATGCTACTTGGTTTGTTTCTACTTCAATGTGTACTTGTGTTTATTTCAGTATATCACTTATACGCATTAGTGGAGCCCTTAGGATCTTTGCTTGATTACCAGCGTTGTGATGGCAGTCACACTAGTGGGGGCTGGGTAATCTATAAGCACATCCTTATACAGGTCCCTAGTCGCAGGACTATCGAGACAGGGCATCAATACTCCGGAGTAGACTAGCGTATGCGCTTCTCATCCCAGTGTGGGAGATGGTCTGTCCCACAGCCATCAGTACGTCGTACTGGAGATAGTATACGGGTGCTCGTTGGGTTACGAGTACACTGGACAGGACTCGTCGGGAACTGACAGGTTGGTATTATACCTATCGTCAGTTATCAGTTTCCAGGTGACATGAGTACAGCTTAGTCCGCTGACTTGACACTGGCACTTCGCCTCGAGTGTGTTCCCACTGCACTTTGATCACTACCCTACCACGGCTCAAAGGAGTCGTGCAAACAGGTGGTGGTTGGGTGCAGTCCCGAAGCACTTGGAGGCAGTGACGGTTAGACAGGATTCGTCTCTCCCGGTATTGGGGGTTGACATCGCGCAGTGTCTAGGAGAGCCATTACACGAGTAGTCCCTGGCCAGGGCAAGCGAGATATACTGGTAGGCTTCCAGTGTTATCTCAGGGTGTTTTGGGCTTCACTCTGACACGACTTGTACCGCTATTAGGGGACTGACGTTTTACCGCCCCCTAGGCCCGACATGCGATGTATCAGACGAACAGACCGGACTGTACGGAGACTGTCACATTCTGACTCAGTAGGAGTTCAGATGGGGTTCACCTCATCAGCCTTCTTATCGGCGTCTACCTGGGGACCGTTACGCACAGCTAGTGCCGCTTGCGGTCTGTGGTTAAACCCACTGCCAGCGTAGTGTCGAGTCTTTAGAGTCCCACACAGAGGGTATTCGCCTCTGGGCAAAACAGAGTAGAGGTCGCATGGTTTTGCGACAGGGTTCGTTCTCATCCGCGCACTTGTGCACGTTTGGAGTCCGGACGGATATTGCCAGCGGGCTCTGGTTTGAGCCGGATACTGGTATATGTTTTGGGGTTGCTTTTTATCTCTCAGTATTCATGTTCCTCGGAACAAGGATGCAGGTGTGTATGCACAGTTATTTGAGGAAGAGGAAGAGGGCTTTCATTAGGGTTTCGGAACGGGTGCGTATGCACAGTTGACAGTCGTCTTTTTCCAAACCCTAATGGATTTGTGTTATATCAATTAATAATATTAATAAAATGAAATTGTGTCATGGTTGGTTTTTTATGTTGACTTGTTGACCATGGTTGAAGTTTTGACCATCATCATTACAAAAGAAAGATGCTCTTTGATTCTAGCAAATTCATTTAATGTTTGAAATGATAATGGTCATTCCTAAACTTTCCATCAACCTTTTCATTTTCATTATTATTATTAATTTGATAATTCTTTTGCTTTTTGTTATGGTTGCAAAAAGAAAAGAGCTCATTCTATCATTTAGCTTCTCTCTCCTCACTTCATCTTCTTCTTCCTCTAGCCAAAGGAGAATCCTTCTCATGTGTTGAGAATCCCTCTCCTTAAAAAAAAAGCACCCCTTAGACACTCTCTACTCACTCTAGGATCAAGGGTTTAGCAAGCCGGAGATTCTAGTTCACTCAAAGTTCGAGAAAGAGCCCGAAGGTTGAACCCTCAGGTGGATCCATCTTCGACGGAAGAAGGCGACGAGAAGAGAACCATCAACCTCTACAAGGTTTCAAGAAGAAGGAGTTCAAGTTTAGGTATAACCATCTTTCCGAGTAGCTAACTCTCTTTAGCAAGTTTGCTAGTTTTAGTTCAGGAAAAGATCCCGACTTTGTTAGTCCATGTTGCCCCTTGCGCTAAAAATTTGATTTTTATACCGTTTCCGCCTCCCCGTAAGAACCGGGGGTCGCAACGTGGACTTACATTAGCTACCATACACTATGCCTTGACTAAGTCAACAAACATAGCACGAATACTAAATAATATCTATCTGAAATGACGGAGGGCTACGCGGGTTCTTTCAGAAAAAACCATGAGCGTAATGAACTTGATATCGTTGTAGAATCAAATGAAGTTTTGAAATGGATTGATTTTGAGGCTTTTCTAGTTTTGCCAAAGGGGTCACTCCCGGTGAAGGGATCGTCGGCTCTTTCCTCGTCGAATGAGGTGCAAGATATATCATATATATCACTATGCAAAGCAGAAACTATAGAAGCAATCAAAAACAAACCGAGTGTGTAGCATCTGCCAGTTATCGCTAAAGGAGTCACTCCCGGTGAAGGGATCTCGGTCCTTTCCTCATCGAATAAGGTGCAGGGTATATCATATATACCGCTATGCAAAGCTAGAACTGTAGCTACTGTTTTGTTTAAAATTTGATTCTACAACATCTTAGGTTTCTTTTCTTTCATTAATCACATTAATGAAGTCCCATCATTTAAATACCTAAACATCACAGATAAATACGATGTACACTTATGCCATCCGCATTCGCCTCGATGTCCTCTCGTGCACCGTTAGGTTAGGTAACTAACGACAGAGCAGGGCAGGGCTAGTGCGGGTGCAAAACATAAGTAACGTCTATATAATATATCATATATACTATATACTGTATCTATCACAGAACATCACATGATCACATCACAGATATCGCAGCAGAAGAAACATATGAAACATTGGATATACTAGGACGTCCGTGTTTTCAATACGAGCCAGTATAAACCACGGATTCCACGGTTGTGATGAATAGCCAATCCCACACCCCTAGACCCCTACGAGAGTGGCAAGCAACCCTGCCAATTCTAGGGTTAGGAGACCCGGACTCGACTCCTCGAGTTGGTCTCCCACTGGACCCCAGAACCCGGTTACTTGTGCTCCCCTCCTTGGGTCTATCCTAATGCGGAAAAGTAAATAATATACAAAAGGTGACATCTTCCGCAACCTGGAAGTGCCCCAAAATAAAAGAATATTACATACAAGTTTTTACATGAAAGAAAATGAAAAACACTCATCTCACATAAAAACCCCCGGCTATTCAAACACGACGATCCAATATAACATATCCAGCAACACATAACATCACATGTCATCAACGTAAGTAAATATGCACATCCCAATTGCCGTTGACATATAGCAACGAAACCGGCGATATCACATATTACACTTACGGTCACAGAAAAGAAAGTGTAAAACTACAACAGTTGGAATCCGCAACCTCTTTAGACATCACATGCCTAATCAAATGAAATACTTAGACATCACATGCCTAACAGTTATAAACCCTGCATTTTAGTCTCATTATCGAAAACTCTTTTCAATATCAAATGAAACTAAACCGCTAGATTTATAACATTCATTCAGTTATCTCATAACTGTTTGTGAATTCCAATTATTGTATCCCATTCCGGATAAATAGAAAATATTAAACTTTCCGATCGAACATTCGAACACCCAAGTTTTCCCGAAACTGTCGAACACATGAAATAGGTTCAAATACATTCACTTCATGCCTCAGTACCAACGGTCCAGCCGTAGAAGGGTCAAGCCAACGCCTCACATGTAGCACGCCGTACTGCCCCAAACCCAAAGGTTCAAAGGGCAGTTCAAGACGGTCACATAATCGAGTTAAGATTTGTTGTCGTCTAGAGGGACCATCGCGTTACTTGCACTACTCAGAACGTCCTTAAACCACACAAAAATCCAACACTTGGGAATTTTTCGGCAGGGGAAAAGTTGGGTATTTATATCCGGTCGAACTTTTTAACATATTCAAAAAATTATCCGGAAAGTCACAGACAAGATTAGACGATCCGATCGAAACTCCGAGTCCCCAATACAACCCTAAAAATTCAACTCCTGGAAAAATATTAAAAATTCCCAGAAAACTCAGCAACATAAAATAGGAATTACTGTGCAAAAATGAAATGATGACGTCATAAGATGGCCGCGGAACCGCCGCAGAAGCCAGGCTTCTGCCGCGGTTCCGCCGCCGTTTGGACGAATTGGGTGATCGTGTTTCACAGTAATTCTTAGAAAGTCCTGCTAAATTTTCTGCATATTTTTAATGTCGAAAAACACCAGATTTCAGAAATTGTCCAGAGAGCATTTTAGGGTTTTGGTTTTTGGTTCGATCGGACTTCTAATTCCTTCTACGCATCGCCTAAGGCTCTAACTAGGCTCTGATACCACTGTAGGGTTCCTAGGCACTCACAAGAGGTCTCATAAGGCATCAACCATGACAATTTCAAATTTTACGGGTGCTGAGAAGCCCTAATACGGATCGTTAACTAGAAATTTAGGCGAAAAACGAATCTAGTTAACAACTTAACTAAAGATAAGAAGCTACAACCTTTGAAGATCCGGATATCCACTTCCTTGGCTCCATGTAGGCATCCTCTCGCTGTCCATCTCGAATCCCGGACTCAATCGTCGGCTTGATCGGAGAAATGGGCGGACTAGGTCGTTGGCTTCGTGCCGAAGATGATCTACGTCGAGGCATCACAAGTTCAAGCTCCGACTTCACAAATTTGTGAAACTTGTGAAGAAAACACCCAAAACAACTTGGCAAGAGGTAGAGGGTGAAGAAATAGGAGGTGGGCTCACTTTAGAATTGGATTTCTCACTTTAGATCTCAAGTTGCCATTGATGGCATCAAGCTTTCTATCTTGAAGAAGAAGATCAAGAAGAAGAAAGAATATTATAAGTCTTTTAAAAATGAGAAAGAAAATGAATACTTATCATAATAGGAACCATGGTTAGGTGTAGAGAATTGACCAAGGTTAGAAGAGTGGTTAGGGTTAAGCAAGAAGACAAATTGGTCACTTTGGTCAAAGCTTCATGAAGCTTCACAAAGGTTCAAGAATGAAAGCAACCATTTTGTATTCTTATGCCATTCTTTTTCCAAAATTAATAAATAAAAGAATGGATAATTAAAACCCTAATCACTTTCTTAACCTAGGTTTAATTCTTTACACTTAACCAAATGAGCAAGCATCATCAAACATGATACAATGATGTGCACAAAAGTATATCACATATACAACTTGCACATCAAGTGAGAAAATCCATTTAAAGTGAACTAATACTAGTTAATGCAAAATAATATATCAAATATATAATTATACATTAAATCATTGAATCAACACTTGATTCAATGATCCGGTCATGTCGCACATAACCGACTAGTATACAATGTATCGATTTATCGAATCAATGATTCGATAACTAGGTTATATCGAATATAACCAATCGATATATTCATCGCGAGAATGGAATACGGTATCACATACACGCATTATTCTCGGTCCTGCACATATCTCATATGCGCTCCTATTTCGTTTCGCTTGAGCCAGGAAACCTCTGTGTAGGACTCTAAAGACTCGTCAATACGCCGGTAGCAGATGATGATCATATCAAGCACCCACAAGCCGCAAGCGGTCTGCTAAACGTAACGGCCATCCGGGTATTGAGCGATCAGAAGATCGACGAGCTAGCCCGCTCACACTCCTGTGAATCCAACCAGTAACACTTACCGTACAGTCCGGTCTGTTCGTCTGATATGTCGCATATCAAGTCTAGGGGTGGTAAACGTCAGACCCCAATAACCGATAAGTCGTGCCGATGTGAGGCTCATAACGGATCGAGAAACTACTGGTAACACTTACCAGCAAATCTCTGATCAGCCCTAGCCAGGGACTTCCCTGTTACGGCCAATCGAGCACAGCGCAACATCAACCCCCAATACCGGGAGAGACGAAACCCCTCCTATCGCTCATTGCCTCCATGTGACTCGGGACTGTACCCAAAGACCACCGTTTTGCACGCCCTCATGGACGTGGTAAGGTGGAGATCAAAGCACAGTGGGAATCACACAAGACTCTATGACGATTTCGGGTCTACAGACTAACCTGCACAATTGTCACCTGAGAACTGCCATCTGACGTGAGGTATAATACCATCTGGGAGTTCTCGGCGAGTCCGTCCAGTGTACCCAGTCTCCACTGAGCACCCGTACATCATCTCTGATGTCAAACACCAATGGATATGGGATCATCCATCGCCCATCTCATGGGTCGAGAAGCGTATACGCTAGTCTACATTGGTATATCGATGCCCTGTCTCGATACACCCACGACTAGGGACCTTGAAGGATGTACTTATGGACTACCATGTCCCCACTAGTATGATCTGCATCATAGTCCAGGTAGTCAAGTACACATCCTAAGGGCTTTATCAACATGTAACTATAAGACAGTTTAAAGAGACTAGTGTACATGTTAAGATAAAGAGTAACCAGATAGCATACTATCATATCGAGCAAGAAAGTCATCTCTATATATATGTCCAAGCATCCAATATAATATACATCATCTGTACAATACTGGCCTCTAGGGCATACATACAACTAACATTAATATGAAATGATAATAGTCAATTCTTGATTAACCATGACAATTAACTTGATTAATTATCTATTTTCATAATTCACACATATATGGGAGAAGAATGGTTCATTTTCTTCTCATTCTATCATTTAGATTCTCTCTCCTCCTCTTCCTCTCTCTCTAGCTCTCCCCTCTCATGAGTTGAGAATCCCTTGAGCTTGAGATAAATCCTTCTAAGATACTCTCTACTCTTTTCTAACGTTCTAGGATTAGCACTCCAAGCATCATAGTTACTTCTAGTTTGAAGTTGAAGCCAAAGATTGAGGCTCTCGGATGGATCTTTCTTCGACAAGAGAAGGCGGCAAGGAGATCACATTCTTTCACTCCAAGGAGCAAGGAGAGAAGGACTTGAAGCCCTAGGTATAACCTCTTTTCCGAGTAGTTAACTCTTTTTAGCTTTGTAGTTAGTTTATGTTTAGCAAAGATCCTCCTTTTGCTAGTCCATGTTGCCTAGTGTGTTAAAAATCCGATTTTTATACCGTTTCCGCCTCCCCGCAAGCACCGGGGTGGGCAACGTGGACTTACAAACGTAACACGCGGACATAAAACACTAGATTATAGGAAAATGATCCCGGATTTTCATACTGCAATTACTAAAAATTTAAAAAGTACCAAATACCCCTAAACCAAAGCAGACAACTACCCAACAAAACTTAACCCTAACACTCCCCTCAAAAGCCGACGTCGCCGGATTTCGTTAAAGGGTCATCGGCCGAAGCCGGTGGGGTGGTGCTCGTCTCTTAAGTGGAGTCTTAGGTTCACTAGTACATCACTACAATCTTTTTTGGTCACGCAGTAAAAATCCCAGGTCACAGCAGTTCTCAGAGGTTCTAAAAGACACTAAAAACACGATATTGGTTCGAAACAATATTTAAAGTGTTCTAAACAATAACCAACGAGCTATACAACATAAAAACTCCTAATTAACAGATTAGGGATTATACCTATCAACCTTGCTCACAAGATCCAAGCTTTCCTTGCTCCAAGTGATCAAGAAGGCAAAAACTCAAGAATTGAAGTATTTTTGGAGATTTAATGATTTAGAATTGTTGAAATTGATGAAAGAAACACAAAGGGGCAGAAGAGAGAAGAAGAATTCGGCCAAGTGAGGAAGTAGGGGTTTTGTGTGGATTGATCTAGCTAATTCTAGTGATAAATGCTCATAAATGTACACATAAATGCACATTCCTGCATGAAGCCACCTCATTCCTTCATTTCTTTTCTTTAAAAAAAAACTTAATCCTAGTCAACACAAAAGATCTAGATATATGAGAAGGGTTTGGTTTTACTTAGACTTGATTAATTTTAAGATAATTTCAAAGAAGGAAATTTCCCAATTTCCAATATGTAAATACCGCATTAAAATAATATTAAAAATAGGGAAAAATTCCATTTGGACCAAAACGTCCCATATACCCCCAAAGCTTGCGCACTAGCTTTATTTTAGCTAAACTAGGTGCTGACAAGTCTATATAGACGTTTGATCACAGTCGTGTTAAAAGGGAAAATACCGACAATTTTACCCTAAAACGGAAAAATTCGCATAACGATTTCTAAAACGTTACAACAGCATCCCTTTCTTACCCCGGGGTACCATACCGGGTCCACCATGTATCCGCAATCGGCCTCATCCGCCTCCTCGAATCGGGTTTCACATGTCGCTCTTAGAACCGAGAAAACACATGGTGGACGCACTGAAATATCATATCAAGAGAAACCAGGTTTTTAAAACAGTACATACTTTCTTTTGAAATAACCACAGTTCTCAAATCCAGAAATCTAATGAAAATAGCATATCTCAATGCGTAAAATCATAAAGTATGGTGTATGCGACATATGATAGAAATGTAAGCATATCCATATATCATGCAACATGAAACCGTAATATGCACATATAGAGGGAAAACCGCTCTTTTAAATGAATCCAGTTTTAAAATATATCCTGCGGTTCCCAAATCTCCAAAATCGAATGCAATACCGTATAAAGGTGCATATGTGTAAATACACAAGTATGGACGTACAAATATGTATGTCCGCAAGTATGGTGTACAATATGCATGTACGCAAGTATGGTGTACAATATGGATGTACGCAAGTATGGTGTGCAATATGTATGTGCGCATGTATGTTATGCGAAGGGTCATATCATGATGCAACAATCCTACTGTGTTATGACATGGCAATTATCGATGAGGAAGTGTGTGAGCCTAGAATCTGTGTACGTGTAACATACGCATCATCGATAATGGTGCAGGTGTACTATCACAGGTATAAGTAATGCAATGCGAATAACATGAATGTAACATAAGGTAAAACGTCAGCTAAAAGCAATAAGGTACACATATCTAACATGATCGAGTCGGTGAATCTATCAATCGGCATCCAGCCTCACAACATCCCGTACGGTATGCTCCATCGTACGGCATCCTTTAGTCAAGGGTGTGCATCAAATCTCAAGTCAAACTCATCACGTACGGAAAATCATCGTACGGCGGTATTAAACCAATAGGGATCCTATCATCCTATAAGACGAGGAGGGTACGGACCTAACGTCACGTACAACTAAACTCACGATTCACAACACATATAAATATATCTATATATATAAGTCCCAGGTCACATCCACCACAATCTCATATCAGGGGACCGGCAGGGTATAAATCATCTCAATCGACTCGCATCTGTATACCAACATATCATCAAATCATCATATTCGTCTTATATTCTTTTCATCGCATTTATAACTCACATCAAGTCGAGTTTACATAAAAATTCATCTCTACTATAAGTATAAGTATCTAATCTAACATACACACCCGAACCATACAATCAAATTTTTGAAAGATGCGAATCGTAGTTTTGAAAGTAGTGGTTACGGTGTTTTTAAAGACAAGATATCATTTGGAAATCCCTAACGTCCCTTAAGGTATCTGTTTAAAGATGCATACGATTCTTCGGTTTAGAAAAAGGTATGGTTCGGATGACACATCTACATCGACTATCTAGTCCTACAGTACCCTAAACGGCAATATCGACAAACGCCATCCTCAAATTCCGTCATCCTATAATAGTCGTAACATATCACTTCTAACTATCCTCTAGTTTCTAATATGGTTTCATAGCTATCTTAATTCTAACCCTAGTTTCCTAATCTAGGTTTCCTTAACCATATTCTATAAATCAATTTCCACCAAAACTTTGCGGGGGTGCTATACGCCATCCACCCGACTTCCCCGGTAGAA
This sequence comes from Agapanthus africanus, assembly GCA_030015575.1. Lineage (NCBI taxonomy): Eukaryota > Viridiplantae > Streptophyta > Magnoliopsida > Asparagales > Amaryllidaceae > Agapanthus > Agapanthus africanus. The sequence goes on from CM057338.1 coordinate 633,866,985, forward strand.
ATAGATCTACTCACCTGCTCTTGCTTTCCGATATCGATGTCGTCATCCTCTTCTTCACCGTCTTGAAATCCTCATAGGGTACCTACATATCATAACACATCGCAATTGCGTATTAAAATCAAGTCGGAAACCAAAACGGCACAAGTTCCGCTCATAGGTTAAAACCTATAGCTTCATGTGCAAAACACGACTAAAAATCCTAGTCGTTGACGTTCAAACGCCACACGACCAAATACAAATCCCAATATCAAAACCAAGCATCCCAAAATACGGAAAACATAGCCAAAAACACCCCAATGTGCTCCAAGATTTTACCCTATGCCAATTTGGTCAATTCTGCACATATGGAGGGTCTAATTTACTGAAGATAAAGCCCTAGAACCAACATGGATCAAATCCACCCTACTATTACCGCAAATTGTGGCTAGAATGATTAAATCTGCGGCCATGGGTTGGAGTTGGGGTCTCGGGTCTCTGTGGTAGCTTCCTGGGTGCCTGCATGTGTCACTGTGTTCGCTAAATTATTTTTAGTGCCCCAGGGTTACTTCAGATTCCATAATACCCTCACAATTCACACATTTATCCGATGTCGGGGGTTTCTAAATCCGTGTTTTGGGTTCCATCCCCTGTTCTAGGTCAGTAAAACACCACTCAAGCCTTGTTAACAGCCACTAAGCATCACCCAATCCACACAACACTCAAACCCTTCAATTGAAATTTCTAACATCACTAATCAATATCCATTTAACTGTAAACAACTATGGGGTGTTATTAGACTTCAAATTAAACTAAATGGAAGAGTTCATAGATCATTTGGGCAACCCAAGAAAAACCCTAGCTGTCCCAAGTCTTCGAAATCAAAATTGATGGGTCCAAAGTGTAGAGGGTGAAGAAGGGATCAATTTTAATGAAAGGGGTTTAGGGTTTTGATGAAGCTTTTTAGATGATCTCTAGAGGTGAAGGTGGAGGGATGCTTGAGGAAGGAGGAGATGCAAAGAAATAATGGGGAAGGGATTGTGGCTTCCCCCCCCCCCCCACTCTCTTATCTTATTCTCACCCTCTCTCTCTCAATATTACCCTTTTACCCTTTCTCTTTTTAACCTTTTCTTTTTATTTAAAATTCAAGTCACAAAATACCCAAAATAACACAAGAACACAACATGTAATCAAAACATAACATGACATGGTGCACTAGCCATGAAAAACTTTAGAAACGCGGATTTGGCTTAATCGCGATTTGCAGTGAACTAATCGGGTTTTTATCGAAACTGCATATAAAAATTTTTAAAATACCAAATCCTTTAAATATACTATTAAATGAATAAATCATTTTAATTTCTATTTATTTCACAATTATTGGTATATATTTATACTCTTTTTCGAAAACCCTAATTTCGCAAATCGGGCAGTTTTCGAGAAATATATTATTTTAATATTAAATTCCAAAAATAATATTTTATATTTTGTGAAATGTTACAATCTTCCACCCTTAAAGAAATTCGGTCCCCGAATTTAAATTTAAACCCCTAAAATCTAAAACATTTCAATAATCAGCTCAAATCAACGGGGCTCTGAAATCACGGAAAATGCATAAACAACACAGCGTGTCAAGTGCGCATGAAAACGAGTACAAAACTCAAAATCGAACTCCGTCAAGCGTCACGCAAATTATCAGATATGCACGCATATCCTCGGAGTTAAAATAGAGATACATATCTCGAAATCCATTACTGAAATCCAATATACACTAGTCAAATACCATAATACGTGTATAGTACGCATCTTTGGAAAACTTTCAAGAACTAAATAAAACTCATGCAAAAATCTTTTCTAAATCACTGCGTGAATGCATAACTCACGGCATAAGTGACGGATGCTCATTTTAAAATAATAATTATAGTTTCGTATATGTTTTACTCAGATATACGTCCCGTCCATTTTAAAATATCCCAAAAGGTTTTCCTTTTATAAACGTTCGTGTCGCTCACGGACACGTAGGAAATAGCGAGACTATAGCTCTTTTTTTTTCAAAAACCTCTTGGTAAACTTTTAATGCATGAAAGGTACTCAGGTACTGTCCTCGGATCAGTCATGTTTGGCTACTTCATAATATAGTGCCTATCATGAAAACAAGGTGCTCAAAAGCAAAATCAGCCTCAAAAGGCGTATCCAATAATCGCGTGCGTCTGGTGCGCACGGAAATCAAATCCAATTACAAATGCCACAATATGCACAAAAGCAAAACTCAGTGCAACGGGTGTGCACGAAAGTATCTGTCCAGTGCAACGGGTGTGCACGACAACAATATCAAGTGCATCTAGAATGCATCTGGTGCAACTAACATGCACGAATAAAAATCCTAATTGAGTGCATCTGTTGTGCACAAAACCACATCTCATATCATGCGCTCAACACGAGCGAAAATCCAAATCAACTGCATCCATCATGCACGAGAAGAAATCTAAATCTCACTCAAGAGCATCCAACATGCACAAGTAAAATCTCACTCAAGTGCATTCGACGCATACAAAAATCCAAAATCAAGCGCCTAATATGCGCAAACATCCAACCAAAACGCGTCGGGTTCGTAAAAGCACATAGCGCAGTAGCATGCACGAAAACGAACGGCAAGTGCCAACGCGCACGAAAATACAAATCTGGTAAAACGAATGCTCAAGGACATAAATCGGGTGCAACCAAGGTACGGAGTGTAAATCCAGTGCGACAAATGCATAAATACCCGTCCGGTGCAACAAATGCAAGAAATGCAACTCTAGTGCGTCTAATGTACGAAATACGAATCTGGTGCAGCAAATGCACAAAAATATAAATCTGGTGCGACAATCGCACGAAATGAAAATCTAGTACCACAAATGCACGAAGCGTAAATCTGGTGCATCCAATGCACGAAATACGAATACAGTGCATCCGGTGCACGAAATACGAATACAGTGCATCCGGTGCACGAAATACGAATACAGTGCATCCTGTGCACGAAATACGAATACAGTGCATCCGGTGCACGAAATACGAATACAGTGCATCCGGTGCACGAAATACGAATACAGTGCATCCGGTGCACGAAATACGAATACAGTGCATCCGGTGCACGAAATACGAATACAGTGCATCCGGTGCACGAAATACGAATACAGTGCATCCGGTGCACGAAATACGAATACAGTGCATCCGGTGCACGAAATACGAATACAGTGCATCCGGTGCACGAAATACGAATACAGTGCATCCGGTGCACGAAATACGAATACAGTGCATCCGGTGCACGAAATACGAATACAGTGCATCCGGTGCACGAAATACGAATACAGTGCATCCGGTGCACGAAATACGAATACAGTGCATCCAGTGCACGAAATACGAATACATAACTCAAATGCGTATAAAAGCAACACCGAGTGTACCAGGGTGTATAAAATCGTAAACGCATGCAACTGCGTGCACAAAACGCGTATCAATGCACTGCAAGCATATGTAAGCTATACCGAGTGCAAAAATCAAATTGAGTGCGTACCAGACGAACAAAATCAAATCAACCGTATGAAATCCACGAAATCATAAATATGTGCAGCCAAGGCACAAACTGAATCTCAAGTGTAATAAATATACACAAATCGCAAATCAACACTACGGTGTATAAAATATATATATCAAGTGCAATAACTATGCACAAAAATGTAAATACCCAGTAGGTAAAACCATGGTGCACAAAATCAACATCATGAAACACATCATCAAAACTCAAATCCAAGCAATATAAGCGTGATACTCGGATCACAACGTAAATCGCAGCAAATGACATTGAGGTACACCTCCTACAATGTCTAAAAATATCGGTGGGCCTAAAACTGGCAGAGCAAGAACATCCGTTTGCCTCCTGCTCACGGTCTGGCGTCCTCTGTCTCTGGGTCCTCATTTTCTCTGCGGATTACTAATCTCGCAATCCATCGGCTCATCGGCCCGGACAGGTGTGCTAACAGGAACGATTCCGTTCTGGCACTTCTCTGGTCATCTCTCGGTCAATCATCACGACCACTCGTAAAGCAACACGTTACTGGCGTCGGCCTCTAGTCCTCTGAATACACGTGACATAACTAATCCTGGGTGCAAATCTCATTGCAGTAGTGTCCTAGAAGGAATCCTGCTCAAAATCTTTTCCGATCTCGCCTATGTCGAACTGTAAGGAGGCTGGTACTCTCACATAATATTTTCTCGTTTTCTGGACATCTGCGTGTTCCGCACACATTTCTTCAGGAACTGGCCGTATCCCGACACCTCTGTATGCATATCAGATCTCTAATCTCGATGGGGAGTAACAACCGCTCGTCCGCATTTCGCATGAAACTCTGGTTCCGCTCGTCTGTATCATCGTCCACCTTGACGTCACGCCATGCTATATGCACACTGCAACTGTTCTCGGCCACGGTCAATCCGAAGTCTCTCACACGGACTCAAAATTACGAACTCGGTATCTTCATCACTCTGTAGAAGATATCTGGCCGAACACGTCCTCGGGAACTCGTCCCAACCATCGGAGGAATGCTCAATACTCGTTCGTTCTCGATCAACTCACAATGCACCTGGGTGAGGTCCTCTATCCAAAGCTGGTCAGCTTGCTGATCTCTTAACCCATGATATCCGGACGACGTCAAACTTTTCGATTGAGTCATCGAGGTCCCAAAATTTCCCGAATGGTCAAAACCTGAGCACAGTCTAAACATGTCTGGTATATACCACAGTACCTCTGGACCAGCCTGTAAGTGCACGGCAGCGCCCCGGCCGTCTGTCCGAGGCCAAAATGCGGAAAACAAAAACTTTTCTTTAAACAAGAAACCGGTGCTACCACGGACTATAAACCCAGATCGGGCCATTAACCAACTACTAGCATACAAGAGAAAGGGTAGAAAGCTATACCGAGCGATCCGTGTCCTTCGGTCTTCGGCCTCCATCCCGATCTCCTCGCGGAATCTCCGGTCTTCATCTCCTCGTCGGAAAGGGCACCACATCGCCGGGTCCTTTTACGGACTCCCACCTCTGGATCGAGGCAACTCGGGCACGAAGTTGGCGAGCCGACGTGTCCAAGAATGTTGTAGGCTAAGTGTAGAATGCTTTTGTCTCACGGGGTTAGTGAGGTTGCCATTTAGATGTGGAGGGAAAAAACTATGGAGATGAGCTTTGGAATTTTTGATGCAAGCAAAATGAGAATGAAATATTTTCCCACACCCAAAAATGAATCCCCCTCCCCTTCAACTTGTGTGGCCAGCCCATACTCCTGGAAAAAAGAGAGGGAACGGGTGAATAATCAAGCAAAAGAATAATAAGTGATCATCATCAAGAATGTCATTCCAAAGCCTTTTCAAATCCCATCCAATAATGCAAGTAATGATGACAATCAAAGGAGTCAATGGAAGCTAGAACCATCATGAACTTATCATCACAAAAACAACCCTCCAAATTGCTAATTTGCACATTTGCAAATAAGCCCCCTTCCACCAATTTTCAGCCAATGAAAGGAACAAAGGAAAATGGCCGAAACGGAAAGCAAACTGGCCACTTCAAAAAACTGATCCCGTAATAAATTACAGGAAAACCCCGCGACTGTATATACATACCCGCACTTGTATTCCGACCGAATACAAATGCAATGAGACAAAAACTACACTGTATAATACTAGAATCCGGCTTAAACCAAAGCCCACTAGTTTTACTCGTCCGATCATGATCCGTGTAATACCGCACGTATATGATCGAACCCTGCCATATATCCATACGGCCTCTACAGCGTTTCGCCCGAAACTTGAGAAACTGTCTGTGGGGGACTCTAAAGACTCGTCAATACTTTGGCTGTGGATTTAACCACTAGAACGTCAGAGGTATTAGCCATACGTAACGGGCTACCAGGTATTGACCAAAAGGGAAGTCGATGAGCGAACTCATCCTGACATCCTACTGAGCCGTCAATGACAATATCCGTACAGTCCGGTCCGTTAGTCTATGAGCATCGCATGGTGGGCCTAGGGGGTTGGTAAAAGTCAGACCCCCAAAAGCAGTACAAGTCGTGTCGGAGTGTAGCCCAGAACACCCTGAGATACTACTGGAATACCTACCAGTAAATCTCCTACCTTGGCCAAGGACTTCGTGTAATGGCTCTCCTAGACACAGTGCGACCTCATCCCCAATACCGGGAGAGACGAACCCCTGCAGATCCGCTCACTGCCTCCATATGGCTCGGGACTGTACCCAACTAAAACCTGTTTGCACGACTCCTTTGAGCCGTGGTAGGGTAGTAATCAAAGTACAGTGGGAACTCACACGAGACAAATGACGATCTCTGGTTGATGAACTAACCTGTACACATGTCACCAGGGAACTGCCATCTGACGTCAGGTATAATACCAACTAGTATGTTCCCGGCGAGTCCTGTCCGGTATACTCATAACCCAATGAGCACCTGTATACATCTTAGGAGAACCAACTGACTCCAGTGGCTTGTGAGACCGGCCACCGCCCCTCGTCAGGGTCTTGACTTTATACACTAGTCTACTCTGGAGTATCGATGCCCTGTCTCGAAAACTCCCACGACTTGGGACCTTTTAAGGATGTGCTTATAGACCCCAGCTCCCACGCATATGATCGCCATCATACCGCTGGCCGTCAAGCAAGAATCCTAAGGGCTCTACCAACGTGCAATAGTGATCTGTAATGTCACCTAAAGTAGTACACGATGATAAAGATAAACCAGATAGCATACTATCATCTTGAGTAAGACTGTCCTACCGGCATAGGTCCTCTCTCAATCATTGCAATCACGTGCTTGTGATCCAATAATTGACTCTGAGGGCACTATCTCCAATAATCTCCCACTTGCACTCAAGGCTTATTATTGCGATGTCGTATACTCACAGCCCGTGTGATACCGAACACCCAACTCCTCTACTAATCAGTCTCACAAAACCTGTTTGCGAAACTATTGCGTTCGAGGAATAGCCTCAGTGAGTGGATCCACTCTGATGTTTCTTTCTATGTCTCTCTTTATCTCAAGTTCGCGGAGAAAGCCATCTCCCAAAATGAGCAATACCTGTCTTAGAATATGTCTGGATATCTGATGAGACCTAGTTCATAAATGAACTCCAAATCCAAACTTCTTAGACTGTATCGTCAACTGAACTTAATCAGTATCCTGCGCCATGCATCCCTCAGTATCCCCTTGGACCACCTGTCCAAACTACTGCCCCTCGTCGGAGGGAAAACTATAACTCTGACAGTCACTCTATCATCTAGGTCACCCTGGAAGCCTGGAATGATAACTGTCTCCCGAAGGAGGATGCCGTTATCATATCTCTAGAACATCCACTTATGTTCTAAAATTTCTTCCGACCGTTTCTCCAGGATTGGATTAATATCAACTTATTGAATCTACTGCAAAAACAACATCTGGTGTGGTACTTGACATATCAAGATTGACTCAATTGCCTAAGCAAGTGATCTGCCAATCATGCACGTCCCTCTCCCCTTTAGTCTGTAAGACACCTTTAGAGAGGGTGACTCCATCACCTGCAGGTACACTACCGTGCCAGGAGTCGTCCATCCTAAAACACCTTTAGAATGCTGTCTAAGTACCCAGATTGGGACACTTCACAAATCTAGATCTAAAACCATAGATCTAGTAACTATAATGTCTGATATAATATCCAACTCCTTATGTGGAGAAACCACTGCGTGACGACCAAAGTATAACCGATCGTAGTATAGGAACTTCACTTTCTACTCTGTGTATGTCATCCAAATACCAAGACATCACACTCTACTACCTTCTTAACAGATCCATCCCCTATTTTGATGAAGTCAAACCTATGACTGTCACACCAGAAATAGACGATCTATCTCCGCTATATCTGCTTTAGTCTATAAATAGACATAAGCCACTTGTACACTATGCTTCCGCTGCTCCCACTGACTACGACAACCCTTTGGCAGAGTCATATACACGTACGCTTCTAAAGCCACTTCAGAATGACGTTATATTCATCTTCCCGCCGGGTCTCATAGTCTGGAACAACAGTAGTGTCAAGTATGGGTAAACAAGAACCTCCCTGTCACCGTACTTGAGGCTACCGGAGTACCTCTTGAGTGTCTGAGGTTACCCACCATATCTGCGGAGTGGCTAATGGAATGTCAAATCAGATTGAATCTTTAGGTTCTAATCAAATTTTCAGTAATCGTTTGCGGTTCTGGAATCACTTCCAGTTCTACCATACTCCCACTTCTGTTTTCTGAAAAAATCTATTTTACTTAAAACTGTGGTGAGTCTAGAACAATATCACTATTGATCTTCCAGATGGTAGAAAGTCAACCCTCGTCATAGCCCGAGTCAACCCATAAACAGCCATTACAGAAACGTGCCTTGAGTCATCCAGAGTCTGGTTTTAAGCATAAGACGGACAACTCCCCATACCCTAACATCGTTAAGATATGAACCATTCTATATCCAATATAGAAACAGAGGAATTGATTTAATTGGAACCAGATTCAAATCATGCAGCTGTCTCCAGTGCATGTCAACTAAATGGAGAGAGGCCGATCAGCATTACTAAACTTAGGAATCCTATCCAGATATGAGTAACCTGAAAGAGAAACAAGTTTCTCAAAACCATTACTATCAACTGAATACCGTACACAAGTATCTACATCTTCGATCAGCTTGAAGAATCCTGATACTTGCAACGCCTGGTTCTCTAGTTTATTCTTATACCTATAACTTCTCAAAACTCAGACCTTGTATTTCTACGAAACACATGTCTAAGAACTAGAGAAGTCACAAGTAAACAGAATATAGTACGAGTACCAACCCCTCTTTCCTAATGGACACCGGACTACATACAATACTCTGTATAAGTCCCTTGAGTCTAATAACTCAATCCGTGTGTGTCGTAGGTTGAAAACTGTACTTATGGTTAAGAAGAATTACACCGCTGTTTAATGCTCCTTACCTAATCATTCACTGTTATAGGTAAATGTCATGGACATAATTTCAAAAAGTTATATCTCATTCTATAAAAATAGACGTACAGATATATCAATTTGAAATTGGTGCATAGCAACGGATATTCAAAACCAAATATTTGCTGTCCGGCAAACAGTCCAGGCGATTTCCTCAAATATCACCAATTACAACGAATTCCGATATAATGAGGATGATCACCTAATTCCCAATAACTTATTCCCACTCATCATCTGAAAAACCATACAGATGTGAGAATCATACCTGGTAAATACATACCCTGGAGCAAGGGCTAATTGGGAAATCAGTTTTCTTTTAACAGTACACAGTGAAACTAAAACATTGAAATGTTTCGTAGAGCTATCCGGGTATTCCTAGTAATGCCTCTTCCATTATCCATATTCACAACTGTAACCGTATATTTCTTTGCCATCTCTCTAAATCCCTTCATATATCTTTAGTCATTACCTTCTGTACACCCTCTTAGGCTAAATGGTTTTCTTCCTTCCCTACCGTTCAGCACCAGCCTATGGTTTGGAAGGAGACTATCCAATAAGCATAATGGGTGTACTTTCCTAATCCTAGGAGCACTCGCAACGCGAGAGAAGGTGAAGATAAAAGACAATTGAATAAACCTTATTCCTATTTCTCCTGAATAAGAATCCATCGCCGAACTGGAACAAGTTCCTTTCGAGTTCGTATATAACCATACGATGGAGTATCTAATAAACTGTGGATCATCGTAGTGATACAGAGTGTTCTGGAGAAATACAAGGGTGAAGTAGGATTGGCGAAGAAATACTTGGTTTGGTCGTGAATAGCTGTCGCAGTTTACTTTGCCCACTTACTAATCCCTTTATTTGTCTTTACTTAATACCTTCTGTACACCTTTTAGGCTAAATTGTTTTCTTCATTCCCTACCGTTCGGCACCTCCCTATGGTTTGGAAGAAGACTATCCAATTAGCATAATAGGTATACTGTCCTAATCCAAGGAACACTCGCAACCTGAGAGAAGGTAAAAGGAAAAGACAACTGAATAGTCTTATTCGTTTTCTCCAGAACCGGAAACCATCCACGAATAAATTCCTTCGAGTTCGTATATAACCATACGATGGTTTTATCTAATGAAAGTGGACGTTCGTAGTAATACGGGGTGTCCTGGAGAAAAGGGTAAGAGTAGGAGTGGCAATGAGGTATGCAACTCTGACAATCCAAAAGTCAGTGTTTTAAGAAGGTTCAGTTAATCTTGGTCACTGAGTCATAGTCAAGGGTCGGGTCATGGTCGCTGCCAGAGAGAGACAGAAAAGAAACACTCAGCGTGCACTCTAACCTAGATTAGAATGGTTACCAATTTATCTAATCAGAAAACCTCCCACTGTAACGTCAAATTCTCCTCCAAACCTCAAAGAAGAATTAGTCGGGATCACCCGAGGAGTAAACCAACTCATCAGTGGGAATCGGGATCCAACTATCATCGCATGATAATGTGACGGAATCCACTCACGTTATCACACTCCAGAAGGTATGCGCATATTTGGCAAGTTTCAGTTTCTTTAGAAACTCCCGATGTTATTTTTACCCCATGCTCTTATGACCTTGACTAAGGCCAACAAATCATAAGTCACATGTCAAGTTCTACCCGTCATTTTCCAGGTTAATTTGAACCCACCCTTACTACCCTTGACTTTGCCCAACAACGCAGTACGACTGTCCCAAACCAACGCATCTATCTATGCAGCAGAAAGGTAACAAGCAGCTACCATACACTATGCCTTGACGAAGGCCAACAAACATAGCATGAATAGTACATGCTACCCGTCTGAAATGACGGAGGGCTACGAATTGTTTTCGGCGAAAAACCTTTAACGTAATGAACTTGAACCGGATAGCTTTTATAAAAATATAGTGACGAAATCCTTTGCTAAAGAGGTCACTCCCGGTGAAGGGGTCTCGGCTGTTTCCCCATAGAATGAGGTGCAGGATATTCCAACTGAATACCACGATGCAAAGTAAAAGGCAATCGGCTATAGTGAAGTTATTGCCCCGACGCAAACTTCTGTCCAAGGGGTCACTGCCGGTGAAGGGATCTCGGCCCTTGCCTCGTCGACTGAGGTGCTGGATATTCATAACCGAATACCACTGTGCAAAACAAAAGTGAACGTCCTTGCAATAACAGCTTTTTGAAAATTATTCCAACAACATCAGAATAGGTTTGTTTAGCTTGCATTGATCCGAATCAACGCAGTCCCATCAATTGATCACACCAATAAAGAACAAAAATACGATGTACGTATATGCCACCCGCATTCGCCTCTGGGTCCCATCATTACCCGTTAGGTTACTTAACTAACGACAGAGCGGGGACTGGACTAGCGCGGATGCAAAACTTATACAACATCTACTAGTATATATATCAATATATAATATTAGCTCAAGGAGTGATAAAATGCAACATCACAGAAATGTAATAAGCATCACAGAACAATACAGATATCTGGGATCCCCGGGTTTCATAGAGCCGCTACTGAAACCCGACGTTCCCCTTGTTATGTGGATAGCCTGTGCAATGAAATCCTAGACCCCTACGGGCGAAGCAAGTTACCCGCCAAAACCTGAAGCGAGGCAGCCCCCTTCAGCAACGTGAATGGACCACCCAGCACTTCACGAAATCAGGTAACTTGGGCACCCCTCCTTGGGTCAACCTGTACCCCCTATGAGTGCGGCGAATAGCCCGCCAATTCTACAGTGAAGCCCCTTCCGTCTCAAAGCCATGAGATGCGGGCCCGTTGGCCTCTAGAACCCGGCTACCTGTGCACCCCACCTTGGGGTAATCTTAGTACAGAAAGGAAAATATACAACGGGTACATCGACCTCAGTCCGGTCGTGCCCCAAAAGAATAATATACAAACAGGCAGTGACGGCAGTCCACTTGTCGGACGCTCGCCCCGCAATATCAAATGTACATATACAACCAAACTGTACTAACATTGCATCCAGGCTATCCACCACGACAAATCCGCAACATCACAGCACAACAAAGAACATCAACGTGAATGTCACGTTCGCAAATCCTTCTAAAAGGGCTATAGCAGTTAGACAGGATTTACCGAGCAAGTGACATTCACGGTCGCAGATATAATGTAAATACTGTGAACTAACATGTTTAAAATTTTGTATCGACTAAATTTTCCGAAGTAGGCCCCAAGCACTACTGTAGCACTCTAAATAAATCTGGACCCAAAAAGAATATACCAGAAACCCCATTTTAAACTCAGGATCACTGCAAGAAAAATGGTGCAGTGACTTCACTGTTCTGCGGCGGAACCGCGGCCACAAGGGGGGTTACGACCGCAGTTCCGCGGAGATACAATGAATTCATGTAACCAAATTTCTAAAGTATTCATATAACAGGCTGCACGATATTTTGACATGCCCAGAAAAATTTTTAGAGCACAAAATAAAATCGACAGAAACTGGACTTGAAAATGCGGTTTTTAGAAAATCCGTTCGATCGAACTTGTAAACACGTTAGAGCAAGCTAGTAAAGGTTAATGGGTTGGCTCTGATACCAACGTAAGTGCGCGGCAGCGCCCCGGCCGTCTGTCCGAGGCCAAAATGCGGAAAACAAAAACTTTTCTTTAAACAAGAAACCGGCGCTACCGCGGACTATAAACCCGGATCAGGCCATTAACCTACTACTAGCATACAAGAGAAAGCGTAGAAATCTATACCGAGCGATCCATGTCCCTCGGTCTTCGGCCTCCATCCCGATCTCCTCGCGGAATCTCCGGTGTTCATCTCCTCGTCGGAAAGGGCACCACATCGCTGGGTCCTTTTACGGGCTCCCACCTCTGTAACGAGGCAACTCGGGCACGAAGTTGGCAAGCCGACGTGTCCAAGAATGCTTTTGTCTCACGGGGTTAGTGAGGTTGCCATTTAGATGTGGAAGGAAAAAACTATGGAGATGAGCTTTGGAATTTTTGATGCAAGCAAAATGAGAATGAAATATTTTCCCACACCCAAAAATGAATCCCCCTCCCCTTCAACTTGTGTGGCAGACCCATACTCCTGGAAAAAAGAGAGGGAGTGGGTGAATAATCAAGCAAAAGAATAATGAGTGATCATCATCAAGAATGTCATTCCAAAGCCTTTTCAAATCCCATCCAATAAAGCAAGTAATGATGACAATCAAAGGAGTCAATGGAAGCTAGAACCATCATGCACCTATCATCACAAAAACAACCCTCCAAATTGCTAATTTGCACATTTGCAAATAAGCCCCCTTCCACCAATTTTCAGCCAATGAAAGAAATAAAGGAAAATGGCCGAAACGGAAAGCAAACTGACAACTTCAAAAAACTGATCCCGTAATAAATTACAGGAAAACCCCGCGACTGTATATACATACCCGCACTTGTATTCCGACCGAATACATATGCAATGAGACAAAATCTACACTGTATAATACTAGGATCCGGCTTAAACCAAAGCCTGCTAGTATTACCCGTCCGATCATGATCCATGCAATACCGCACGTATATGATCGAACCCTGCTATATATCCATACGGCCTCTACAGCGTTTCGCCCGAAACTTGAGAAACTGTCTGTGGGGGACTTTAAAGACTCGTCAATACTTTGGCTGTGGATTTAACCACTAGCACGTCAGAGGTATTAGCCATACGTAACGGGCTACGAGGTATTGACCAAAAGGGACGTCGATGAGCGAACTCATCCTGACACCCTACTGAGCCTGCCAGCAACAATATCCGTACAGTCCGGTCCGTTCGTCTATGAGCATCGCATGGCGAGCCTAGGGGTTGTTAAAAATCAGACTCCCAAAAGCGGTACAAGTAGTGTCGGAGAGTAGCCCAGAACACCCTGAGATACTACTGGAATACCTACCAGTAAATCTCCTGCCTTGGCCAAGGACTTCGTATAATGGCTCTCCTAGACACAGCGCGACCTCACCCCCAATACCGGGAGAGACGAACCCCTGCAGATCAGCTCACTGCCTCCATATGGCTCAGGACTGTACCCAACTAAAACCTGTTTGCACGACTCCTTTGAGCCGTGGTAGGGTAGTAATCAAAGTACAGTGGGAACTCACATGAGACAAATGACGATCTCAGGTCGATGAACTAACCTGTACACATGTCACCAGGGAACTGCCATCTGACGTCAGGTATAATACTAACTAGCATGTTCCCGGCGAGTCCTGTCCGGTGTACTCATAACCCAATGAGCATCTGTATACATTTTAGGTGAACCAACTGACACCAGTGGCTTGTGAGACCGGCCACCGCCTCTCGTCGGGGTCTCGACTGTATACACTAGTCTACTCTGGAGTATCGATGCCCTGTCTCGAAAACTCCCACGACTGGGGACCTTTTAAGGATGTGCTTATAGACCCCAGCTCCCACGTATATGATCTCCATCATACTGCTGGCCGTCAAGCAAGAATCCTAAGGGCTCTACCAACGTGCAATAGTAATCTGTAATGTCATCTAAAGCAGTACACGATGATAAAGATAAACCAGATATCATACTTGTAGGGTTCCTAGGCACACTAATGAAGTCTCACAAGTGATCAAACATGCCCAATTGAAATTTTACATGTGCCGAGAAAACCTAATATGGATCGTCAACTAGATATATAGGCGATGCAAGCATATAAACGAATTAAATGCTAATGGAAAGGGGCTACAACCTTTGTAGATCCGGTCCACCACATCCTAAGCTCCGCGATGATGTCCCTCCGCTGTCCAAATCGGATTCCGGACTCTAGCATCGGCTTCATCGAGGAAATGGGCGGGCTTGGTCGTCGGCTTCGATGCCGAAGATGATCTACGTCGAGGCATCACAAGATCAAGCTCCCACTTCACCAAGTCATGAAACTTGTGAAGAAAACACCCTATACTACTTGGCAAGAGGTAGAGGATGAAGAAATAGAAAGTGGGTTCACTTTAGAATTGGATTTCTCACTCAATAGCTCAAGTTGCCATTGATGGAGCAAGCTTTCTTCATGTTGATGATGAAGAAGAAGATGAGAAAGAATTATGATAAGTTAATTAAAAGATAAAATAAAATGATACTTATCATATCTTTAACCTTAGTTATGTGTAGAGAATTGACTAAGGTTAGTTTGAAGGGTTAGGGTTAAGCATGAAGACAAAATGGTCACTTAGTCAAAGTTTCAAGAAGCTTCAACTACAAACAAATCAAGCCACCATTTTCTATTCTTTTGCCAATAAGAAATAAATAAATAAATCAATAAAAAGATAAAAGAATAAGTAAATAAAATGAAACCCTAACCATTCATATAACCATGGTCAATTCTTTACACAAACCCAAGCTTGCATGTATCATCAAACATGATACAATCTTGTGCACAAAAGTATATCACATATACAACTTGCACAATCCAAGTGAGAAAATCCATTTAAATTGAACCAATACTAGTTAATGCAAAGTAATATATCAAATATATAATTATACATTAAATCATTAAATCAACACTTGATTCAATGATCCGGTCATGTCGCATATAACCGGCTAGTATCCAATGTATCGGCTTATCGAGTCAATCCTTGATTCGATAACTAGGTTATATCGCATACAACCATTCGACACATTCATCGCGAGAATGAAATACGGTATCACATACACGCATTATTCTCGGTCCCGCACATATCTCATATGCGCTCCTATTTCGTTTCGCTTGAGCCAGGAAACCTCTGTGTAGGACTCTAAAGACTCGTCAATACGCCGGCAGCAGGTGATGATCATATCAAACACCCACAAGCCGCAAGCGGTCTGCTAAACGTAACGGCCACCCGGGTATTGAGTGATCAGAAGATCGACGAGCAAGCCCGCTCACACTCCTGTGAATCCAACCAGTAACACTTACCGTACAGTCCGGTCTGTTCGTCTGATATGCCGCATATCTCGCCTATGGGTGGTAAACGTCAGACCCCAGTAGCTCGATAAGTCATGCCGACGTGAAGTCCATGACATGTGTGAAACTAATGATAACACTTACCAGTAGGTCACTGCAACCCTGGCCAGGGATTTCCTGTTATGGCCAGTCGAGCATAGCGCAACATCAACCCCCAATACCGGGAGAGACGAATCCCCTCCTATCGCTCATTGCCTCCATGTGAATCGGGACTGTACCCAAAAACCACCTGTTTGCACGACTCAGTAGAGCCGTGGTAGGGTGGAAATCAAAGCACAGTGGGAGACACACAAGACTCTATGACGATCTCGGGTCAACAGACTAAGCTGTACCAGTGTCACCAGAGAATTGCCATCTGACGTGAGGTATAATACCATCTGGGAGTTCTCGGCGAGTCCGTTCAGTGTACCCAGTCTCCACTGAGCACCCGCATACCATCTCCGATGTCAAACAACAATGGATATGGGATCATCCATCGCCCATCACATGGGTCGAGAAGATATACGCTAGTCTACTCTGGAATATCGATGCCCCGTCTCGATATTCCCACGACTAGGAACAATGAAGGATGTACTCATTGACTACCCAGGCCTTACTTGTATGATCTTCATCATAGTCCTGGATGTCGAGTACACATCCTAAGGGCTTTATCAACATGTAATCAGAGAGACAGAGAGTATACATGTTAAGATAAAGAGCAACCAGATAGCGTACTATCATGTCGAGCAAGAAAGTCCTACCTATATATGTCCCAGCATCCACTACAATATACATCCAATGTATAGTAATGGCCTCTAGGGCATACATACAACTAACAATACTATCATCTTGAGTAAGACTGTCCTACCGGCATTGGTCCTGCCTCAATCTTTGCAATCACGTGCCTGTGATCCAATAATTGACTCTGAGGGCACTATCTCCAACACAGCCGTAGAAAGGCAAACCCAAGCCTCACTGATGGCACCGCTACACTGCCGTAAACCCTAAGGTTCAAAGAGGTTCCATGGTCATCATGTCAAGTTTGGGTTTTATTCTTCTAGAGGGTCCACAGAATTACCTACATATTCATCCGAACACTTTAAACTTAGGAAAAATGGTTTTCCTGACACTCGTTCGAACTTTTTAGCTTCGCCTATACAACATGTGAATACTCTTCGCCCGCATGCTAAGCAATGCTTCAATCCTCCAGGAAAGGCGATACATCAACGGTCATCTCTGGATCGGTCTGCTCTAAATCTGAGTAAGACTCTCCACACTAGAAATCTTCAATTCAACTGGGCCTGCGTTGGCGCATCAATCTGAAGAATCACCTTCGTCTCTCAAATAGAGGTAGACTAGCTATCATCTGTCGCATCTCTGCCTGAAAGCTTCGGCGATCTCAGCTCGTAAGCTCTGGAAGCAACATCCTATCAATCTCAGCAACAACTGGGTCATCTGTCTGCACGGTAGGCGACATCAAAATCTCTGAGGTATGCTGTACATCAATGGTCCTCTCGCAACTGGCAGCTCTAACAATGGCCCGATCATCCGGTGTAAAACCAAGCACTCACCTCCACAAGAGGTCACAACATAACACTACATCGAGACGTTCCCATGTCACCGGAAACACAATGGTCAGCCCTCGTACCAGACGAGCTCGCCCTGACCGCAACATTAGCAGCAGCTCAATCTGCGCTCAAACATGGTGACAGGAACCTCAATCGAGTATCGAAGAAAGCAGATCAACGGCATGAAGGAAACGACAGATCCAAAATGGATATATGATCATAAGAAGGAACAACATCAATGAGAGTATGATAATGGAAATGAATAGAATCAAGGATCTCAAATGGATGTATAATCAAGGGTATGAAGAGAATCACATATCACATAATATGTACGTCCTAAGGTTTCTTAAGTGGAGTATCGTATCGTAAATATGCCGCGGAACATACGTACGGTACGTCATACTACTCAAGCTACCTAGTCCATCATTCAGGGTCAGCCTATGAAACGAAAGTTCGGGTCTAATACCCCCGTTCAAGTCTACGTTCCGTAAGGTCAAGACTAGGTTCCGAAATACATACCCGCCCTAGACTCCGCATAGTCAAACATAGACTCGAACAAAGGTTAAACCTAGAACTTTGATACCAACTTTGTCATGACCCGAAATAATAGCTCGTAACCGGCACTTAAATCACGCAACGTCTAAAGGCGTAACGTAGTTCAAGTAAGCCGAAACCCAGAAAATCTAAACCTTTTTGAAAGTAAAAGAGGTGAGGTTTTGAAATAAATGTACAATGAAATCGATGTTTTCAATAAATGCGTAAGTAAGAAACATGACAATGCAAGTGGAAATTATTAGTTTGAAAACATGTTTGTCTTTTAAAAATTTGGGCAGCACCTCCTTTGTATATTTTGAACCAAAACCATAAATACAAGATCATAGTAATAGGCATCCCCAAGCGGGAGCTAGCTCTTCGCCAAACGGCGGATCACAACCACGTAAGACAGTAAAAATAAGTATACGACGCCCAACGGCGAAGATCACCACAAAAGATAAAGAAATAAGCAAGATAGCAAAACCACAAGTAGCGGGAAACCCCTCGCACTAAGTCTCGCACCCACAAACTCACTAAGTCTCATTACTTATACAATTTACTAATTTTGATTGATGGAGTTGACTAGATACAATGTGAAATATAAATACAAGAGTGGGTACGATACTAATGTCCCACCTACCAATGTAAACACTCAAATGAAGCTACTGTGTGCCAGCGAAGCCACTACTGATCCATGCGGTCTACCTGCAAGAACTGTGGCACAACGGGGGTGAGTTGCCAACTCGTGAGTAAAAAAATATCTACAAGTAGAAATCGAATAAACAACGACTCCTAGGTCAACTATATCATAAAGGTAATACTATGATATCTAGGGTGACCGGGTCATCATATGTTCTAACAATGTAAACAATACCTATATGTATGCGGATATAATCCAACAATATAATCAATGTAAGTATACATGTGGGTCTCGTCCAACCATATAATCAATGTATGTATGCAGGTGGATCTCGTCCAACCATATAATCAATGTATGTATGCAAGTAAGTATGAGGATATAAATCAACGGTGTCCCTCGCGACACATCAAAATCATGGAACCTGGGTGTCCAACATCGACACCCGAAAACATCATGGAACCCGTGTCCAGCATTAACACAAAAATCCTCAAATCTCGGGCTCTGTCAGTCCGGATCGGCCCACGGGCTCCGTCAGTCCGGATCGGCCTATATCATCTCTCGACACCGGTCGGTATCCTCCGGATATCCGCCAGGCCCAACCAATCACCGGTAGGTAGTAGTCCCTCTGCCAGGCTCACCGTCTGTATACATAGCATCCCTTTCTTTCCCCGGGATACCATACCGGGTCCACCATGTACCCGCAATCTGTAAGTACACGGTAGCGCCCCAGCCGTCAAACAGACACCAAATGCGGAACAAAAACTTTTTGACTGGCGCTATCGTATACTATAACCCGGATCTGCCATTAAAGCTAAACTAACAAACTACAAAGTGGGTAGAAATGTTATACCGAACGATCCGAGTCCTTCGGTCTTCAACCATTATCCCACGCTATGTTGCGGCTGCTCCGATCTCCAGAATCTCCAGTCTCCTCGTCCAGGTGGCACCACGTCGACGAATCTTTAAACGGGCTCCCGCCTCTGAACCGAGGCAACTCAATCATCAAGTTTGCTAAAAGAGATGACCAAGGTTGATGTAGAGAATGAGTAGAACACTTTGTCTCGTTACGTCCAAAGCTATGGACGAACGGTTAATGAAGATGCCTTTTGGATCGGGTGAAATGAGAAATGAGGCTATCTAATTTCCATGAATCCAAAACTATAATCTTTTTCCTAAAATGAACAACCACACCTCACAAGAGAGGGGTCGGCCACTATTTGAAGGAGGAGGGTGAGTGTAGGACAGATGAAGGGGTGAACATAAGAATATGATATTTATCATAACACAAAAGATCTCACTCAAATATCTTAGCAAGAACAAAAGTCATTAATGAAAAGGTGACTCACTAATAACACCTCATCACCCATTAATGCAAATGAATGACTCACTAACCTAGTCATCATCCAAGAAGCTTCCACACTCATGACTCACCCTCATGACTCACCCATGGAAGAAAAGATAAATCCGCATTTAACCGAATGTTAAATACGGGCGATAGAAAACTGGAAACTGGCAACTTCCAAAAACGATCCTGAAACGAATTTTAGGGTAACCCCGTAACAGTATAAACATACCCGCATTTGTATTACAACCGAATACAAATGCAACTGAGACAAAGATATTATATCTACACAGTATAGTACTCGGATGCGGCTTAAACCAAAGCCCACCAGTATTATCTGCCCGAAATATGACACGTGCGTAAACGCACGTGCATTTTCCGAACCCTGCCATAAATTCAAACGACCTCTACAACGTTTTGGCCGAACTTGGGAAACTGTCTGTGGGGGACTCTAATGACTCATCAACACACTGGAACTGGGTATAACCACTAGAACGTCAGAGGTACAAGCTGTACGTAACGGTTGCCTATGTATTGATTGGAAGGGAAGCTGACGAGCGAACTCATCCAGAAACCCTACTGAGCCTGACAGTGAAAATATCCGTACAGTCCGGTCCGTTCGTCTAAGAGTATCGCATATCGAGTCTAGGGGGATGGATAAAGTCATACCCCTAATAACGCGATAATTCGTGTCGGTATGAAGCCCATCACCACCTGAGAAACTACTGATCCAAATCAGTAATTCTCCACTACCTCGGCCGAGGATTTCAAGTGATGGCCACCCGTGCACTGTGCGACATCAACCTCCAATACCGGGAGAGACGAATCCCCGACGATCCGCTAACTGCCTCCATGTGGCTCGGGACTGTACCCAAAAAATACCTGTTTGCACGTCTCCTTTGAGCGTAGTAGGGTAGAAATCAAAGCACAGTGGTAACTCACACGAGACAAATGACGATCTCAGGTCGACAAACGAACCTGTACACATGTCACCAGGGAACTGCTATCTGATGATATATATAATACCAATTAGCATGTTCCTGGCGAGTCCTGTCCGGTGTACTCAATGAGCACCTGTATACATCTTAGGTGAACCAACTGACACCAATGGCTTGTGAGACCGGCCACCGTCCCTCTTCGGGGTCTCGACTGTATACACTAGTCTACTCTGGAGTATCTATGCCCTGTCTTGAAACTCCTACGACTAGGGACACTTTAAGGATGTGCTTACAGACCCCAGCTCCCACGTATATTATCGCCATCATACTGTTGGCAGTCAAGCAAGAATCCTTTGGGCTCTATCAACATGCAATAGAGAATATAAAGACAAACCAGATAGCATACTATCATCTCGAGCAAGACTTTCATATCGGTATAGGTCCTCCCTCAATCATTGCAATCACGTACCAGCGATCCAATAATTGACTTAGAGGGCACTATATCCAACAATCTCCCACTTGCTCTTAAGGCTATTATTGCGCGCATACTCTTAGCCTCAGTGAGTGGATCCGCCCTGATGTTTCTTTCTTTGTCTCTCTTAATCTCATGTTCGCGGAGAATGCCATCTCCCGAATTGAGTAATACCTGTCTTAGAATATGTCTGGATATCTGATGGGACCTAATTAATAAATGAACTTCAAATCCAAATTTCTTAGAATGTATTGATAACTGAACCTAATCAGTATCGCGCACCATGCCTCCGACAGTATCCTCTTAGACCACATGTCCATAATACTGCCCTCGTCAGAAGAAAAACTATAACTCTGACAATCAATCTATCATCCAGGTCACCTTGGAAGCCTGGAATGATAATCGTCTCCTCAAGGAGGCTGCCATTATCAAATCCATAGAACATCCATTCATGTTCTAAATCTTCTTCCTAATGTTTCTCTACGATTGGATTAATATAAACTTATCGCATCTAGTGCAAAAACAACATCTGGTGTGGTACTTGACATTTCACAATTGACTCAATTGCCTAAGCAAGTGATCTGCTAATCATGCACATCCCTCTCCCCTTTAGTCTGTAAGACATCTTTAGAGAGGGTGACTCCATCACCTGCAGGTACACCACCATGCCAGGAGTCATCTATTCTAAATACCTTTAGAATTCTGTCAAAGTACCCTAATTGGGAAACTACCCAAATCTAGATCTAAAACCATAAATCTAGAAACTAGAATGTTATATATTATATCAATATCCTTTGTGAAGAAACAACTGTGTTACGACCAAAGTACAACCGATCGTAGTATAGGAATTTTACTTCCTACTTGTGTATGTTATCCAAATACCAGGACATCACACCCTACTACCTTCTTAACAGATCCATCCCCTATTCTGATGAAGTCAAACTTATGACTGTCACATCAAAACTAGATGATCTATCTCTGCTATATTTGCTCAAGTCTATAAATAGACATAAGCTACTTGCCCACTATGCTTCCGCCGCTCCCACTGACTACGACAACCCTCTGGCAGAATAATATTTATGTACTCTTCTAAAGCTAGTTTAGAACGACGCTATACATATTCTCCTGCAGGGTCTCATAGCTTGGAACAACAGTAGTGTCAAGTCTGGGTAAACAAGAACCTTCCTGTCACCGTCCTTGAGGCTACCGGAGTACCTCTCTGGTGTCTGAGGTTACCCACCATATCTGCAGAGTGGCTATTGGAATGTCAAACCTGATTGAATCTTTAGGTCCTATTAAATTTTTCGTAATCGTTTGCGGTTCTGGAATCACTTCCAGTTCTACCATACTCCCACTACTATTTCTGAAAAAATCCATTTTACTAAAACTGTGGCGAGTCAAGAACAACATCACTATTGATCTTCCAGATGGTAGAAAATCAACCCTCGTCAAAGCCAGGGTCAACCCACAAACTGCCATTACAGAAACGTGCCTTGAGTTATCCAGAGTCTGGTTTTAAGCATAAGCTGGACAACTCACTGTACCTTAACATCGTTAAGATATGAACCATTCTATATCCAATATAGAAAGTTTGGCACTTATTTAATTGGAACCAGATTCTAATCATGCAGTTGTCTCCAGTGCATATCAACTTAATGGAGAGAGGCTAATCAGCATTACTCAACTTAGGAATATATCCAATTATGAGTAACCTGAAAGAGAAACGAGTTTCTCAAAACCATTACTTTCATGTGAATACCAATCACAAGAATCTACACCTTCGATCTCTTTGAAGAATCCCGATACTTGCGATATTTGGTTCTCTACTTTATTCTTATACCCACAACATCTCAAAACTTAGACCTTGTATTTCTACGAAACACTTGTCTAAAATCTAGAGAAAAAGTAAACAGAACATAGTACGAGGACCAACCCCTTTGTCCTGACGGACTCTGGACAACATACAATACTCTGTATAAGTCTGCTGAGTTGAATAACTCAAAACCTGTGCATCGTAGGTTGAAAACTGTACTTATGGTTAAGAACTACTCCGTTGTTCAATGCTCCCTACCCAATCTTCAACTGATATAGGTAAATGTCACAAACATAATTTCAAAAAGTTATATCTCACTTTATAAAAATAAACGTACAGATATATCATTTTGAAATTGGTGCACAACAACGGATACTCAAAACCAAATACATGCCGTCTGGCAAAAACTCAAGCGACTTCCTCAAATATCACCAATTACAACGAATTCCGATATATTGAGGATAATCACCTTTATTCCCAATAACCTACTCCCACTCATCATCTGAAAAACCATACAGATGTGAGATTCATACCTGGTAAATACATACCCTGGAGTAAGTATCTAATCGGGAAATCAGTTTTCCTTTAACAATGCACAGTGAAACTGAAACATGAAAATGTTTCGTAGGGGTATCCTGGTATACGCAGTAATGCCTCTTCCATAATCCAATTCATGACTATAACCGTATATTTCTTTGTCGTCTCTCCAAATCCCTTTATTTGTCTTTAGTCGTTACCTTCTGTACACCTTCGTTAGGCTAAATGGTTTTCTTCCTTTCCTACCGTTCGGCACCAGCCTATGGTTTGGAAGAAGACTATTCAGTAAGCATAATAGGTGTACCCTTCTAAACCAAGGAGTACTCGCAACTTGAGAGAAGGTGATGATAAAAGACAACTGGTCGTGAATGATAACAGTCGCAATTTACTTTGCCCTCTTTCTAATCCTTTTATCTTGTCTTTACATATTACCTTCTGCACATCCTACTTAGGCTAATTGGTTTTCTTCATTCCCTACCTTTCGGCACCTGCCTATGGTTTGTAATAAGATTATCCGATAAGCATAATAGGTGTACTCTCCTAAACTAAGGAGCCCTCGCAACCTGAAAGAAGGTGATAATAAAAGACAGCTGAATAAACTAATTCTATTTCTCCTGAACCTGGATCCATCCTCGAAGAAGTCCCTTCGAGTTCGTATATAACCATACGATGGATCTATCCAATGGAAGTGGATATCCGTAGTAATACTGTGTGTTCTGAGAAATACAAAGGGTAAAAGAAGAAGCGGCAATGACTTATGCAACCAAGACAATCCAAAAGCCGGTGTTTTAAGAAGGTTCGGTCAACTTGGTCACTGAGTCATAGTCTAGGATAGGTCAAAGGTCGTTGCCAAAGAGAGAGAGAGAGAAAAGAAACACTCTGCGTACACTCTAACCTAGATCAGAATGGTTATCACTTTATCTAATCAGGAAACCTCCCACTGTACTGTCAAATTCTCCTCCAAACCTAAAAGAAGAATCAGTCGGGATCACCCAAAGAGTAAAACCAACTCATCAGTGGGAATCGGGATCCAACTATTATCGCATGATAATTTGATGGAAGCCACTCAAGTTATCACACTCCAGATGGTATGCGCATGCCTGGCAAGTTTCCTGTATGTTTGAAACTCTCGATGTGATTTTTGCCCCATGCTCTGATGACCTTGACGAAGGTCAACAAATCATATGTCACATGTCAAGTTCTACCCGTCATTGTCCAGGTTAATTTGAACCCACCCATACAAGCCCTTGACGAAGGTCAACAAGGATATACGACTGTCCTAAACCAACACATCTATCTATGCAACAAATGAATACCCCAGCAGCTACCAAGCACTATGCCTTGACGAAGGTCAACAAACATAGCTTGAATACTACTGACTATCCATAAGAAATGACGGAGGGCTAGGGATGGTTTTTGGCGAAAAACCTTTAACGTAATGAACTTGATCTCGTTGAAGGAACCTGATAGCTTTTTATAAAAATATAGTGGAGAAAACCTTTTGCTAAAGAGGTCACTCCCGGTGAAGGGATCTCGACTCTTTCCTCGTGGAATGAGGTGCAGGATATTCTAACTGAATACCGCGATGCAAAGCAAGTTGTAATCGACTATAATGGAGTTATTACACTGACGTAAACTTCTGGCCAAGGGGTCACTCCCGGTGAAGGGATCTCGGCCCTTGCCTCGTCGAATAAGGTGCAGGATATTCCAACTGAATACCGCTATGCAAAACAAAAGGAAATATCTTTGTAATAACACTTTTAAAATTTGTTCCAACAACATCAAATATAGGTTTGTTTTATCCTTGCATTGATAAGAATCAATGCAGTCCCATCAATCAATCAAACCAGAAAAGAACGAAAAATAAAATGTACGTATATGCCATCCGTATTCGCCACAGGGCCCCGTCATCACCCGTTAAGTTACTTAACTAACGACAGAGCGGGGACTGGACTAGCGCGGGTGTAAAACATATACAACATCTAATAGTATATATACCAATATACAATAATCACTCCAGGCGTGATAATATGCAACATTACAGAAAAGTAATAAGCATCACAGAACAATACAGATAATCTAGGATCCCCGGGTTTCATAGAGCCGCTACTGAAATCCGAAGTTCACCTGGTCGTATGGATAGCCTGTGCAATGAAACCTAGACCCCTACGGGTGCGGCAAGTTACCCGCCAAAACCTGAAGAGAGGCAGCCCCTTACAGCATAGTGAATGGACCACCCGGCACTTCACGGAATCCGGTAACTTGAGCACCCCTCCTTGGGTCAACCTGTACCCCCTACGAGTACGGCGAATAGTCTACCAATTCTAGAGTGAGGCCCCTCTGCCTCTCAAAGCCATGAGATACGGACCCATTGCCCTCCAGAATCCGGCTATCCGTGCACTCCGTCGCGGGGTAAACCTAGTACAAAAATGAAAAATATATACAACGGGTACATCAACCTCAGCCCGGTCGTGCCCCAAAAGAATATGATACAAACAGGCAGTGACGGCAGTCATCATGTTGGACGCTCGCCCCTCAATATCAAATGTACAAATAAATCCAAATTGCACTACCATTGCACACTGCTATCCACCATGACATATCAGCAACATCACAGCAAAACACAGAACATCAACGTGAATGTCACGTTCGTAAATCCGTCTAAAAAGACTATAGCAATTAGACGCAATTTACCGCTCGAATGACATTCCCGGTCGGAGATATAATATAAGTACTGTAAGCTAACACGTTTAAAATTTCGATCGACAAAATTTTCCAAAGTGAGCCCCACGTACATCTGGTGTACAGTAATAAAATCTGGGCCCAAAAGAATATACCAAAAACCATAATTTACCATGGAAAGCTTACTGGAAAATTTTGATGCACTGTTCCCACATACTGGCCGCGGTTCCGCGGCAGTCATGTGGGATCACATGCTCAAATTTTCCCAGTTAGCTTAAAAAACCCTGCTTTGTTTTCTGTGATATGCAAAATAATTTTTAGACTTGATTTAAAATCGACAGAAAGTTTTGCACTGAAAAATTTGATTTTCGAAATTCCGTTCGATCAATGTTTTAAATATATTAGCACAAGTTAGTATAGCTTAATGGTGAGGCTCTGATACCACTGTAAGTACACGGTAGCGCCCCGGCCGTCTAACAGACGCCAAATGCGGAACAAAAACTTTTTAACTGGCGCTATCGTATACTATAACCCGGATCTGCCATTAAAGCTAAACTAACAAACTACAAAGTGGGTAGAAATGTTATACCGAACGATCCGAGTCCTTCGGTCTTCAAACATTATCCCACGCTATGTTGCGGCTGCTCCGATCTCCTGAATCTCCAGTCTCCTCGTCCAGGTGGCACCACGTCGACGGATCTTTAAACGGGCTCCCGCCTTTGAACCGAGGCAACTCGATCATCATGTTTGCTAAAAGAGATGACCAAGATTGATGTAGAGAATGAGTAGAACACTTTGTCTCGTTACGTCCAAAGCTATGGACGAACGGTTAATGAAGTTGCCTTTTGGATTGGGTGAAATGAGAAATGAGGCTATCTAATTTCCATGAATCCAAAACTATAATCTTTTTACCAAAATGAACAACCATCCCTTACAAGAGAGGGGCCGGCCACTATTTGAAGGAGGAGGGTGAGTGTAGGAGAGATGAGGGGGAGACCATAAGAATATGATACTTATCATAACACAAAAGATCTCACTCAAATATCTTAGCAAGAACAAAAGTCATTAATGAAAAGGTGACTCACTAATAACACCTCATCAACCATTAATGCAAATGAATGACTCACTAACCTAGTCATCATCCAAGAAGCTTCCACACTCATGACTCACCCTCATGACTCACCCATGGAAGAAAAGATAAATCCACATTTAACCGAATGTTAAATACGGGCGATAGAAAACTGGAAACTGGCAACTTCCAAAAGCGATCCTGAAACGAATTTCAGGATAACCCCGTAATAGTATAAACATACCCGCATTTGTATTACAACCGAATACAAATGATACTGAGACAAAGATATTATATCTACACAGTATAATACTCGGATGCGGCTTAAACAAAAGCCCACCAGTATTATCTTCCCAAAATATGACACGTGCATACACGCACGTGCATTTTCCGAACCCTGCCATAAAACCATATGGCCTCTACAACGTTTCGCCCGAACTTGGGAAACTGTCTGTGGGGGACTCTAGTGACTCATCAATACACTGGCACTGGGTATAACCACTAGCACGTCAGAGGTACAAGCTGTACGTAACAGTTGCCTATGTATTGATTGGAAGGGAAGCCGACGAGCGAACTCATCCAGAAACCCTACTGAGCCTGACAGTGACAATATCCGTACAGTCCGGTCCATTCGTCTAAGAGTATCGCATATCGAGTCTAGGGGGTGGATAAATTCAGACCCCTAATAACGCGATAATTCGTGTCGGTATGAAGCCCATCACCACCTGAGAAACTATTGATCCAAATCAGTAATTCTCCACTGTCTCGGCCGAGGATTTCTAGTGATGGCCACCCGTGCACTGTGCGACATCAACCCCCAACACCGGGAGAGACGAATCCCCGACGATCCGTTCACTGCCTCAATGTGGCTCGGGACTGTACCCAAAAAATACCTGTTTGCACGTCTCCTTTGAGCGTGGTAGGGTAGAAATCAAAGCACAGTGGGAACTCACACGAGACAAATGACGATCTCCGGTCGACAAACTAACCTGTACACATGTCACCAGGGAACTGCTATCTGACGATATATATAATACCAACTAGCATGTTCCCGGCGAGTCCTGTCCAGTATACTCAATGAGCACCTGTATACATCTTAGATGAACCAACTGATACCAATCGCTTGTGAGACCGGCCACCGCCCCTCGTCGGGGTCTCGACTATATACACTAGTCTACTCTGGAGTATCGATGCCCTGTCTCGAAACTCCTACGACTAGGGACACTTTAAGGATATGCTTAAAGACCCCAGGTCCCATGTTTATGATCGCCATCATACTGCTGGCAGTCAAGCAAGAATCCTATGGGCTCTATCAACATGCTATAGAGAACTAAAGCATGTAAACGATGATAAAGACAAACCAGATAGCATACTATCATCTCGAGCAAGACTTTCATATCGGTATAGGTCCTCCCTCAATCATTGCAATCACGTACCTACGATCCAATAATTGACTTAGAGGGCACTATATCCAACACAATCGGCCTCATCCGCCTCCTAGAATCGGGTTTCACATGTCGCTCTCAGAACTGAGAAAACACATGGTGGACGCACTGAAATATCATATCAAGAGAAACCGGATTTTTAAAACAGTACATACTTTCTTTTGAAATAGCCACGGTTCTCAAATCCCGAAATCTCATGAAAATAGCATATCTCAATGCGTAAAATCATAAAGCATGATGTATGCAACATATGATAGAAATGTAAGCATATCCGTATATCATGCAATATGGAACAGTAATATGCACATATTGAGGGAAAACCGCTCTTTTAAATGAATCTAGTTTTAAAATATATCCTGCGGTTCCCAAATCTCCAAAATCGAATGCAATACCGTATAACGGTGCATATGTGTATATACGCAAGTACGTACGTAAAAATGTGTATATCTGCAAGTATGGTGTACAATATGTATGTACGCAAGTATGGTGTACAATATGCATGTACGCAAGTATTGTGTACAATATGCATGTACGCAAGTATGGCGTACAATATGTATGTGTGCATGTATGTTATGTGAAGGGTCATATCATGATGCAACAATCCTACTGTGTAGTGACATGGCAATTATCGATGATGAAGTGTGTGAGCCTACAATCTATGTACGTGTAACATACGCATCATCGATAATGGTGCAGGTGTACTATCACGGGTATAAGTAATGCAATGCGAATAACATGAATGCAACATAAGATAAAACGTCAGCTAAAAGCTATAAGGTATACATATCTAACATGATCGAGTCGGTGAATCTATCAATCGGCATCCAGCCTCACAACATCCCGTACGGTATACTCCTTCGTACGGCATCCTTTAGTCAAGGGTATGGATCAAACCTCAAGTTAAACTCATCACGTACGGAAAATCATCGTACGGCGGTATTAAACCAATAGGGATCCTATCATCCTATAAGACGAGGAGGGTACCGACCTAACGTCACGTACAACTAAACTCACGATTCACAACACATATAAATATATTTATATACCTATGTCCCAGGTCAAATCCACCGCAATCTCATATCAGGGGACCGGCAGGGTATAAATCATCTCAATCGACTCGCATCCGTATACCAACATATCATCAAATCATCATATTCGTCTTATATTCTTTTCATCGCATTTATATCTCACATCAAGTCTAGTTTACATAAACATTCTATCTCTACTATAAGTATAAGTATCTAATCTAACATACATACCCGAACCATACAATCAGATTTTTGAAAGATACGAATCGTAGTTTTGAAAGTAGGGGTTATGGTGTTTTTAAAGACAAGATATCATTTGGAAATCCATAATGTCCCTCAAGGTATCTGTTTAAAGATGCATACGATTCTTCGGTTTAGAAAAAGGTATGGTTCGGATGACACATCTACATCGACTATCTAGTCCTACAGTACCCTAAACGGCAATATCGACAAACGTCATCCTCAAATTCCGTCATCCTATAATAGTCGTAACATATCACTTCTAACTATCCTCTAGTATCTAATAAGGTTTTATAGCCATCTTAATTCTAACCCTAGTTTCCTAATCTAGGTTTCCTTAACCATATTCTATAAATCAGTTTCCATCAAAACTATGCGAGAATGCTATACGCCATCCACCCGACTTCCCCGGTAGATATAGATCTACTCACCTTGCTCTTGCTTGCCGATGTCGATGCCGCCATCCTATTCTTCACCGTCTTGAAATCCTCATGGGGTACCTACATATCATAACACATCGCAATTGCTTATTAAAATCAAGTCGGAAACTAAAATGGCACAAGTTCCGCTCATAGGTTAAAACCTATAGCTTCGCGTGCAAAACACGACTAAAAATCCTAGTCGTTGACGTTCAAACGCCACACGACCAAATACAAATCCTAATATCAAAACCAAGCATCCCAAAATACGGAAAACATAGCCAAAAACACCCCAATGTGCTCCAAGATTTTACCCTAGGCCAAATTGGTCAATTCTGCACAAATGGAGGGTCTAATTTACTGAAGATAAAGCCCTGGAACCAACATGGATCAAATCCACCCTACTCTGGCCGCAAATTGCAGCCAGAATGATTAAATCTGTGGCCATGGGTTGGAGTTGGGGTCTCGGGTCTCTGTGGTAGCTTCCTTGGTGCCTGCATGTGTCACTGTGTTCGCTAAATTATTTTTAGTGCCCCCGGGTTACTCCAGATTCCATAATACCCTCACAATTTACACATTTATCCGATGTCGGGGTTTCTAAATTCATGTTTTGGCTTCCATCCCCTGTTCTAGGTCAGTAAAACACCACTCAATCCTTGTTAACAGCCACTAGGCATCACCCAATCCACACAACACTCAAACCCTTCACTAGAAATTTCTAACATCACTAATCCATACCCATTTAACTCTAAACTACAAAGGGGTATTATTAGACTTCAAATTAAACTAGATGGAAGAGTTCATACCTCATTTGGGCAACCCAAGAAAAACCCTAGCTGTCCCAAGTCTTCGAAATCAAACATTGATGGGTCCAAAGTGTAGAGGGTGAAGAAGGGATCAATTTTAATGAAAGGGGTTTAGGGTTTTGATGAAGCTTTTTAGATGATCTCTAGGGGTGGAGGTGGAGGGAATCTTGAGGAAGGAGGAGATGCAAACAAATAATAGGGAAGGGATTGTGGTTGCCCCTCTCTCTTCTCTTATTCTCACCCCCTCTCTCAATATTACCTTTTTACCTTTTTTCTTTTTAACCTTTTCTTTTTATTTAAAATTCAAGTCATAAAATACCCAAAATAACACAAGAACACATGTAATCAAAACATAACATGACATGGTGCACTAGCCATGAAAAACTGTAGAAACGCGGATTTGGCTTAATCACGATTAGTAGTGCACTAATCGGGTTTTTGTCGAAACTGCATATAAAAATTTTAAAAATACCAAATCCTTTAAATATACTATTAAATGAATAAATCATTTTAATTTCCATTTATTTCACATTTATTGGTATATATTTACACCCTTTTTCGAAAACCCCAATTTCGTAAATCGGGCAGTTTTCGAGAAATATATTATCTTAATATTAAATTCCAAAAATAATATTTTATATTTTCTGAAATGTTACAATTTTTCTCACAATATTTCTTCTCATCTCCAAACCCTAGAAAGCTTTTCAAGCTCATGAAGAAGATGAAGATGAAATTAACAAGAGAATAGAATGATGATGAAGTAGGAAGTGGGCTCGCTTTAGTTTTATTTTTCCCACATTACATACATTATATATATGTGATATATATTATGTATCAGTGCTAGGCAACCCAACAGTGGTATCTGAGTCATGCTAGAAAATTAGACGATATCTGCTAGGATTACGAAACCGAAACTACTCCGAAACACCCGATACGATGACCTAGTTTCTGTCGATTTTAAAAAATCTTCAAAATCGACAGAAACTAGGTCATCGTATCGGGTGTTTCGGAGTAGTTTCGGTTTCGTAATCCTAGAAAATATTGTCTAATTTTCTAGCATGGCTCTGATACCATTGTTGGGTTGCCTAGCACTGATACATAATATAAATCACATATATATAATGTATGCAAAGTGAGAAAAATAAAACTAAAGTGAGCCCACTTCCTACTTCATCATCATTCTATTCTCTTGTTAATTTCATCTTCATCTTCTTCATGAGCTTGAAAAGCTTTCTAGGGTTTGGAGATGAGAAGAAATATTGTGAGAAAAATAAAACTACTGATAACACTTACCAGTAAATCTCAGCAACCCTGGCCAGGAATTTCCTGTTATGGCTAATCGGACATAGCGCAACATCAACTCCCAATACTGGGAGAGACGAAACCCCTCCTATCGCTCATTGCCTCCATGTGACTCGGGACTGTACCCAAAAACAACCTTTTTGCATGATCTCTTGACCGTGGTATGGTGGAAATCAAACCACAGTGGGAATCACACAAGACTCTATGACGATCTCGGTTCTACAGACTAACCTGTACCAGTGTCACCAGAGAACTGCTATCCGACGATAGGTATAATACCATCTAGGTGTTCTCGGCGAGTCCGTTCAGTGTACCCAGTCTCCACTGAGCACCCGTATACCTTCTCTGATGTCAAACACCAATGGATGTGGGATCATCCATCGCCCATCACATGGGTCGAGAAGCGTATACGCTAGTCTACTATGGAGTATCGATGCCCTGTCTCGATACTCCCATGACTAGGAACAATCTAAGGATGTAATTACCGACTACCTCTTCCCCACTAGTATGATCTGCATCATAATCCTGGTAGTCAAGTACTCATCCTAAGGTCTTTATCAACATGTAATAGATAGACAATAAGTGTACATGTTAAGATAAAGTGCAACCAGATAGCATACTATCATGTCGAGCAAGAAAGTCCTCCCTATATATGTCCAAGCATCCACTACAATATACATCACATGTACAGTAATGGTCTCTAGGGCATACATATAACTAACATCTCGCACCAGCAGAAATATTTCTGGAGTCGTCTGAAGGAAAGGAAGCGACCAAACAAGCAGCCTATCGAATACAAGACGGGGAAAGGCTATGGATTGGAGAGAAGTCTTCATAGACTACTTAAAATCTCATCAAACGCCCAAAGATGCGTCCTCAAGACATCAGCTCATGAAACGAGCTCAATC
The DNA here is from genome assembly GCA_030015575.1 of Agapanthus africanus. Lineage (NCBI taxonomy): Eukaryota > Viridiplantae > Streptophyta > Magnoliopsida > Asparagales > Amaryllidaceae > Agapanthus > Agapanthus africanus. The sequence goes on from CM057338.1 coordinate 633,900,683, forward strand.
GTTCACCTTCGTCAATGATACTCTATATAAGAGGTCATTCGACAGTTTGTGGCTAAGGTGCCTAGGACCAGAAAAAGCAAAAAGGGTCGTCCAAGAAACTCACGACGGACTCTGCGATTCTCATCAGGCCGGTCCAAAGATGAAGCTGAAGATCAAAAGAATGGGTTACTATTGGCCTACAATGATTCAGGACTACCTTGAATGTGCGAAGCAGTGTCACTCATGCCAAATTCACGGGGACTTCATCCACCAGCATCAAGATCCTCTACAAACAACATTGGCTAGCTGGCCGTTCGAAATATGGGGAACCGATATAATCGGGCCCATCAAACCAACGTCATCTAAAGGGCATCCGTTCATATTGGCAACAACCGATTACTTCTCTAAGTGGGCAGAGGCAGTACCTCTAAGGGAGGTGAAGACTGAGAACATCCTCCATTTCTTCAGGACACATGTCATCTACCGGTTCGGCACCCCGCGACGAATCATCTCGGATAATGGGCCAGCCTACAGGAGCCATAAGATCAGCTGCTTTGCACAGCAGCATAATATAGACTAGAGATACTCTTCAGTCTATAATCCCCGAGCCAATGGTCTTGCTGAAGCCGTCAACAAGACCTTGACGAAGATCATAAAGAAAATGGTGTCCAGAAACAGAAAGGACTAGCACGAGAGACTTCATGAAGCTCTCTGGGCATATCGAACAACGTTCAAAACGGCCACGAATACAACACCATTCACGCTGGTATTCGGCACGGAAGTGGTACTTCCCTTGGAGATAGAGCTACCCTCTCTACGAGTGGCAGTTCGTTATGAACTGACGGACGAAGAGAATGCCCATCTTCGACTTGAGGAGCTCGATGCCCTCGATGAAGCTCGTCTTATAGCGTAGAAAAACCTGGAAGCTTACAAAGCAAGGATGACGCGCTCATACGAAAGACTAACCAGGCCGAGAACATTCCGCCAAGGCGAACTCGTGTTAGTTGTAAAAAGACCTATGATCCCCACCCGTGCAAAGCGAGGGAAATTCGAGCCGAACTACGAGGGCCCGTACATCATAGACAAGGTCTACCAAGGCGGGGCCTACTTGCTCATGAACATGCATGGCGAAAGACCCTTCCGGACAATAAACGGTCGATTCCTTAAGAAATACTACGCCTGACAAGTCACAACTCAGGTTAATGATAGATGACGATGCTCGTGTCCGTTCGCTATCTTCCTGAGTCAAGAACTCTGTAAGTAGTATCCGGCAAAACTTCGCCTCAAAATCCCTACGGACCACAACGTCCTTAAACTAGATATGGACCGAAATGTTCCTAAACTAACAATGGACCGAGATGTCCCTAATATAACAATGAACCGTAATGTCCTTAAAACTAAATACGTCGCCTCAAACATGGCAATGGTGGAATTCAAGTCCGCAAGTCCCAGCGGCGAGGACTGCAACTTAAGTCCTGCTGGCCGCGCAGCTGCCCCGGTGGCGAAGTCTCCCATAAGTTCCATTAGCGAACAGAGGGGTAAAAAAACGGTACGTCCACAAGAGAAATGGGCACGGATGAAAACCCAAAAGGGATCCGTGAGTAAAAATAGCAGGGCTACCGGCAAGTTTGTGAAAACCCGAAAGGGCGCAATCTCGTTAAAATAAAAAACACTTGCAAGGTCCTCTCAACCTTATAAGGAGAAAACACCTGCGTGAGATCCTTATGACTCATAAAGGGGCAACACACTAAGGGATCCCCACGATTCCTAAGGAGAAATTACACTTACGAGATCCTCACGACTCATAAGGAGAATTCCCCCTGTGAGACCCTCACGGCTTATAGGATTCAAAAGCCTTAAGCTACAGGAATGTAAACCTGTTCTTAAGCCATCACATTCCACAAATTGCCCTACAAGCGGTCCCATATCGACCCTTGTAAATAATCCACGTGCACAAATAAATGTTCCCTCACCTAGTTCCACCAATGGCGTGAAATTGCTCCATTTGGTGAACAACACTTGTAGGTCCTCTCGACTTGCAAGAAGAAGATACTCCTATGAGATCCTTACGAATTACAGGAGAAGATATCCCTTAGGAATCCTCACGACTCCTAAGGAGAAAATACACCTACGAGATCCTCACGACTCGTAGGGAGAAACACCTTTATGAGACCCTTACGGCTCGTAAAGTCGAAAAACCTTAGTCAACAGGATCCTAACCCTGTTTGCTAAGCCACCTTTGTTTAAATCGACAACGGCAACTGATGATTCGCTCCTGGCAATATCCCAGTTGTAGCGATGCTGATGCTTAAATCGGTATCAAATTCCAAGTCCCTTCAAGGCAAATGATGATTCGCTCCTAGCAATATTCCAGTCGCAGCGATGCTGATGTTAAGATTGGTATCAGACCTCGAGTTCCATACTCACAATAAAAATCAGCGAGCAAAATGTATGCATATAAAATAGCCGAAATGTTTGGGCAACTCGCAATAAAAAACGGTGAGTAAAAAGAAAAACAGTCGAAATAATGGGGCAACTCGTAATAAAAATCAGCGAGCAAAAATGCATATAAAAATAGCTGAAATGTTTGGGCAACTCGCAATAAAAAACAGCGAGTAAAAAGAAAAATAGCCGAAATGATTGGGCACCATGATAAAATAGCTGAAATGATTGGGCAATCGTGACTTTCGCGTTATAAAACGCTGAAATGATAGAGCATCGCGGAAAGAAACAAAAAAAATGAAACTTCTGCCTGCCGGCGAGTCCACATCGATCCCTGTATACAATCCATGGGCGCAAACGAAAAAGGGAACCACATTTTCCCACCAGGCTCCATCAGAAGGAGAGCCAAGTCTCGATGGCAACATCTACAGCCTAGATATCACTACGGCGTTCCTTCTCACTCCAACAGGATGCAGACACAACGTCAACAATCGACCCAAGGGTCAAAACAATGGAGACATGGCAAAGTCCCTTGTTCCAAGACTCGACGGTTCATATGTTAGTTATGTATATGCCCTAGAGGCCATTATTGTACATATGATGTGTATTGTAGTTGATGCTTGGATATATATAGAGATGACTTTCTTGCTCGACATGATAGTATGCTATCTAGTTTCACTTTGTCTTAACATGTTGACTTGTATTGAATTACTGTCTTGCTCTCACATGTTGATAAAGCCCTTAGAATGTGTACTTGACTACTAGGACTATGATGGAGATCATACTAGTGGGGCCAGGGTAGTCCACAAGTACATCCTATAATTGTTCCTAGTTGAAGGTGTATCGAGACAGGGCATCGATACTCCAGAGTAGACTAGCGTACACACATCTTGACCCATATGATGGGCGATGGATGATCCCACATCCATTGGTGTTTGAGATCAAAGTTGGTTTATGGGTGCTCAATGGAGACTGGGTACACTGAATGGACTCGCCGAGAACTCCTAGATGGTATTATACCTATCGTCAGATAGCAGTTCTCTGGTGACACTGGTACAGGTTAGTCCGTAGACCCAAGATCGTCAAAGAGTCTTGTGTGATTCCTACTGTGCTTTGATTTCCACCTTACCACGTTCATGAGAACGTGCAAAACGGTTGCTTTTGGGTACAGTCCCGAATCATATGGAGGCAATGAGTGATATGAGGGGTTTCGTCTTTCCCGGTATTGGGGGTTGATGTTGCGCTCTGTTCGATTGGCTATAACTGGAAGTCCCTGGCCAAAGCTGATATGGAGATCTACTGGTAAGTGTTATCAGTAGTTTCTCGACCCGTGATGAGCCTCATATCGAAACGACTTATCGGTTACTGGGGTCTGAAGTTTACCACGCCTAGACTAGATATGCGACATATCAGACGAGGAGACCGGACTGTACGGTAGTGTTACTGATTGGATTCACAGGAGTATGTACAGGCTTGCTTGTTGATCTTCTGGTCGCTCAATACCCGGGTGGCCGTTACGTTTAGCTGACCGCTTGCGGCTTGTTGGTGTTTAATATGATCATCACCTACTGCCGGAGTATTGAGGAGTCTTTAGAGTCCTACATAGAGGTTTCCTGGCTCAGGAGAAATGGAGTAGGAGCACATATGTGATATGTGCGGGATCGAGATTGATACGCGTATGTGATACCATATTCTATTCTAGCGATATGTGATATCGGCCGGTTATATATGATATAGTCGGGTTATCGGATCAAGTGTTGATTCGATGAAATTATATATATATATATATATATATATATATTCTGTTCTCACTTAAGTATTTATTATTCTCATTTATGATACATTTGACATATATGTGATATATGTTTATTGTATTGTTTTCTATTGTTACATAAATATTATATATGTGATATATAATATTTTGACATAAATAATGTTTGTATATATGAGAATTATACAATGATAAATATAATGTTTGGGTTTAAATTCTTAAGTAATTCAAAATTGTGAAAATGAGTCATGGTGGAAGCTTCATGAAGCTTGTTGATAACCATTGACAAAGTCCACCCTTTTTGTTTTTCCTAAGATATTTTCTAACCCAACAATTACACATAGCCATGGTTAACTCTCTACATGGGTTAGGGTTTCACATATACTAACCCATGGTTTCATTTCTAACCTTATCTCATTCATTCATCTTCTTCTTCCTCATCTCATTTTTGCTCTCTTGACTTTGAGATAAAGAAGAAAAATAGTGATAAATTAAATTCTTAAGTGAGCAAAATTCCTATTTCATCATCCTCTTCTATACTAGCCATATAGTTTAGGGTGTTAGCTTCACTAATTCCATATTAGTGAAGTGATAGCTTGAGTCCGTGTTTCCTCGACGTAGATCATCACAGACATTAAAGACTTCAAGCAAGCATGCATCATACACCGTATGGAGCTTCTTAAGAGTACGCGAGCTCGATGATCGCAGCGAAGGGACCACAACAAGGAGCTATAGAAGTGAAGGAGCGGACTACAAAGGTTGTAATCCCTACTCACTTAGATGTAAAGTTGTTTATTTTCATTGTTAACCTTAATTCTCTTGTTAAGATCTTGGTTAGGGTTTCATAGCATCCTAAAAATTTAAAAAATGACATGTTTGATGCCTTCCTAAGCCTTGTTGTCGTGCTATACAACCCCACATCATAGACAACCCAGAGACAACCTCGACATTCGTCGCAAGATAGCAGACACAATGTCGACAAACGAAGCGAAGAAAGATCCCTAGTTTCAGGGTCTTAACGGCAACTTCTACAGCCTAGAGATCACAACGGCGTTCCTTCTCACTCCAGCAGGATGCATAAACAACGCCAACAACTGACCCCAGGGTCAAAACAATGGAGCCATAGCAAAGTCCCTAGTTCCAAGACTCGACGGTTCATAGAAAACCCAGAGACAACCTCGACATTCGTCGTAATATTACAGACTCAATGTCAACAAACGAAGCAAAGGAAGATCCCAAGCTTCAGGGTCTTGACGGAAACTCAAATGAGACCTGAAAGACTATCGGAGATCATCCCACACCAGCGCAGAGTGGTCATGACTCATCGGGGCTCCCAAACCAAGCCTAACCTCAAGTAAAAAGCGGCATGGAAAATCCCTAACGCTTTCTCTTTCGACGGTAATATGACCTGGGAGATTACTTGAAGACATCTTGTCCAACCCCAGAAGGGATCAGAGGCACGACAGTCGTGGGGCTACTCGAATAGTAAGATTGCATATCGGGGAATACATCGGCCAATGCGACGGTATGTCGGACAAAAACCCTAGTACTACAGACCCTAACGGACTTCTATCAGCAGATGTTAACTATGACGTTAGGACATCCTTGCGAGAACATCTCGATTCATTTCGACTCGTAGGGAAAATAATGTTCCTGCGAGAACTTCTCGACCCGTCTCAACTCGTAGGGAGAAAGCCTTAGGAAACGGGGATATCAACCTGTTTCCTAAGCACTGGGGTCCTACAATTAAGTCCAAGATGGACTATTGTGTAATATCCACGGGCCACACTCACCAAAATCGAATATCGACAAGAAGGGAAAAAACCACTAACGAGTCCTCTCGACTTGTAAGGGGGAAAATTCTCTCGTGAGATCCTTACGAATCTTAAGAGAAAACGCACTTAGGAGTCCTCACGACTCCTTTAGGAGAAAATACACCTACGAGATCCTCTCGACTCATAGGGAGAAAAGTCTTTATGAGACCCTCACGGCTCATAAAGTTGAAAAGTCTTAGGCGGCAGACCTGAACCTGTTTCCTAAGCCATCGCTGCCCTGCAAGTAGGTCCAAGATGGACTATTGTATACTATCTACGGGCCACACTCTCCAAAGTCGAATATCGACAAAAAAAAAACAAAAAAAACGAGTCCTCACGACTTGTAAGGGGGAAAATTCTCTTGGGAGATCCTTACGACTCTCAAGAGAAAACACACTTAGGAGTCCTCACGACTCCTAAGGAGAAAATACACCTATGACATCCTTACGACTCATAGGGAGAAAAGTCTTTATGAGACCCTCATGGCTCATAAAGTTGAAAAGTCTTAGGCGGCAGACCTGAACCTGTTTCCTAAGCCATCGCTGCCCTGTAAGGAGGTCAAGATAGACTATCTACGGGTCACATTTGCCAGAGTTACATGCCAATATGAAATAAAATATGTCTTTTGTTCATGAATTCAAGTGAATACAAGATACATTTCATAAAGGAATCAAAATGAATACATGTTATTCATAAATCGCAAGTTTACAGTCAGTAAAAAAAAGGGTACAATGACAATTATTAAGGAGGAGGCATCTTCAGTAAATCGGCAAGCCGCTCGCGCGCTCCTCTAAATCCTTTCTCATGGTCAGCTACCGCGGCTAATTCCGCTTCAACCTGAGTCTGTTGCCCAAATAGGACGAAGGCTTTTTATCGGTTTCTAGCAGGGCAGCTTCTCAGTCCTGCATGACTCGTTCGGTGAGGTCGAGCGTCCGCCTCAGCGTCAGCCCATCCGAGATACATCGTTGGAGGTTGTCGAAAACATCTTTCAATTGCGCAGCATTCGCTTTAACCTGGGCGCGCAATCAGACAGATTCCCTGGAAGCCACCTCATGTTCCTTTCGTCTCAGGGTCGCCTCTTGTTCAAAATGGCGAATGAAAGGAACACTATGCTCGACCCACGCAGCCCTTTGGGAGTTCGAAGCCAACACTTCAGGAGCAAGATGCTTGAGCTCAATCTCGTGTAGGCAAGCATCGATCTTTTTGCAGTAATAAACCCAAGAGCCGATGAGATCTTCATCATGGAAGTTCACAAGCATTGCCAGCATCGGATTGACTTCAAAGGAAAAATCCGTAGCAGAACTGAGGGCCTCGACATCGAGATCTTTGATAAATTCGCTCAACATTCGCCGGCTATTTGCAGCGCCCCTGGAAGATATGCGTTTAGCGAAAGGCCCTGTGGGTATTGGAATGCGAGACTTGAAAGAAGCTGGAGCCGGTGCAATTGCTGCAAAATGAATTACGGTCATATATCGACTCAGGAGCTAAATAAAATACACAAGGGATGGAGTCTATTATACCATCTGCGACAAGCGACAGGATGGGGAGTACCGGAGGCACTGCTATTCTCTTGTCTCCTCCTCCAACCCGTGACGCTATGATCAATATGAAGAATACTTAGCAACAATATGACTATCCATAAAAGAAAGTGGACGAACATTAGCTGAAGAATATACTAACCGATACCAGAAGGTGGAATGACTTCTGACTGAAAAGAGAAATGCGTGTTCAACACCTGGTATAGATGGTCGAAAAGGACTCCTGCAGAGTTACGACAATATACTGTCAGTACAAGGAGGATAGTACCCACAGTGAAACAAATAAGTCAAAAACCCACACCTTCCAATATTTTAAGGGGTACAGAAAAAGGCGAGGGGACATAGACTGTCAGAGCCGCGACCGGCGACACTTCTTCAGACGACACAGCCTCAGGGTTCACCGCGCGTATACTCAAGATAAACAAGATATCATTAGAAAGGCTGAAGAGGATTGAAAAACTCAAAAACAGTGACCCAGCGACTACCTGATAGATCATGGACCAAAACCATGACGGCATCACCAGGTGTAACGACTTCTTCACTCTCTCTCGATGGAATAGATTCCGTGCCCATAGCTTCATCCCCTGACTCGACGAGGGTCGTCGTAACGCTTGCGACGCCCGCCGATACCAAGGAGACATAGGGAGAAAGAGCAGCGGTTTGGACAGTCCCGGATTCCCGAGAATGAGTAGCTACTTCGGGCTCTGTAATTGCCAGCGTTTCGTCTTCCATCCCATCGCCAAGGCTTGGCCCTGCAGAAAATGCGTATGTCAGAATTCAAGGATCAAGTTCTAATAAAAGACTGGACGTTACGTTACCTTGAAGCAGCTTTTCAATTCCTTCCCGAACTGCGCGTGCAACCTGTCTATTGGCAGTAGACAGGGCAGAGGGAACATCCACCGAAAGAATATCAACTGGAGGAATATTTCTTGAGCCTACACCTATGGCCAAAGCGGTGTCGCGCTCCTTCGCCGCATGCTTCCCGCGCTTTCTTTCGGTCTGAGTCGTGAGAAATGATCTCCTCAGAACTTTCGACAAGGGGACGTCGTCATCCGAACCAAAATCTGCCTCTAGAGACGCTACAACGTCCATCATCGGCTTCTTTAGCAAAGCCTCCGGCAGTGACTTTGGGAGGGCCATGGCTACAGCGGCTGGCTCTAAAAGTTTGCTGCATCGCCACTCGGGATCGGCACTGCACTTGGAATAACCTGAGTTGAGGTAGTCCCTACAATAAGGTGAAAGAGAGGATCAGAGCACGAATAAAAAGAATAAAGGTGCAATGAAGCAACTCATACCAAGGCACAAAGTGTTGGAGATAGTGCCCTCAGAGTCAATTATTAGGTCACAGGTACGTGATTGCAATGATTGATGGAGGACCTATCCCGGTAGGACAGTCTTACTCGAGATGATAGTATGCTATCTGGTTTACCTTTATCATCGTGTACTGTTTTAAGTGACCTGACACGTCGCTATTACACGTTGATAGAGCCCCTAGGATTCTTGCTTGACCACCAGCAGTATGAGGGCGATCATATAAGTGGGAGCTGGGGGTCTATAAGCATATCCTTAAAAGGTCCCTAGTCGTGAGAGTTTCGAGACAGGGCATCGATTCTCCATAGTAGACTAGTGTATACAGTCGAGACCCCGACGAGGGGCGGTGGCCGGTCTCACAAGCCACTGGTGTCAGTTGGATCACCTAAGATGTATACAGGTGCTCATTGGGTTATGAGTACACCGGACAGGACTCGCAGGGAACATGCTAGTTGGTCATATACCAGACGTCAGATGGCAGTTCCCTGGTGACATGTGTGCAGGTTAGTTCATCGACCTGGGGATCGTCATTTGTCTCGTGTGAGTTCCCACTGTACTTTGATTACTACCCTACCACGGCTCAAAGGAGTCGTGCAAACAGGTTTTAGTTGGGTACAGTCCCGAGCCACATGGAGGCAGTGAGCGTATCTTCAGGGGTTCGTCTCTCCCGGTATTGGGGGTGAGGTCGTGCTGTGTCTAGAAGAGCCATTACATGAAGCCCTCGGCCGAGGCAAGGAGATTTACTGGTAGGTATTCCAGTAGTATCTCAGGGTGTTCTGGGCTACACTCCGACACGACTTGTACCGCTTTTGGGGGTCTGACTTTTACCAACCCCCTAGGCCCGCCATGCGATGCTCATAGACGAACGGACCGGACTGTACGGATATTGTCACTGACAGGCTCAGTAGGGAGTCAGGCTGAGTTCGCTCACAGACGTCCCTTTTGGTCAATACCTGGTAGCCCGTTATGTATTGGCTTATACCTCTAACGTGCTAGTGGTTAAATCCACAACCAAGGTGTTGATGAGTCTTTAGTGTCCCCCACATTTCAGTTACTCAGCTTTCGGGCGAAAGGTTGTAGAGGCCGTATGGAGATATGGCAAGGTCCGATCAGATACGTGCGGTATTGCACGGGTCAGGATCGGACAGTCTGTACTATAGGCCGTATGGTTATATGGCAGGGTTCGATCAGATACGTGCGGTATTGCACGGATCAGGATCGAACGGATATTACTAGCCGGCTTTGGTTTAAGCCGGATCCTAGTATAGTACAGTGTAGATTTTGCCTCATTGCATTTGTATTTCGGTCGGAATACAAATACGGCTGTGTATGCACAGTATCGGGGTTTTCCTGTAAGTTATTACGGGACCAGTTTTCTGGAGTTGCCAGTTTGCTTTCCGTTTCGGCCGATTTCCATTGTTCCGTTCATTGGCCGAAGATTGGTGGAGGAGGGCTTATTTGCATTGTTGCAAATAAGTATATATGGAGGGGGTATTTGCTTATTGTTGTATCATGATAGTCTCTCATTGACCTTGACTTCTAGCTATCATGATGGCTTGACTTTGTTGAGTTGATGTTGTTGTTGGAGTGTGGATTTCCTTGTGATCATTTGTTTTTCTTTCATCATCACTTCCTTGCATCATTGCATTCCACCCACCCCCTTGACCTTACTCTCTCTCCAATCACACCAAAGGGGGGGGCCGGCCATTCCTTGATAGAGGATGGGATTCATTTCATGAGGAGGGAAAAAATGTTGTTCATTTTTGATGCACAAAAGTTCTCCAAGCTCCTCCATATACTTCTTGTTCAATCCCTCCACCACAAAAGGCAACTCCATAATCCCAAATGAGACTTCTTCACTACACATTCTACAGCGAATCTTGGGCACGTCGAGTAGCCGGCTTCGTGCCCGAGTTGCCTCGGCATTGAGGTGGGAGCCCGTAAAAGAAGTAGGCGATGTGGTGCACTTCCGGTGACAAGGAGGAGACCGGAGCTTCCGCAGGAGATCGGGACGATGATGAGAAGACCGGAAGACTTGGATCGTCGGTATATCTCTTTCCCTTTCTTGTAGATAGCTAGGACTAATTAATGGTTCGATCCGGGTATTAGTGCGCGGCGGTTTGCCAGTTCAAGTAAAATTAAAGTTTATCACCGCTTCCGCATTTGGCCGTCGGATTGACGGCCGGGGCGCCGCCGTGCACTTACAGTGGTATCAGAGCCTCGCCATTAACTTAGTCTAGCTTGGTTTAATGTGTTTCCATTTCCGATCGATCAAAAAGTTCCAAAACCGTGTTTTTCAAAGTGACAGTTTTCTGTTGAAATTTTTTGGTCCCCAAAAATTTTTCAGGTTGTATAAAAGTACTGTACAGGATGACATAAGACTTCTGGGAAAATTCGAGCCGTTGACTTTTCAGTCAGAGCGCGGAACCGCGGCCAATACCCACCTGGGGCCGCGGTTCCGCCGCAGAATGAAAGGTTCAATGGGTCGGATTTTTTCAGTGGGCCTCCGGGCTTAAAATAGGGGTTTTGGAATAATAACATTGGGCCCAGAATTTCCTGATCTGCTACAGTAATGCTTGGGGGCCCACTTGTTAAAATTTGATTGATCGGATATTTTAAACACATTTTTTCACAGTATTTACATTATATCTGCGACCGTGAATGTCACTTGATCGGTAAATCCGGTCTAACTGCTATAGCCCGGTTAGACGGATTTGCGAACGTGACTTTCACGTTGATGTTCTGTTTTTGCTGTGATGTTGCGGATCGGTCGTGGGGGATAGCCTGGATGCAATGCTAGTACAGTTGTGGTTGTATTATGTACATTTGATATTGCGGGGCGAGCGTCCGACATGTGGACTGCCGTCACTGCCTGTTTGTATTATTATTTTGGGGCACGGCCAGGTTGCGGTCGATGTACCCGTTGTATGTATATTTTACTTTCTGTACTAGGCTTGCCCCGCGGAGGGTGCACGGATAGCCGGGTTCTAGAGGGCAACAAGCCCGCATCTCATGGCATTGGGACGGAGGGGGCTTCACTCTAGGATTGGCGGGCTATTCGCCGCACTCGTAGGGGGTACAGGTTGACCCAGGAGGGGTGCCCAAGTTACCGGATTCCGTGAAGTGCTGGGTGGTCCATTCACGGCGATGAAGGGGGCTGCCTCGCTTCAGGTTTTGGCGGGTAACTTGCCGCGCCCGTAGGGGTCTAGGTTTTCATTGCACAGGCTATCCACACGACCAGGGGAACGTCGGGTTTCAGCAGTGGCTCTGTGAAACCCGGGGATCCCAGATATCTGTATTGTTTCTGTGATGCTGTTCATTCTCTGTGATGTTGCATTTTATTCACGCCTTGAGCGAATATAATATATTGGTATTTATATTAGTAGATGTTGTATATGTTTTACATCCGCGCTAGTCCAGTCCCCGCTCTGTCGTTAGTTAGCTAACCTAACGGGTAATGACGGGACCCAGTGGCGAATGCGGATGGCATATACGTACGTCAGTATATTTTCGTTCTTTGTGGTGTGATCAATTGATGGGACTGCATTGATTCGGATCAATGCAAGTTAAAAACAAACCTAATCTGATGTTGTTGGAACACTTTTCAAAAAGCTGTTATTGCAAGGACGTTCACTTTTGTTTTGCATTGTGGTATTCAGTTAGAATATCCTGCTCCTCAGTCGACGAGGCAAGGGCCGAGATCCCTTCACCGGGAGTGACCCCTTGGACAATAAGTTTGGGTCAGGGCATTAACTTCACTATAGCCGATTACTTTTGCTTTGCATCGTGGTATTCAGTTGGAATATCCTGCACCCCATTCTACGGGGAAAGAGCCGAGATACCTTCACCGGGAGTGACCTCTTTAGCAACGGTTTTTCGTCACTATATTTTTAAAAGCTATCAGTTCCTTCAACGATATCAAGTTCTTTACGTTAAAGGTTTTCGCCAGAAACCATTCGTAGCCCTCCGTCGTTTCAGACGGGTAGCACGTAGTATTCATGCTGTGTTTGTTGACCTTCGTCAAGGCATAGTGTATGGTAGCTGCTTGTTACCTTTCTGCTGCATAGATAGATGCGTTGGTTTGGGACAGTCGTATAGCCTTGTTGACCTTCGTCAAGGGCTTGTACGGGTGGATTCAAATTAACCTGGATAATGACGGGTAGAACTTGACATGTGACTTATGATTTGTTAACCTTCGCCAAGGTCATAAGAGCATGGGGCAGAAATCACATCGGGAGTTTCAAAAGAACTGAAACTTGCCAGATATGCGCATACCTTCTGGAGTGTGACACCGTGAGCGGATTCCGTCACGTTATCATGCGATGATAGTTGGATCCCGATTCCCACTGATGAGTTAGTTTACTCCTCGGGTGACCCCGACTAATTCTTCTTTCAGGTTTGGAGGAGAATTTGAGGTACAGTGGGAGGATTCCAGATTAGATAAATTGGTAACCATTCTGATCTAGGTTAGAGTGCACGCTGAGTGTTTCTTTTCTCTCTCTCTTTGGCAGCGACCATTGACCCGACCTTAAGACTATGACTCAGTGACCAAGTTGACCGAACCTTCTAAACACTGGCTTTTGGATTGTCAGAGTTGCAAACCTCATTGCCACTCCTACTTTTACCCTTTTCTCCAGGACACCCCGTATTACTATGAACGTCCACTTCCATTGGACAAAACCATCGTATGGTTAGATACGAACTCGAAGGAATTTATTCGAGGATGGTTTCAGGTTCTGGAGAAAACGGATAGGATTATTCAGTTGTCTTTTCCTTTTACCTTCTCTCGGGTTGCGAGTACTCCTTGGTTTAGGAGATAGTACACCTATTACGCAAATTGGATAGTCTTCTTCCAAACCTTAGGCTGGTGCCGACCGGTAGGGAATGAAGAAAACCAATTAGCCTAACGATGGTGAACAGAAGGTATTAAGTTCAGACAAAGAAAGGGATTAGTAAGAGGGCAAAGTAAATTGCAACAGATATTCACGACCAAACCAAGTATTCCTTCGCCAATCCTAAAATCACCTTTGTATTTCTCCAGGACACTCCGTATCAGTACGAAGATCCACAAGTATTTGGATACTCCATCGTATGGTTATATACGAACTCGAAAGGAACTTGTTCCAGTTCGGGGATGGATTCTGGTTCAGGAGAAATAGGAATAAGATTTATTCAGGTGTCTTTTATCTTCACCTTCTCTCGCATTGCGAGTGCTCCTAGGATTAGGAAAGTACACCCATTATGCTTATTGGATAGTCTTCTTCCAAACCATAGGCAGGTGCCGAACGGTAGGGAAGGAAGAAAACCATTTGGCCTAAAGGGGTGTGCAGAAGGTAAAGACTAAAGACATATGATGGGATTTGGAGAGGTGGCAAAGAATTATATGGTTACAGTCGTGAATCTGGAAGAGGCATTACTAGGAATACCAGGATACCCCATCGAAACATTTCGATGTTTCAGTCTCACTGTGTACTGTTAAAGGAAAACTGATTTCCCGATTAGATACTCACTCCAGGGTATGTATTTACCAGGTACGATTCTCACATCTGTATGGTCTTACAGATGATTAGTGGGAGTAAGTTATTGGGAATTAGGTGATCATCCTCATTATATCGGGATTCGTTGTAATCGGTGATATTTGAGGAAATCACCTGGGTAGTTTGCCGGTCGGCAAATATTTGGTTTTGAATATCCGCTGTTATGCACCAATTTCAAATTGATATATCTGTACGTCTAATTTCATAGAGTGAGATATACCTTTCTGAAATTATGTCTACGACATTTACCTATATCAGTGGATGGTTAGGTAAGGAGCATTAAGCAGCGGTGTAATTCTTCTTGACCATAAGTACAGTTTTCAACCTACGACACACAGTGAATGAGTTATCAGACTCAAGGGACTTATACAGAGTATTGTGTGTTGTCTAGGGTCCATCAGGACAGAGGGGTTGGTCCTCGTACTATATTCGGTTTACTTATGACTTCTCTAGTTTTTAGACAAGTGTTTCGCGGAAACACAGGGTCCGAATTTTGAGAAGTTATAGGTATTTGAATAGAGTAGAGAACCAGGTGTAGCAAGTATCGGGATTCTTCAAAGAGATCGAAGATGTAGATACTTGTGTATGGTATTAAGTTGATAGTAATGACTAAGAGAACTTGCTTCTTTTTCAGGTTACTCATAATTGGAAGCATTCCTAAGTTGAGTAACGCTGATCGGCCTCCTTCCATTTAGTTGACATGCACTGGAGACAGTTGCATGATTTGAATCTGGTTCAATTAAATCAGTGCCTCTGGTCGTATATGGGATATAGAACAGTTCATATCTTAACGATGTTAAGGTACGGGGAGTTGTCCGGCTTATGCTTAAAACCAGACACTGGACAACTCAAGGCACGTTTCTGTAATGGCTGTTTGTGGGTTGACCCAGGCTATGACGCGGGTTGATTTTCTACCATCTGGATGAACAATAGCAATATTGTTCTAGACTCGCCACAGTTTTAATAAAAATGGATTTTTTCAGAAAACAGAAGTGGGAGTATGGTAGAACTGGAAGTGATTCCAGAACCACAAACGATTACAGAAGATTTGATAAGGAACCTAAAGATTCAATCTGGATTGACATTCCATTGGCCACTCCGCAGATAAGGTGGGTAACTTCAGGCACCCGAGAGGTACTAAGGTAGCCTCAAGGACGGTGACAGGGAAGTTCTTGTTTACCCACAATTACCATTGCTGTTGTTCCAGGCTGCGAGACCCGGCGGGAGGATGAGTATAGCGTCGTTCTAAACTAGTTTTAGAAGTGTACGTGTATATGACTCTGCCAGAGAGTTGTCGTAGTCATTGGGAGCAGCGGAAGCATTGGTGGACAGGTAGCTTATGTCTATTTATAGACTGAAGCACCAGTAGCGGAGATAGATCATCTATTTCTGACGTGACAGTCATAGGTTTGACTTCATCAGAATAGGGGATGGATCTGTTGAGAAGGTAGTAGGGTGTGATGTCCTGGTATTTGGATGACATACACAGAGTAGGAAAAGAAACTCCTATACTACAATCGGTTATACTTTGGTCGTCACACAGTAGTTTCTCCATATGGGACTTGGACATTATATCAGACAAACTGGTTACTAGATCTATAGTTTTAGATCTAGATTTGGGTGGTTTCCCAATCAGGGTACTTAGACAGCATTCTAAGAGTATTTAGAATGGACGACTCCATGCACGGTAGTGTACCTGCAGAAGATGGAGTCACCCTCTCTAAAGGTGTCCTATAGACTAAAGAGGAGAGGGATGTGCATGATTGACAGATCACTTGCTTAGGCAATTGAGTCAATCATGAGATGTCAAGTACCACACCAGATGTTGTTCTTGCACTAGATGCAATAAGTTGACATTGATCCAATCCTGGAGAAACGGTCGGAAGCAGTTTTAGAACATAAGTGGATGTTCTAGGGATATGATAACGACAGCCTCATTCGGGAAACAGTTATCATTCCAGGCTTCCAAGGTGACATGGACGACAAGGAGGTTGTCAGAGCTATAGTTTTTCCTTCTGATGAGGGGAAGTATTTTGGACAGGTGGTCCAAGGCAATACTGAGGGAGGCATGGCGCAGGATACTGATTAAGTTCAGTTGACGATACAGTCTAAGAAGTTTGGATTTGGAGTTCATTTATGAGCTATGTCCCATCAGACATCCAGACACATTCTAAGACAGGTATTGCTCATTTCGGGAGATGGGTTTCTCCGCGAACTTGAGATATAGAGAGACATGGAAAGAGACAACAAAGCGGATCCACTCACTGAGGCTATTCCTCGAACGCCATAGTTTCGCAAACGAGCTTTGTGAGACTGACTAGTAGAGGAGTTGGGTGTTCGGTATCACACGGGCTGTGAGTATGCGGCATCGCAATAATTAGCCTTGAGTGCAAGTGGGAGATTGTTGGAGATAGTGCCCTCAGAGTCAATTATTAGGTCACAGGTACGTGATTGCAATGATTGATGGAGGACCTATCCCGGTAGGACAGTCTTACTCGAGATGATAGTATGCTATCTGGTTTACCTTTATCATCGTGTACTGTTTTAAGTGACCTGACACGTCGCTATTACACGTTGATAGAGCCCCTAGGATTCTTGCTTGACCACCAGCAGTATGAGGGCGATCATATAAGTGGGAGCTGGGGGTCTATAAGCATATCCTTAAAAGGTCCCTAGTCGTGAGAGTTTCGAGACAGGGCATCGATTCTCCATAGTAGACTAGTGTATACAGTCGAGACCCCGACGAGGGGCGGTGGCCGGTCTCACAAGCCACTGGTGTCAGTTGGATCACCTAAGATGTATACAGGTGCTCATTGGGTTATGAGTACACCGGACAGGACTCGCCGGGAACATGCTAGTTGGTCATATACCAGACGTCAGATGGCAGTTCCCTGGTGACATGTGTGCAGGTTAGTTCATCGACCTGGGGATCGTCATTTGTCTCGTGTGAGTTCCCACTGTACTTTGATTACTACCCTACCACGGCTCAAAGGAGTCGTGCAAACAGGTTTTAGTTGGGTACAGTCCCGAGCCACATGGAGGCAGTGAGCGTATCTTCAGGGGTTCGTCTCTCCCGGTATTGGGGGTGAGGTCGTGCTGTGTCTAGGAGAGCCATTACACGAAGCCCTCGGCCGAGGCAAGGAGATTTACTGGTAGGTATTCCAGTAGTATCTCAGGGTGTTCTGGGCTACACTCCGACACGACTTGTACCGCTTTTGGGGGTCTGACTTTTACCAACCCCCTAGGCCCGCCTTGCGATGCTCATAGACGAACGGACCGGACTGTACGGATATTGTCACTGACAGGCTCAGTAGGGAGTCAGGCTGAGTTCGCTCACAGACGTCCCTTTTGGTCAATACCTGGTAGCCCGTTATGTATTGGCTTATACCTCTAACGTGCTAGTGGTTAAATCCACAACCAAGGTGTTGATGAGTCTTTAGAGTCCCCCACATTTCAGTTACTCAGCTTTCGGGCGAAAGGTTGTAGAGGCCGTATGGAGATATGGCAAGGTCCGATCAGATACGTGCGGTATTGCACGGGACAGGATCGGACAGTCTGTACTATAGGCCGTATGGTTATATGGCAGGGTTCGATCAGATACGTGCGGTATTGCACGGATCAGGATCGAACGGATATTACTAGCCGGCTTTGGTTTAAGCCGGGTCCTAGTATAGTACAGTGTAGATTTTGTCTCATTGCATTTGTATTTCGGTCGGAATACAAATACGGCTGTGTATGCACAGTATCGGGGTTTTCCTGTAATTTATTACGGGACCAGTTTTCTGGAGTTGCCAGTTTGCTTTCCGTTTCGGCCGATTTCCATTGTTCCGTTCATTGGCCGAAGATTGGTCGAGGAGGGCTTATTTGCATTGTTGCAAATAAGTATTTATGGAGGGGGTATTTGCTTATTGTTGTATCATGATAGTCTCTCATTGACCTTGACTTCTAGCTATCATGATGGCTTGACTTTGTTGAGTTGATGTTGTTGTTGGAGTGTGGATTTCCTTGTGATCATTTGTTTTTCTTTCATCATCACTTCCTTGCATCATTGCATTCAACCCACCCCCTTGACCTTACTCTCTCTCCAATCACACCAAAGGGGGGGGCGGCCATTCCTTGATAGAGGATGGGATTCATTTCATGAGGAGGGAAAAAAATGTTGTTCATTTTTGATGCACAAAAGTTCTCCAAGCTCCTCCATATACTTCTTGTTCAATCCCTCCACCACAAAAGGCAACTCCATAATCCCAAATGAGACTTCTTCACTACACATTCTACAGCGAATCTTGGGCACGTCGAGTAGCCGGCTTCGTGCCCGAGTTGCCTCGGCATTGAGGTGGGAGCCCGTAAAAGAAGTAGGCGATGTGGTGCACTTCCGGTGACAAGGAGGAGACCGGAGCTTCCGCAGGAGATCGGGATGATGATGAGAAGACCGGAGGACTTGGATCGTCGGTATATCTCTTTCCCTTTCTTGTAGATAGCTAGGACTAATTAATGGTTCGATCCGGGTATTAGTGCACGGCGGTTTGCCAGTTCAAGTAAAATTAAAGTTTATCACCGCTTCCGCATTTGGCCGTCGGATTGACGGCCGGGGCGCCGCCGTGCACTTACACAAAGAAGCGCGGAGCCTCTCTTCCTCTTCGAACGTTTTGATGGAAGCCGTGAGGGCCTCTTCGGCAGAAATACCTGTTGAAGAAGAGAGCGTTAGTAAAAGCATAATAACAAGAAATGGATTAACGCAGAAGAATGCAACTGAAGTATACCTGACTTCGCGATGATGATCAACGCCGCTTCCTCACGAGCCAGTCGCTTGGAAGTTGCGAGGGCAGCCTGAAGATCAGTGCCGGTCACAGGCGTGTCGAACAAACCCTTGTCGGTACAGTATTCACACAAGCCCTCGCTGTAGGGAGCATGTGGCTCCTGGTCAAATATGACGTCGGAAGAAAATAGCTACTTCTTCCTTTTCTGCGAGCGGACATCGGCGGCCGATGACAGGATTTTGCGCTTGACAAGCATTTTGGGCGGCGGGTCCCGATTTCCGTACCAACACCAAGTTTTGGAGATGCCATGGCTACTGCAGTTATGGGAACACTGGGCCGAGGCTTCTCACGGAAGGCGCGTGGGACCACAACCGTAGTGAGTTATCTTAAGGAAGGACGAACGGCGATCCGTTGCTTCAAAGGGACTGCTGGGTTACCAGCTGGGACAACATCTTTATGATCAAGTAATAGCTGCCTCTCTTCCCTGATAACATTACCCGTCGCATGCTCGTACCACGCCACGTAGGTGTTCGAAGCTTTTGGAACGTATCTCGGTTCGTTGATGAGAAAGTTGGACCCTGTATTTAGTCGCATAAAGTGGTGTAGTGCGCTGCGAATCCCACTTCTGTAGCGACCGGTTGAGCTAAGAATGCCTCAAGGGGAACACCTGATTGTAACCCGACTGTTGAGCGAAACGGTGCGGGTTATACCTCATGAACAGTGCCAAGGCGTTTTTCCCGAACACTAAAAAGCCTGGCCTAATTGAATACAAGTGTAGGATCTCCCGAGCCTTCAACGCAGAAGCCCCGTCTTTGAAAGTATCACGCAGCGGCTGCACTGCCTTGGTAGATTCCTTGCCGAAAATTAAGACTCTATCGACAAAAGTCATACTATCCCCGACCATACGCGGGCGAAGGACCAAACGTCGAGCCTCTCGCTGCGACGGATCTAATGCAGGAGCGTCGACTAGAAACATGACCCGAGAAAAGTTGTAGCTGTTGTAAAAGCGGGGTAGTTTGTGGACTCCGAAAGCACCCAGCACGTGCATCTTGACCTAGGACGTGAAGTAGTGCAACGGAAGATGTACAGGTTTTACCCCTGGCTGAGTAGTATTTGCTGCTAAGCTCAGGCTGTGACATTGTCACGACCCGAAATATTCGCTCGTGACCAGCACTTGAATCACGCAACGTCTAAAGGAGTAACGGAATTCAAGTAAGCTGAAACCCAGAAATCTAAACCTTTTAAGAAAAATAAAGGAGGTGAGGTTTTGAAATAAAGGTATAATGAAATCAGGTTTTCTTAATGCATAGAAAAGAAACATGAATGATGCAAGTGAAATTTACTAGTTTGAAAACATGTTTCGTCTTTTTAAAATTTTGGCAGCACCTCCTTTGTATATTTTGATCCAAAACCCTAAATACATAATAATGATAAAGGCATCCCCAAGCGGGAGCTAGCACTTCGCCAAACGGCGGATCACAACTACGCAATACAGTATAAATAAGTATACGATAACCAACGGCGAAGTTCACCACAGAATGATAAATAAATAAGCAAGACAACAAAACCACAAGTAGCGACAAAGCCCTGGCTCTAAGTCTCGCAACCACAATCTCACTAAGTCTCATTACTTATACAATTACTAATTTTGATTGATGGAGTTAACTAGATACAATATGAAATGTAGATACAAGAGTGGGAATGATACAAATGTCCCACCTACCAATGCAAAACACTCGAATGTAATTGTATGCCAACAAAGCCGCTACTGATCCAAGCGGTCAACCTGCAAGAACTGTGGCACAACGGGGGTGAGTTTCCAACTCGTGAGTATAAAAATATCAACAGAATGAAATCGAATAAACAACGACTTCTAGGTAACTATATCATAAGGGTAATACTATGATATCTAGGGTGACCGGGTCTGTATATGTGCCAAAAAGGTAGTCAATACCTATATGCATGCGGATAACATCCAAAAGTAATAATCAATGCATGTATGCATATGGATCTCGTCGAACCATATAATCAATGTATGTATGCATATGGATCTCGTCCACCCATATAATCAATGTCTGTATGCACGTAAATATCATAAAAGAGTGTGCATGAAAGTATGAGGATATATATCAACGGTGTCCCTCACGATACATTGAAATCATGGAACCTGAGTGCCTAGCATTGACACTCGAAAACAACATGAAAATCGTGCCCAGCATCGACACGTAAATCCTCATATATTAGGCTCCGTCAGTCCGGATCAGCCCACGGGCTCCGTCAGTCCGGATCGGCCCATATCATCTCTCGACTCCGGTCTGTATCCTCCGGATATCTGCCGAGCCCAAATACTATCACCGGTAGGTAGTAGTCTCTCTTCCAGGCTCACCATTTATTGCACAGCGATTCGTTCTCGCCCCGGGGTACCATACCGGGTCCACTATGTACCAGCAATCGGCCTCATCCGCCTCCTCGAATCGGGTTTCACATGTCGCTCTCAGAACCGAGAAAACACATGGTGGACGCACTGAAATATCATATCAAGAGAAACCGGGTTTTTAAAACAACATATAATCTCTTTTGAAATGTCCACGGTTCTCAAATCCAGAAATCTCATGACAGCAGCATATCTCAAAGCGTAAAATAATAGAGCATGGTGTATGCGACATATAAGAGAAATGCGAGCATATCCGTGTATCATGCAACATGGAACAGTGAAATGACATATTAAGGGAAAAACACTCTTTTAAAATGATTCCAGTTTTTAAAATATATCCTGCGGTTCTCGATTTTCCAATAAAACCAGTTATCTATGTAGGCACAATATGTATATACGCAAGTATACAGGCACCAATGTATATATGTGCCAAATATGGATGTATCAATGTATATGTGGACCCATATGAATATACAACGTGCATGTGCGCAAATAAGGATGCATCAATGTATATACGCAAGCATGTTATGCAAAGAGTCATGTCATGATGCAGTAATCCTACTGTGTAGTGACATGGCAATTATCGATGATGAAGTGTGTGAGCCTACAATCAGTGTACGTGTAACATACGCATCATCGATAATGTTGCAGGTGTACTATCACAGGTATGAGTAATGCAATGCGAATAATATGAATGCAGCATAAGGTAATCATATGCAAATACTGACGGGTATACGTATCTAACATGATCGAGTTGGTGAATCAATCAATCGGTATCCAGCCTAACAACATCGCGTACGGTATAGTCCATCGTACAACAACCTCTAGTCAAGGGTATGGATCAATCATCAAGTCAAACCTATCACGCACGGAAAATCATCGTACGACGGCATTAAGCTAATAGGGATCCTATCATCCTATACGACAAATGAGGGTACGGCCTATTATCACGTACAGCCTATCATCCGTGATTCACAACATTCTTTGCATACATATATATATCTATGTACCTTGTCCCTGGTCACATCCGCAATAATCTCATATCAGGGGACCGGCAGGGTAAAAATCATTTCGATCGACTCAAATCCGCATACCAACATATCATCATATCATCATATTATCATATCCGTCTTATATTCTTTCATCGCATTTACATCCCACATCAAGTCGAGTTTATATAAACATTATATCTCTTCTAAGTATAAGTATCTAATCTAACATACACACCTGAACCATACAATCATATTTTTAAAGAAGCTAATCGTAGTTTTTGAAAATAGAGTTTACGGTGTTTTAAGGAAAAGATATCAT
This sequence comes from Agapanthus africanus, assembly GCA_030015575.1. Taxonomy (NCBI): domain Eukaryota; kingdom Viridiplantae; phylum Streptophyta; class Magnoliopsida; order Asparagales; family Amaryllidaceae; genus Agapanthus; species Agapanthus africanus. The sequence continues at coordinate 633,923,580 of CM057338.1, forward strand.
TTGAAAATCCGTAATATCCCTCAAGGTACATATTTAAAAGATACATACGATTCTTCGGTTTAGAAAAAGGTATGGTTCGGATGATACATCTACATCGACTATCTAGTCCTATAGTACCCTAAACGGCAATATCGTCAAACATCATCCTCAAATCCCATCATCACAGAATAGCCGTATTATATCATTTCTAACTATCCTTAGTTTCTAATATAGTATCACTAACTATCCTTTAATTATAACCCTAGTTTCCTAGTCTAGGTTTCCTTAACCATATTCTATAAATCAGTTTTCCATCAAACTTTGCAGGGGTGCTATACGCCATCCACCCGACTTCCCCCGTGGATATAGATCCACTCACCTTGCTCCTTACTTGTTGAAGTCGATGTCGCCGCGCTCCGTCGCCTCGGAATCCACGCAAGGGTACCTACAATAATAAACAATCGCAATGCGTATTAAAATCAAGGCGGAAACACCAAAACAGCACACGTTTCGCTCCTAGGTCAAAACATATAGCTTTGTGTGCAAAACATGACAATTAACCCTGGTCGTTGATGTACAAACGCCACACCACGGAAACACAATACCAAATACCAAAATCAAGTCAAAACGAAGTCATAAACAACGCATCAACTCATGGAAATGGTCCCAGATTTCACCCTAAGCCAAATTGGTCAATTCTGCATATATGGAGGGTCTAATTTACATCTAAAGGGACCCCAGAACAAATACGAAGCCATTCCAACCTAGCCTTGCCGAAATTTGCGGCTAGATTGAATAAACCTGTAGCCATGGTTCAGGGGTTGGGGCTTAGGTCTTGGTGGTAGCTTCCTAGGTGCCTGCACGACTCCCAGTAATTGCTAAATTATTTCTAGTGCCCCCGGGTTGCTCCAGATTCCAAAATACCCTAACAGTTCACACATTTATCCGATGTTGGGGTTTCTAATTTCCGTGTTTTGGGTTTCTAAGCTCTGGACCAGGTCATGAATCACCTCACAAGTCTCCTTGACAGCCATAAAACATCACCAATTTCAAACAAACACTCAAACCCTTTACTAGGGTTTTGTAAGGTCAAAATTCCACACACAATCAACCTCTAAACTACACAAGAATGCAAGGGAACTAAAATTAAACTAAAAGGAAGAATTTATACCTCCATTAGGCAACCCAAGAAAATCCCTAGCTCCTCAAGGTTGTCAAAACCTAAATTTTCTTGGTCCAATGTGTAGAGGGTGTAGAGGGGATCAATTTTTGTGAAAGGGAAATTAGGGTTTTGATCAAGGATTTGAGATGATATCATGGGGTGAAGGTGGAGGGAAGAGAGGAAGAAGAAGAAGAAGAAAATGATGGGGGGTTTAGAATGAGGCAGCCCCTCTCTCTCCCCTCTCTTGTTCTCACCCACTCTCTCTCAATTTACCCTTATATCCTTTCTCTTCTTACCCTTTTCTTTTTATTAAAAACCCAAGTAACAAAATACCCAAAATAACACAAGAACACAACATGCAATCACCACATAACATGACATGGTGCACTGGCCACGAAAAACTGTAGAAATACGGATTTGGCTTAATCGCGATTAGCAGTGCACTAATCGGGTTTTTATCGAAACTGCATATAAAAATTTTTAAAATGCCAAATCCTTTAGATATACTATCAAATGAATAAATTATTTTAATTTCCATTTATTTCACAATTATTGGTATATATTTATACGCTTTTTCGAAAACCCCAATTTCGCAAATCGGGCAGTTTTCGGGAAATACATTATTTTAATATTAATTTCCAAAAATAATATTTTATATTTTCTGAAATGTTACAATCTTCCCCCCTTAAATAAATTTGGTCTAAATTTAAACCCCCAAAATCTAAAACATTTCAATAATCAGCTCAAATCAACGGGGCTCCGAAATCATGGAAAACGCAGAAATAACTCAGCGCGTCAAGTGCGCATAAGAACGAGTACAAAACTAAAAATCGAACTCCGTCAAGCGTAACGAAAATCATCGGATTTTCACGCATATCCTCGGAGTTACAATAGAGATGCAGATATCGAAATCCACTACTGAAATCCAATATACACTAGTAAAATACTATAATACGTGTATAGTACGCATTCTTTGAAAACTCCAAAATCTGAATAAAATACATGCAAAATCTTTTCTAAATCACCGCGGGAATGCGTAACTCATGGCATAACTGACGGACGCTCATTTTAAAATAATAATATATGTTCATATATGTTTTGTTAAATACACGTTCCGTCGTTTTCAAAATATCCCAAAAGGTTTTCCTTTATAAACGTTCGTGTCGCTCACGGACACATAGGAAATAGCGAGACTATAGCTCCTCTTGAAAACCTTTTTGGTAATCTTTTAATGCATGCAAAGTACTCAGGTACTGTCCTCAGATCAGTCATGTTTGGCTACTACACAATATAGTGCCCAACATGAAAACAAAGTGCTCAAAAGCAAAATCAGCCTCAAAAGGCGTATCAAATTACCATATGCGTCTGGTGCGCATGGAAATCAAATCAAAATATAGGTGCCACAATACGCAAAAAGCAAAACTAAGTGCAATGGGTGTGCACAAAAGCATCTGTCCACTGCAACGGTGTGCATGCCAACAATATCTGCTGCACCTATTGTGCACGAAAATAACATCTGGTGCATCAAATGCCCGAAATACAATCAATAACTCAAACGCATAAAAAGCAACACCGGGTACACCAAGGTGTATAAATCAAAATCGTGTGCAACTGCATGCACAAAATACATATCAATGCACTGCAAGCACATATAAGCTATACCGAGTGCAAAAATCACCTCATCCGCATGAAATCCATGAAATCATAAACATGTGCGGCCAAGGCACAAAACCGAATCTCAAGTGTAATATATATGCACAAATCGCAAATCAACACAACGGTGTATAAAATATATATAAGGTGTGATAACTATGCGCAATATCAGGAAACTCGTCGTCAAAACTCAAATCCAAGCGATATAAGCATGATACTCGGATCACAAATGCAAATCGCGTGACATCGAGGTACACCTCCTACGATGTCGAAAAGAGTCGGTGCGCCCAAAACTGGCAGAACAAGAACATCCGCTTGCCTCCTGCTCATGGTCTGGCGTCCTCAGTCCCTGGGTCCTTATCTTCTCTGTGGATTTACCAATCTCGCAATCCATCGGCTCGTCGGCCTTATCAGGTGTGCTAACAGGAATAATTCCGCTCTGGCACTTCTCCGGTCATCTCTCGGTCAATCATCACGACCACTTATAAAGCAGCGCGTTACTGGTGTCGGCCTCTGGTCCTCTGAATGCACATGAAACATCTGATCCTGGGTGCAAATCTCATTGCAGCAGTATCCTTGAAGGAATCCTGCTCAGGGTCTCTTCCGATCTTGCCTATGCCGAACTGTACGGAGGCTGGTACTCTTACATAATCTCTTCTCGTTTTCTGGACATCTGCGTGTTCCGCACACATTTCCTCAGAAACTGGCCGTATCCCAACGCCACTATAAGCATATCAAGTCTCTGATCTCGACGGGGAGTAATAACAGCTCGTCAACGTCTCGTACGAACCTCTGGTTCCACATGTCTTTATCGTCGTCCACTATGACGTCACTCCATGCTACCTGTGCACTGCAACTGTTCTCGGCCACGGTCAATCCGAAGTCTCTTGCACGGACTCGAAATCGCGTACTCTGTAGCTTCATCACTCTGTAGAAGATATCTGGCCGAACACGTCCTCGGGAACTCGTCCCAACCATCGGAGGAATACTCAATACTCGTCCGTCCTCGATCAACTCACACCGCATCAGGGTGAGGTCCTCTATACAAAGCTGGTCAGCTTACTGGTCTCTTATCACATGGTATCCGGACGACGTCAAACTTTTCGATCGAGTCATTGAGGTCCCAAAATTTCCCGAAAGCTCAGCACCTGTGCACGGTATAAAAGTATCTGGTACATACCACAGTACCTCTGGACCAGCCGTAGAAGGGCAAACCTAAGCCTCACTGATGGCACCGCTAAACTGCTACAAACCCTAAGGTTCAAAGCGGTTCCATGGTCATCATGTCAAGTTAGGGTTTCATTCTTCTAGAGGGTCTACAGAATTACCTGCATATTCCTCCGAACACTTTAAACTTGGGAAAATGGGTTTCTGACACTCGTTCGAACTTTTTAGCTTTGCCTATACAACATGTGAATATTCTTCGCCCGCATGCTAAACAATGCCTCAATCCTTTAGGAAAGGCGATACATCGGCGGTCATTTCTGGATCGGTCTGCTCTAGATCTGAGTAAGACACTCCACGCTGGAAATCTTCAACTCAACTGGGCCTGCGTCGGTGCATCAATCTGCCGAATCACCTTCGTCTCTCAAATCGTGGTAGACTAGCTATCATCTGTCGCATTTCTTCCTGGAAGCTCCGGCTATCTTAGCTCGTAAGCTCTGGGAGCGACATCCCATCATCTCAGCAACAGCTGGGTCAGCTGTCTGCACGGTAGGCGACATCAAAATCTCTGAGGTATGCTGTACATCAACAGTCCTCTCGCAACTGGCAGCTCTAACAATGGCCCAATCATCCGGTGCAAAACCAAACACTCGCCTCAACAGGAGGTCACAACACAACACTACATCGAGACGTTCCCATGTCACCAGAAAACACAATGGTCGGCCATCATACCAGGCGAGCTCGCCCTGACCGCAACACAAGCAGCAGCTCAAACTGTGCTCAAACCAAGGTGACAGGAACCTCAATCGAGTATCGAAGAAACCAGATCAATAGCATGAGAGGAAACGACAGATCCAGAAAGGATACATGATCATAAGAAGGAACATTATCAATGAATGTATGATCATGAAACTAATAGAATCGAGGATCTCAAATGGATGTATAATCATGGATACGAAAAGAATCACTGGTCTCAAAATATGTAAATCCTAAGGTTTCTTAAGTGGAGTATCGTATCGTAAATATGCCGCGGAACATACGTACGGTACGTCACTCTACTCAAGCTACCTACTACATCAATCAGGGTCAGCCTATGAAACGAAAGTTCGGGTCTAATACCCCCCCGTTCAAGTCTAGTTCCTTAAGGTCAAGCCTAGGTTCCGAAATACATACCCGCCCTAGGCTCCGCATAGTCAAACGTAGACTCGAACAAAGGTTAAACCTAGCGCTATGATACCAACTTTGTCACGACCCGAAATATTAGCTCGTGACCAGCACTTGAATCACGCAACGTCTAAAGGCGTAACGGAATTCAAGTAAGCTGAAACCCAGAAATCTAAACCTTTTAAGAAAAATAAAGGAGGTGAGGTTTTGAATTAAAGGTATAATGAAATCAGGTTTTCTTAATGCAAAGAAAAGAAACATGAATGATGCAAGTGAAATTTACTAGTTTGAAAACATGTTTCGTCTTTTTAAAATTTTGGCAGCACCTCATTTGTATATTTTGATCCGAAACCCAAAATACATAATAATGATAAAGGCAGCCCCAAGCGGGAGTTAGCTCTTCGCCAAACGGTGGATCACAACTACACAATACAGTATAAATAAGTATACGATGCCCAACGGCGAAGTTCACTACAGAACGATAAATAAATAAGCAAGACAACAAAACCACAAGTAGCTAAAAAAAACCTCGCTCTAAGTCTCGCAACCATAATCTCACTAAGTCTCATTACTTATACAATTACGAATTTTGATTGATGGAGTTAACTAAATACAATATGAAATGTAGATACAAGAGAGGGAATGATACAAATGTTCCACCTACCAATGCAAAACACCCGAATGCAACTGTGTGCCAACAAAGCCGCTACTGATCCAAGCGGTCAACCTGCAAGAACTGTGGCACAACGGGGGTGAGTAGCGAACTCGTGGGTAGAAAAATATCAGCAGAATGAAATCGAATAAACAACGACTCCTAGGTCAACTATATCATAAGGGTAATACTATGATATCTAGGATGACCGGGTCAGTATATGTGCAAACACGGTAGTCAATACCTATATGCATGCGGATAACACCCAACAGTAATAATCAATGCATGTATGCATATGGATCTCGTCCAACCATATAATCAATGTATGTATGCATGCGGATCTCGCCCACCCATATAATCAATGTCTGTATGCACGTAAATATCATAAAAAAGTGTGCATGAAAGTATGAGGATATATATCAACGGTGTCCCGCACGACACATCGAAATCATGGAACCTGAATGCCTAGCATCGACACTCGAAAACATCATGAAAATCGTGCCCAGCATCGGCACGTAAATCCTCATATATCGGGCTCCGTCAGTCCGGATCGGCCCACGGGCTCCGTCGGTATGGATCGGCCGATATCATCCCTCGACTCTGGTCGGTGTCCTCTGAATTTCTGCCGAGCCCAAATACTATCACCGGTAGGTAGTATTCCCTCTGCCAGGCTCACCGTCTACTGCACAGCGATCCGTTCTCGCCCTGGGGTACCATACCGGGTCCACCATGTACCCACAATCGGCCTCATCCGCCTCCTCGAATCGGGTTTCACATGTCGCTCTCAGAACCGAGAAAACACATGGTGGACGCACTGAAATATCATATCAAGAGAAACCGGGTTTTTAAAACAACATATAATCTCTTTTGAAATGTCCACGGTTCTCAAATCCAGAAATCTCATGACAGCAGCATATCTCAATGCATAAAATAATAGAGCATGGTGTATGCGACATATAAGAGAAATGCGAGCATATCCGTGTATCATGCAACATGAAACGGTGATATGACATATTAAGGGAAAGCCGCTCTTTTAAAATGATTCCAGTTTTTAAAATATATCCTGCGGTTCCCGATTTTCCAATAAAACCAGTTATCTATGTAGGCACAATATGTATATGCGCAAGTATAGAGGTACCAATCTATATATGTGCCAAATATGGATGTATCAATGTATATGTGCACCCATATGAATATAAAATGTCCATGTGCGCAAATAAGGATGTATCATTGTATATGAGCAAGCATGTTATGCAAAGAGTCATGTCATGATGCAGCAATCCTACTGTGTAGTGACATGGCAATTATCGATGATGAAGTGTGGGAGCCTACAATCAGTGTACGTGTAACATACGCATCATCGATAATGGTGCAGGTATACAATCACAAGAATGAGTAATGCAATGCGAATAATATGAATTCAGCATAAGGTAATCATACACAAATACTGACGGGTATACGTATCTGACATGATCGAGTTGGTGAATCAATCAATCGGCATCCAGCCTAACAACATCACGTACGGTATAGTCTATCGTACGACAACCTCTAGTCAAGGGTATGGATCAATCATCAATTCAAACATATCACGCACGGAAAATCATCGTACGGCGGCATTAAGCTAATAGGGGTCCTATCATCCTAGACGACAAATGAGGTTACGGCCTATTATCACGTACGGCCTATCATCCATGATTCACAACATTCTCTACATACATATATATCTATGTAGCTTGTCTCAGGTCACATCCGCAATAATCTCATATCAGGGGAGCGGCAGGGTATAAATCATTTCGATCGACTCACATCCATATACCAACATATCATCATATCATCATATTATCATATCCGTCTTATATTCTTTCATCGCATTTATATCTCACATCAAGTCGAGTTTACATAAACATTCTATCTCTACTAAGTATAAGTATCTAATCGAACATACACACCCGAACAATACAATCATATTTTTAAAGAAGCGAATCGTAGTTTTTGAAAATAGGGTTTACGGTGTTTTAAGGAAAAGATATCATTTGAAAATCCGTAACATCCCTCAAGGTACATATTTAAAAGATACATACGATTCTTCAGTTTAGAAAAAGGTATGGTTCAGATGACACATCTACATCGACTATCTAGTCCTATAGTACCCTAAACGGCAATATCGTCAAACATCATCCTCAAATCCCATCATCACATAATAGCCGTATTATATCATTTCTAACTATCCTTAGTTTCTAATATAGTATCACTAACTATCCTTTAATTATAACCCTAGTTTCTTAATCTAGGTTTCCTTAACCATATTCTATAAATCAGTTTTCCATTAAACTTTGCTGGGTGGCTATACGCCATCCACCCGACTTCCCCCGTGGATATAGATCCACTCGCCTTGCTCCTTGCTTGCTGAAGTCGATGATGTCATGCTCCGTCGCCTCGGAATCCACGCGAGGGTACCTACAACAATAAACAATAGCAATGCGTATTAAAATCAAGGCGGAAACACCAAAACGGCACACGTTTCGCTCCTAGGTCAAAACCTATAGCTTTGCATGCAAAACACGACAATTAACCCTTGTCGTTGACGTACAAACGCCACACGACGGAAACACAATACCAAATACCAAAATCAAGTCAAAACGAAGTCGTAAAAAAATGCATCAACTCATGGAAATGGTCCCAGATTTCACCCTAAGCCAAATTGGTCAATTCTGCATATAAGGAGGGTCTAATTTACATCTAAAGGGACCCCAGAACAAATACGAAGCCATTCCAACCTAGCCTGACCGCAATTTGCGGCCAGATTGAATAAATCTGCGGCCATGGTTCAGGGGTTGGGTCTCAGGTCTTGGTGGTAGCTTCCTAGGTGCCTGCACGACCCCCAGTAATTGCTAAATTATTTCTAGTGCCCCCGGGTTGCTCCAGATTCCAAAATACCCTCACAATTCACACATTTATCCGATGTCGGAGTTTCTAATTTCCGTGTTTTGGGTTTCTAAGCTCTGGTCCAGGTCAAGAATCACCTCACAAGTCTCCTTGACAGCCACAAAATATCACTAATTTCAAACAAACACTCAAACCCTTTACTAGGGTTTTCTAAGGTCAAAATTCCACACACAATCAAGCTCTAAACTACACAAGAATGCAAGGGAACTAAAATTAAACTAAAGGGAAGAATTTATACCTCCATTAGGCAACCCAAGAAAAACCCTAGCTCCTCAAGGTTGTCAAAACCTAAATTTTCTTGGTCCAATGTGTAGAGGGTGTAGAGGGGATCAATTTTTGTGAAAGGGAATTAGGGTTTTGATCATGGATTTGAGATGATATCATAGGGTGAAGGTGGAGGGAAGAGAGGAAGAAGAAGAAGATGAAAATGATGGGGGAGTTTAGAATGAGGCAGTCCCTCTCTCTCTCCTCTCTTGTTCTCACCCACTCTCTCTCAATATTACCCTTATATCCTTTCTCTTCTTACCCTTTTCTTTTTATTAAAAACCCAAGTCACAAAATACCCAAAATAACACAAGAACACAACATGTAATCACCACATAACATGACATGGTGCACTGGCCACGAAAAACTATAGAAATGCGGATTTGGCTTAATCGCGATTAGCAGTGCACTAATCGGGTTTTTATCGAAACTGCATATGAAATTTTTTTAAATGCCAAATTCTTTAGATATACTATCAAATGAATAAATCATTTTAATTTCCATTTATTTCACAACTATTGTATATATTTATACCCATTTTCGAAAACCCCAATTTCGCAAATCGGGCAGTTTTCGGGAAATATATTATTTTAATATTAAATTCCAAAAATAATATTTTATATTTTCTGAAATGTTACAGATATATGTGATCTAGCCCTGCAATCCCAACAGCTACATACGTCCCTGCAACCATGTGGTGGGATGAATAAAAACAGACGGCCTCATGTGGCTAGGGTGCATCGGAAGTACAAACCAACTCAACCACATGCCGATGAATCCCAGAACGAACGTCTCTTAATCAACGTCTGAAGCAGCAAGTTCCACAAAAGGGATGACCGAAGTGTCTGGAATAAAGAAATTTTTTTGGTCCGCTTCCGCCGTTGGCTGGTTATCCAAACCGAAACCAAATGGATCGTCAAGCTTGGTGAATTTTGCGACTTGTTTTGACAGGACTTCTGGACGAAGGAAGTGTAGGATTCCTAGGCACGCTAATGAAGTCTCGTAAGGCATCAACCATGCCAATATCAATTTTTATGAGTGCCGTGAAACCCTAATACGGATCGTCGACTAGAAATTTAGGCGAAAAACGAAACTAGTTAACATCTTAACTAAAGGAGAGAGGCTACAACCTTTGTAGATCCGGTTCTCCACTTCCTTAGCTCCACATAGGCATCCTCTTGCTGTCCATCTCGAATCCCGAACTCAATCGTCGGCTTCATCGGAGAAATGGGCGGACTAGGTCGTCGGCTTCGTGCCGAAGATGATCTACGTCGAGGCATCACAAGTTCAAGCTCCAACTTCACCAAGTTGTGAAACTTGTGAAGAAAACACCCTATACTACTTGGCAAGAGGTAGAGGGTGAAGAAATAGGAGGTGGGTTCACTTTAGAATTGGATTTCTCTCACTTTTGCTCAAGTTGCCATTGATGGACTTAAGCTTTTCTTGAAGAAGAAGATGATGAAGAAGAAGAAAGAATATGATAAGTCTTAATTCAAATTGAAAAGTAAATGAATACTTATCATATACTAACCAGGGTAGAGTGTAGAGAATAGACCATGGTTAGTTGGATGGGTTAGGGTTAAGCATGAAGACAAGTATGGTTAAGAAGTCAAAGCTTCATGAAGCTTCAACTAGAAACAAATAAAGCCACCATTCTCATCTAAATCATTTCCAAATAAATAAATGAACAAATAAATAAATAAATGAATAAGCAAAACCCTAATCATCAAATTAACCATGGTTTAATTCTATACACTTAACCAAATGATCAAGTATCATCAAACATGATATAAATATGTGCACAAAAGTATATCATATATACAACTTGCACATCAAGTGAGAAAATCCATTTAAAGTGAACTAATACTAGCTAATGCAAAGTAATATATCAAATATATAATTATACATTAAATCATTAAATCAACATTTGATTTAACGATCCGGTCATATCGCATATAACCGACTAGTATCCTATGTATCGGCTTATCGAATCAATCCTTGATTCGATATCTAGGTTATATCGAATATAACCAATCGATACATCCATCGCGAGAATGAAATACGGTATCACATACACGCATTATTCTCGGTCCTGCACATATCTCATATGCGCCCCTATTTCGTTTCGCTTGAGCCAGGAAACCTCTGTGTAGGACTCTAAAGACTCGTCAATACGCCGGTAGCAGATGATGATCATATCAAGCACCCACAAGCCGCAAGCGGTCTGCTAAACGTAACGGCCATCCGGGTATTGATCGATTAGAAGATCGACGAGCTATCCCGCTCACACTCCTGTGAATCCAACCAGTAACACTTACCGTACAGTCCGGTCTGTTCGTCTGATATGTCGCATATCAAGTCTAGGGGTGGTAAATGTCAGACCCCAATAACCGATAAGTCGTGCCGATGTGAGGCTCATAACGGGTCGAGAAACTACTGGTAACACTTACCAGCAAATCTCTGATCAGCCCTGGCCAGGGACTTCCTTCTTACGGCCAATCGAGCACTGCGCAACATCAACCCCCAATACCGGGAGAGACGAAACCCCTCCTATCGCTCATTGCCTCCATGTGACTCGGGACTGTACCCAAAGACCACCGTTTTGCACGCCCTCATGGACGTGGTAAGGTAAAGATCAAAGCATAGTGGGAATCACACAAGACTCTATAACGATCTCGGGTCTACAGACTAACCTGCACAAGTGTCACCTGAGAACTGCCATCTGACGTGAGGTATAATACCATCTGGGAGTTCTCGGCGAGTCCGTCCAGTGTACCCAGTCTCCACTGAGCACCCGTATACCATCTCTGATGTCAAACACCAATGGATATGGGATCATCCATCGCCCATCTCATGGGTCGAGAGGCGTATACGCTAGTCTACACTGGTATATCGATGCCCCGTCTCGATACACCCACGACTAGGGACCTTGAAGGATGTACCTGTGGACTACCATGTCCCCACTAGTATGATCTTTATCACAGTCCAGGTAGTCAAGTACACATCCTAAGGGCTTTACCAACATGTAACTATAAGACAGTTTAAAGAGACAAGTGTACATGTTAAGATAAAGAGTAACCAGATAGCATACTATCATATCGATCAAGAAAGTCATCTCTATATATGTCCAAGCATCCAATATAATATACATCATCTGTACAATACTGGCCTCTAGGGCATACATACAACTAACAATCTCCCACTTGCACTAGGGCCAGCTGCTGTAGTATCGCATACCGAGCATCCCGAAGTGTCTCTCAAACTATATCTGGGGAATGGCCTTCGTGAGTGGATCCGCCTTGTTGTTCTTCGTGTCAACCGTCCTGACCTCGATCTCCCGGCGATCAACTATCTCCCGGATCAGGTGATACCGCCTCAGAATATGCCTGGATCGCTGATGGGACCTAGGTTCCTTGGCTAAAGCCACCGCTCCATTGTTATCGCAATACAAAGGTATTGGATGCTCAATGGATGGAACCACTCCAAGTTCAGTAATGAACTTCTTGATCCAGACAGCCTCTTTGGCAGCATCGTTGGCAGCGATGTATTCAGCCTCTATCGTCGAGTCTGCCACGGTTTCCTGCTTGGAACTCTTCCAGCTAACTGCCCCTCCGTAAAGGGTAAAGACAAATCCCGACTGCGACTTAGAGTCGTCCTTATCACTCTGGAAGCTCGAATCGGTAAAGGACTCCACTTGGAGTTCTCCGTTACCATACACTAAGAGCATCTCTTTAGTCCTTCGCAAGTACTTGAGAATGCTCTTCACAGCTGTCCAGTGACTCTCTCCAGGATCAGCTTGATACCTGCTCACTACACTTAGTGAGTATGCAACATCGGGTCTGGTACATAGCATCGCGTACATGATAGAGCCTACAGCCGAAGCATAGGGTATCCCTTGCATGCGAGCTCTCTCTAAATCAGTCTTGGGAGACATCTCTTTGGAGAGAGTGACTCCAGAGATCGTGGGTAAGTTCCCACTCTTGGATTCTTCCATACTAAACCTCTTTAGTATGGTGTCAATGTACCTGGCTTGGGACAATCCCAAAATCCGTTTGGATCTATCTCTATAGATCCTAATTCCCAATATGCAGGAGGCATCACCTAGATCTTTCATTGAGAATCTTTGTGATAAGAAGAGCTTGACCGATTGCAGCATAGGAATATCATTTCTTATCAAGAGTATGTCGTCCACGTACAATACGAGGAAGACAACCTTACTCTCTGCCACCTTCTTGTAGATACAAGGTTCATCTGGATTTTTGACGAAATCAAACTCTTTGATAACGACGTCAAAGCAGATGTTCCAACTCCGCGATGCTTGCTTTAATCCATAAATGGATTTAAGCAGCTTGCACACCTTTCCGCTGCTCCCACTGTCTACGAAGCTCTCTGGCTGAGTCATGTACACGCACTGTTCCAAATCACCATTTAGAAAGGCGGTCTTAACATCCATTTGCCAGATTTCGTAATCATGATATGCAGCGATGGCAAGCATGATCCGGATGGATTTAAGCATAGCCACTGGAGAAAAGGTTTCGTCATAGTCCACACCTGGTCTTTGACGAAAACCCTTTGCTACAAGTCTAGCTTTGAAAGTCTCCACTTTCCCATCTACACCAAGTTTCTTCTTGAAGATCCACTTGGTCCCAATGGGTTTTACCCCTTCAGGAGCAACATCCAAAGTCCATACTTTGTTGGTGTACATGGATTCCATCTCGGACCGCATAGCATCCAGCCATTTAACTGAGTCCCTACTCGTGATGGCCTGCTTGAAGCTAGTTGGGTCATCATCCTCCATGATGCAATCCTCGCTCTCACCATCCATGAGAAAACTGTAAGTCCACGTTGCGACCCCCGGTTCTTACGGGGAGGCGGAAACGGTATAAAAATCAAATTTTTAGCGCAAGGGGCAACATGGACAAAACAAAGTCGGGATCTTTTCCTAAACTAAAACTAGCAAACTTGCTAAAGAGAGTTAGCTACTCGGATGAAGATGGTTATACCTAAACTTGAACTCCTTCTTCTTCAAACTTTTGTAGAGGTTGATGGTTCTCTTCTTGTCGCCTTCTTCCGTCGAAGATGGATCCACCTCGAGGGTTCAACCTTTGGGCTCTTTCTCGAACTTGGAGTGAACTAGAATCTCCGGCTTGCTAAACCCTTGATCCTAGAGTGAGTAGAGAGTGTCTAAGGGGTGCTTTCCTTTTTAAAGAGAGGGATTCTCAACACATGAGAAGGGTTCTCTTTTGCTAGAGGAAGAAGAAGATGAAGTGAGGAGAGAGAAGCTAAATGAGATAATGAGCTCTCTTTTTCTTTCTTGCAACCATAATGCCAAAAGAAAAAGAATTATCTAAATTAATAATAATAATAATGAAAATGAAAAGGTTGATGGAAAGTTTAGGAATGACCATTATCATTTCAAACATTAAATGAATTTGCTAGAATCAAAGAGCATCTTTCTTTTGTAATGATGATGGTCAAAACTTCAACCATGGTCAACAAGTCAACCATGGTCAACAAGTCAACATAAAAACCAACCATGACACAATTTCATTTTATTATATATTATTAATTGATAAAACAAAAATCCATTAGGGTTTGGAAAAAGACGACTGTCAACTGTGCATACGCACCCGTTCCGAAACCCTAATGAAAGTCCTCTTCCTCTTCCTCAAATAACTGTGCATACACACCTGCATCCTTGTTCCGAGGAACATGAATACTGAGAGATAAAAGCAACCCCAAAACAAATACCAGTATCCGGCTCAAACCAGAGCCCGCTGGCAATATCCGTCCGGACTCCAAACGTGCACAAGTGCGCGGATGAGAACGAACCCTGTCGCAAAACCATGCGACCTCTACTCTATTTTGCCCAGAGGCGAATACCCTCTGTGTGGGACTCTAAAGACTCGACACTACGCTGGCAGTGGGTTTAACCACAGACCGCAAGCGGCACTAGCTGTGCGTAACGGACCCCAGGTAGATGTCGACAAGAAGGCTGACGAGGTGAAACCCCATCTGTACTCCTACTGAGTCTGAATGTGACAGTCTCCGTACAGTCCGGTCTGTTCGTCTGATACATCGCATGTCGGGCCTAGGGGGCGGTAAAACGTCAGTCCCCCAATAGCGGTACAAGTCGTGTCGGAGTGAAGCCCAAAACACCCTGAGATAACACTGGAACCTACCAGTATATCTCGCTTGCCCTGGCCAGGGACTACTCGTGTAATGGCTCTCCTAGACACAGCGCGATGTCAACCCCCAATACCGGGAGAGACGAATCCTGTCTAACCGTCACTGCCTCCAAGTGCTTCGGGACTGCACCCAACCACCACCTGTTTGCACGACTCCTTTGAGCCATGGTAGGGTAGTGATCAAAGTGCAGTGGGAACACACTCGAGGCGAAGTGCCAGTGTCAAGTCAGCGGACTAAGCTATACTCATGTCACCTGGGAACTGATAACTGACGATAGGTATAATACCAACCTGTCAGTTCCCGACGAGTCCTGTCCAGTGTACTCGTAACCTAACGAGCACCCGTATACTATCTCCAGTACGACGTACTGATGGCTGTGGGACAGACCATCTCCCATACTGGGATGAGAAGCGCATACGCTAGTCTATTCCGGAGTATCGATGCCCTGTCTCGATAGTCCTGCGACTAGGGACCTGTATAAGGATGTACTTA
Source organism: Agapanthus africanus (assembly GCA_030015575.1). Lineage (NCBI taxonomy): Eukaryota > Viridiplantae > Streptophyta > Magnoliopsida > Asparagales > Amaryllidaceae > Agapanthus > Agapanthus africanus. Next base: position 633,939,245 of record CM057338.1, read on the forward strand.
CAGATTACCCAGCCCCCACTAGTGTGACTGCCATCACAATGTTGGTAATCAAGCAAAGATCCTAAGGGCTCCACTAATGCGTATAGGTGATATCGCAAAATAAACACATGTACACATTGAAGTAGAAACAAACCAAGTAGCATACTACTATATTGAGCAAGATTGTTTATACAAGGTGAATATCCCAAGCTTCCATCAAGTAATATACAAACTAGTATGATACAGTAATGGCCTCTAGGGCATATACACTAACAAAAACCGTAGTATCTCTCAGGTGGGCGAGGAACCCTACTAGATCGGCGGAGAGGCTGAGGTTCATTTGGAGCTACTGAATCTTCTGGTTCCACTAAATCTTCAGTTATGGTTTGTGTATCTGGAACTTCTTCCAGCTCTACCACTTTGCCACTAATTTCTTTTTCAAGGAATTCCTTTTCTAAAAAGGTGGCATATTGAGAAACAAACACCTTTTGTTCTTCAGTATGGTAGAAAAAATATCCCTGTGAATTTTTAGGATATCCCACAAACTTGCAAAGAACTGACCGTGCCTCGAGTTTGTCTGGATTTTGCCTTTTGACATAGGCCGGACAACCCCATATCTTAACTCGTTTAAAATATGGTCTCTTCCCACTCCATATCTCATATGGTGTGGTAGGTACAGATTTAGATGGAACTTGATTCAATAGGTATGCAGCTGTCTCCAGCGCATATCCCCAGAAGGAAATAGGTAACTCAGCTGTGCTCATCATAGAGCGCACCATATCTAATAGGGTGCGGTTCCTCCATTCTGATACACCGTTGTGCTGTGGTGTATATGGAGGAGTCAGCTGAGAGAGAATCCCATTCTCTTTTAGGAAGTCCAGGAATTCATTGCTCAAGTATTCACCTCCTCGATCGGATCGTAGGATTTTAATACTTTTTCCGGTTTGGTTCTCAACTACTTGTTTATATTCTCTAAATTTCTCAAAAGCTTCTGATTTGTGTTTTATCAGGAACACATGCCCGAACCTAGAGAGATCGTCAGTGAATGTAATGAAGTATGAAGAACCATCCCTGGCATGTGTAGACATAGGACCGCATACATCACTATGTATCAGTCCTAAGAGTTCGGTAACTCTTTCTCCGTGTCCCGTAAACGGAGTTTTGGTCATCTTGCCTTTGAGACATGACTGGCAAGTGTCATAAGATGAAAATTCGAATGGCTTCAAATATCCATCCTTATGCAACTTAGCCAGTCGTGTCACATTGATGTGACCCAGTCTACAATGCCACAAGAAGGATTCGTTCAGTTCTGAACTCTTCTTCTTGTGTGTGTTTGTTATGCTCAGAACTGTTGATTGATTTAGAACATAAATGCTATTGCACAACGTGCCTGATCCAACCAACTTTTGGTTACGGAAAATGTTCATAACATTATCCTGTAATACAAAATTATATCCCTCTTTACTTAATAAAGAAACCGATATAATGTTGCATATCAGGTTCGGCATGTAATAGCATTCGTTCAGAACCAATGTATTACCAGTAGGTAATTCAAGGTGATATTCCCCGACAGTCTTAGCTGCAACAATTGCACCATTTCCAACTCTAATGTCTTTATCACCTTCTCCAAGTTCTCTATCTTTCCTTAGCCCATGTAACTGATTACATATATGGGATCCTGACCCGGTATCTAATACCCAGGACGTGGAGCAAATGGAGAAACAGTTCTCTGTAACGAACACACCCGAAGAAAATGCATCATCATGTACTTTCTTCAATCGGGTGGCATGGGAATCCTGGTATTCCCCTATATCCTGTTCATTCCTATAACTCTTATAAGAAAGAACGGGACCAACGTTCCCCAGCACAGTATAACATGCGGGTTCAGTTAATACATCCATATTATTATCTTTATTAGGGCATGACATGGTGGCTACCTGGAGAGAGAGAGAAGAAAACACTTTAGCGTATGCTCGTGCAAGATCAGATTGGTTATTATCTTATCTAATCAGGATGGCTCCCACTGGTTTTTATCAAATCTTCCTTCAAACCCTAAAAGGAAAGACTAGCCGGGATTAATTACACCCTACAACTTCGTCGATCTTTCAGCCAGGCCAGTGTCGGTACTTTGAGGGAGGTCCCCCGTGCTTTCGCACGAACCTAATTAATGTAAACCTAGTTTTCCCAGAGGCGTAACCTCGTTAACACCTTTCTAGACACCTACTTGATCGGCTAATTGTAATGTGTAAAACTCTCCCAGGAGTAACTCTTACTCGCAGTGGGTATCGAGATCCAACTATCTCATAGAAGGTATGCAATCTCATTGCAAATTTCAACACTTGAAATTCCCGATAATATTTTGCCCCTAGCAGCTATATGACCTTAACATAGTCAACAAATCATAAGTGCTAGTCAAGTCCAACCCGTCATTTCTCGATTGAATTAAACCCACCCGCACGACCCTTAACATAGTCAACAAAGTCGCACGACTACCCTAATCCAATCGCATCATATGCTTATGCAGATAAGCACTAATTAGCTACCGAACACTACGCCTTAACATAGTCAACAAACGTAGCACGAATACTAACTAGTGCTTATCTGAAATGACGGAGGGCTACGACAGGTTTTTCTGAAAACCTATTGCGTAATGAACTTGATATCATTGTAGGATCAAATGAAGTTTTGAAATGGAATGATTTTGAGGCTTTTCTAGTTTTGCTAAAGGGGTCACTCCTTGTGAAGGGATCGTCGGCCCTTTCCTCGTCGAATGAGGTGCGGGATATATCATATATATCACTGTGCAAAGCAGAAACTATAGAAGCAATAAAAAACAAACCGAGTGTGTAGCATCTGCCAGTTATTGCTAAAGGAGTCACTCCCGGTGAAGGGATCTCGGTCCTTTCCTCATCGAATAAGGTGCAGGGTGTATCATATATACCGCTATGCAAAGCAAGAACTGTAGCTACCTGTTTTATTTAAAATTTGATTCTACAACATCTTTTGGTTTCTTTTATTTCATTAATCACATTAATGAAGTCCCATCATTTAAATACCTAAACATCACAGATAAATACGACGTACACTTATTCCATCCGCATTCGCCTCGATGTCCCCTCGTGCACCGTTAGGTTAGGTAACTAACGGCAGAGCGGGGCAGGGCTACCGCGGGTGTAAAACATAAGTAACGCCTATATAATATATCATATATACTATATACTGTATCTATCACAGAACATCACATGATCACATCACAGATATCGCAGCAGAAGAAACATATGAAACATTGGATATACTAGGACGTCCGTGTTTTCAATACGAGCCAGTATAAAACACGGATTCCACGGTCGTGACGAATAGCCAATCCCACACCCCTAGACCCCTACGAGAGCGGCAAGCAACCCTACCAATTCTAGGGTTAGGAGACCTGGACTCGACTCCTCGATATGGTCTCCCACTGGACCCTAGAACCCGGTTACTTGTGCTCCCCTCCTTGGGTCTATCCTAGTGCAGAAAAGTAAATAATATACAAAGGGTGACAACTTCCGCAACCTGGAAGTGCCCTAAATAAAAGAATATTACATACAAGTTTTTACATGAATGAAAAATGAAAAACAATCATCTCACATAAAAACCCCCGGCTATTCAAACACGACGATCCAATATAACATATCTAGCAACACATAACATCACATGTCATCAACGTAAATAAGTATGCATACCCCAATTGTCGTTGACATATAGCAACGAAACCGGCGATATCACATATTACACTTACGGTCACATAAAAGAAAGTGTAAAACTACAATAGTTGGAATCCGCAACCTCTTTAGACATCACATGCCTAATCAGTTATAAACCCCGCATTTTAGTCTCATTATCGAAAACTCTTTTCAATATCAAATGAAACTAAACCGCTAGATTTATAACATTCATTCAGTTATCTCATAACTGTTTGTGAATTCCAATTATTGTATCCCATTCCGGATAAATAGAAAATATTAAACTTTCCGATCGAACATTCGAACACCCAAGTTTTCCCGAAACCGATCAACACATGAAATAAGTTCAAAGACATTCACTTCATGCCTCAGTACCAACGGTCCAGCCGTAGAAGGGTCAAGCCAACGCCTCACATGTGGCACGCCGTACTGCTCCAAACCCGAAGGTTCAAAGGACAGTTCAAGACGGTCACATAATCGAGTTAAGGTTTGTTGTCTTCTAGAGGGACCATCGTATTACTTGCACTACTTAGAACGTCCTTAAACCACAGAAAAATCCAACACTTGGAAATTTTCCGGCAGGGGAAAAGTTGGGTATTTATATCCGGTCGAACTTTTTAACATATTCAAAAATTATCCGGAGCCACATAGACAAAATCTGATAATCCGATCGAATCATCGAACTCCTAAAACACCCCAGAAAACTCAACTCTTGAGTGATATTTAAAAATATCCAGATAACTCAGCACTGAATAAAGGGAGTTACTGTGCAAAATTGGATGGGTGACGTCATCATACGGCCGCGGAACCGCCGCAGAATCCATGCTTTTGCCGCGGTTCCGCCGCACTTTTGAGGAATCAAGGACACGTGTTGCACAGTAATTCTTAGGATTCCCTGCTGATTTTTCTGCATATTTTTAATTTGGAAAAAACCCAGTTTTTGAAAAATGTCCAGAGAGCACGGAAAATTAGGGTTTCGATGTTCGATCGGGTTTCAAACGTCGTCTACACTTCGCCTAAGGCTCTAGCTAGGCTCTGATACCACTGTAGGGTTCCTAGGTACGCTAATGAAGTCTCACAAGGCATCAACCATGCCAATATCAATTTTTATGAGTGCCGTGAAACCCTAATACGGATCGTCGACTAGAAATTTAGGCGAAAAACGAAACTAGTTAACATCTTAACTAAAGGAGAGAGGCTACAACCTTTGTAGATCCGGTTCTCCACTTCCTTAGCTCCACGTAGGCGTCCTCTCGCTGTCCATCTCGAATCCCGAACTCAATAGTCAGCTTCATCGGAGAAATGGGCGGACTAGGTCGTCGGCTTCGTGCCGAAGATGATCTACGTCGAGGCATCACAAGTTCAAGCTCCAACTTCACCAAGTTGTGAAACTTGTGAAGAAAACACCCTATACTACTTGGCAAGAGGTAGAGGGTGAAGAAATAGGAGGTGGGTTCACTTTAGAATTGGATTTCTCTCACTTTTGCTCAAGTTGCCATTGATGGACTTAAGCTTTTCTTGAAGAAGAAGATGATGAAGAAGAAGAAAGAATATGATAAGTCTTAATTCAAATTGAAAAGTAAATGAATACTTATCATATACTAACTAGGGTAGAGTGTAGAGAATAGACCATGGTTACTTGGATGGGTTAGGGTTAAGCATGAAAACAAGAATGGTTAAGAAGTCAAAGCTTCATGAAGCTTCAACTAGAAACAAATAAAGCCACCATTCTCATCTAAATCATTTCCAAATAAATAAATGAACAAATAAATAAATAAATGAATAAGAAAAACACTAATCATCAAATTAACCATGGTTTAATTCTATACACTTAACCAAATGATCAAGTATCATCAAACATGATACAAATATGTGCACAAATGTATATCACATATACAACTTGCACATCAAGTGAGAAAATCCATTTAAAGTGAACTAATACTAGCTAATGCAAAGTAATATATCAAATATATAATTATACATTAAATCATTAAATCAACATTTGATTTAACGATCCGGTCATATCGCATATAACCGACTAGTATCCTATGTATCGGCTTATCAAATCAATCCTTGATTCGATATCTAGGTTATATCGAATATAACCAATCGATACATCCATCGCGAGAATGAAATACGGTATCACATACACGCATTATTCTCGGTCCTGCACATATCTCATATGCGCTCCTATTTCGTTTCGCTTGAGCCAGGAAACCTCTGTGTAGGACTCTAAAGACTCGTCAATACGCCGGTAGCAGATGATGATCATATCAAGCACCCAAAAGCCGCAAGCGGTCTGCTAAACGTAACGGCCATCCGGGTATTGAGCGATCAGAAGATCGACGAGCTAGCCCGCTCACACTCCTGTGAATCCAACCAGTAACACTTACCGTACAGTCCGGTCTGTTCGTCTGATATGTCGCATATTAAGTCTAGGGGTGGTAAACGTCAGACCCCAATAACCGATAAGTCGTGCCGATGTGAGGCTCATAACGGGTCGAGAAACTACTGGTAACACTTACCAGCAAATCTCTGATCAGCCCTGGCCAGGGACTTCCCTGTTACGGCTAATCGAGCACTGCGCAACATCAACCCCCAATACCGGGAGAGATGAAACCCCTCCTATCGCTCATTGCTTCCATATGACTCGGGACTGTACCTAAAGACCACCGTTTTGCACGCCCTCATAGACGTGGTAAGATGGAGATCAAAGCACAGTGGGAATCACACAAGACTCTATGACGATCTCGGGTCTACAGACTAACCTGCACAAGTGTCACCTGAGAACTGACATCTGACGTGAGGTATAATACCATCTGGGAGTTCTCGGCGAGTCCGTCCAGTGTACCCAGTCTCCACTGAGCACCCGTATACCATCTCTGATGTCAAACACCAATGGATATGGGATCATCCATCGCCCATCTCATGGGTCGAGAGGCGTATACGCTAGTCTACACTGGTATATCGATGCCCCGTCTCGATACACCCACGACTAGGGACCTTGAAGGATGTACCTGTGGACTACCATGTCCCCACTAGTATGATCTTTATCACAGTCCAGGTAGTCAAGTACACATCCTAAGGGCTTTACCAACATGTAACTATAAGACAGTTTAAAGAGACAAGTGTACATGTTAAGATAAAGAGTAACCAGATAGCATACTATCATATCGAGCAAGAAAGTCATCTCTATATATGTCCAAGCATCCAATATGATATACATCATCTATACAATACTGGCCTCTAGGGCATACATACAACTAACAGGAAGTGGGCGATGAAATCTGTGAAGCTGACTCCGTGCCCCCCAGACTCCAGAAATAGACTCTCGTAAATGTTCAACAACTTGATTAGGCTCGGGAACCGATGTTGAACGGCATTCTCCGGGGTGAGACCCATTACCACTGATTTGGTGGCAAACATGTACTCATCAGGGGGAAGTATCTCCTCGTAATGTTCCCCTCTGACGGGTAGGCCTAAAATTTCCGCGAACTCATCCAAGGAAATTGAAACTTCCCGATCCGATAGAAGAAATGTGTGAGTCGGGATGTTCCATTGCTCTAGAAAAGCCTTGATCCACCATACATGCGGCGCGGGATATTGAAAAAGCGACGCATAAATTGCAGTATACAACCCGGGCTTCAGCAGCAGCGACTTCTTGGCTGATAGGATGTATCGAGCCCACTGCAGATATTCAGCTAAAAGGCGAGGAGTCAACCTTATCATGTAGACTTGTCCCCAAGGGTGAGACTCGCCTTGATATATGCGTCGACCCAAAATATCCAAGGCCATCGGCGACTGAATGGGTATCGATGCCATAGAAGGCTGAAGGCTGTTAGTTATATATATGCCCTAGAGGCCATTACTATACATAGGATGTATATTGTAGTGGATGCTTGGACATATATAGGGAGAACTTTCTTGCTCGACATGATAGTATGCTATCTGGTTGCTCTTTACCTTAACGTGTACACTGATTGTCTCTCTGTTACATGTTGGTAAAGCCCTTAGGATGTGTACTTGACTACCTGGACTATGATGCGGATCATACTAGTGGGAACATGGTAGTCCATAAGTACATCCTTCAAGGTCCCTTGTCTTGGGTGTATCGAGACGGGGCATCGATATACCCGAGTAGACTAGCGTATACCTTCTCGACCCATACAGATGGGCGATGGATGATCCCATATCCATTGGTGTTTGACATCAGAGATGATATACGGGTGCTCAGTGGAGACTGGGTACACTGGACGGACTCGCCGAGAACTCCTAGATGGTAATATACCTCACGTCAGATGGCAGTTCTCTGGTGACACTGGTACAAGTTAGTTTGTTGACCCGAGATCGTCATAAAGTCTTGTGTGATTCCCACTGTGCTTTGATTTCCACCTTACCACGTCCAAGAGGGCGTGCAAAACGGTGGTTTTTGGGTATAGTCCTGAATCACATGGAGGCAATGAGCGATAGGAGGGGATTCGTCTGTCCTGGTATAGGGAGTTGATGTCGCGCTGTGTTCGATTGGCTATAACTCGAAATCCCTGGCCAGGGTTGCTAAGATTTACTGGTAAGTGTTACCAGTAGTTTCTCGAACTGTTATAGACCTCATATCGACACGACTTATCGAGCTACTAGGGTCTGACGTTTACCACCCCTAGACGAGATATGCGACATATCAGACGAACATACCGGACTGTACGGTAAGTGTTACTGGTTGGATTCACAGGAGTGTGAGCGGGCTTGCTCGTTGATCTTCTGATCGCTCAATACCCGGGTGGCCGTTACGTTTAGCAGACCGCTTGCGGCATGTGGGTGTTTGATATGATCATCACCTACTGCCGGCGTATTGACGAGTCTTTAGAGTCCTACACAGAGGTTTCCTGGCTCAAGCGAAATGAAATAGGAGCGCATATGAGATATGTGCGGGACCGAGAATAATACCAGTATGCGATACTGTATTCTGTTCCCGCGATCTGTATCATTGGACGGTTATATGAGATATAGCCGGGTTACCGAATCAAATGTTGATTCGATACATTGATACACTTGATATTAGTCGGTTATATGCAGTATGACCGGATCATTAAATCAAGTGTTGATTTAATGATTTAATGTATAATTATATATTTGATATATTACTTTACATTAACTAATATTGGTTCATTTAAGATTGATTTTCTCACTTGAATGTGCACATTGTTTATATGTGATATATCCAAGTGTACATGTTTGTATCATGCTTGATGATACATACAAGTTGTGTGTATGAGACTTAAAGCAAATTGAGGTTAAATTAGGGTTTACTAATTTCCTAACAAATAACAAAAGTAGTGAGACTTTGGTCATAGTTATCAAGTTTCATGAAGCTTGATAAACATTGACAAAGTCAACCATTTTGTCATTTTGTTTAAGATATTAGTTAACCCAACCCTTAACCCAAGTCTTTGGTTAATTCTCTACACAAGTTAAGCATGAGGGCTTAACTTAACCATGGTACCATAATTAAAAGGATAAGTTTCATTTTTATTTCATTATCCTTTTATTCTTTTCTTCTTCTTCATCTTCATCAAGCTTCATGAAAGCTTGCTAGCTCCAATGGTGCCATGAGAAAAAGAGTGAGAAATCCAATTCTAAAGTGAACCCACTTCCTATTTCTTCATCCTCTACCACTTGCCTGTAGTAGAGTGTGTTATCTTCACAAGTTTCATGACCTAGTGAAGATCGAGCTTGAATTTGAGTTGCCTCGACGTAGATCATCTTCGGCATCGAAGTCAACGACCTAGCCTGCCCATTTCTCCGATGAAACCGACGCTAGAGTCCGGGATTCCGATGATCGCAGCGGAGGGACGTCAACACGGAGCTAGAGAAGTGGAGGCCCGGATCAACAAAGGTTGTAGTCTTTTTCACTTAGTAGCAAAATAGTTTGCTTGCATTTATTTTCGCCTTACCTCTAGTTAACGATCTATATTAGGGTTTCTCGGCACATAAAATTTGAATTGGACATGTTTGATGCCTTGTTGAACCTCTTTTGTGTGCCTAGGAACCCTACAGTGGTATCAGAGCCTAGCTAGAGCTTTATGCGAAGTGTAGACGAAGTTAGAGGTCCGATCGAACCCCGAAACCCCGATCAAAACCCTTCTCTGTACATTTTTTCAAACTATGGATTTTTGTGAATTAAAAATTCTCATAAAATTAAGCAGGAAAATCTAAGAATTACTGTGAAGTACGGACCCCTAACTCAAAATTTTGACCACGGAACCGCGGCCAAACCAAGGGTTTGGCGGCGGTTCCGCGGCCAAAATTGTGAATTACTCCCTCAAACTTCACATATTTATTCTTAGGTCCTTTCTTGTCATTTTTTTCTGGGAATTTTTTAATTCCACTCAAGTGTTGAGTTTTCTAGGGTTTTATTAGGGACTCGTTAATTCGATCGGATAATTTAATTTCGTTTATGTTTTTCTGGATATTTTAGAAACTGTTAAAAAGTTCGACCGGATATAAATACCCATTTTTTCCCCTGCCGGGAAATTTCCAAGTGTTGGATTTTTCCGTAGTTTAAGAACTTTCTAAGTAGTGCAAGTAATGCGATGGACCCTCTAGAAGATAACAAAACTTAACTCGATTATGTGACCGTCTTGACTGCCCTTTGAACCTTAGGGTTTGGGACAGTACGGCGTGCCACATGTGAGGCGTTGGCTTGACCCTTCTATGGGTGGACCGTTGGTACTGTGGCATGAAATGGATGTTTTAAAACTTATTTCAAGTGTTGAGCTGCTTCGGGAAAACTTGGGTGTTTGATTGTTCGATCGGAAAGTTTAACATTGTCTATTTATCTGGAATGTGATACAATATTTGGAATCCACATGTAGTTATAAGATAACTAATTTGGATGTTATAAACATAGCAGTTTAGTCTCACTTGATCGGTTGCCACGGAATTTTGATGTGATCAAAAGTCCGTCGCAATCACGTAGCGTACGCGGATATTCGCCGGGTAAACTTAATAGACAGCCACACCCCATAGCCCCGACCAAGTGACTGTAGGAGAATCCCGTCGCTGAAAGCATCCGTTCGGGTGCTCGCGGCAGCGGTGTTCCGCCTTGGTGCACTTCGTCGACGGCATCGGGGGTGCGGCCGCCTACTAAAGTTTGCGACGAGCATTCGATCAAAATGTCGGGAATCTTGTTGAATTGCCCGACTTGATATTGAAAAGAGTTTTCGATAATGAGACTAAAATGTGGGGTTTATAATTGTTAGGCATGTGATGTCTAAGGAATTCAGATGGTTAGGCATGCGATGTCTAAAGATTTTGCGGATTCCAACTGTTGTAGTTTTACACTTTCTTTTCTACGACCGTAAGTGTAATATGTGATATCGCCGGTTTCATTGCTATATGTCAACGACAATTGGGATGCGCATATTTACTTACGTTGATGACATGTGATGTTATGTGTCGCTGGATATGTTATATTGGATCGTCGTGTTTGAATTGCCGGGGTTTTTTTTTATGTGAGATGAGTGATTTTCTTTTTCATTCATGTAAAAACTTGTATGTAATATTCTTTTATTGGGGCACTTCCAGGTTGCGGAAGATGTCACCCATTGTATATTATTTATTTTTCCGCACTAGGATAGACCCAAGGAGGAGGGCACAAGTAACTGGGTTCTGGAGTATAGTGGGAGACCAACTCGAGGAGTCGAGTCCGGGTCTCCTAACTCTAGAATTGGTAGGGTTGATTGCCGCTCTCGTAGGGGTCTAGGGGTGTGGGTTTGGCTATTCATCGCGACCGTGGAATCCGTGTTTTATACTGGCTCGTATTGAAAACACGGACGTCCTAGTATATCCAATGTTTCATATGTTTCTTCTGCTGCGATATCTGTGATGTGATCATTTGATATGCTGTGATGAATACTGTATATAGTATATATGATATATTATATAGACGTTACTTATGTTTTACACCCGCGCTAGCCCTGCCCCGCTCTGTCGTTAGTTACCTAACCTAACGGTGCACGAGGGGACATCGAGGCGAATGCGGATGGCATAAGTGTACGTCGTATTTATCTGTGATGTTTAGGTGATTTAAATGATGGGACTTCATTAATATGATTAATGAAAGAAAAGAAACCTAAAAAATGTTGTGGAATCGAATTTTCAAAAACAAGTAGCTACAGTTCTTGCTTTGCATCGCGGTGTTCCTTGTAGAACACCCTACATTTTATTCGATGAGGAAAAGGCCGAGATCCCTTCACCGGGAGTGACCCCTTTAGCAATAACTGGCAGATGCTACAACCCTCGGTTTGTCTTTTGATTGCTTCTATAGTTTTTTCTTTGCACAGCGGTATATATGATATATCCTGCACCTTATTCGATGAGGAAATGGCCGACGATCCCTTCACCGGGAGTGACCCCTTTAGCAAAACTAGAAAAGCCTAAAAAACACTCCATTTAAAATTCATTCGATTATACAACGATATCAAGTTCATTACACAAAGGGTTTTCATAAAAAGCTGTCGTAGCCCTCCGTCATTTCAGATAAGTACTAGTTAGTATTCGTGCTGCGGTAGTTTGGCCTCCGTCAAGGCGTAGTGTACGGTAGCTAACTAATGCTTATCTTCTAGCATACGATGCGATTGGATTAGGGTATTCGTACGGCGTTGTTTGTCCTCCGTCAAGGGTTGTGCGGGTGGGTTTAATTCAATCAGGAAATGACGGGTTGAACTTGTCCGTCAAGGTCATAGGACGCTAGGGGCAAAATTATCGGGAATTTCAAGTGTTGAAATTTGCAATGAGATTGCATACCTTCTATGAGATAGTTGGATCCCGATACCCGCTGCGAGTAAGAGTTACTCCTGGGAGAGTTTTACACATTACAATTAGCCGATCAAGTAGGTGTCTAGAAAGGTTTCAACGGGGTTACGCCTCTGGGAAAACGAGGTTTACTTTAATTAGGTCCGTGTGAAAGCACGGGGAACCTCCCTCAAAGTACCGACACTGGCCTGGCTGAAAGATTGGCGAACTTGTAGCGTGTAATTAATCCCGGCTAGTTTTTCCTTTTAGGGTTTGAAGGAAGATTTGATAAAAAACAATGGGAGCCATCCTGATTAGATAAAATAATAACCAATCTGATCTTGCAAGAGCATACGCTGAGTGTTTTCTTCTCTCTCTCTCCAGGCAGCGACCATATCACTCCTTAATCAAGATAATAAAACGGATATATTGAACGAACCCGCTTGTTATACTGAGCTGGGGAACGTTGGTCCCGCTCCAACTTATAATTGTTATAAGACAGAGCAGAAAATTAGGGAATACCAGATTTCCCGTGCCGCCCAAACGAAGAAAGTGCATATTAATGCATCATCTTCGGGTGTGTTCGTTACAAAGAACTGTTTCTCTGTATCCTCTACGTCCTGGGTATTTGATACCGGATCAGGATCCCAGATATGTAATCTGTTACATAGGGCTACAGAAAGGTGGAGAACTGAGAACGGGCGATAAGTTTCATGAGACAGAAAACGGTGCAAGTGTTGCGGCCAAGTCTGTTGGTCACTGTGACCCTGTATTCCAAATACATTGATTCTGAACGAATGTTATTAGATACCGAACCTGATATACAAAATCATATCAGTCTCTTTATTAGTAAAGAAATGATAAAATTTTGTATTGTTGGATAATGTTTTGAACATTTCCTATATCAAAAGTTGATCGGTTCAGGCACGTTATCTAAAAGTATTGATGTTCTAAATCAAACTACAGTTCTTAGTATACGGAACACACACAAGAGGAAGAGTTCAGAAATGAACGAATCCTTCTTGAGGCATTGTAGACTAGGTTATATCAATGTGACCCGACTGGCTGAAGTTACATTTAGATGCATATTTAAATTAATTTGAATTTACATCTTATGAAACTAGCCAGTCATGTCACAGAGATAAGATGACCATAGCTCTGTGTACTGGAAAAAGAGAAAGAGTTAGTGAACTCTTGGGATGATACATGTTGATGTATGAAGGTCCCCTGTCTACACATGCGAAGACCTGTTCTTTGTACTCATTACATTCTCTGATGATCTCTTTAGATTCAGACATATGTTCCTGTTGAAACACAAGTCCGAACCTTTCGAGATATTCACAGAATATAAGTTAGAAGTAGAGAACCAAAACAGGTATAAGTATTATGTCCTTTGATATGATCAAGGAGGAGAATACTTGAGCACAGAATTCTTGGACTTTTCTAAAGGAGAATGTGATTCTCTCTCAGCATTACTCCTCCATATACACCACAGCATGTCGGTGTATCGGGACGGAGCAATCACACCCTATATGATAAGGTGTGCTCTATGATGAGTACTACTGAGTTACTGTAGGGTTCCTAGGCACTCTCAAGGGGTCTCACAAGGCATCAACCATGCCAATTTTAAATTTTACGGTGCCGAGAAAGCCTAGACTACGGATCGTTAACTAGATGTCTAGGCGAAAGATGCAACTAGTAAACTGCTTTACTAAGAGAATACGGAAATACAACCTTTGTTGATCCGGTCCTCCACCTCCACGGCTCCGTGATGAAGTCCTCTCCGCTATCCAAATCAAATCCCGGGCTCTAGCGTCGGCTTCATCGGAGAAAGAGCGGGCTAGGTCATCGACGACGTGCCGAAGATGATCTACGTCGAGGCATCGCTAGATCAAGCTCCAACTTCACCAAGTCTAGAAAACTTGTGAAGGAAACATACTCTACTACTTGGCAAGAGGTAGAGGATGAAGAAATAGGAAGTGGGTTCACTTTAGAATTGGATTTCTCACTCTTTTTCATCAATCACCATTGATGAAGAAAGGTTTTCTTCAACTTGAAGAAGAAGAAGAAGAAGATAATATTATGATAAGTATATCCAAAATAGAAAAGAAAATGAATTCTTATCATAATGTAAACCATAGTCAAGTGTAGAGATTAAACCAAGGTTAGTTAGAATGGTTAGGGTTAAGGATGAGATAAGAATGGTTGACTTGATCAAAGCTTCAAGAAGCTTCAACATAAAAACAAAATAAGCCACCATCCTTAAAAAATTTCCAAAAAGAATAAACAAACAAATAAATGAATAAATCAAAACCCTAACCATTAACATGTAACCATGGTTTGATCTTTACACAAAAACCCTAGCAAACATGTATCATCAAACATGATACAATCATGTGTACAAAAATATATCACATATACAATATGCACAAACCAAGTGAGAAAATCCATTTAAAATGAACCAATACTAGTTAGTGCAAAGTAATATATCAAATATATAATTATGCATTAAATCATTAAATCAACACTTGATTCAATGATCCGGTCATGTCGCACACAACTGACCAGTATTCTATGTATCGGTTTATCGAATCAATCCTCGATTCGATAACTAGGTTATATCGCATACAACCCTTCGATACAATCATCGCGAGAATAGAATACGGTATCACATACACGCATTATTCTCGGTCCCGCACATATCTCATATGCGCTCCTATTTCGTTTCGCTTAAGCCAGGAAACCTCTGTGTAGGACTCTAAAGACTCGTCAATACGCCGGCAGCAGATGATGATCATATCAAACACCCACAAGCCGCAAGCGGTCTGCTAAACGTAACGGCCACCCGGGTATTGAGCGATCAGAAGATCGACGAGCAAGCCCGCTCACACTCCAGTGAATCCAACCAGTAACACTACCGTACAGTCCGGTCTCATCGTCTGATATGTCGCATATCTCGCCTAGGGGTGGTAAACGTCAGACCCCAATAGCTCGATAAGTCGTGTCGATATGAGGTCTATAACAGTTCGAGAAACTACTGGTAACACTTACCGGTAAATCTCAGCAACCCTGGATAGGGATTTCCGGTTATAGCCAATCGAACACAGCGCAACATCAACCCCCTATACCGGGAGAGAAGAATCCCCTCCTATCGCTCATTGCCTCGATGTGACTCGGAACTGTACCCAAAAACCACCATTTTGCACGCCCTCTTGGACGTGGTAAGATGGAAATCAAAGCACAGTGGGAACCACACAAGACTCTATGACGATCTCGGGTCAACAGACTACTCTGTACTAGTGTCACCAGAGAACTGCCATCTGACGTAAGGTATAATACCATCTGGGAGTTCTCGGCGAGTCCGTCCAGTGTACCCAGTCTCCACTGAGCACCCGTATATCATCTCTGATGTCAAACACCAATGGATATGGGATCATCCATCGCCCATCTGTATGGGTCGAGAAGGTACACGCTAGTCTACTCTGGTATATCGATGCCCCATCTCGATACACCCACGACTAGGTACTTTGAAGGATGTACTTATAGACTACCATGTCCCCACTAGTATGATCCGCATTATAGTCCAGGTAGTCAAGTATACATCCTAAGGGCTTTACCAACATGTAACAGAGAGGCAATCAGTATACACGTTAAGGTAAAGGGTAACCAGATAGCATACTATCATGTCGAGCAAGAAGGTCCTCCCTATATATGTCCAAGCATCCACTACAATATACATCCTATGTATAGTAATGGCCTCTAGGGCATACATATAACTAACAATCTCCCACTTGCACTAGGGCCATCTGATAGCAGTGGTTGTAGTATCTCATACTCAACCATCCCATAAAAGTCTCTCTCTGGGAACAAGCCTTTGTGAGTGGTGTTGGAGATAGTGCCTCAGAGTCAATTATTGGATCACAGGCACGTGATTGCAATGATTGAGGGAGGACCTATCCCGGTAGGACAGTCTTACTCGAGATGATAGTATGCTATCTGGTTTACCTTTATCATCGTGTACTGTTTCAGGTGACCTTACAGGTCGCTATTACACGTTGATAGAGCCCCTAGGATTCTTGCTTGACGACCAGCAGTATGATGGCGATCATATACGTGGGAGCTGGGGTCTATAAGCACATCCTTAAATGGTCCCTAGTCGTGGGAGTTTCAAGACTGGGCATCGATACTCCATTAGTAGACTAGTGTATACAGTCGAGACCCCGACGAGGGGCGGTGGCCGGTCTCACAAGCCACTGGTGTCAGTTGGTTCACCTAAGATGTATACAGGTGCTCATTGGGTTATGAGTACACCGGACAGGACTCGCCGGGAACCTGCTAGTTGGGATTATACCAGACGTCAGATAGCAGTTCCCTGGTGACATGTGTACAGGTTAGTTCATCGACCTGAGATCGTCATTTGTCTCGTGTGAGTTCTTACTGTGCTTTGATTACTACCCTACCACGGCTCAAAGGAGTCATGCAAACAGGTTTTAGTTGGGTACAGTCCCGAGCCACATGGAGGCAGTGAGCGGATCTTCAGGGGTTCGTCTCTCCCGGTATTGGGGGTGAGGTCGCGCTGTGTCTAGGAGAGCCATTACGCAAAGCCCTCGGCCGAGGCAGGAGATTTACTGGTAGGTATTCCAGTAGTATCTCCGGGCGTTCTGGGCTACACTCCGACACGACTTGTACCGCCTTTGGGGGTCTGACTTTTACCAACCCCCTAGGCCCGACATGCGATCCTCATAGACGAACGGACCGGACTGTACGGATATTGTCACTGACAGGCTCAGTAGGGTGTCAGGATGAGTTCGCTCATCGACGTCCCTTTTGGTCAATAGCTGGTGGCCCGTTACGTATTGGCTTATACCTCTGACGTGCTTGTGGTTAAATCCACAGCCATTGTATTGACGAGTCTTTAGAATCCACCACACTTTCAGTTGCTCAGCTTTCGGGCGAAACGCTGTAGAGGCCGTATGGAGATATGGCAGGGTCCGATCAGATACGTGCGGTATTGCACGGATCAGGATCGGACAGTTTTGTACTAGTGGCCGTATAGTTATATGGCAGGGTTCGATCTGATACGTGCGGTATTGCACGGATAGGATCGAACGGATTTTACTAGCCGGCTTTGGTTTAAGCCGGTACTAGTTTAGTACAGTGTAGATTTTGTCTCATTGCATCTGTATCCGGTCAGAATGCAGATGCGGGTGTGTATGCACAGTATCGGGGTTTTCCTGTAATTTATTACGGGACCAGTTTTCTGGAGTTGCCAGTTTGCATTCCGTTCCGGCCGGTTTTCCTTTGTTCTTTCCCGGCCGGACTTTTCCGATGGAGGGGGTAATTTGCAGTTTTGCAAATTACACTTTGTGGAGGATTTTCTTGCAAATGTATTTATCATGATAGCATCTTTAGATGCCATTCTTTTCCTTGATCTTTTCATGCTTTATCTTGATTAGAATTGATAAGAATGGTTGATGTAAGTTTGTAATGATCAAGTTTGGCTATGGTCACCACTTGTGCTCCTACCATCACCTCCCTTCATGCTTGATATTCATTCCTCCACCATTCTTCTTCTCACTTGAGAAAAATGATAAGTTTTTTCATGAGAGGAAAAAGAAAGAGAGATGAAGAAGAAGAGAGAGCTTCATTCTTGAGAGTTTCTTTCTTGATCTCATTTTCATGCTAGAAAAATGCAAGCACCATTTTTCTAATCCTTGTTTCCTCCATCATCCTCAATGGCAACAACATAACCCAAGTGAGACACTACACTACACATTCTACAGCATATCTTGAGCATGTCGAGTTGCCGGCTTCATGCCCGAGTTGCCTCGGTATTGAGGCGGGAGCCCGTAAAAGACGCAGGCATTGTGGTGCCCTTTCCGGAGAGGAGGCGACGATGTGGAGGCAAGACTTTCCGCGGGAGATCGGGACGATGACGAGAAGACCGGAGGACTCAGATCACTCGGTATACTTCTCACCCTATCTCTTGATTGCTAGCATTAGGTTAATGGTAAACGATCCGGGTTTTCATTGTCCGCGGTAGCGCCGGTTTCCGAGTAAGGAAAAATTTTGATTCCGCATATTGGCCTCGGATAGAAGGCCGGGGCGCTGCCGTGGCGCAACATGGTATCAGAGCCACGCCATTAACCTTACCTAGCTTCGTTTGATGTGTTTGCGTTTCCGATCGACCAAAATTTCCCAAAACCGTATTTTCTAGCACAATCAGTTTCTGTCGAAATTTTTTGGAGTGTAAAAATTTTTCAGGTGGTCTCAGAATGATGTGCAGGGAGTTCTAAGAACACTGCAAAAATTTGGTGACACGACTCCTCCGTACGACCGCGGAAGGGCGGCCATAACCCCATGTTTGCCGCGCTTCCGCCGCAGGAGTGTGGGTTCGTATGATTATTTTTTTGCAGTGGGCTTATGGGCTGTAATTAGGGGTTTTGGAATATTAAATTTGAGCCCAGGTTTTCTGTGAGTGCTACAGTTTTGATTGGGGGCCCACTTGTTAATTTTTGGTCAATCGGAAAATTTTAAACACATTTTTCACAGTATTTACATTATATCTGCGACCGTGAATGTCACTCGATCGGTAAATCCGGTCTAACTGCTATAGCCCGGTTAGACGGATTTGCGAACGTGACTTTCACGTTGATGTTCTATGTTTATGCTGTGATGTTGCGGATCGGTCGTGGGGCATAGCCTGGATGCAATGCTAGTATAGTTTTGTTGTTTTATGTACATTTGATATTGCGGGGCGAGCGTCCGACGTGTGGACTGCCGTCACTGCCGTTTGTATTATTCTTTTGGGGCACGACCTGGTTGCGGTCGATATACCCGGTGTATGTATATTTTACTTTCTGTACTAGGATTACCCCGCGGAGGGATGCACGGATAGCCGGGTTCTAGAGGGCAACGGGCCCGCATCTCAGGGCATTGAGACGGAGGGGGCTTCAGTCTGGAATTGGCGGGCTATTCGTCGCACTCGTAGGGGGTACAGGTTGACCCAGGTGGGGTGCCCAAGTTACCGGATTCCGTGAAGTGCTGGGTGGTCCATTCACGGTGCTGAAGGGGGCTGCCTCGCTTCAGGTTTTGGCGGGTGACTTGCCGCGCCCGTAGGGGTCTAGGTTTTCATTGCACAGGCTATCCACACGACCAGGGGAACGTCGGGTTTCAGCAGCGGCTCTGTGAAACCCGGGGCTTCCAGATATCTGTATTGTTCTGTGATGCTTTACATTTCTGTGATGTTGCATTTTATTCACGCCTTGAGCGAAATACTATATATTCGTATATATATTAGTAGATGTTGTATATGTTTTTCATCCGTGCTAGTCCAGTCCCCGCTCTGCCGTTAGTTAGCTAACCTAACGGGTGATGACGGGACCCAGTGGCGAATGCGGATGGCATATACGTACGTCAGTATATTTTCGTTCTTTGTGGTGTGATCATTTGATGGGACTGCGTTGATTCGGATCAATGCAAGTTAAACAAACCTATTCTGATGTTGTTGGAATACTTTTCAAAAAGCTGTTATTGCAAGGACGTTCACTTTTGTTTTGCATCGTGGTATTCATTTGGAATATCCTGCTCCTCAGTCGACGAGGCAAGGGCCGAGATCCCTTCACCGGGAGTGACCCCTTGGACAGAAGTTTGCGTCGGGGCATTAACTTTACTATAGCCGATTACTTTTGCTTTTCATCGTGGTATTCAGTTGGAATATCCTGCACCTCATTCTACGGGGAAAGAGCCGAGATCCCTTCACCGGGAGTGACCTCTTTAGTAAAGGTTTTCGTCACTATATTTTCTAAAAAGTTATCCAGTTCCTTCAACGATATCATGTTCATTACGTTAAAGGTTTTTCGCCAAAAACCAGTCGTAGCCCTCCGTCATTTCAGATTAGTATTACTTAGTATTTGTGCTGCGTTTGTCGTGCATTGCCGTGGCGTAGTGTTCGGTAGCTATGTAATGCTTTTCTGTCACATGGATAAGTGGATTGGTTAGGACAGTCGTGTAAGTGCACGGCGGCGCCCCGGCCGTCAATCCGACGGCCAAATGCGGAAGCGGTGATAAACTTTAATTTTCTTGAACGGACAAACCGCCGCGCACTAATACCCGGATCGAACCATTAACTAGTCCTAGCTAACTACAAGAAAGGGAATAGAGATATACCGACGATCCAAGTCCTCCGGTCTTCTCGTCATGGTCCCGATCTCCTGCGGAAAAGTCCCGTCTCCTCCTTGTCGCCGGAAGTGCACCACATCGCCTACTTTGTTTACGGGCACCCACCTCAATGCCGAGGCAACTCGGGCACGAAGCCGGCTACTCGACGTGCCCAAGGTTCGCTGTAGAATATGTAGTCCTCAAGTCTCATTTGGGGTTTTGGAGCTTTGCCATTTGGTGGAAGAAAAATAGAGCTTGGAGAGAGGTGGGGAAAAATGTAGCATACCAAAAAAATGAGAGTAATATTTTTCCACCCAAAAATGAAATGAATCCCATTCCCCTTTGGAATGGCCGCCCCCCCCCACTTCACAAGTGTGATTGGAGAGAGAAAGAGAAAGGTCAAGGGGGAGTGGTGGAACCATCATACAAGGGAGTGTCAAGTTATGATGTGAAGAAATGATAGCTAGGAAAGTCCAACACTCAAAACAACCATCAACATAACCAAAGTCAATCCATCATGAGAAGGAGAAGTCAATGATGGTGCTCATCATGAAAACCATCATGATACAAAAATATGCAAAGAACCCCCTCCACAAATGCCTATTTGCAACAATGTAAATAAACCCTCCTCCACCAATCTTCGGCCAATGAACGGAACAAAGGAAATTGGCCGAAACGGAAAGCAAACTGGCAACTCCAGAAAACTGGTCCCGTAATAAATTACAGGAAATCCCCGATACTGTGCATACACACCCGTATCTGTATTTCGACCGAAATACAAATGCAATGAGACAAAGTCTACACTGTACTATACTAGGATCCGGCTTATACCAAAATCGGCTAGTAATATCCGTTTGATCCTGATCCGTGCAATACCGCACGTATCTGATCGAACTCTGCCATATAACCATACGGCCTATAGTACAAACTGTCTGATCCTGATCCGTGCAATACCGCACGTATCTGATCGGACCTTGCCATATCTCCATACGGCCTCTACAACTTTTCGCCCGAAAGCTTGAGTAACTGAATGTGGGGGACTCTAAAGACTCATCAACACCTTGGTTGTGGATTTAACCACCAGCACGTCAGAGGTATAAGCCAATACGTAACGGGCTACCAGGTACTGACTAAAAGGGACGTCCGTGAGCGAACTCAGCCTGACACCCTACTGAGCCTGTCAGTGACAATATCCGTGCAGTCCAGTCCGTTCGTCTATGAGTATCGCATGGCGGGCCTAGGGGGTTGGTAAAAGTCAGACCCCCAAAAGCGGTACAAGTCGTGTCGGAGTGTAGCCCAGAACACCCTGAGATACTACTGGAATACCTACCAGTAAATCTCCTTGCCTTGGCCAAGGACTTTGTGTAATGGCTCTCCTAGACACAGCACGACCTCACCCCCAATACCGGGAGAGAAGAACCCCTGAAGATACGCTCACTGCCTCCATGTGGCTCGGGACTGTACCCAACTAAAACCTGTTTGCACGACTCCTTTGAGCCGTGGTAGGGTAGTAATCAAAGTACAGTGGGAACTCACACGAGACAAATGACGATCCCCAGGTCGATGAACTAACCTGCACACATGTCACCAGGGAACTGCCATCTGACGTCTGGTATATGACCAACTAGCATGTTCCCGGCGAGTCCTGTCCGGTGTACTCATAACCCAATGAGCACCTGTATACATCTTAGGTGATCCAACTGACACCAGTGGCTTGTAAGACCGGCCACCGCCCCTCGTCGGGGTCTCGACTGTATACACTAGTCTACTAATGGAGTATCGATGCCCAGTCTCGAAACTCCCACGACTAGGGACCTTTTAAGGATAAGCTTATAGACCCCCAGCTCCCACTTATATGATCTCCCTCATACTGCTGGTGGTCAAGCAAGAATCCTAGGGGCTCTATCAACGTGTAATAGCGACGTGTCAGGTCAGCTAAAGCAGTACACGATGATAAAGGTAAACCAGATAGCATACTATCATCTCGAGTAAGACTGTCCTACCGGGATAGGTCCTCCCTCAATCATTACAATCACGTACCTGTGACCTAATAATTGACTCTGAGGGCACTATCTCCAACAATCTCCCGCTTGCACTCAAGGCTAATTATTGCGATGTCGCATACTCACAGCCCGTGTGATACCGAACACCCAACTCCTCTACTAGTCAGTCTCACAAAGCTCGTTTGCGAAACTATTGCGTTCGAGGAATAGCCTCAGTGAGTGGATCCGCTTTGTAGTATCTTTCTATGTCTCTCTATAACTCAAGTTCGCGGGGAAAACCATCTCCCGAAATGAGCAATACCAGTCTTAGAATGTGTCTGGATGTCTGATGGGACATAGCTCATAAATGAACTCCAAATCCAAACTTCTTAGACTGTATCGTCAACTGAACTTAATCAGTATCCTGCGCCATGCCGCCCTCAGTATTGCCTTGGACCACCTATCCAAAATACTGCCCCTCATCAGAAGGAAAACTATAACTCTGACAACCTCCTTGTCGTCCATGTCACCTTGGAAGCCTGGAATGATAACTGTCTCCTGAATGAGGCTGTCGTTATCATATCCCTAGAACATCCACTTATGTTCTAAAACTGCTTCCGACTGTTTCTCCAGGATTGGATTAATGTCAACTTATTGCATCTAGTGCAAGAACAACATCTGGTGTGGTACTTGACATCTCACGATTGACTCAATTGCCTGAGCAAGTGATCTGCCAATCATGCCCGTCCCTCTCCCCTTTAGTCTGTAAGACACCTTTGGAGAGGGTGACTCCATTACCTGCAGGTACACTACCGTGCCAGGAGTCGTCCATCCTAAATACTCTTAGAATGCTGTCAAGTACCCTGATTGGGAAACCACCCAAATCTAGATCTAAAACCATAGATCTAGTAACCAGTATGTCTGATATAAAATCCACTTCCTTTGTGGAGAAACAACTGTGTGACGACCAAAGTATAACCGATCGTAGTGTAGGAGTTTCTTTTCCTACTCTGTGTATATCATCCAAATACCAGGATATCACACCCTACTACCTTCTCAACAGATCCATCCCCTATTCTGATGAAGTCAAACCCATGACTGTCACGTCAGAAATAGATGATCTATCTCCGCTACATCTGCTCTAGTCTATAAATAGACAGAAGCAACCTGTCCACCAATGCTTCCGCTGCTCCCACTGACTACGACAACCCTCTGGCAGAGTCATATAGACGCACACTTCTAAAACTGGTTTAGAACGACGCTATACTCATCCTCCCGCCGGGTCTCGTAACCTGGAACAACAGCAATGGCAATTGTGGGTAAACAAGAACTTCCCTGTCACCGTCCTTGAGGCTACCGTAGTGCCTCTCGGGTGCCTGAAGTTACCCACCTTATCTGCGGAGTGGCCAATGGAATGTCAATCCAGATTGAAACTTTAGGATCCTTATCAAATCTTCAGTAATCGTTTGTGGTTCTGGAATCACTTCCAGTTCTACCATACTCCCACTACTGTTTTCTGAAAAAATCCAATTTTAATAAAACTGTGGCGAGTCTAGAACAATATCGCTATTGTTCATCCAGATGGTAGAAAGTCAACCCTCGTCATAGCCTGGGTCAACCCACAAACAGCCATTACAGAAACGTGCCTTGAGTTGTCCAGTGTCTGGTTTTAATCATAAACCGGACAACTCCCCGTACCTTAACATCGTTAAGATATGAACTGTTCTATATCCAATATAGAAACAGAGGCACTGATTTAATTGAACCAGATTCAAATCATGCAGCTGTCCCCAGCGCATGTCAACTAAATGGAAGGAGGCCGATCAGCGTTACTCAACTTAGGAATACTTCCAATTATGAGTAACCTGAAAGAGAAGCAAGATCTCTTTATCATTACTATCAACTGAATACCACACACAAGTATCTACATCTTCGATCTCTTTGAAGAATCCCGATACTTGCTATACCTGGTTCTCTACTCTATTCAAATACCTATAACTTCTCCAAATTCAGACCCTGTGTTTCCACGAAACACCTGTCTAAAAACTAGAGAAGTCATAAGTAAACCGAATATAGTATGAGGACCACCCCTCTGTCCTGATGGACCCTGGACAACATACAATACTCTGTATAAGTCCCTTGAGTCTGATAACTCATTCACTGTGTGTCGTAGGTTGAAAACTGTACTTATGGTTAAGAAGAATTACACCGCTGTTCAATGCTCCTTACCTAACCATCCACTGATATAGGTAAATGTCGTAGACATAATTTCAAAAAGGTATATCTCACTCTATGAAAATAGACGTACAGATATATCAATTTGAAATTGGTGCATAACAGCGGATATTCAAAACCAAATATTTGCCACCCGGCAAACAGCCCAGGTGATTTCCTCAAATATCACCGATTACAACGAATCCCGATATAATGAGGATAATCACCTAATTCCCAATAACTTACTCCCACTCATCATCTGTAAAACCATACAGATGTGAGAATCGTACCTGGTAAATACATACCCTGAAGTAAGTATCTAATCGGGAAAACAGTTTTCCTTTAACATTACACAGTGAAACTGAAACATTGAAATGTTCCGATGGGGTATTCTGGTATTCCTAGTAATGCCTCTTCCAGATTCACGACTGTAATCGTATAGTTCTTTGCCACCTCTCCAAATCCCTTCATATGTCTTTAGTCTTAACCTTCTGCACACTCTTTTAGGCCAAATGGTTTTCTTCCTTCCCTACCGTTCGGCACCAGCCTATGGTTTGGAAGAAGACTATCCAATAAGCATAATGGGTGTACTGTCCCAATCCTAGGAACACTCGCAATGAGAGAGGGTGAAGATAAAAGACAACCGAATAAACCTTATTCCTATTTCTCCAGAACCAGAATCCATCCCCGAACTGGAACAAGTTCCATTCGAGTTTGTATATAACCATACGATGGAGTATCCAAATAAACTGTGGATCTTCGTAGTGATACGGAGTGTCCTGGAGAAATACAAAGGTGATGTGGGAGTGGTAACGAAATATTTGGTTTGGTCGTGAATATCTGTTGCAATTTACTTTGCCCTCTTACTAATCCCTTGCTTTGTCTGAACTTAATACCTTCTGCACACCATCGTTATGCTAATTGGTTTTCTTCATTCCCTACCGGTCGGCACCAGCCTAAGGTTTGGAAGAAGACAATCCAATTTGCGTAATAGGTGTACTACCCCTAAACCAAGGAGTACTCGTAACCTGAGAGAGGGTAAAAGGAAAAGACAACTGAATAATCCTATCCGTTTTCTCCAGAACCGGAAACCATCCTCGAATAAATTCTTTCGAGTTCGTATCTAACCATACGATGGTTTTGTCCAATGGAAGTGGTCGTTCGTAGTAAAACGGGGTGTCTTGGAGAAAAGGGTAAAAGTAGGAGTGGCAATGAGGTTTGCAACTCTGACAATCCAAAAGCCGGTGTTTAAGAAGGTTCGGTCAACTTGGTCACTGAGTCAAAGTCTTAGGGTCGGGTCAAAGGTCGCTGCCAAAGAGAGAGAGAAAAGAAACACTCAGCGTGCACTCTAACCTAGATCAGAATGGTCACCAATTTATCTAATCTGGAAACCTCCCACTGTACCTCAAATTCTCCTCCAAACCTGAAAGAAGAATTAGTCGGGGTTACCCGAGGAGTAAACTAACTCATCAGTGGGAATCGGGATCCAACTATCATTGCATGATAACGTGACGGAATCCGCTCACGCTATCACACTCCAGAAGGTATGCGCATATCTGGCAAGTTTCAGTTCTTTTGAAACTCCCGATGTGATTTCTGCCCCATGCTCTTATGACCTTGACTTTGGCCAACATATCATAAGTCACATGTCAAGTTCTACCCGTCATTCTCCAGGTTAATTTGAATCCACCCGTACATACCCTTGACTTTGGCCAACATGGCAGTACAACTGTTCCAAACCAACGCATCTATCTATGCTGCATATGAATAACTAATAGCTACCAAACACTGTGCCTTGACTTTGGCTAACATACACAGCTTGAATACTACTGACTATCCATATGAAACGACGGAGGGCTACGAATGGTTTCTGGCGAAAACCTTTAACGTAATGAACTTGATATCGTTGAAGGAACGGATAGTTTTTAAAAATATAGTGACGAAAACCTTCGCTAAAGAGGTCACTCCCGGTGAAGGGATCTCGGCTCTTTCCCCGTAGAATGGGGTGCAGGATATTCCAAATGAATACCACGGTGCAAAGCAAAAGTAATCGGCTATAGTGAAGTTAATGCCCTGACGCAAACCTTTTGTCCAAGGGGTCACTCCCGGTGAAGGGATCTCGGCCCTTGCCTCGTCGACTGAGGAGCAGGATATTCCAACTGAATACCACGATGCAAAACAAAAGAGAACGTCCTTGCAATAACAGCTTTTTGAAAAGTGTTCCAACAACATCAGATTAGGTTTGTTTTTAACTTGCATTGATCCGAATCAATGCAGTCCCATCAATTGATCACACCAAAAAGAACGAAAATATACTGATGTACGTATATGCCATCCGCATTCGCCACTGGGTCCCGTCATTACCCGTTAGGTTAGCTAACTAACGACAGAGCGGGGACTGGACTAGCGCGGATGCAAAACATATACAACATCTACTAATATATATACCAATATATTATATTCGCTCAAGGCGTGAATAAAATGCAACATCACAGAAATGTACAGCATCACAGAAACAATACAGATATCTGGATCCCCGTGTTTCACAGAGCCACTGCTGAAACCCGACGTTCCCCTGGTCGTGTGGATAGCCTGTGCAATGAAATCCTAGACCCCTACGGGCGCGGCAAGTTACCCGCCAAAACCTGAAGCGAGGCAGCCCCCTTCAGCGTCGTGAATGGACCACCCAGCACTTCACGGAATCCGGTAACTTGGGCACCCCTCCTGGGTCAACCTGTACCCCCTACGAGTGCGGCGAATAGCCCGCCAATCCTAGAGTGAAGCCCCCTCCATCTCAATGCCATGAGATGCGGGCTTGTTGCCCTCTAGAACCCGGCTACCCGTGCACCCCTCCGCAGGGTAATCCTAGTACAGAAAGTAAAATATACATACACCGGGTACATCGACCGCAACCAGGTCGTGCCCCAAAATAATAATACAATCAGGCAGTGACGGCAGTCCACATGTCGGACGCTCGCCCCGCAATATCAAATGTACATAATACAACAGAACTGTACTAGCATTGCATCCAGGCTATCCCCCACGACCGATCCGCAACATCACAGCAAAAACAAAACATCAACGTGAAAGTCACGTTCGCAAATCCGTCTAACCGGGCTATAGCAGTTAGACCGGATTTACCGATCAAGTGACATTCACGGTCGCAGATATAATGTAAATACTTGTGAAAAATGTGTTTAAAATTTTCCGATTGACCAAAAATTAACAAGTGGGCCCCAATCAAAACTGTAGCACTCACAGAAAACTTGGGCCCAATTTTAATATTCCAAAACCCATAATTTAAGCCCAGAAGGCCTCTGAAAAAAATTGGTGAAGTGATCTCCACAGTGCGCGGCGGAAGGGCGACGGAAAGGTGGTTTTCGCGGCGGTTCCGCGCTCTCACTGTGGAGTTACTTCGTCGAATTTTTACAGAGCTCTTAGATTTTCCAGTACATCAATATTTTACAACCTGAAAAATTTTTCGACACCAAAAATTTCCAACAGAAAACTGTCGTGAGCAAATACGGGTTTTTGGACATTTCGATCGATCGGAACTCAAAAAACACATTACACAAAGCTAGACTACGTTAATGGGGAGGCTCTGATACCACTGTAAGTGCACGGCGGCGCCCCGGCCGTCAATCCGACGGCCAAATGCGGAAGCGGTGATAAACTTTAATTTTCTTGAACGGGCAAACCGCCGCGCACTAATACCCGGATCGAACCATTAACTAGTCCTAGCTAACTACAAGAAAGGGAATAGAGATATACCGACGATCCAAGTCCTCCGGTCTTCTCGTCATGGTCCCGATCTCCTGCGGAAAAGTCCCGTCTCCTCCTTGTCGCCGGAAGTGCACCACATCGCCTACTTTGTTTACGGGCTCCCACCTCAATGCCGAGGCAACTCGGGCACGAAGCCGGCTACTCGACGTGCCCAAGGTTCGCTGTAGAATATGTAGTCCTCAAGTCTCATTTGGGGTTTTGGAGCTTTGCCATTTGGTGGAAGAAAAAGAGAGCTTGGAGAGAGGTGGGGAAAAATGTAGCATACCAAAAAAATGAGAGTAACATTTTTCCACCCAAAAATGAAATGAATCCCATTCCCCTTTGGAATGGCCGCCCCCCCCCCCCCACTTCACAAGTGTGATTGGAGAGAGAAAGAGAAAGGTCAAGGGGGAGTAGTGGAACCATCATACAAGGGAGTGTCAAGTTATGATGTGAAGAAATGATAGCTAGGAAAGTCCAACACTCAAAACAACCATCAACATAACCAAAGTCAATCCATCATGAGAAGGAGAAGTCAATGATGGTGCTCATCATGAAAACCATCATGATACAAAAATATGCAAAGAACCCCCTCCACAAATGCCTATTTGCAACAATGCAAATAAACCCTCCTCCACCAATCTTCGGCCAATGAACGGAACAAAGGAAATTGGCCAAAACGGAAAGCAAACTGGCAACTCCAGAAAACTGGTCCCGTAATAAATTACAGGAAAGCCCCGATACTGTGCATACACACCCGTATCTGTATTTCGACCGAAATACAAATGCAATGAGACAAAGTCTACACTGTACTATACTAGGATCCGGCTTATACCAAAACCGGCTAGTAATATCCGTTTGATCCTGATCCGTGCAATACCGCACGTATCTGATCGAACTCTGCCATATAACCATACGGCCTATAGTACAAACTGTCCGATCCTGATCCGTGCAATACCGCACGTATCTGATCGGACCTTGCCATATCTCCATACGGCCTCTACAACTTTTCGCCCGAAAGCTTGAGTAACTGAATGTGGGGGACTCTAAAGACTCATCAACACCTTGGTTGTGGATTTAACCACCAGCACGTCAGAGGTATAAGCCAATACGTAACGGGCTACCAGGTACTGACTAAAAGGGACGTCCGTGAGCGAACTCAGCCTGACACCCTACTGAGCCTGTCAGTGACAATATCCGTGCAGTCCGGTCCGTTCGTCTATGAGTATCGCATGGCGGGCCTAGGGGGTTGGTAAAAGTCAGACCCCCAAAAGCGGTACAAGTCGTGTCGGAGTGTAGCCCAGAACACCCTGAGATACTACTGGAATACCTACCAGTAAATCTCCTTGCCTTGGCCAAGGACTTTGTGTAATGGCTCTCCTAGACACAGCACGACCTCACCCCCAATACCGGGAGAGACGAACCCCTGAAGATACGCTCACTGCCTCCATGTGGCTCGGGACTGTACCCAACTAAAACCTGTTTGCACGACTCCTTTGAGCCATGGTAGGGTAGTAATCAAAGTACAGTGGGAACTCACACGAGACAAATGACGATCCCCAGGTCGATGAACTAACCTGCACACATGTCACCAGGGAACTGCCATCTGACGTCTGGTATATGACCAACTAGCATGTTCCCGGCGAGTCCTGTCCGGTGTACTCATAACCCAATGAGCACCTGTATACATCTTAGGTGATCCAACTGACACCAGTGGCTTGTGAGACCGGCCACCGCCCCTCGTCGGGGTCTCGACTGTATACACTAGTCTACTAATGGAGTATCGATGCCCAGTCTCGAAACTCCCACGACTAGGGACCTTTTAAGGATAAGCTTATAGACCCCCAGCTCCCACTTATATGATCGCCCTCATACTGCTGGTGGTCAAGCAAGAATCCTAGGGGCTCTATCAACGTGTAATAGCGACGTGTCAGGTCACCTAAAGCAGTACACGATGATAAAGGTAAACCAGATAACATACTATCATCTCGAGTAAGACTGTCCTACCAGGATAGGTCCTCCCTCAATCATTACAATCACGTACCTGTGACCTAATAATTGACTCTGAGGGCACTATCTCCAACAAGTCGTGCGGTCTTGTTGGCATTGTCAAGGACTCGTACGGGTGGGTTTAATGCAATCAAGATAATGACGGGTAGAACTTGACTAGGACTCTTTGATTTGTTGGCATTGTCAAGGTCACTTGGGTCCTAGGGGTAAAAACATCACATCGGGAGTTTCAAAAGAACTGAAACTTGCCAGGCATGCGCATACCTTCTGGAGTGTGGTGACGTGAGTGGATTCCGTCACGTTATCATGCGATGAGAGTTGGATCCCGATTCCCACTGATGAGTTGGTTTACTCCTCGGGTGATCCCGACTAATTCTTCTTTCAGGTTTGGAGGAGAATTTGAGGTACAGTGGGAGGTTTCCAGATTAGACAAAGTGATAACCATTCTGATCTAGGTTAGAGTGCACGCTGAGTGTTTCTTTTCTCTCTCTCTTTGACAGCGACCATTGACCCGACCCTAAGACTATGACTCAGTGACCAAGTTGACCGAACTTTCTTAATACTGGCTTTTGGATTGTCAGAGTTGCAGACCTCATTGCCACTCCTACTTTTACCCTTTTCTCTAGGACACCCCGTATTACTGCGAACGTCCACTTCCATTGGACAAAACCATCGTATGGTTAGATACGAACTCGAAGGACTTCGAGGATGGTTTCTGGTTCTGGAGAAAACGAATGGGATTATTCAGTTGTCTTTTCTTTTCACCTTCTCTCATTGCGAGTACTCCTTGGTTTAGGAGATAGCACACCTATTACGCAAATTGGATAGTCTTCTTCCAAACCTTAGGCTGGTGCCGACCGGTAAGGAATGAAGAAAACCAATTAGCATAACGATGGTGTGCAGAAGGTATTAAGTTAAGACAAAGCTAGGGATTAGTAGGAGGGCAAAGTAAATTGCGACTGATATTCACGACCAAACCAAGTATTTCTTCGCCAATCCTAAATCACCTTTGTATTTCTCCAGGACACTCCGTGTCACTACGAAGATCCACAGTTTATTGGATACTCCATCATATGGTTATATACGAACTCGAAAGGAACTTGTTCCAGTTCGGGGATGGATTCTGGTTCAGGAGAAATAGGAATAAAGTACATTCAGGTGTCTTTTATCTTCACCTTCTC
The DNA here is from genome assembly GCA_030015575.1 of Agapanthus africanus. Taxonomy (NCBI): domain Eukaryota; kingdom Viridiplantae; phylum Streptophyta; class Magnoliopsida; order Asparagales; family Amaryllidaceae; genus Agapanthus; species Agapanthus africanus. The sequence continues at coordinate 633,971,045 of CM057338.1, forward strand.
TCGCGATGCGAGTGCTCCTAGGATAAGGACAGTACACCCTTTATGCTTTATGGATAGTCTTCTTCCAAACCATAGGCTGGTGCCGAACGGTAGGGAAGGAAGAAAACCATTTGGCCTAAAGGGGTGTGCAGACGGTATTGACTAAAGACATATAAAGGGATTTGGACAGATGGCAAAGAATTACAAGGTTACAGTTGTGAATCTGGATAATGGAAGAGGCATTACTAGGAATACCAGGATACCCCGACGAAACATTTTAATGTTTCAGTTTCAACTGTGTACCGTTAAAAGAAAACTGATTTCCCGATTAGACACTTGCTCCAGGGTATGTATTTACCAGGTTTGATTCTCACATCTGTATGGTTTTACAGATGATGAGTGGGAGTATGTTATTGGGAATTGGGTGATCATCCTCATTATATCAGGATTCGTTGTAATCGGTGATATTTGAGGAGATCATCTGGGCTGTTTGCCGGTCGGCAAATATTTGGTTTTGAATATCCGCTGTTGTGCACCAATTTCAAATTAATATATCTGTACGTCTATTTTCATAGAGTGAGATATACCTTTTGATATTATGTCGATGACATTTACCTATATCAGTGGAAGGTTAGGTAAGGAGCATTGAACAGCGGTGTAATTCTTCTTAACCATAAGTACAGTTTTCAACCTACGACGCACAGTGAAAGAGTTGTTAGACTCAGCGGACTTATACAGAGTATTGTATGTTGTCCAGTGTCCATTAGGACAGAGGGGTTGGTCCTCATACTATATTCTGTTTACTTTTAACTTCTCTAGTTCTTAGACATGTGTTTCGTAGAAACACAGGGTCTAAGTTTTGAGGAGTTATAGGTATTTGAATAGAGTAGAGAACCAGGTGTAGCAAGTATCGGGATTCTTCAAAGAGATCGAAGATGTAGATACTTGTGTATGGTATTCAGTTGATAGTAATGATGAAGACAGATTGCTTCTCTTTCAGGTTACTCATAATTGGAAGCATTCCTAAGTTGAGTAACGCTGATCGACCTCCTTCCATTTAGTTGACATGCACTGGAGACAGCTGCATGATTTGAATCTGGTTCAATTAAATCAGTGCCCCTGGTTCTATATTGGATATAGAACAGTTCATATCTTAACGATGTTAAGGTACGGGGAGTTGTCCGGCTTATGCTTAAAACCAGACTCCGGATAACTCAAGGCACGTTTCTGTAATGGCTGTTTGTGGGTTGACCCAGGCTATGACGAGGGTTGACTTTCTACCATCTGGCAGATCAATAGAAATATTGTTCTAGACTCGCCACAGTTTTATTAAAAATGGATTTTTTCAAAAACAGCAGTGGGAGTATGGTAGAACTGGAAGTAATTCCAGAACCGCGAACGATTACTGAAGATTTAATAAGGAACCTAAAGATTCAATCTGATTTGACATTCCATTGGCCACTCCGCAGATACGGTGGGTAACTTCAGGCACCCGGGAGGTACTCCGGTAGCCTCAAGGACGGTGACAGGGAAGTTCTTGTTTACCCACACTTGCCATTGTTGTTGTTCCAGGCTGCGAGACCCGGTGGGAGGATGAGTATAGCGTCGTTCTAAACTGGCTTTAGAAGTGCACGTCTATATGACTCTGCCAGAGGGTTGTCGTAGTCAGTGAGAGCAGCGGAAGCATTGGTGGACATCAGGCTTATGTCTATTTATAGACTAAAGCAGATGTAGCGGAGATAGATCATCTATTTCTGATGTGACAGTCATAGGTTTGACGTCATCAGAATAGGGGATGGATCTGTTGAGAAGGTAGTAGGAAGTGATATTCCTATACTACGATCGGTTATACTTTGGTCGTCACACAGTGGTTTCTCCACAAGGGACTTGGATATTATATCAGACATACTGGTTACTAGATCTATGGTTTTAGATCTAGATTTGGGTGGTTTCCCAATCTGGGTGCCTTGACAGCATTCTATGAGTATTTAGAATGGACGACTCCTGACACGGTAGTGTACCTGCAGTTGATGGAGTCACCCTCTCTAAAGGTGTCTTATAGACTAAAGGGGAGAGGGATACTCATGATTGGCAGATCACTTGCTTAGGCAATTGAGTCAATCATGAGATGTCAAGTACCACACCAGATGTTGTTCTTGCACTAGATGCAACAAGTTGATATTGATCCAATCCTGGAGAAACAGTCGGAAGCGTTTTTAGATCATAAGTGAATGTTCTAGGGATATGATAACGGCTGCCTCCTTTGGGAGACAGTTATCATTCCAGGCTTCCAAGGTGACATGGACGACAAGGAGGTTGTCAGAGTTATAGTTTTCCTTCTGACGAGGGGCAGTATTTTGGACAGGTGGTCCAAAGCAATACTGAGGGTGGCATGGTGCAGGGTACTGATTAAGTTCAGTTATCGATACAGTCTAAGAAGTTTGGATTTGGAGTTCATTTATGAGCTAAGTCCCATCAGATATCCAGACATATTCAAAGACAGGTATTGCTCATTTCGAGAGATGGCTTTCTCCGCGAACTTGAGATATAGAGAGACATAGAAAGAAACATCACAGGGGATCCACTTACTGAGGCTATTCCTCGAACGTAATAGTTTCGCAAACGAGCTTTGTGAGACTGGCTAGTAGAGGAGTTGGGTGTTCGGTATCACACGGGCTGTGAGTATGCGGCATCGCAATAATTAGCCTTGAGTGCAAGTGGGAGATTGTTGGAGATAGTGCCCTCAGAGTCAATTATTGGATCACAGGCACGTGATTGCAATGATTGAGGGAGGACCTATCCCGGTAGGACAGTCTTACTCGAGATGATAGTATGCTATCTGGTTTACCTTTATCATCGTGTACTGTTTCAGGTGACCTTACAGGTCGCTATTACACGTTGATAGAGCCCCTAGGATTCTTGCTTGACGACCAGCAGTATGATGGCGATCATATACGTGGGAGCTGGGGTCTATAAGCACATCCTTAAATGGTCCCTAGTCGTGGGAGTTTCGAGACTGGGCATCGATACTCCATTAGTAGACTAGTGTATACAGTCGAGACCCCGACGAGGGGCGGTGGCCGGTCTCACAAGCCACTGGTGTCAGTTGGTTCACCTAAGATGTATACAGGTGCTCATTGGGTTATGAGTACACCGGACAGGACTCGCCGGGAACCTGCTAGTTGGGATTATACCAGACGTCAGATAGCAGTTCCCTGGTGACATGTGTACAGGTTAGTTCATCGACCTGAGATCGTCATTTGTCTCGTGTGAGTTCCCACTGTGCTTTGATTACTACCCTACCACGGCTCAAAGGAGTCGTGCAAACAGGTTTTAGTTGGGTACAGTCCCGAGCCACATGGAGGCAGTGAGCGGATCTTCAGGGGTTCGTCTCTCCCGGTATTGGGGGTGAGGTCGTGCTGTGTCTAGGAGAGCCATTACGCAAAGCCCTCGGCCGAGGCAGGAGATTTACTGGTAGGTATTCCAGTAGTATCTCAAGGCGTTCTGGGCTACACTCCGACACGACTTGTACCGCCTTTGGGGGTCTGACTTTTACCAACCCCCTAGGCCCGACATGCGATCCTCATAGACGAACGGACCGGACTGTACGGATATTGTCACTGACAGGCTCAGTAGGGTGTCAGGATGAGTTCGCTCATCGACGTCCCTTTTGGTCAATAGCTGGTGGCCCGTTACGTATTGTCTTATACCTCTGACGTGCTAGTGGTTAAATCCACAGCCATTGTATTGACGAGTCTTTAGAGTCCACCACACTTTCAGTTACTCAGCTTTCGGGCGAAACGCTGTAGAGGCCGTATGGAGATATGGCAGGGTCCGATCAGATACGTGCGGTATTGCACGGATCAGGATCGGACAGTTTTGTACTAGTGGCCGTATAGTTATATGGCAGGGTTCGATCTGATACGTGCGGTATTGCACGGATCAGGATCGAACGGATTTTACTAGCCGGCTTTGGTTTAAGCCGGTACTAGTTTAGTACAGTGTAGATTTTGTCTCATTGCATCTGTATCCGGTCAGAATGCAGATGCGGGTGTGTATGCACAGTATCGGGGTTTTCCTGTAATTTATTACGGGACCAGTTTTCTGGAGTTGCCAGTTTGCATTCCGTTCCGGCCGGTTTTCCTTTGTTCTTTCCCGGCCGGACTTTTCCGATGGAGGGGGTAATTTGCAGTTTTGCAAATTACACTTTGTGGAGGATTTTCTTGCAAATGTATTTATCATGATAGCATCTTTAGATGCCATTCTTTTCCTTGATCTTTTCATGCTTTATCTTGATTAGAATTGATAAGAATGGTTGATGTAAGTTTTTAATGATCATGTTTGGCTATGGTCACCACTTGTGCTCCTACCATCACCTCCCTTCATGCTTGATATTCATTCCTCCACCATTCTTCTTCTCACTTGAGAAAAATGATAAGTTTTTTCATGAGAGGAAAAAGAAAGAGAGAAGAAGAAGAAGAGAGAGCTTCATTCTTGAGAGTTTCTTTCTTGATCTCATTTTCATGCTAGAAAAATGCAAGCACCATTTTTCTAATCCTTGTTTCCTCCATCATCCTCAATGGCAACAACATAACCCAAGTGAGACACTACACTACACATTCTACAGCATATCTTGAGCATGTCGAGTTGCCGGCTTCATGCCCGAGTTGCCTCGGTATTGAGGCGGGAGCCCGTAAAAGACGCAGGCATTGTGGTGCCCTTTCCGGAGAGGAGGCGACGATGTGGAGGCAAGACTTTCCGTGGGAGATCGGGACGATGACGAGAAGACCGGAGGACTCGGATCACTCGGTATACTTCTCACCCTATCTCTTGATTGCTAGCATTAGGTTAATGGTAAACGATCCGGGTTTTCATTGTCCGCGGTAGCGCCGGTTTCCGAGTAAGGAAAAATTTTGATTCCGTATTTTGGCCTCGGATAGAAGGCCGGGGCGCTGCCGTGGCGCAACAAGTGGATCCGCTATGTTTGTCCTCTGAGTCTACTCTCCAAACCTTGATCACCCTGGAGATCAACCATCTCCATGATCAGGTGACACTGCCTTCGAATATGTCTGGATCACTGATGGGACCGGCGTTCCTCGGCATAAGCCACGACTCCATTGTCACACAATGGTAGGAACCTAGTTCATCTTATGAACCAATATACACCCAAATAGCCTCTTTGGTAGCATCTTAAGTAGCGATGTATCCTGCCTTTAATCGTTTAGTATGTCACGGTATCTAGCTTGGAACTCTTCCAATATACCGTCCCTTTACTGAGGGTAAAGACAATGCCTGTGACTGACATTCAGTCATCCTTATCACCGTGGAACCCTTCCAGTGATTCTCCCCAGGATCGATTGATACCATCTCACAACAACTAGTGAGTATCCTAACATCCATTTAGATCTATCTCATAGATCCAAAAACCCAGGATTTAGGAGGTATCACTTTGATCTTATTTGGAGAATCAGTGTGATAAGCGGAGATTGATCGAGCGTAGCATAGGAAACTCGTTCCCTATCAAGAGTATGTCATCCACGTACTCTACGAGGATCGTCACCATACTCCCTACTACCTTATTGTTTATACAAGGTTCATCTACCATTTTGATGATGTCAACTTCTTTGACTTCCACATCAAAACAGATGTTCCATCTCCGCGATGCCTGCTTTATCACATAAAACATCTTACACACGTTTCCGCTGCTCCCACTGTCTACGAGGCCCTCTGGCTGTGTACTTATAGACTCCCTCTTCTAAAACATCATTTAGAAAAAGCTGTCATGACACCCAACCACCAGATATCGTAGTCATGGTATGTAGCCATGGCAAGTAGAATCTGGATGGACTTAAGCATAGATACTGGAACAAGGTTTCATCATTATCCATGCCTGGTCGATGACGAAAACCTTTAACAAGTCTAGCTTTGAAAGTCTCAACTTTTCCATCTACACCATGTAATCTTCTCAAGATATACTTGCTCCTGATGGGGATTTAACCCTTCAGATATAGCAACCAAAGTCCATACTTTGTTGGTGTATAAGGATTCTATCTCAGATCGCTAAGCATCCAGCCATTCTTACAGAGTCTTACTCCTGATGGCCAGCTCGAAGCTAGTTGGGTCATCATCTCATGATGCAATCCTCGCTCCCACTATCATAGAGAAACCGAAGTATCTCTCAGGTGGGTGAGGAACCCTACTAGATCGGCGGAGAGGCTGAGGTTCGTTGGTAACTATTGAATCCTTTGGTTCTATCAAATCATCAGCCGCAGTTTGTATAGCTGGAACATTTCCAGTTCTACATAACTGACTTTGCCTCGAGCTTGTCCGGATTTTGCTTTTCAGGCATAGGCCGGACAACCCCAAATCTTAACTAGCTTAAGACATGGGCTCTTCCCATTCCATATCTCATATGGAGTGGTAGGCAGTGATCTGATTCGAACCCTATTCAATAGGTATGCAGCTTCTCAAGTGCATAACTCCCAAAAGGAAATAGGAAACACAGTAGTACTCATCATAGAGCACACCATATCATATATGGTGTGATTGCTCTGCCCCGATATACCATCATGCTATGGTGTATACGGAGGAGTAATGCTGAGAGAGAATCTCATTCTCCTTTAGAATAGTCCAGGATTTCCGTGCTCAAGTATTCTCCTCCTTGATCCCATCATAGGACATAATACTTATACCCATATTTGTGGTTCTCTACTTCTAACTTATATTCTGTGAATATCTCAAATGGTTCGGACTTGTGTTTCAACATGAACATATGTCTGAATCAGAAGAGATCATCAGAAAATTTAATGAAGTACAAAGAACCGGTCTTGGCATGTGTAGACAGGGGACCTACATACATCAACATGTATCATCCCAAGAGTTTACTTAACTCTTTCTCTGCTTCTAATAAACAGAGCTGGTGTCATTATATCTTTGTGACATGACTGGCAAGTTTCACAAGATGTAGATTCAAACTGATTTAAATATGCATCTACATGCAACTTCAGCTAGTCGGGTTACATTGATATGACCTAGTCTACAATGCCTCAAGAAGGATTCGTTCATTTCTCAACTCTTCCTCTTGTGTGTGTTCCGTATACTAAAGAACTATAGTTTTATTTAGAACATCAATGCTTTTAGATAACGTGCCTGAACCGATCAACTTTTGATATAGGAAATGTTCAAAACATTATCCAACAATACAAAATTATATCCTTTCTTTACTAATAAAGAGACTGATATGATTTTGTATATCAGGTTCGGTATCTAATAACATTCGTTCAGAATCAATGTATTTGGAATACAGGGTGACAGTGACCAACAGACTTGGCTGCAACTCTTGCCCCGTTTTCTGCCTCATGAAACTTATCACCCGTTCTCAGTTCTCTACCTTTTTGTAGCCCTATGTAACAGATTACATATCTGGTATCACATACCCAGGACGTAGAGGATACAGAGAAACAGTTCTTTGTAATGAACACACCCGAAGATGATGCATCAGCATGCACTCTTTTCGTTTGGGCGGCATGGGAATCTTGGTATTCCCCAATTTCCTGCTCTGTCTTATAACAATTATAAGGTGGAGCGGGACCAACGTTCCCCAGCTCAGTATAACAAGCGGGTTCGGTCAATATTCCGTATTATTATCTTGATTAAGGCGTGATATGGTCGCTACCTGGAGAGAGAGAGAAGAAAACACTCAGCGTGCGCTCTTGCAAGAATAGATTGGTTATTATTTTATCTAATCAGGATGGCTCCCACTGCTTTTTATCAAATCTTCCTTCAAACCCTAAAAGGAAAGACTAGCCGGGATTAATTACAGACTACAAGTTCGCCAATCTTTCATCCAGGCCAGTGTCGGTACTTTGAGGGAGGCCCCCCGTGCTTTCGCACGAACCTAATTAATGTAAACCTCGTTTTCCCAGAGGCGTAACCTCGTTAACACCTTTCTAGACACCTACTTCATCGGCTAATTGTAATGTGTAAAACTCTCCCAGGAGTAACTCTTACTCGCAGCGGGTATCGGGATCTAACTATCTCATAGAAGGTATGCAATCTCATTGCAAATTCCAACACTTGAAATTCCCGATAATATTTTTCCCCTAGTGTTCTATGACCTTGACGAATGCCAAACAACCCATAGTCCACTAGTCAAGTTCAACCCGTACATTTCTTGATTGAATTAAACCCACCCACACGATCCTTGACGAATGCCAAACAATGCCGTACGAATACCCTAATCCAATCGCATCATATGCTCAAGCAGATAAATACTAGTTAGCTACCGTACACTACGCCTTGACGAATGCCAAACTACCGCAGCACGAATACTAACTAGTACATATCTGAAATGACGGAGGGCTACGACAGGTTTTTTTCTGAAAACCTATTGCGTAATGAACTTGATATCGTTGTAGAATCAAATGATTTTAAAATGGAGTGCTTTCGAGGCTTTTCTAGTTTTGCTAAAGGAGTCACTCCCGGTGAAGGGATCGTCGGTCCTTTCCTCTTCGAATGAGGTGCGGGATATATCATATATATCACTGTGCAAAGCAAAAACTCTTAAAAGCAATCAAAAGACAAACCGAGTGTGTAGCATCTGCCAGTTATTGCTAAAGGAGTCACTCCCGGTGAAGGGATCTCGGTCCTTTCCTCATCGAATAAGGTGCAGGATATATCATATATACCGCTGTGCAAAGCAAGAACTGTAGCTACCTGTTTTATTTTGAAATTCGATTCTACAACATCTTAGGTTTCTTTTATTTCATTAATCACATTAATGAAGTCCCATCATTTAAGTACCTAAACATCACGGATAAATACGACGTACACTTATGCCATCCGCATTCGCCTCGATGTCCCCTCATGCACCGTTAGGTTAGGTAACTAACGGCAGAGCGGGGCAGGGCTAGCGCGGGTGTAAAACATAAGTAACGCCTATATAATATATCATATATACTATATAAAGTATCTATCACAGAACATCACATTATCACATCACAGATATCGCAGCAGAAGAATCATATGAAATATTGGATATACTAGGACGTCCGTGTTTTCAATACGAGCCAGTATAAAACACGGATTCCACGGTCGTGATGAATAGCCAAACCCACACCCCTAGACCCCTATGAGAGCGGCAAGCAACCCTACCAATTCTAGAGTTAGGAGACCCGGACTCGACTCCTCGAGTTGGTCTCCCACTGGACTCCAGAACCCGGTTACTTGTGCTCCCCTCCTTGGGTCTATCCTAGTGCGGAAAAGTAAATAGTATACAAACGGTGACATCTTCCGCAACCTGGAAGTGCCCAAATAAAAGAATATTACATACAAGTTTTTACATGAATGAAAATGAAAAACACTCATCTCACATAAAAACCCCCGGCTATTCAAACACGACGATCCAATATAACATATCCAGCAACACATAACATCACATGTCATCAACGTAAGTAAATATGCGCATCCCAATTGTCGTTGACATATAGCAACGAAACCGGCGATATCACATATTACACTTACGGTCACAGAAAAGAAAGTGTAAAACTACAACAGTTGGAATCCGCAACCTTCTTAGACATCGCATGCCTAATCAGATGAATTCTTTAGACATCGCATGCCTAACAATTATAAACCCCGCATTTTAGTCTCATTATCGAAAACACTTTTCAATATCAAGTCAGGTAATTCAACAAGATTCCCGACATCCTGATCGAATGCTCGTCGCAAACTTTAGTAGGCGGCCGCACCCCCGACGCCGTCGACGAAGTGCACCAAGGCGGAACACCGCTGCCGCGAGCACCCGAACGGATGCTTTCGGCGACGGGGTTCTCCTACAGTCACTTGGTCGAGGCTATGGAGTGAAGCTGTCTATTATGTTTACCCGGTGAGTATCCGCGTACGCTACGTGATTGCGACGGACTTTTGATCACATCAAAATTCCGTGGCAACCGATCATCTATGACTAAACTGCTATGTTTATAACATTCATTCAGTTATCTCATAACTTCTTGTGAATTCCAATTATTGTATCACATTCCAGATAAATAGAAAATGTTAAACTTTCCGATCGAACATTCGAACACCCAAGTTTTCCCGATACAGATCAACACATGAAACAAGTTTAAAAACATCCAGTTCATGCCTCAGTAGCAACGGCCCAGCCGTAGAAGGGTCAAGCCAACGCCTCACATGTGGCACGCCGTACTGCCCCAAACCCGAAGGTTCAAAGGGCAGTTCAAGACGGTCACATAATCGAGTTAAGGTTTGTTGTCTTCTAGAGGGACCATCGCGTTACTTGCACTACTTAGAACGTTATTAAACTACGGAAAAATCCAACACTTGGAAATTTCCCGGCAGGGGAAAAAGTGGGTATTTATATCCAGTCGAACTTTTTAACATATTCTGAAATTTATCCGGAAAGCCACACAGACAGAATTTGATAATCCGATCGAATATACGAATCCCCAAAACAACCCCAGAAAACTCAACTGTAGAGTCACATTAAAAATAACCAGAAAATATAGCATTCAATTATATGAATTACTGTGCAGAAAAATTGGTCAAAGGGACAGTACGGCCGCGGAACCGCCGCTCCACGTGGGGTAAGGCCGCGATTCCGCGGCGGTTTGACGGAGTTAGGGCTCCGTTTTGCACAGTAATTCATAAAAAACCCTGCTTAATTTTCTGCATATTTTTAATATGGAAAAAACCAGATTTTAAAAAATTGGACAGAGAGCATTTTGGAAATGGGTTTTCGGGTTCGTTCGGATTTCAAACGTCGTCTAGACTTCGCCTAAGGCTCTAGCTAGGCTCTGATACCACTGTAGGGTTCCTAGGCACCCCAAGGAGGTCTCACAAGGCATCAACCATGCCAATTTCAAAAATTAGAGGTGCCGAGAAACCCTAATACGGATCGTTGGCTAGAAGTTTAGGCGACAAAGATGCAACTAGTAAACTGCTTTACTAAGAGAATACGGAAATACAACCTTTGTAGATCCGGTCCTCCACCTCCACGGCTCCGTGATTAAGTCCTCTCCGCTGTCCAAATCAAATCCTGGGCTCTAGCGTCGGCTTCATCGGAGAAAGAGCGGGCTAGGTCATCGACGACGTGCCGAAGATGATCTACGTCGAGGCATCGCTAGATCAAGCTCCAACTTCACCAAGTCTAGAAAACTTGTGAAGGAAACACACTCTACTACTTGGCAAGAGGTAGAGTATGAAGAAATAGGAAGTGGGTTCACTTTAGAATTGGATTTCTCACTCTTTTTCATCAATCACCATTGATGAAGAAAGGTTTTCATCAACTTGAAGAAGAAGAAGAAGAAGATAATATTATGATAAGTATATCCAAAATAGAAAAGAAAATGAATTCTTATCATAATGTAAACCATGGTCAAGTGTAGAGATTAAACCAAGGTTAGTTAGAATGGTTAGGGTTAAGGATGAGATAAGAATGGTTGACTTGATCAAAGCTTCAAGAAGCTTCAACATAAAAACAAAATAAGCCACCATCCTTAAAAAATTTCCAAAAAGAATAAACAAATAAATAAATGAATAAATGAAAACCCTAACCATTAACATGTAACCATGGTTTGATCTTTACACAAAAACCCTAGCAAACATGTATCATCAAACATGATACAATCATGTGTACAAAAATATATCACATATACAATGTGCACAAACCAAGTGAGAAAATCCATTTAAAATGAACCAATACTAGTTAGTGCAAAGTAATATATCAAATATATAATTATGCATTAAATCATTAAATCAACACTTGATTCAATGATCCGGTCATGTCGCACACAACCGACCAGTATTCTATGTATCGTTTTATCGAATCAATCCTCGATTCGATAACTAGGTTATATCGAATACAACCATTCGATACAATCATCGCGAGAATAGAATACGGTATCACATACACGCATTATTCTCGGTCCCGCATATATCTCATATGCGCTCCTATTTCGTTTCGCTTGAGCCAGGAAACCTCTGTATAGGACTCTAAAGACTCGTCAATACGCCGGCAGCAGATGATGATCATATCAAACACCCACAAGCCGCAAGCGGTCTGCTAAACGTAACGGCCACCCGGGTATTGAGCGATCAGAAGATCGATGAGCAAGCCCGCTCACACTCCAGTGAATCCAACCAGTAACACTACCGTACAGTCCGGTCTGATCGTCTGATATGTCGCATATCTCGCCTAGGGGTGGTAAACGTCAGACCCCAATAGCTCGATAAGTCGTGTCGATATGAGGTCTATAACAGTTCGAGAAACTACTGGTAACACTTACCAGTAAATCTCAGCAACCCTGGCCAGGGATTTCCGGTTATAGCCAATCGAACACAGCGCAACATCAACCCCCTATACCGGGAGAGACGAATCCCCTCCTATCACTCATTGCCTCCATGTGACTCGGGACTGTACCCAAAAACCACCGTTTTGCACGCCCTCTTGGATGTGGTAAGATGGAAATCAAAGCACAGTGGGAACCACACAAGACTCTATGACGATCTCGGGTCAACAGACTACTCTGTACCAGTGTCACCAGAGAACTGCCATCTGACGTAAGGTATAATACCATTTGGGAGTTCTCGGCGAGTCCGTCAAGTGTACCCAGTCTCCACTGAGCACCCGTATATCATCTCTGATGTCAAACACCAATGGATATGGGATCATCCATCGCCCATCTGTATGGGTCGAGAAGGTACATGCTAGTCTACTCTGGTATATCGATGCCCCGTCTCGATACACCCACGACTAGGGACTTTGAAGGATGTACTTATAGACTACCATGTCCCCACTAGTATGATCTGCATCATAGTCCAGGTAGTTAAGTATACATCCTAAGGGCTTTACCAACATGTAACAGAGAGACAATCAGTATACACGTTAAGGTAAAGGGTAACCAGATAGCATACTATCATGTCGAGCAAGAAGGTCCTCCCTATATATGTCCAAGCATCCACTACAATATGCATCCTATGTATAGTAATGGCCTCTAGGGCATACATATAACTAACAGTTACCTATTTCCTTTTGGGAGTTATGTACTTGAGAAGCTGCATACCTATTGAATAGGGTTCAAATCAAATCATTTGCCTACCACTTCATATATGATATGGAAAGGGAAGAGCCCATATCTTAAGTTAGTTAAGATTTAGAGTTGTCCGGCCTATGTCTAAAAAGCAAGATCCGGAAAAGCTCGAGGCAAGGTCTGTTCTTTAGAACTGGAAAGGTTCCAGCTATACAGAACTGCAGCTTATGATTTGACAGAACTAAAGGATTCAATAGTCCCCGACGAACCTCAGCCACTCCGCCGATCTGGTAGGGTTCCTCATCCGCCTGAAAGATACTTCGGTTTCTCGATGACAGTGGGAGCGAGGAATGCATCATGAGATGATGACCCAACTAGTTTCGAGTAGGCCATCGAGAGTAGGGACTCTGTAAGAATGGCTGGATGCTTAGTGATCTGAGATGGAATCCATGTACACCAACGAAGTATGGACTTTGGATGCTATATTTGAAGGGTTAAATCCCCATCAGGAGCAAGTATATCTTGAGAAGATTACTTGGTGTAGATGGAAAAGTTGAGACTTTCAAAGCTAGACTTGTTAAAGGTTTTCGTCATCAACCAGGCGTGGATAATGATGAAACCTTTTTCTAGTGGTTATGCTTAAGTCTATCCAGATCCTACTTGCCACGGCTACATTCCACGACTACGATATCTGGTGGTTGGGTGTCATGACTGCTTTTCTAAATGATGTTTTAGAAGAGAGCATCTATAAGTACACAGCCAGAGGGCTTCGTACACAGTGGGAGCAGCAGAAACGTGTGCAAGATGTTTTATGTGATAAAGCAGGCATCGCGGAGTTAGAACATCTGTTTTGATGTGTTAGTCAAAGAGTTTGACATCATCAAAATGGTAGATAAACCTTGTATAAACAAAAGGGTAGTAGGGAGTATAGTGGTGATCCTCGTAGAGTACGTGGATGACATACTCTTGATAACAAACGAGTTTCCTATGCTACGCTCGGTCAATCTCCGCTTATCACAATGATTCTCCATATAGGATCAAAGTGATACCTCCTAAATCCTGGGTTTTGGATCTATGAGATAGATCTAATTGGATGTTAGGATACTCACTAGTTGTAGTGAGATGGTATCAATTGATCCTGGGGAGAATCACTGGAAAGGTTCCAGAGTGATAAGGACGACTGAATGTCAGTCGCAGGCATTGTCTTTACCCTCAATGGAGGGACGGTATGTTGGAAGATTTCCAAGCTAGATACCGTGGCAAACTAGACGATAAAGACTGGATACATCGTTACCGAAGATGCTACCAAAGAGGAAGTCTGGGTGTATATTAGTTCATGAGATAAACTTCGTTCCTAGCATTGTGAGACAATGGAGTTGTGGCTTATGCCTGGGAACGTCTGTCCCATCAGTGATCCAGACATATTCTGAGGCAGCATCACCTGATCATGGAGATAGTTGATCTCCAGGGTGATCGAGGTTAGGAGAGTAGACTCAGAGGACAATACGGCGGATCCACTCACAAAGGCTTTTTCCCAGAGAGAGACTTATATGGGATGGTTGAGTATTAGATACTGCAACCGCTGCTATAGATGGCCCTAGTGCAAGTGGGAGATTGTTAGTTATATGTATGCCCTAGAGGCCATTACTATACATAGGATGTATATTGTAGTGGATGCTTGGACATATATAGGGAGAACTTTCTTGCTCGACATGATAGTATGCTATCTGGTTGCTCTTTACCTTAATGTGTACACTGATTGTCTCTCTGTTACATGTTGGTAAAGCCCTTAGGATGTGTACTTGACTACCTGGACTATGATGCGGATCATACTAGTGGGAACATGGTAGTCCATAAGTACATCCTTCAAGGTCCCTAGTTGTGGGTGTATCGAGACGGGGCATCGATATACCAGAGTAGACTAGCGTATACCTTCTCGACCCATACAGATGGGCGATGGATGATCCCATATCCATTGGTGTTTGACATCAGAGATGATATACGGGTGCTCAGTGGAGACTGGGTACACTGGACAGACTCGCCGAGAACTCCCAGATGGTAATATACCTCACGTCAGATGGCAGTTCTCTGGTGACACTGGTACAGGTTAGTCTGTTGACCCGAGATCGTCATAGAGTCTTGTGTGATTCCCACTGTGCTTTGATTTCCACCTTACCACGTCCAAGAGAGCGTGCAAAACGGTGGTTTTTGGGTACAGTCCCGAATCACATGGAGGCAATGAGTGATAGGAGGGGATTCTTCTCTCCCGGTATAGGGAGTTGATGTTGCGCTGTGTTCGATTGGCTATAACCGGAAATCCCTGGCCAGGGTTGCTGAGATTTACTGGTAAGTGTTACCAGTAGTTTCTCAAACTGTTATAGACCTCATATCGACACGACTTATCGAGCTACTGGGTCTGACGTTTACCACCCCTAGACGAGATATGCAACATATCAGACGAACAGACCGGACTGTACGGTAAGTGTTACTGGTTGGATTCATAGGAGTGTGAGCTGGCTTGCTCGTTGATCTTCTGATCGCTCAATACCCGGGTGGCCGTTACGTTTAGCAGACCGCTTGCGACTTGTGGCTGTTTGATATGATTATCGCCTACTGCCGGCGTATTGACGAGTCTTTAGAGTCCTACACAGAGGTTTCCTGGCTCAAGTGAAACGAAATAGGAGCGCATATGAGATATGTGCGGGACCGAGAATAATACCAGTATGTGATACTGTATTCTATTCTCGCGATTTGTATCATTGGACGGTTATATGAGATATAGCCGGGTTACCGAATCAAATGTTGATTCGATACATTGATACACTTGATATTAGTCGGTTATATGCAGTATGACCGGATCATTAAATCAAGTGTTGATTTAATGATTTAATTTATAATTATATATTTGATATATTACTTTACATTAACTAATATTGGTTCATTGAAGATTGATTTTCCCACTTGAATGTGCACATTGTTTATATGTGATATATGCAAGTGTACATGTTTGTATCATGCTTGATGATACATACAAGTTGTGTGTATGAGACTTAAACCAAATTGAGGTTAAATTAGGTTTTACTAATTTCCTAACAAATAACAAAAGTAGTGAGACTTTGGTCAAAGTTATCAAGCTTCATGAAGCTTGATAAACATTGACAAAGTCAACCATTTTGTCATTTTGTTTAAGATATTAGTTAACCCAACCCTTAACCCAAGTCTTTGGTTAATTCTCTACACAAGTTAAGCATAAGGGCTTAACTTAACCATGGTACCATAATTAAAAGGATAAGTTTCATTCTTATTTCATTATCCTTTTATTCTTTTCTTCTTCTTCATCTTCATCAAGCTTCATGAAAGTTTGCTAGCTCCAATGGTGCCATGAGAAAAAGAGTGAGAAATCCAATTCTAAAGTGAGCCCACTTCCTATTTCTTCATCCTCTACCACTTGCCATGTAGTAGAGTGTGTTATCTTCACAAGTTTCATGACCTAGTGAAGATCGAGCTTGAGTTTGAGTCGCCTCGACGTAGATCATCTTCGGCATCGAAGTCAACGACCTAGCCCGCCCATTTCTCCGATGAAACCGACACTAGAGTCCGGGATTCCGATGATCGCAGCAGAGGGACGTCAACACGGAGCTAGAGAAGTGGAGGACAGGATCTACAAAGGTTGTAGTCTCTTTCACTTAGTAGCAAAGTAGTTTGCTTGCATTTATTTTCGCCTTACCTCTAGTTAACGATCTATATTAGGGTTTCTCGGCTCATAATATTTGAATTGGACATGTTTGATGCCTTGTTGAACCTTTTGTGTGTGCCTAGGAACCCTACAAAGGCGACCCTCCGAGCTCCAGTTGACCTCCTCTACAGCATAATTCACTTGAGGTGAGTCGGCATAGTGAATTGCTGAAATTGGCTTTGAGGGCGTTGCGCAAGAAAAACTGCGCCAATCCTGGATAATCTGATTGTACCACGACCTCCATAGGTGAAGAGATTTCTGCTCAGGGTCATGATCTTTAATAAGTGCGAAAACTTCTCGATCCACAGGCGCGTCGGCAAAGGCGCTCTCCGAACGTATAAAAGGGAAAGAAGAGTTGAAAGCCATAATACCTACACAAAGAGAGACGAGGGTTAGTTATCAATGCTATGTTCTGAACTCCAAAACTTGGTACTTAAAAATTGTACAGCACTGCAATTCAGAATAAAGGGAAAAAAGGGGGACCCACGAAATCAAGATGACATCCCATCATTGATGGGGCAGTCACTCACTAAGAGTGAAATCCTAAGAGGATTCTCATTTAATGAGAAATCTCATTGGGCTAAGGAGTTAAACTCCCCTCGAGAGATGTGCTCTACAAACAGATTTCACATCTGTCAATTTTAATTAAGAGGGGAATAAAATTCCCCCAAAAAATTTCTAACAGCTATGCTCTGTAAAAATAATGGTATGATCTACCAAAACCCTCAAAAGCAAAGCTTTTTAACAAGGTAAAACCCCAAGATCTTTAAGATCTGCAAAACAAACTCTAAGAGTTCTCACGTGGGCGCTGTTAATAAAGAGTGCTTAGCACTCACTGGTTGGCGCTCAGCGCCAAGTGCCTCACGTGTCCCTCACGTGGGCGCTGCTCAATAAAGAGTGTTTAGCACTCAATGATTGGTGCTCAGCGCCAAGCACCTCAAGTGCCCCTCACGTGGGCGCTGCTCAATAAGGAGTGCTTAGCACTCAGTGGTTGGCGTCCAGCGCCAAGCGCCCCACGTGCTCCATACGTGGACGCCATAAAGAGTGTTTAACACTCCATCAGAAATAAAAGTGCAAAAAAGGGGAAAGTAAAGTAAAGCATTATTTGCACAGAAAAGGGACTGAACTCAAGCAAGTGTTTAACACTTTATTCAAAGACTGAGTGAGTTGAGCCTATGTTGACCAAATCCCCAATTCAGATCAACCGAGCACATGTGCTCATCATTTTCCAAATTAGTCTTAGTCCCAAACACGACTATAGATCTCCCAACGCACTTTGGTTAAAGGGTACATCTCCTCATACCTCTGATACATATCATTGTAATTCTTCAGCGTCTTCAGAGAGGTGATGGGTCCCGATAACCAATAACTCTTAGGGCACATCCCACTGCGGACCGCAACGTCCTTAAACTAGCTATGGACCACAACGTCCTTAAACTAACAACGGACCGCAACGTCCTTAAACTAACACAATAGAGACCAAATGCTCTTTTGTTGGATCAAGATGATCCAAAATCCTGTTGAGTAGATCTTAGCCTAAAATTAGACTAACGTATCCTCAACAAACATTTAAATTGATCTTAATCTCAAACGAGATTAACGATCCTTAAATCAACCCAAACCCAAATCTAAGAATATACGGATTTGAACTAATCCACGCCCTACGGGCGACAACATAAATTAGTCTCCGTATACAATCCACGGGCAACCGACAATAAAACAAACACACACGATACGAAGTGACCTTCTGGAGCAGGAGAAAGTGGTTACCAAGATGCGGTAACGTAATTAACTGCAGGGCCTTGCGCCTGCAGGGAAGACATCCCTACAATCAAAAACCCCACACAACGAGGTGGAATCTGACGAAGTCTGCTACAACGGCCGCATCCGTCCAAACCTCCGATGCATGGTGCCATAAATCAACTTGTTATCTTCGGAGAGGTGGACGGATAAACCAAATAGCATCTGTCCCCAAATTCAGGCAAGACATTTGTCTTCCCGATTTCCGGCGGTGAACATATATATATGTTTATATATTTGATATTGGCCGGTTATATAGGATATAACCAGATTATTGAATCAAGTGTTGATTTAATGACTAATATTGAATATTAGCCGGTTATATATGATATAACCAGATCATTAAATCAAGTGTTGATTTAATAATTTGTTATATATATATATATATATTTGATATTAGCCGGTTATATATGATATAACCGGATTATTGAATCAAGTGATTGATTTAATAATTTGATATATATATAATTATATATATATAAACTAATATTAAGCCCACTTAAGATTTTCTTCTCTTTATATATATATATATATATATATATATATATATTTATATATGTGACATATATATATGTATGTATGTATTTGTAAATTTATCATGGTTGATGATACATAGAACTAGGATGTACGAGAATTACACATGAGATTAAAGATGAGAAGATAATGGTTGGATTAATGAATTAAAAAGAAAAGAGAATGAGTCATAATTCTTGAGTAGCTTGTAGAAGTATTGAGAAGCCGTGACTCACCTCTTCTCTTTTGGATTATTCATTGATATTTATCTTTATCAATCTCATCTTATCTCTTTATGTTGATGGTTCAAAACTCATCAAAGTTCATCTCCTTCTTCATCTCTTCACTAGAATTTTCTTAAGTTGAGAAAACGAAAAGAGAAAAATATTTTTAGTAAGTAAATCTCCTATTTCGACAACCTACACTATTCTAGCCCATTAGTTTAGGTTGTTAACTTCACTAATAGCCTCATTAGTGAAGTGAGAGCTTGAGTGAGAGAGACTTCAAGATGGATCATCTTCGGCAGACTACAAGCAAGCTCGATCCTTTCTTCAAGTGGAGTCAAAGAAGAGTTCTAGGGACTACTACTTTGAACTTTAGAAGTGAAGGACCAGATTACAAAGGTGGTAGACTCTCTTCACTTAGTTTAGAATCTAGTTTGCATTTTATGAAACCCTAATTCTATAGTTCGATTCTTGTTTAGTATGCTTAGACCTCTAGATTTTTTAAAATTGTATACTTGATACTCATATAAACCTAGTAGAGGTGCTAAGGCATACTTTCATGGTATTAGAGCCAAGCTAGAGACTTAGACGAAGTTTAGACAAAGTTAAAGTGTTCGATCGAAATTTTAAACAAGGATTTGGGTTTTCATTTGTAGTGTTAGGAGTTGTGTTTTCTTATACTGCTTCAATTTTACATTCTGGGTTGTCTGGAAATTTTTAATGAGACCCAAGTGGTTGAGGTCTCTATAAATTGGTGGTGTTTGAAATATCGATCGAAATGTTTAACATTGTCTATATTTCTTGTGATATGTGATACAATTTTTGGAATCCACATTGATTAGTTTTGTGAAAACTAGTTATCAATTTGTAAATCTCGCGTTTTAGTCTCAAATGATGGATTTCCATAGAGTTTGGATTTGGATCGAAACTCCGTCGTAATCTTGTTTCGTACACGAATACTCACCGGGAGACACTAGCAGACGACCACGCCCCAATGCCCCGATCAAGTGACTATAGGAGAACCCCATGGCCGAAAGCATCCGCTCGGGTGCTCGCGGCCACAGTGTTCCGTCCAAGTGCACTTCGTTGACGACCCTGGGGGTGCGGCCATCTACTAAAGTTCCCGATGAGCCTTCGAAGCATTAATCGGGAATCTTGTTGAATTACCCGACTTAATTTTTGAAAAGTGTTTTCAATTTGAAACTTAAATGCATGGTTTAAAGGGTTAGGCATGAAATTCAGAATATGTAATAATCCGGGTTTATGATGTCTAAAGAGGATGCGAATTCTAATTATTGTAGTTTTCATTTCTTTTCTGCGACCGTAAGTGTAATATGTGACTGTATCCCCGATCTCGTTGCTATATGACAACGACATTAGGGATACGCATATTTACTTACGTTGATGACATGTGATGTTATTGTGTTGTATTGATATGTTATATTGGATCATCGTGATTGAATAGCCGGGGGTTTTACATGAGATGGGAGTTTTTCAATTTTCATTCATGTATATATTTGTATGTAATATTATTTTATTGGGACACTTTCGGGTTGAGGTTGTTGTTTCCATTTGATGTATATTATTTACTTTTCCGCATTATGATAGACCAAAGGCGGGGAGCATAAGTAACCGGATTCTAGAGTCCAGTAGGAGGCCATCTCGAAGATTCGAGACCGGTCGCCTAACTATAGAATTGGTAGGGTTGCTTGCCGCTCTCGTAAGGGTCTAGGGGTGTGGGCTTGGCTATTCATCATGACTGTGGAATCCGTGTTTTTCATTACTGTCTTAATCTAAAACACGGACCTCCTAATATATCCAATATTTCATATATCTGCTTCTGCTGTTTCTGTGATGTGATGTGATCATATAACTGCATGAGATGAATACTACTTATATATATGATATACTAGTAGACACTATATATGTTTTGCATCCGTTCTAGTCCTGACCCCGCCCCGCCGTATGTTAAGTAACCTTACGGTGAAGACCCGGGTCTCTATGGCGAATACGGATGGCAAATATTTGTGTTTTATTTTCGTTTCTTCTGTGATGTTTAGGAAACTTAAATGATGGGACGTCATTAATAAGATTAATGAAAAGAAAAGAAACCTAAAAGTTATTCTAGAATCAAAATTTTCAAAAATGTAGCTCTAGTTCTTTCTTTGCATAGCGGTATTCCATTATGAATATCCATCACCTCATTGGATGAGAAAAGAGCCTAGATCCCTTCACCGGGAATGACCTCTTTAGCAAAACTAGCATATGCTACAACCCTCTCGGTTTGTTTTGAAAACTACTCGATTTTGAAGCGGAGCTTAAACCACTCCTTTTCAAATCACTAGATTTTACAACGTTATCATGTTCAATGCGCTAAAGGTTTTCTTCAAAACCAGTCGTAGCCCTCCATCATTTCAGATAAGTACTATTTAGTATTCGTGCTGCGTTTGTTGACCTTGTCAAGGCGTAGTGTTCGGTAGCTAATTAGTACTTTTCTGCCACGTGTTGATGCGATTGGATTAGGGTAGTCATACGGCCTTTTTGACCTTGTCAAGGGTCATGCGGGTGAGTTTTATTCAATCACGAAATGAGGGGTTGAACTTGACTTGCAGTTTATGGTTTGTTGACATTGTCAACGTTATAAACCGCATAGGGTAAAAACAGATATCGGGAATTTCAAGTGTTGAATTTTGTAATGAGATTGCATACCTTCTATATGAGACAGTTGGATCCCGAAACCCATTGCGAGTAAGTGTTACTCCTGGGAGAGTTTTCCACTTTACAATTAGTTAATCCAGTAGGTGTCTAAGAAAGGTGTTAACGGGGTTATTCTCCTGTGGAAACGACGTTATTTAATTAGTTTCATGTGAAAGCACGGGGAGACTCCTTCAAAGTACCAACACCTGCCTTGCTGACCGATGAGCGAACTTGTAGGGAGTAATTAATCCTGGATAATCTTACCTTTCAGGGTTTGAAGGAAGATTTGATAAAAACAATAGGAGCCATTATAATTAGAAAAGATAATAACCAATCTAATCTTGCAAGAGCATACGCTAAAGTGTTTTCTTTCTCTCTCTCCTGGTAGCGACCATGTCACACCTTAATCAAGATAATCATATGGATATATTGACCGAATCCTCTTACTATACTGGGCTGGGGAACGTTGGTTCTACTCTATCTTATGACAACAGTCATGAGTCTGGGCAAGGAATGGGGGAATACAAGAATTTTCACGCAACCCAAATGAAGAAAGAGCATTGTGATGCATCTTCTTCGGGTGTGTTAGTTATTGAGAACTGTTTCTTAGTCTGCTTTACGTCCTGGATATTGGATACCGGATCAGGATCCTATATTTGTAATCTGTAGGGTTAAACAGAAGTAGAGAACTGGGAAAGGGTGATATGTCTCTCAGAGTAGGGAATGGAACAATTGTTGCTGCCGAAGGTGTCGGCGAATATCACCTTGTAATACCAAATGGTAATACATTGATTTTGAATAACTGTTATTTCGTACCTTCGATGATGTGTAGTATAATATCCGTTTCTTTATTAGATAAAGAAGGATATAACTTTGCATTAGAGAAAAATGTTATGAACATTTTTCTAAATCAAGTGTTGATTGGATTTGGTACGTTATGTAATGGTATATACGTTCTAAATCAAAATATAGTTCTGAATATACAGAACACACACAAGAGGAAAAGTTCAGAAATGAACAATGCCTTCTTGTGGCACTATAGACTTCGTCATATCAATGCGACAAGACTAGCTAAGCTGCATAAAGATGGATATATGAATCCGTTCGAATTTACATCTTATGAAACTTGTCAGTCATGTCTCAAAGGCAAGATGACCAAAACTCCGTTTACGGGACATGGAGAAAGAGCTACTGAACTCTTGGGACTGATACATAGTGATGTATGCAGTCCTATGTCTACACATGCCAGGAATGGTTTCTCGTACTTCATTACATTCACCGATGATCTCTCATGATTCGGACATGTGTTTCTTTTGAAACGCAAATCTGAAGCTTTTGAGATATTCAAGGAATTTAAGAGCGAAGTAGAGAACCAGACCGGTAAAAGTATTAAAATCTTTCGATTTGATCGAAGAAGTGAATACTTAAGCACGGAATTCCGAGATTATCTAAAAGAGAATGGGATTCTCTCAGCTTACTCCTCCGTATACACCACATCACAATGGAGTTTTAGAGCGGAGGAATCGCACCTTATTAGATATGGTGCGCTCTATAATAAGTGTTGCTGAGTTACCTATTTCCTTTTGGAGTTATGCACTTGAGATAGCTGCATACCTATTGAATCATGTTCCTACTAAATCCGCGCCTACCACTCCATATGAGATATGGGAGGGAAAAAGACCATGTCTTAATTTTATTAAGATATGGGGTTGTCCGACTTATGTTAAAAGGCAAAATCCGGACAAGCTCGAGCCAAGGTCTTTTCTAAGTAAGTTTGTTGGATATCCCAAACATTCGCGAGGGTATATCTTCTACCACACCGAGGAACCAAAGGTGTTTGTTTCTTAACATGCCACCTTTTTAGAAAAGGAATTTCTTGTAAAAGAAATTAGTGGTAATGAGGTAGAGCTGGAAGAAGTTCTAGATACACAAACTACAACTGAAGATTTGGTAGAACCGGAGGATTCGATAATCTCCGACGAACCTCAGCCACTCCGCAGATCTAGTAGGGTTTCTCACCTACCTGAGAGATACTACGGTTTTCTTATAGACGATGGGAGCGAGGATTGCATCATGGAAGATGATGGCCCAACTAGTTTCGAGCAGGCCATCATAAGTGGGGACTCTGTGAAATGTCTGGATGCTATGCAATCCGAGATAGAATCCATGTACACCAGCAAAGTATGGACTTTGTAAGTTGCTCCTGAAGGGGTAAAACCCATTGGGAGCAAGTGGATCTTTAAGAAGAAAATTGGTGTAGATGGAAAGGTTGAGACCTTCAAAGCTAGACTTATAGCAAAAGGTTTTCATCAACAACCAGATGTCGACTATGATGAGACCTTTTCTCCAGTGGCTATGCTTAAGTCCATCAGGATCCTACTTGGCATTTTTGCATACCATGACTATGAAATCTTGCAGAAGGACGTCAAGACCGCTTTTCTAAATGGTGATTTAGAAGAGAGCGTGTATATAACACAGCCAGAAGGCTTCATAAGACAGTGGGACCTGCAGAAAGGTGTGCAAGCTGCTTAAATCAATCTACGGATTAAAGCAGGCATCATGGGTTGGAACATCTGTTTTGATGTAGCAGTCAAAGAGTTTGACTTCATCAAAAACGTAGATGAACCTTGTATATATAAAAAGGTTGTAGAGTGTAAGGTTGTATTCCTCGTATTTTACATGGATGACATACTTTTGATAGGATATGATGTTCCTATACTGCACTCGGGCAAACTCTTCCGATCACAAAAGTTCTCCATGGAATATCTGGGTGATGCCTCCTATATCCCGGGGATAAAGATCTATAGGGATAGATCTAAAATGATGTTTGGATTGTCCTAATCCAGGCACATAGACACCATACTAAAGTGGTTTAGTATGGAAGATTCTAAGCGTGGTAATTTACCCACTTGTTCAGGAATCACTCTCTCCAAAAAGATGTCTCCCAAGACTGATTTGGAGAGGGCTCGCATGAATGTGATACCCTATGCTTCTGCAGTTGGGTCTATCATGTACGCGATGTTATGCACCAGACCGGATGTAGATTACGCACTTAGTGTGGTAAGTAGGTATCAATCAGACCTAGGGGAGAAGCACTGGATAGCCGTGAAGAACATTCTTAAGTATTTGAGAAGGACTAAAGAGATGTTCTTGGTGTATGGTAATAGAGAAGTCCAAGTGGAGTCCTTTACCGATTCGAGCTTCCAGAGTTATAAGGACGCCAACAAGTCTGTCTTGGGCTCTGTCTTCACCCTCAATTAAGGGGCGGTATATTGGAAGAGTTCCAAGCAAGATACCGTTGCAGACCCGTAGATGGAGGCTGAATACATCGCTGCTAACGATGCTGCCAAAGAGGCTGTCTGGATGATGAAGTTCATTATTGAACTTGTTGTGGTTCCATCCATTGAGAATCCAATGCCTTTGTATTGTGATAACAATGGAGCTGTGGCTTTAGCCAAGTAACCCCGGCCCCATCAGCGATCCAGACATATTCTAAGGCAATATCACCTGATCCGGGAGATAGTTGATCTCCACGAGATCGAGGTCAGGAGAGGAGACACGAAGGACAACACGACGGATCCACTCACAAAGGCCATCTCCCAGATGCAATTTGAGAGAATTTTTAGGATGTTGGGTATGCGATACTACAACAACTGTCTTTAGTGCAAGTGGGAGATTGTTAGGAATATGTATGCCCTAGAGGCCATTATTGTAGTGGATGCTTGGACATATATGTAGTGGACTTTCTTGCTCGACATTATAGTATGCTATCTGGTTTCTCTTTATCTTTACATGTACACTTGTTTTAGTTTACTGTCTTTATGATACATGTTGATATATGCCTTAGGATGTTGTCTTGACTACCACGACTATGATGCAGATCATACTAGTGGGGCTTGTATAGTCCGCAAGCACATCCTTTAACAGTTTCTAGTCGAGAGAGTATCGAGAAAGGGCATCGATATTCCAGATTAGACTAGTGTGTACGTTTCTTGACCCTGTATGGGGGGATGGTTGATCCTACAACCATTGGTGTTTGACATCAAAGATTGTACACAAGTGCTCATTGGAGAATAGGTACACCGAACAGGACTCGCCGAGAACTCCTAGATGGTACCATACCTATCGTCAGATAGCAGTTCTCTTGTGACACTTTTATAGGTTAGTCTGTAGACCCGAGATCGTCATAGTGTCTTGTGTGGTTCCTACTGTGCTTTGATTTCCTCCCTACCATGGCTCAAAGGAGTCGTGCAAACAGGTGGATTTTGGGTACAGTCCCGAATCACATGGAGGCAGTGAGAGATAGGATGGGTTTCGTCTCTCCCGGTATTAGTAGTTGATGTTGCGCTATAGTCGATTGGCTATAACAGCAAGTCCCTGGCCAGGGCTGATGAGATTTTCTGTTAAGTGTTATCAATAGTTTCTTGAAAGGTTATAGGCCACACATCGACATGACTTATCAAGTTATTGGGGTATGACGATTCTACCCCCAGACTCGATTTGCGACATATCATACGAAGAGACCAGACTGTACGGTATGTGTTGCTTATAGGCTCTACGGGAGTTCGGACAAGTTTTCTTGTTGATCTTCTATTTGTTCAATATCTGGGTAGCCGTTACGTCCAGCTAGTACCGCTGACGGCTTGTGGGTATCTGATGTGATCAATACCTACTATTGGCGTATTGATGAGTCTTTAGAGTCCCATATAGAGGTTTTCTAGCTCAAGCGAAACGAAGTAGGGCACGCATGGAGATATGTGTGGGAGTTTAATTAAATACGAGTATGTGATACCGTATTCTAATCTAGCGATATTTGACATCAGTCAGGTTATATGTGATATAACCGGATTATTGAATCAAGCGTTGATTCAATGATTTGATATATATATATATATATATATATATATATATGTTTATATATTTGATATTGGCTTGTTATAAATGATATAACCGGATTATTGAATCAAGTGTTGATTTAATGACTAATATTGAATATTAGCCGGTTATATGCGATATAACCGGATTATTGAATCAAGTGTTGATTTAATAATTTGATATACATACATATATATATATATATATATATTTGATCTTAGCCGGTTATATATGATATAACCGGATTATTGAATCAAGTGCATGATTTAATAATTTGATATATATATATATATTAACTAATATTAAGCTCACTTAAGATTTTCTTCTCTTTATATATATTTATATATATGTGATGTGTGTGTGTGTGTGTGTGTGTGTGTGTGTGTGTTTGTAATTGTATCATGGTTGATGATACATAGAACTAGGATGTATGAAAATCACAAAAGAGGTTAAAGATGAGAAGATAATGGTTGGATTAATGAATTAAAAAGAAAAGAGAATGAGTCATAATTCTTGAGTAGCTTGTAGAAGCCTTGAGAAGCCATGACTCACCTCTTATCTTTTGGATTATTCATTGATATTTATCTTTATCAATCTCATCTTATCTCATTATGTTGATGGTTCAAAACTCATCCAAGTTCATCTCCTTCTTCATTCACTAGAATTTTCTTGAGTTGAGAAAAAGAAAAGAGAAAAATATTTTTAGTGAGCAAATCTCCTAGTTCATCAACCTACACTATTCTAGCCCATTAGTTTAGGTTGTTAACTTCACTAATACCATCATTAGTGAAGTGAGAGCTTGAGTGAGAGAGACTTCAGGGTGGATCATCTTCGGCGACGAAGACTACAAGCAAGCTCGATCCTTTCTTCAAGTAGAGTAAAAAAAGAGTCCTAGGGACTGCTACTTGTAGCTTTAAAAGTAAAGGACCAGACTACAAAGGTTGTAGACTCTCGTCACTTAGTTTAGAACCTCGTTTGCTTATTATGAAACCCTAATTCTCTAGTTCCATTCTTGTTTAGTATACTTAGACCTCTAGATTTTTTAAAATTGTATACTTGATACTCATATAAACCTAGTAGAGGTGCTAAGGCATACTTTCACTAAGTTTTCATGGCTACAAAACATGTTTTAACCTAAATTAACATGTTGTTAAAACTAGATTAGCATATAATTAACAAAATAAATAAATAATA
The DNA here is from genome assembly GCA_030015575.1 of Agapanthus africanus. Taxonomy (NCBI): domain Eukaryota; kingdom Viridiplantae; phylum Streptophyta; class Magnoliopsida; order Asparagales; family Amaryllidaceae; genus Agapanthus; species Agapanthus africanus. The sequence continues at coordinate 633,999,112 of CM057338.1, forward strand.
AATAATTGAATAAAAAATATGTGAAAATAATTACTAACGAAGCTTTATTGAAAACCCATATTATATCTCTTAATTAATGTATAATTAATTCTAATCACGTTTTAGGACGTTACAATCTCCCCCCTTAAAGAAACACGGTCCCCGAATTTAAAATCTAATTACGCGTACCTTCGAAGAGATCGGGAAATTTCTTCCGCATCTCGCTCTCGGCTTCCCACGTGAACTCTTCACTGTTCGAGCCATGCTATAGAACCTTTACAGATGGTAAGGCTTTCGACCGCAATTTCTTTACCTGCCGGTCCAGGATGACTACCGGCTACTCGATGAAGAGAAGATCGTGCTCCAGCTAGATCGTCTGATGCTGAATCGCGTGAGAAGGGTCATGAAGGTACTTGCGAAGCATCGATACATGAAATACATGGTGTACATTCGGAAAATTGGGCGGAAGTGCTAAACGATAGGCGACGGTACCGACTCGCTCGAGAATCTCAAAAGGACCCATATATCTAGGAGAAAGTTTCCCCTTCTTTCCGAATCTCATCACACCCTTCATTGGAGAGACCCATAAGAAAACATGATCACCCACGGCGAACTCAAGTCTGCGACGATGACGATCGGCATAAGACTTCTACCTGCTCTGGGCTGCTCTCATCCTATCCTGGATTGACTGGATCTTCTCCATAGTCTCCTGGACTAGCTGCGGTCCCAAAATCCTGCTCTCACTGAGCTCGGTCCAATATATTGGCGATCGACACTTCCTCCCTAACAAAGCCTCAAAAGGTGCCATCTGAATCGTCTCCTGAAAAATGTTATTGTAGGAGAACTCTATCAAGGGCAAGTGACGATCCCAACTGCCACCAAAATCTAATACGCACGCTCGGAGCATATCCTCGAGAGTCTGTATAGTCCGCTCTGACTGACTATCGGTCTATGAGTGGATAGCGGTGCTGAAACTCAAACGGGTGCCCAAAACCTCCTGAAGTTTCTGCCAGAGTCGGCTGGTAAACTGAGTGCATCTTACGGAAACAATGCAAGTCGGAACGCCATGTAGCCTCACAATCTCATCAATATATAACTGAGTATACTGAGCAAACCCGAAAGTGGTCTTCACTGGAAGGAAGTGAGCCGTTTTTGTCAACCGATCTACAATCACCTAAATGGAGTTATACCCTCGACTAGACCTAGGTAGACCCACAATGAAATCCATGGATATCTACTCCCATTTCCACTCCGGAATAGGCAAAGCCTGTAACTCTCCCGCCGGTCTTTGGTGCTCAGCCTTGACTTGCTGGTAAGTCAAGTATCTCGAAATAAAATCTGAAACATCTCTTCCCTTCCCACCAGTAGACATCTCTCAAATCACGATATATCTTGGTGGAACCCGGATGAATGCTGTACACTAACTGATGTGCTTCTAATATCTCATGTCTCAGCCCCTCAAAATCGGGTACACATAGACGAGCCCCAAATCATAGCACTCCCTGGTCATCAATCACGAACTCCGAATCTCTCCCCTGCCAAACCTGCTCCATAATCTTAAACAAATGGGCATCGTCGGATTATGCCACCCGGATGCGATCACGTAAAAGTGGATAGGCGCGGACATGAGCAAGCTGTCCTCCTGTGAATGTGATCTCAAACTGTACTTCGCTGTCGTATAAGATCTGCCAATATGTAGAAGACTGTCTCTGAACCGCGTTCAAATGGAACAAACTACCTCCGGGCCTCCGACTCAAAGCATCAGTCACAACATTCGCCTTGCCCGGGTGATAAAGTATCTCACAATCATAGTCCTTTATGAGCTCCATCCAACGGCGCTGCCTCAAGTTCAGATCCCGCTGCTGGAAGATGTACTTCAGGCTTTTGTGGTCCGTAAAGATTTGACACGACCCACAGTACAATTAATGTCTCCAAATCTTGAGCGCAAAGACCACCGCAGCCATCTCTAGATCATGAGTGGGATGGTTCTGCTCATGCTTCTTTAACAGCCGAGAAGCATAAGCGATGACTCTGCCATGATGCATCAACACACAACATAGACCCAACAGAGAAGCATCACAATAAACAACATAACCGCCTGAGAATGAAGGTAAGGATAAAACTGGCGCAGTCGTCAAACGAGTCTTCAATTGACGAAAACTCTGCTCACATGCCTCGGTCCAAAGAAACGGAACTCTTTTCTGGGTCAGCCCGGTCATCGGTGCAGCGATACGAGAGAAATCCTGTATGAAATGACGGTAATAACCGGCTAAGCCTAAGAAGCTGAGAACCTCTGTCACTGAAACGGGTCTGGGCCAATGCTGTACCGCCTCGATCTTCTTTGGGTCCATTCGGATACCATCTCTCGTAACCACATGACCCAAGAAGTCAACACTGTCAAGCTAGAAAGTACATTTCGAGAATTTGGCAAACAACTGGTGTTCTCTCAGTGTCTGCAATGTAATCCTCAAGTGCTGCTTATGCTCCTCTCGACTCCTGGAGTAGACCAGAATATCGTCAATGAATACAATGATAAATTGGTCGAGAAACGGCCTGAAGATTCGGTTCATCAAATCCATGAACACTGCCGGGGCATTGGTGATCCCGAACGACATCACCAAGAATTCGTAATGCCCGTAGCGCATTCGAAAAGTAGTTTTCGGAATGTCATCATTCCAGACCCACAATTGATGATAACTTGACCGCAAATCAATCTTCAAAAAATATCCTGCACCCTGGAGCTGATCGAACAAATCGTCAATGTGAGGTAAGGGATACCTATTTCGCACCGTGACTCGGTTCAGCTGACGATAGTCGATACACAATCTCATACTGCAGTCCTTCTTCTTAACGAACAGGAAAGGAGCTCCTAAAGCGAGACACTTGGTCGAATATGTCCCTTGTCAATCAATTCTTGCAGCTGATCTTTAAGCTCTTTAAGCTCGGCTGGGGCCATCCGATAAGGCGGTATAGAAATAGGCCCCGTGCTGGGGATCAAGTTAATGCAGAACTCAATATCGCGCTCTGGCGGCAAACCTGGTAACCCATCAGGAAATATATCGAGGAACTCTCTCACAATCGGAACCTGGTCCACCGGGACCGCTGTGTCTCCATTATCATGAATATAAGCTAAGAATCACCGACATCCTTTCCTTAAAAGTCGACTAGAGCAAATTACAGAAATCAGACTATGAGGGGCGGCACTGCGGTCCCCCTGCACAACAAGAACTGGCCCTCCCGGAAAACAAAATCTGACCGCCTTTTCACGGCAGTCCATGGACGCATAGCAAGTGGCTAACCAGTCCATGTCGAGTAGGACGTCGAAGTCTAACATATCAAGAAGGATCAAATTGATGGAATAATCTCTATCCCCAATACGAATGGAACATGACCGAAACACATGTCGGGCGATGAAAGACTTTATAAATCTTGCATTTTAGTCTCATGTGATGGATTGCCATAGAGTTTCGATTCGGATTAAAACTCCGTCGTAATCTCGTATCGTACACGAATAGTCGTCGGGAGACACTACTAGACAGCCACGCCCTAAGCCCCGACCAAGTGACTATCGAAGAACCCATGGAAAAAAGCATCCACTTAGGTGCTCGTGGCCACGGTTTTCCGCCCAAGTGCACTTCATTAACGGCATCGGGGGTGCGGCCATCTACTAAAGTTCTTGATGAGCATTCGATCATTTAATCAGGAATCTTGTTTAATTACCTGACTTATTTTTTGAAAAGTGTTTTCAATTCGAGACTTAAATATAAGGTTTATAGGGTTAGACATGAAATGCAGAATATGTGATAATCCGGGTTTATGTTGTCTAAGGATCATGGGGATTCTAATTATTATAATTTTCATTTCTTTTCTGCGACCGTAAGTGTAATATGTGGCAGTATCCCCGATCTCGTTGCTATACGTCAATGACATTAGGGATACACATATTTACTTACGTTGATTACATGTGATGTTATTGTGTTGCTGTTTATAAGTTATATTGGATCATCGTGATTGAATAGCCGGGTTTTTTTTTACGTGAGATGAAAGTTTTTCAATTTTCATTCATGTAAATATTGTTAGTTATGTATATGCCCTAGAGGCCATTATTGTACATATGATGTATATTATAGTGGATGCTTGGATATATAGAAAGGACTTTCTTGCTCGATATGATAGTATGCTATCTGGTTGCACTTTGTTTTAACATGTTTACTTGTATTGGTTTACTTTCTTACTCTCACATGTTGATAAAGCCCTTGGGATATGTACTTGACTACTAGGACTATGATGAGTAGTCAATGAGGACATCCTATAACTGTTCCTAGTCGAGGGTGTATCGAGACACGGCATCGATACACCAGAGTAGACTAGCGAATACGCATCTTGACCCATATGATGGGCGATGGATGATCCCACATCCATTGGTGTTTGACATCAAAGATGGTATGCGGGTGCTCAGTGGAGACTGGGTACACTGAACGGACACGCCGAGAACTCCTAGATGGATTTATACCTATCGTCAGATAGCAGTTCTCCGGTGACACTGGTACAGGTTAGTCTCTAGACATGAGATAATCATAGAGTCTTGTGTGATTCCCACTGTGCTTTGATTTCCACCTTACCATGTCCAAGAGGGCGTGCAAAACGGTGGCTTTTGGGTACAGTCCCGAATCACATGGAGGCAATGAGCGATAGGAGGGATTTCATCTCTCCCGGTATAGGGAGTTGATGTTGTGCTGTGTTCGATTAGTTATAACTGGAAGTCCCTGGCCAGGGCTGATATGGATGCTGCTGGTAAGAGTTATCAGTAGTTTCTCGACCTGTTATGAGCCTCACATCGACACGACTTATCGGTTACTGGGGTCTGACGTTTACCACCCCTCGACTTGATATGCGACATATCAGACGAAGAGACCGGACTGTATGGGAGTGTTACTGATTGGATTCACAAGAGAATGTACAAGCTTGCTTGTTGATCTTCTGATCGCTCAATACCTGGGTGGCTGTTACGTTTAGTTGACCGCTTGCAGCTTATGGGTGTTTGATATGATCATCACCTACTGCCGGCGAATTCACAATTCTTTAGAGTCCTACACAGAGGTTTCCTGGCTCAGGCAAAACGGAGTAGGAGCACATATGTGATATGTGCAGGATCGAGAATAATACGATATGAGATACCGTATTCTATTCTCGCGATATGAGATATCGGCCGGGTATATGTGATATAGCCGGGTCATCGGATCAAGTGTTGATTCGATGAATTGGTACATGTTATATTAGTCGGTTATATGTAATATAACCGGATTATCGGATCAAGTGTTGATTCGATAATTTAATGTATAATTATATATGTGATATATTACATTACATTAACTAATATAAGCTCATTTTATTGATTCTTTCTCACCGGATAATACATTGGTGTATATGCGATATATGTTAATTGTATTATTTTCTTTTGTTACATTATACATTATATATATGATATATAATATTGTAACATGTTAGGGTTAAAAATGCAACATGTATTATGAGAATAAAACAAGTTAGGGTTTGGATTAGGTTTAGCTTTTGGGTTAGCTTTTGGATGCTTTATGAAGCTTTTGACTTTGTCATTTAGCTTAGATATTTTGTGTAGATATTCTTTAACCCAACCCAAACCCTTAACCTTAGTTGATTCTCTACATGAGTTAAAGCCTTCATTGTTAACTCATGGTTGTAACTGTAACCAAAACAATAATTCATTATTCATCACAAAATCTTTCTTCTTCTTCTTCCTCCTTAAAAAAGCTTGCTAGCTTTTTGTTTGTGATGAATTAGTGTGAGAAATTGAAAAAAAAGAGAGCTAAATTCCTACTTCATCATCCTCATCTATTCTAGCCACTTAGATTAGGGTGTTAACTTCTCTTTACTTCATTAGTGAAGTCCAAGCTTGGGTTAGAGATTCTTCAATGTAGATCATCTTAGATCAAGAAGAGTTCAAGCAAGATGCATCATTCACCTCATGGGGCCTCTCAAAAGTCCAGGTTCATGATGATCGCAGCGTAGGAACCTCAACACGGAGCTTATGATGCGAAGGAACGGACTACAAAGGTTGTAATCCCCAACTCTTAGATGTAAAGTTGTTTACATGCAAAGTTTACCCTAAAACTCTAGTTAAGATCTTGGTTAGAGTTTCATAGCACCCCAAAATTTTTAAATATGGCATGTGTGATGCCATCCTAAACTTCGCGGTGGTGTTACGCAACCCTACAGTGGTATCAGAGCCAAGTTAGAGCTTTAGGCGATGTCTAGACGAAGTTTAAAGTCCGATCGAACCCCGAAAACCAAAACGAGACCCCCTTTCTGGAAATTTTCTCAAAAGTTGAAAATTTTCATTTTAAAAATACTCAGAAAATCATGCAAGGAATTCTATGGACCCACCTGAAGAACGAGTCCCTAACTCGCTACAGTGGCCGCGGACCCGCGGCCAAAACCTGGTTTTGGCTGCGGTTCCGCGGTGCCATTGTGGAGGCTTGGGACGGGCACTTCAGTGACGATCCGTAGGTGATAAGGCATGCTTCTGGGAATTTTTAATTTTCTGCTCAAGTGTTGAGCTCACTGGGGTATTTTGGGAATTCGTTGAATCGGTTCTTGATTGCTTATATGGTTCTTGCTTTGCACAGCGGTATTTATGAAATATCCTGCACCTTATTAGATAAGGAAAGAGCCGAGATCCCTTCACCGGGAGTGACCTCTTTAGCGAAACTAGAAAAGCCTAAAAAACACTCCTTTTCAAAATCACTTGCTTCTACAACGATATCAAGTTCATTACGCTTATGGTTTTCTGAAAAACCTGCGTAGCCCTTCGACATTTCAGATAAGTAATACTTAATATTCATGCTGCGTTTGTTGGCTTTCGTCAAGGCGTAGTGTGCGGTAGCTAACTATTGCTTATCTGCAGCATATGATGTGATTGGGTTAGGATAGTCGTACGGCTTTGTTGGCTTTCGTCAAGGGTCGTGCGGGTGGGTTTAATTCAATCAAGAAATGTACGGGTTGAACTTGACTAGCGGACTATGGTTTGTTGGCAATCGTTAAGGTCATAGCACGTTAGGGGTAAAAGAATTATCGGGAATTTCAAGTGTTGAAATTTGCAATGAGATTGCATACCTTCTATGAGATAGTTGAATCCCGATACCCACTGCGAGTAAGAGTTACTCCTGGGAGAGTTTTACACAGGACAATTAGCCGATCAAGTAGGTGACTAGAAAGGTGTTTATGGGGTTATGCCTCTGGGAAAAAGAGGTTTATTCTAATTAGGTCTGTGCGAAAGCACGGGGAACCTCCCTCAAAGTACCAACACTGGTATGGCCGAAAGATTGGCGAACTTGTAAAGTGTAATTAATCCCGGCTAGTCTTACCTTTTAGGGTTTTAAGGAAGATTTGATAAAAAGAAGTGGGAGCCATCCTGATTAGATAAGATAACAACCAATCTAATCTTGCAAGAGCATACGCTAAAGTGTTTTTCTTCTCTCACTCTCCAGGTAGCGACCCTGTCAGGCCTTAATCAAGATAATAATATGGATGTATTGACCGAACTGCTTATTTTACTGAACAGGGGAACGTTGGTCCCGCTCCAACTTATAATAGTTATAAGACAGAGCAGGAATTAGGAGAATATCCAGATTCTCACGCCACCTAAACGAAAAATAAGAATAATGATGCATCTTCTTCAGGCGTGTTAGTTATCGAGAACTGTTTCTCAGTTCACTCTACGTCCTGGGTATTAGATACCCGATCAGGATCCCACATATGTAATATGTTACATGGGCTACGAAAAGGTAGGGAACTGGGAGAGGGTGATCATTCCGTAAGAGTAGGGAATAGTGCAAATGTTGCAGCTAAGTCTATTGGCGAATATCACCTTGTGTTACCAAATGGTAATACATTGATTCTGAACGAATGCTATTACATTCCGACCCTTATAAGCAATCTTATATCAGTTTCTTTATTGAGTAAGGAGGGATATAATTTTGTAGTACAGGATAATGTTATGAACATCTTCCTGAATCAAAAGGTTATTGGATCAGGCTCGTTAAATAATGGCATATGCGTTTTAAATCAAACAACAGTCCTGAATGTACAAAACACACACAAGAGTAAAAGTTCAGAAATGAACGAATCCTTCTTGTGGCATTGTAGACTAGGTCATATCAATGCAACACGGCTAGCTAAATTACATAAGGATGAATATTTGAATCCGTTCGAATTTTCATCTTATGATACTTGCCAGTCATGTCTCAAAGGCAAGATGACCAAAACTCCGTTTAGTGGACACAGAGAAAGAGTTACGGAACTCTTGGGAATGATACATAGTGATGTATGTGGTCCCATGTCTACACATGCAAGGAACGGTTCTTCCTACTTCATTACCTTCACCGACGATCTCTCAAGATACGAACATGTGTTCTTGTTGAAACACAAGTCTAAAGCTTTTGAGAAATTCAGAGAATATAAGCACGAAGTATAGAACCAAACGGGAAAAAGTATTATGATCCTTCGATCTGATCGAGGAGGAGAATACTTAAGCAATGATTTTCTGGACTATCTAAAAGAGAATGGGATTCTCTCTCTGCTTACTCCTCCCTATACACCACAGCACAACGGTGTATCGGAGTGGAGGAATCGCACCCTATTAGATATGGTGTGCTCTATGATGAGCAATGCTGAGTTGCCTATTTCCTTCTAGGGGTATGTGCTTGAGACAGCCATACACCTATTGAATATGGTTCCTACCAAATCAGTGCCTACCACTCCATATGAGATATGGAAGGGGAAGAGACCATCGCTTAAGTATGTTAAGATATAGGGTTGTTCGGCCTATGTCAAAAGGCACAATCCGGAAAAACTCGAGGCAAGGTCTGTCCTGTGCAAGTTTGTAGGATATCCCAAGAACTCACAAGGGTATATCTTCTACCACACTGAGGAACAAAAGGTGTTTTTTTCTCGACATGCCACCTTTATAGAAAAAGAATTTCCTGCAAAGGAAATTAGTGCGAGGAGGTAGAACTAGAAGAAGTTCCAGCAACACAAACAACGACAGAAGATTTGGTGGAACCAGAGGATTCAGTAGTTCCCGACGAACCCCAGCATTTCCGCCAATCTAGTAGGGTTCCTCATCCACCTGAGAGATACTACGGTTTTCTCATTGACGGTGGAAGCGAGGATTGCAACATGGAAGATGATGACCCGACTAGCTTCGAGCAGGCCATCACGAGTGGTAACTCTGTGAAGTGGTTGGATGCAATGCGATCTGAGATGGAATCCATGTACAACAACAAAGTATGGACTTTAGAAGTTGCTCCTGAAGGGGTAAAACCCATTGGAAGAAAATGGATCTTTAAGAAGAAATTTGGTGTAGATGGAAAAGTGGAGACTTTCAAAGCTAGACTTGTTGCAAAGGGTTTTCGTCAACAACCAGGTGTGGATTATGACGAAACCTTTTCTCTAGTGGCTATGCTTAAGTCCATACGGATCTTACTTGCCATTGCTGCATACCATGACTACGAAATCTGGCAAATGGATGTTAAGACCGCATTTCTAAATGGTGATTTAGAGAAGTGCCTGTCACGACCCAAAGTTTGGCCCGTGACCGGCACTTAACCACGTAACGTCTACAGGCGTAACGCGACTAAGTGAACCGAAAACCCAGAAATCAAACCAGTGAAAGTATAGAGTGTTATAAGTTTTTAAAAGAAAGCACTTACTAACATGATAAGAAATCTAAGTAAACAATCACCAAGATAGTAATATACGACGCCGCAGTGAAAATCAAGATCCACAAGTGGGAACAACACAGATAGGATAAACTGCAAGTACAGTCGGCTCACAACGAGCTCGACACCAGAATACAAATAAAATACATCATCGTCCTCACACTGTCTTTATGTCAAATACATACATGGTAGATGGAGAATACTAGATACAACAATGTACATATTGAAAGATAAACAGATACCGCGCAAAACCCACCTATCAGCAAAAGAGCAAGTACACCAACTATGGGGTATCTGTGTCAAAAGATGCAACCGCAGCCTGCCGCGACTACTCCGAAGGGCAACCTGCAAACACTGTGGCTCAACGGGGGTGAGTTGCCAACTCGTGAATAGAGATAACATATAAAGGTAATCGCGAGCATGCACGTACTGCGCTACTCTATCATATGCCAATAGATGATATCAATGTGTGATAAGCAGTATGTGCAATAATCATGCAAATGCTCTATCAGGTAATGTAACTACAGGATGAGGTAGCAAATGCTCTATCAGGTAATGTAACTACAGAATGAGGTACAATAGTAAATGCTGAGCAGGGCAATATAATATCTACACGGAATGTCAACGTGGAATATATAATCGGTGTCTATCAATGCACCCAGATCCCCCAAATAGCTCAGGCCCTGGCACTCTCATCGGCCCTCAAATCCTGTACATCTCTGAGAATCCCGAGTGCCCAACATCGGCACCCAAATATCATAAATACTCGTGTCCAGCATCGACACGCAAATCCTCATCCATCGGGCCCCGTCAGTCCGGGTCAGCCCACGGGCTCCGTCTGCGATATCGGCCCTCGGCCCGAGCAGTACGGATCACCCCGCATCCATCTATAGACTCTGATCAGTACCCTCCGGATAACTGTCAGGTCCAACCAATCACCGGTAGGTAGTAATCCCTCTACCAGGCTCACCGTTTACTACACAGCGAAACCGTTCTCGCCCCGGGGTACCATACCGGGTCCACCATATACCCGTAATCAGCCTCAACCAGCTCCTCGATTCGGGTTCGCATATATCACTCTAGCACCGAGAAAACACATGGTGGACACGTCGAAATATCATATCAAGGGAACCGGGTTTTTAAATGATTACATATTTGCAATAGCCACGGTTCCCAAATCCAGAAATCACATGTAATCCAAACAAAAATGCAAGTCAATGATCCGATATGATATGTGCGTCAAATATAAATATCATGTCAAGTCACATATAGATAAGCTACAATATAATGATCCGATGTGATATAGGCATCAAGTATGAATATCATGTCAAGTCACATATAGATGAGCTACAATATAATGATCCGATGTGATATAGGCATCAAGTATGAATAGCATATCAAGTCACATATAGATAAGCTACAATATAATGATCCGATGTGATATAGGCATCAAATATGAATAGCATATCAAGTCACATATAGATGAGCTACAATATAATGATCCGATGTGATATAGGCATCAAGTATGAATAGCATGTCAAGTCACATATAGATGAGCTACAATATAATGATCCGATGTGATATAGGCATCAAGTATGAATAGCATGTCAAGTCACATATAGATGAGCTACAATATAATGATCCGATGTGATATAGGCATCAAGTATGAATAGCATGTCAAGTCACATATAGATGAGCTACAATATAATGATCCGATGTGATATAGTACAGTGTGAGTGTCATGGCAATTACTAACGGTGTGTGTGTAACATGCAGGATAGTGCTCGTGCAACATGGACCGTCAGTAATGTTGCGGTGTTCTATCAATCCTAGTTTATATCCAAATAGCAGGGAATGCAGCATGCACTAAATAGTAGCCATGAATAGTCAATGTATACAAAGGAAACTATAAGGTCCTATCAGCCCTGACGTAGAACGCCATGCGGGCGATATCCCCGTAGATGTGAAATCTACTCACCGTAGTCTCTCGCTAGGTGTAGCCAACAACTTGTTTCCCCTTCTGCGCGGCGTCCGCCGTACTCGCCTGCGAACCTAGAATTACACAATATATCACACGTAAGCTTGAAGTCACACAAACGCGACATTAAAGCCGAACTAGTAACTCGTGTCGCGAACCAAGCGCGCTTGTGCGCGATACGCTAAAACGTGTGGTTACGCGCCTGAAACCACTCCGACGCGTCGCGATACGCAGAAACCCCAAACCCACACACACGTATCACGCGTGTCGCGAAAGATTGAAAATACGGGAAAATAGGTAATCTGCTCCAGATTTTGATACAGGAAAGATATTGTAAAACTATATATACCAAAACAACCCACATAGCAGCAGACACCCACACCCCAAACCGCAACCCAAAGCACCCCCATCTGGCCGCAAATTGCGGCCAGAATGAATATTCCGGCGGCCTCACTTAGGAATTGGGCTCCCAGGTTTGGTGTGTGCACTCTATACCCCCCATACATGCTACAGTAACATCTAGTTTTACTCTGAAATGTCTCGGGTAGCAGCAGATCCTACAGAGCCTTATTTCTAGTTAAAAATGCACACTTTGCACTAAAATGGAACTTTAGGGTATTTTTGTGCAAACTGAAACAAAACTTGGCCTAAGATAGCTCTAATAACACATAATAGAGCTAACACAACTAGCAAAACCCTAATCTAACATGTGAATCACAAATATCCTTAAATATCACCAAAAATGCACAAAAATGAGATTTTTACTAAAGAATACAACAAGTCTAACATAAAGAAGTGCTAATATGAGTTAATACCTTCTAAGAACCTTGTAGAACACCAAAAGTTTCAGCTTTCCCCTCTAGTGTGCAGATTTGCTTTTGAACACCTCAAGAACCTCACTTTTCCATCATTTTGTGAATAAAATGAGTTGATATGAATAGGGTTTTGTGTATGGATCAAAGGGGAATGAAAAGAGGAGAGAATGTGGAGAAAAATGGAGGTTTTTGCTGCTGGAATTGCTGCTGGATTCAGAATGAGGGAAAGAGATAGAAGAGAGAAGAAAAAGGGTCAAAAAGTCAAGGTTTCAGCTAACCACCATGCTCATTTGTTTAATAGGATTTGAATTATGAGAAAGGGTTTTTGTTTTGGATAAAAGGGTGGGGGAAAAATAACAACCATGCAACACAAGAAAATGGTTAACATGCTACCAAAAACCCTAAGTCTCAAAAATGTCTAAGTGTGCAAGGTGTACACTATAAAGGAAAATTCCCAATATGCTAACACTACTAAAATTAACTAATAATCCTAGGAACACATATATATAATAACACGTACGATCACTAATTATCACGAAAGACATCAAACGGAAATTTAAAGTGTTACAATCTACCCCCCTTAAAGAAATTCGGTCCCCGAATTTAAAAATCTAACTATACGCACCTTCAAAAAAATGGGGATACCTCCTCCTCATCTCACTCTCGGTCTCCCAAGTGACTTCCTCGCCGCTTTGGCCACGCCAAAGTACTTTGACGGACGGTATCTCCTTCGACCTCAATTTCTTCACTTGTCGATCCAAGATCATCACCGGCTGCTCTGCATAGGAAAGGTCACGCTCAAGCTGGATCGTCGGGTGCTGAATCACATGCGAAGGATCATGAAGATATCTGCAGAGCATCGAAACGTGAAATACGGGGTGCACGTCTGGAAAACTGGGCGGAAGGGCTAATCGATACGCAACCGCACCAATACGCTCAAGGATCTCGAAGGGGCCCACGTATCTGAGACTAAGCTTCCCCTTCTTCCCAAACCTCATCACGCCTTTCATTGGGGAGACCCTCAATAAAACAAGATCACCAACGAAAAACTTAAGTCTGCGCTGACGACGGTCCGCATAAGATCTCTGCCTACTCTGGGTTGCTCTCATCCTATCGCGAATCAACTGGATCTTCACGGTCGTCTCCTCCACAATCTGCGGCCCTAAGATACTGCTCTCACTGAGCTCCGTCCAACAGGTGGGCGATCTGCATCTCCTACCATAAAGAGCCTCAAACGGTGCCATCTGAATGGTCTCCTGGTAGCTGTTGTTGTAGGAGAACTCTACTAAGGGCAAATGATGATCCCAGCTACCTCCGAAGTCTAAAACGCATGCTCTGAGCATGTCCTCGAGAGTCTGAATAGTCCGCTCTGACTGCCCGTCGGTCTGCGGATGGAATGCTGTGCTGAAACTCAAGCGAGTGCCTAAAGCCTCCTGAAGCCTCTGCCATAGCCGGCTGGTAAACTGGGTGCCTCTATCGGATACGATCCATGTCGGAACTCCGTGCAGTCGTACAATCTCATCAGTATAAATCTGGGCATACTGAGTAAATCCGAAAGTCATCTTCACCGGTAGGAAGTGAGCCGCTTTCGTCAAACGATCCACGATCACCCAGATGGAGTCATACCCTCGACTAGTCCTGGATAGACCCACAATGAAATCCATAGATATCTGTTCCTATTTCCACTCCGGAATGGATAACGGCTGTAGCTCTCCCGCGGGCCTCTGGTGCTCAGCCTTGACTTGCTGACAAGTCAGGCATCTCGACATAAAATCTGCATTGTCCTACTTCATGCCGTCCCACCAGTAAACATCTCTCATATCATGGTACATCTTGGTGGAACCGGGATGAACACTATATACCGACCGATGTGCCTCTTCAAGAATCTCGCGCCGCTATCCCTCAGCATCTGGTATGCACAGTCTAGCTCCAAATCGTAGTATCCCCTGATCATCGATCATGAACTCGGAAAATCTGCCCTGTCCCATCTGTGTCCTGATCTCTGAACAGCGGTCATCACTGTGCTGTGCCTCATATATACGGTCAAGCAACTGTGGGCGTGCACGAACATGCGCAATCTGTCCTCCGATCGGCGTAAACTCGAACTATACCCGACTGTCGCATAAGATCTGCCAATCCGCCGACGACTGCCTCTGCACTGCGCTTAAACAGGATAGACTACCCCCGGGCCTCCTGCTCAAAGCATCTGCCACTACATTCGCCCTGCCCGGGTGATACAAGATCTCACAATCGTAGTCCTTCACTAACTCCATCCATCGGCGCTGTCTAAGGTTCAGGTCTCGCTGCTGAAATATGTACTTTAAGCTCTTGTGGTCAGTGAATATCTGGCACGACTCTCCATACAGATAATGTCGCCAGATCTTGAGTGCAAAGACCACTGCAGCTATCTCCAGATCATGAGTGGGGTAATTCTTTTCATGTTTCTTTAATTGCCGCGAAGCATACGCAATCACCCTGTCATGCTGCATCAAAATGCACCCCAGCCCTACTCGTGAAGCATCGCAGTAGACCACAAATCCGCCTGATCCTGAAGGCAAAGATAGCACTGGTGTCGTAGTCAGTAGAGCCCATAGCCGCAGGAAACTGTGCTCACTCTCCTCCGTCCAATCGAAGCGAACTCCCTTCCAGGTCAACCCGGTCAAAAGTGTAGCAATGCGAGAGAAGTCCTGCACGAATCGCCTGTAATAGCCTGCCAGCCCTAGAAAGCTGCGAACCTCCGTCACTGACGTGGGTCTAGGCCAATTCCGAACTTCCTCTATCTTCCTCGGGTCGACACATATACCATCTCGTGTAATCACGTGCCCCAAGAAGTCTACGCTGTCTAGCCAGAAGGCACACTTTGAAAATTTGGCGAAAAGCTGATGCTCCCTCAAGGTCTGCAGTGTAATCCGCAGGTGCTGCTCGTGCTCCTCTCTACTCCGAGAATACACCAAGATATCGTCAATAAACACTATGATGAACAGATCAAGATACGGCCGGAAAATACGGTTCATCAAATCCATAAATGCTGCTGGCGCGTTGGTGAGTCCGAACGACATTACCAAAAACTCATAATGGCCGTAACGTGAGCGGAAGGCCGTCCTAGGAATGTCCTCATGTTGAACCCGCAGCTGATGGTAGCCCGATCGCAAATCGATCCTCGAAAAGTATCCTGCTCCCTGAAGCTGGTCGAACAAATCGTCGATGCATGGCAAAGGATATCTGTTCCGCACTGTCACCCTGTTCAGCTGGCGGTAGTCGATACACAAACGCATACTGCCGTCCTTCTTCTTGACAAACAGGACTGGAGCACCCCAAGAAGAAACACTGGGTCGAATAAGTCCCTTATCCAGCAAGTCCTGGAACTGGCCCTTCAATTCTCTAAGTTCCGCAAGGGCCATCCGATAAGGCGGTACAGAAATAGGCCCCGTGCCAGGAACCAAGTCAATACAGAAAGAAATATCACGCTCGGGCGGTAGCCCAGGGAGCTCGTCAGGGAACACATCAGGGAACTCGCTAACAACCGGAACCTGATCCAGAGGAACCTTTGTAGCTCTAGTATCGCAAACATAGGCGAGAAATCCCTGACATCCCTTCCTCAAAAGCTGTCCAGCGCGAAAAGAAGAAATCACACTGTGAGGGGTGGCGCCACGGTCCCCCAACACAACAACAACCGACTCGCCGGGAAAACAAAATCGAACTGTCTTCTCGCGGCAGTCAACAGAAGCATAGCACGTGGCTAACCAATCCATGCCCAAAAGAACGTCGAAGTCCAGCATCTCAAGAAGGATCAAATCGACCGGCAACTCTCTCTCGCCAATACGGACGGTACAGGATCGGAACACGTGCCTAGCAACAAATGACTCTCCCACAGGAGTAGTCACAACAAGCGGCTGGTCAAGCAAACCGGACCCTCTATCCAAACTCGGCACAAAGTGTGTGGATACGTATGAGTGCGTGGATCCGGGATCGAATAACACGTGTGCATCAACCGAACATACAGAAAGGATACCTGAGACCACCGCATTGGACGCAAGCGCGTCCTGATGCGTCAAAGCAAAAACTCGCGCCTGTCCTCCACCTACAACTAACTGTCCCCTGCCGGCCGCTGGCTGCCCTCTACCTCGGCCACCTCGTCCTCTATGAACAAATCCTCCACGACCACGACCTCTCTGTGTATGCGTCTGATGCGGAGTAACAGTAGGTACTATCGGCAATGTCGTCTGGGGTGGTGAAGGTGGTAATGTAACATGTGGTGCTGCCGCCCCACTCCGGGGCACCTCAGGACAATCTCGCACACGATGATAAGAACTCCCGCAATGGTAACATCCCGATGACGGTCGCTGGCCCTCCTGGGAATAGGAGCTAAACAATCGGCCTCGTCTCGAATCTCTGCCACCTGTAAGGTGTCTGTCACGACGCCGGAACGGCCGTCTCTGCACTGACGTATCTGCACGAACTCTCTTCGGCCCTGGAACTGCCGAAGTCTCAGCAAGGCGCTCCTCAACTAATAATGCTGCATCTACTGCTGCTGCGTATGTCTCATAATGCTGCGCGCTGATAACAAGGAATAGTGGTGTAAGCAAGCCTCGGACAAATCTCTTGACTCGCAACTCCTCAGTAGCCACTAGATACGGAGCATAAACGGATAGCTCGGTGAACAGCACATCGTACTCTGCCACTGACATCTCTGGCGTCTGGCGTAAGGACTCGAACCTGCGTGCTCTAGCATCTCTGACACTCAGGGGAAGAAAGCGGGCAAGGAATAGCGCCACGAACTCTGTCCATGTCATAGGAGGAAGACCTGCTGCTCTACCCTTCTCGACTGATTCGCACCATTTCTGCACAAGACCTTCCAGGCGAAAGCTCGCGAACTCAACCCATCTCGCATCTGCGAATCTATGTGAACGACATATCCGCGCCATCCTATCAATGAAAGACTGTGGATCCTCGGCTACATCGGTGCCTGTGAAGACCGGAGGCTTCAGCCTCATAAACTCTGACAGCGATACTGTAATAACCTCTGTAGTCGCAGGTGCAACTGCCTGAACTGTGGGTACCACCGCGGTCTCCGCAACGAGTGGAACTACCTCTGGTCGCTGCGCTCGAAGTGTCTCAACTAAAGATCCCATCATCTGGCGCATCTCCTGCATACTGAATCCCATCGTCTGGCATATCTCCTGCACACCAGCCCCTAACATAGCAATCTGATCTGTCACGGCAGGAACAGCCTGCTCGGGCACAACCGGTGTGCTGCCCGGATCAGTCCTCGTCTCGGACGAGTCAACTCGAATCTCGGCCCTCACGGCCGCTCTCTGCGCCCTCGTAGTCTTTGGCGGCATAATGGCTGAAAGGAACAATAGGATTCGATAAGGATACGGAAATCGAATCGCAAGAATGTATATACTCAAGAAGGAATTTACATCAACAAGTCCTAAGGTCGCATAGGCGGAGTACCGTGTCGTGAGTATGCCGCGGAACATACACACGCTGCGCTACCCTGCTGCAGCTACCTACTCCATCATACCAGGGTCATCCTACACTTCGAAAGGTTAAACCTACGCTCTGATACCAACTTTGCCACGACCGAAAGTTTGGCCCGTGACCGGCACTTAACCACGTAACGTCTACAGGCGTAACGCGACTAAGTGAACCGAAAACCCAGAAATCAAACCAGTGAAAGTATAGAGTGTTATAAGTTTTTAAAAGAAAGCACTTACTAACATGATAAGAAATCTAAGTAAACAATCACCAAGATAGTAATATACAACGCCGTAGCGAAGATCAAGATCCACAAGTGGGAACAACACAAATAGGATAAACTGCAAGTACAGTCGGTGTTAGTTATATGTATGCCCTAGAGGCCATTACTATACATATGATGTATATTGTAGTGGATGCTGGGACATATATAGGGAGAACTTTCTTGCTCGACATGATAATATGCTATCTGGTTGCTCTTTACATTAACGTGTATACTGATTGTCTCTCTGTTACATGTTGGTAAAGCCCTTAGGATGTGTACTTGACTACCTGGACTATGATGCGGATCATACTAGTGGGGACATGGTAGTCCATAAGTACATCCTTCAAAGTCCCTAGTCGTGGGTGTATCGAGACGGGGCATCGATATACCAGAGTAGACTAGCGTATACCTTCTCGACCCATACAGATGGGCGATGAATGTTCCCATATCCATTGGTGTTTGACATCAGAGATGATATACGGGTGCTCAGTGGAGACTGGGTACACTGGACGGACTCGCCGAGAACTCCCAGATGGTATTATACCTTACCTCAGATGGCAGTTCTCTGGTGACACTGGTACAGAGTAGTCTGTTGACCCGAGATCGTCATAGAGTCTTGTGTGGTTCCCACTGTGCTTTGATTTCCACCTTACCATGTCCAAGAGGGCGTGCAAAACGGTGGTTTTTGGGTACAGTCCCGAATCACATGGAGGCAATGAGCGATAGGAGGGGATTCGTCTCTCCCGGTATAGGGAGTTGATGTTGCGCTGTGTTCGATTGGCTACAACAGGAAATCCCTGGCCAGGGTTGCTGAGATTTACTGGTAAGTGTTACCAGTAGTATCTCGAATTGTTGTAGACCTCATATCGACACGACTTATCGAGCTATTGGGGTCTGACGTTTACCACCCCTAAGCGAGATATGCGACATATCAGACGATCAGACCGGACTGTACGGTAGTGTTACTGGTTGGATTCACTGGAGTGTGAGCGGGCTTTCTCGTCGATCTTCTGATCGCTCAATACCCGGGTGGCCGTTACGTTTAGCAGACCGCTTGCGGCTTGTGGGTGTTTGATATGATCATCACCTGCTGCCGGCGTATTGACGAGTCTTTAGAGTCCTACACAGAGGTTTCCTGGCTCAAGCGAAACGAAATAGGAGCGCATATGAGATATGTGCAGGACCGAGAATAATGCGTGTATATGATACCGTATTCTATTCTCGCGATGAATGTATCGATTGGTTATATGCGATATAACCTAGTTATCGAATCAAGGGTTGATTCGGTAAGCCGATACATAGGATACTAGTCGGTTATATGCGATATGACCGGATCGTTAAATCAAGTGTTGATTTAATGATTTAATGTATGATTATATATTTGATATATTACTTTGCATTAACTAGTATTGGTTCACTTTAAATGTATTTTCTCACTTGGATTGCACAAGTTGTATATGTGATATACTTTTGTGCACTTGATTGTGTCATGTTTGATGATACATGTTAACTTGGATTTGTGTAAAGATTAAACCATGGTTGTGAGAGTGGTTAGGGTTTTTTTTATTCACTTATTATCTATTTATTCATTTATTCATTCATTTTGGCAAAAGAAAAGAAATGGTGGCTTGCTTTGAATTACATTGAAGCTTCATGAATCTTTGAAAAAGTCCACCATTTTTGTTTCATGCCTAACCTAACCATTCACTTAACCTTGGTTCATTCTCTACACTTAACCATGGTAACTATTATGATAAGAATGAATGGGATTATCTTTTCAACTTAATCTTTTTATTCTATCATAATATTAGCTTCTTCTTCTTCATCTTCTTTCATGAAGAAAACTTCACTTCAACAATGGTGATTGATGAAAATGAGTGAGAAATCCAATTCTAAAGTGAACCCACTTCCTATTTCTTCATCCTCTACCTCTTGCCAAGTAGTAGAGTGTGTTTCCTTCACAAGTTTTCATGGCTTGGTGAAGATGGAGCTTGATCTAATGATGCCTCGACGTAGATCATCTTCGGCACGTCGTCGATGACCTAGCCCGCTCTTTCTCCGATGAAGCCGACGCTAGAGCCCGGGATTGCATGAGGACAGCGGAGAGGACTTCATCATGGAGCCAAGGAAGGTGGAGGACCGGATCTACAAAGGTTGTATTTCCGTATTCTTGTAGTTAAGTGTTAACTAGTTTGTTTTTCGCCTAAACTTCTAGCCAACGATCCGTATTAGGGTTTCTCGGCACCGTTAAAATTTGAAATTGGCATGGTTGATGTCTTGTGAGACCTCTTGAGAGTGCCTAGGAACCCTACAGTGGTATCAGAGCCTAGCTAGAGCCTTAGGCGAAGACTAGACGGAGTTTGAAGTCCGAACGAACCCGAAAACCCATTTCCAAATTGCTCTCTATCCAATTTTTAAAAATCTGGATTTTTCGAAATTAAAAATATTTAGAAAATTAAGCAGGGTTTTGTAGGAATTACTGAAAATTTCATGGACCTAATTCATCTAAACCGCCGCGGTTCCGCGGCATGAGCATTGCTCATGCGGCGGTTCCGCGGCCATACGGTCGATTCTCACAGTAAAAGTTTCACAGTAATTCCTCCTTAGTTGTGCTGTATTTTCTGGGA
Organism: Agapanthus africanus; assembly: GCA_030015575.1. Taxonomy (NCBI): domain Eukaryota; kingdom Viridiplantae; phylum Streptophyta; class Magnoliopsida; order Asparagales; family Amaryllidaceae; genus Agapanthus; species Agapanthus africanus. The sequence goes on from CM057338.1 coordinate 634,020,015, forward strand.
TATTTTAATCTTTATTATAGAGATGAGTGTTTTGGGGTTGTTTTGGGGATTCGGTGTTTCGATCGGAGTATCAGATTTTGTCTATGAGGCTTTCCGGATAATTTTAGAATATGTTAAAAAGTTCGACCGGATATAAATACCCACCTTTTCCCCTGTCGGGAAATTTCCAAGTGTTGGATTTTTCCGTGGTTTAAAGACGTTCTAAGTAGTGCAAGTAACGCGATGGTCCCTCTAGAAGACAACAAACCTTAACTCGATTATGTGACCGTCTTGAACTGCCCTTTGAACCTTAGGGTTTGGGGCAGTACGGCGTGCCACATGTGAGGCGTTGGCTTGACCCTTCTACGGCTGGACCGTTGGTACTGAGGCACGAACTGAATGTTTTTAGACTTGTTTCATGCGTTGATCAGTATCGGGAAAACTTGGGTGTTCGATTGTTCGATCGGAAAGTTTAACATTTTCTATCTTATTCGGAATGTGATACAATAATTGGAATTCACAAATAGTTATGAGATAACTGAATGAATACTATAAACATAGCAGTTTAGTGTAACATTTTAAAAATAATTAAATAAATAATTAAATGAATAAAAGTGTTTAAGTGAATTTTAGGATTTTCGGTAAAGTAAAATGTATTTTTCGTAAAACCAAACCGTGATTGTTTTTCACTATAAATTTAAAAATATCTATTTTAATTATGAAATTACTAATAAATAGTGTTTATTTTGCCACTTATAAATTTTTGGTTTAATAAAATATTTTTCCTAAATTAATTATTTTAAATATTAACATAAGCTTTATTTTTACACTAAATTAGTGTAAATTACAAATTTAAATGGTTTTAATTTGTAAAAATGAACCATGACATATTAGAATTTAGTGTGTATCATGCAAAATTTATTTGCAAATTTTTCCTTATTTCTAGATCTTTCTTGAGTTATTTTAGAAAAGAATTAAAAGAAAATGAATAAAGCATGAAAAGACATTAAGATGATGACATTTTGGAGAAGTTTCTACACCATTTCTCATGTGTTTCTCCCTCTTCCCCTTATTGTGGCCGGCCTCCCCATCACCATGGCTGCCCCCCCTATTTTCCACCTCATTTTTATTCAAAAATCATCAAAAATACTACAAAAATCCAATTTAAATTCCATAAAAACCTAATTATTTCATACCCTTTATTCTCTACTCTTCTCTACATGGATTTTGGATTGGGAAAGCATGTATTTTTGAGGCTCATTTTCAAGTTTGGACATGAGGTTGTGGAGGTATAAATCCTTCTCTTTTGTTTTATTTCTATTAGATATTTCTTTTAAAGCATAATTAGATTAATTAGATTAATTCTTGTTGCAAATTCTAAAATTCAAGTTAGGGTTTGAAAATTCAAGAGGTGGTTTTTTTAATTAATTAGGGTTATAATAGCTAGTTTAACATCTTTTAGAGTGGAAAATTCTTGCATGGTGGTGGTATAATAAATTGTTGATCGAAATTGTTTAATTTAAACTATTTAGCTAACTAGATTTTTTCTAAAATGTGTTGTGGGTAAAATAAAATTCTTATTAAGGGTGTTATCATTAGATGGTAATTTTAGTGAGAATATTAGCATATTAATTTAATGAAAAACTTAGTTTGATCACTAGATTATTTTGATAATTGGAAAAATAGTAATAAAATGCTATTATTTTGTAAACTAGATTTTAAGAATTTCTAAATAAATGTGATTAAAAATATAATTATAGTTTCATTACATCATTATCATCATAAATTGTGGTTTAAGTGATAAATTTATGCAAAATCATGTTTTGAGGTGGAATTGTGGTATTTTGCTTGGAAAATGTTAAAATTGTTAAAAGTTGCAAACTAGAAATTTCAAATAAATGAAAAATTGTGTAATAAAAATATAGTAATGGTTTGTATAGTCTAGTAATGCTATTTAATGAGTTTTATGACCATTGGTTTCATTTAAATGTCAAGTTTCGATGAAAAACGGTAAATTGGCATTTTCGGGTTTTTCGAAAACGGACGATTTGATCGATTTTAGTGTTTCGATGAATTTGATCATGTTTTACAATATAAGTAATGTGTTTTAAAACTACAAGTTGTTTGATGATGTTATCTCGATCCATCGGAGTTTGTATGCCGATATCGAGCGGTATTTGGTTCTTTTGCGTGGACGGGACATAGGTTTTAACCTGTGCTTGTTCTTCGTATCGTTTGACTTTTGTATGTGATTCGGTTTACGATGCTATTTATATGTTTGCGTCTAGGTACCCTCACGTGGACTGCGGGCGATGAAGAGGAGGATGGCGACACTGTCTTCGGCAGACATGGACCAGGTGAGTAGATGCATATCTACGGGGGGAAGTCGGGTGGATGGCGTTTAGCACCCCCGCAACGTAGAATAGGAATAGTACTTATTGACATTAGGAAACCAGACATGACCCTAGTAGGACCCTAGTATTGACCCTAGGCTGGACTAGACCGATTTAGGAAAACTATATCAGAGGATGAGTACCTTGGAAGAGGTTCGTAGGTTTCAGATAGAAACACACCCGCGCACACACTGAAAATCAACATGGGGTACGTGTATGTGTATATATATAGAACTAGGTATAGGTATATACAACACATATAGGTGATTCAGTGATGTGATATGATATGATATCCGAGGTATGATGAAATAGGATAACTGGGCTTGATGCCGTGATTTTTGACTATATACAGTCGTAATAAAGTGTTAGCGGATCATTAGGGAATGAGATAATGAACTTGAATATATAAATTACAAAGAGTGGTGGTGATATTGATGTACATGGGACGCTAGAATAGTACTCGGACTGTAACTTGTGACTGATTACGATATGATATATGTATAACTTGATTTCGACATTATATTGGTGTGACCTGATGCCGATATCATATGAGTATGACTTAATCACAATATGATACATATGACATTATACGAATGAGGAGACACCTAGGAGATACTTGACCGTACCCCGACATTGGGATGCCGTACGATGGATTTTACCGTACGAGGCTTAGATTTGATGATTGATCCGCACTCTTGATTCGAGGAAGCCGTACTACGTACGTGACGCTATTGAGGCGGGATCGCCAACTATTAGAGATATTGATTCAGACCTTAGGTAGACTCTAGTTTCTTACTGACTAGTCTATTAGGTTTAGTTCCTTAGGATGTTAGATGGACACTGGTTTAGGTTCGACTCACATAGTGGTAGTTGTACTCGTATCTCGCAGAGGAGCGGATAATGCATGTCTGTATTTACATTCATACTGTAATCATCATGGTGCATGTCTTTTATATGTTGCTATAATCAGTATAACCTTTACCTGTTAGGACACCAGCACCATTACCGATGATGCGCATATTCCACGCACACTTATTTGCCGGCTCACACACATCATCATCGGTAATTGCTATGTCACGTACACTTTAGATCATATTATCTTTTATTGATAGAATCAGTTAACAACTAAACCGATGTAATATTGTGATCACTCTCTGATGTTAAGTATAAGACATGACATTCATTACTTAGACATTCATGCATTCATATTTTCGTGTTATCATGCAGTATTATGGGCATATGCCGACACTTATCATATAGTTACTCATGATTTTGAGATTTGGATTTCTATGAGATTTCTGGATTTTTGGGGAAAACCGCAAAAATATATAAAAACTTCTCTCTCTCTCCTCTTCTCTTTTTTTAAAATAAGATGCGGTTTTCTCGTGATGTATGTGTCGTCCACCATGAGTATTTCATGTTTTCTGATGGATTTCGAGACCCGATTCGAGGAGTGGATGAACCGTCTCGGGTACATGGTGGGCCCGGTATGGTACCCCGGGGCAAGAAGATCGAGTTGTAGACGATGAGCCTGGCAGGGGAAGGCTACCTACCGGTGATGTCTGGCGCGGCGGATATCCGGAGGATACCGACCGTTGTCGTGGGATTTGATGATATGGGCCGATCCGGACTGACGGAGCCCGACATATTGATACTTGAGGTTACATGTGTTGTGTCGATGCTTGACAGGGATTTCAATGGATTTCATTGTTGAGATTTCAGATGCTTATACACACCTTACTATGATAACGGCTAAAGGTTCTCATACATATATATCTGGATTTCAGGATTTGTGACTTTACATTCATGGTGCATGCATTTCATTTCATATGACTTAGTACTATATGAGGCACTGACACGACACGGAGTATTTGCACTTACACGTAGTATTACCCTGCTATCACTAGATGTTTGGGATATAGTAATGTATTATTTTGACCTAGGATAGCGTCGTGCATTCGATTTCTTTTCGTAGATGTCTTCTACTCACGAGTTGGCAATTCACCCCGTTGTGCCAAATTCTTTACAGGTTCGATGTACAGGTTTCCCGTGGCAGCTTGTTGGCACATCTTTTCTTCAGGGTGATTGGCACGGTAGGTTGGTTCACTTGTATCCGAACCACCATTGTACTTTTATTCATTCATTTGTATCTAGTAAGCTCCATCAACCATATTTGTATTACTTGATAAGTTATTGGACCAGTCTTTTACTTCGACCTTAGAGTCGCGCCTGTATTATTCTGATCTGGTGGTTTTGCTTTCTTTTGAGTTTTGAGCCTCGCCCTCTGGCGTTGTATATTATTGTGCTTGTTGTGGTTGTTTCCGCCTGTTGGCGTTGATGCTAGCACCCGTTTGGGGATGCTTTTTATTGTTTATTCATATTATACTTGTTGTACCCGTTTGCGGGCCAGTTTTTACAGAGGAGACTCTGCCGAAATTTTTGGTAAAATTTGCTGATGTTTTTATACTTGTTTTCTTTTCTTTTCTTCTTTTTCTTCTTTTATGGTTTAGATTTCTGGGCTTCGGCTTACTTAGGTTACGTGGCGCCTCTAGACGCTTCGTAATCTAAGTGCCGGTCACGTTCCGTACTTTCAGGTCGTGACATTTAGTCTCACTTGATCGGTTGCTACGGAATTTTGATGTGATCAAAAGTCCGTCGCAATCACGTAGCGTACGCGGATACTCGCCGGGTAAACTTTATAGACAGCTACACCCCATAGCCCCGACCAAGTGACTGTAGGAGAACCCCGTCGCCGAAAGCATCCGTTCGGGTGCTCGCGGTAGCGGTGTTCTGCCATGGTGCACTTCGTCGACGGTATCGGGGGTGCCGCCGTCTACTGAAGTTTGAGACGAGCATTCGATCAGGATGTCGGGAATCTTGTTGAATTGCCCGACTTGGTATTGAAAAGTGTTTTCGATTTTGAGACTAAAATGCGGGGTTTATAATTGTTAGACATGCGATGTCTAAGGAATTCATTTGATTAGGCATGCGATGTCTATGCAGATTGCGGATTCCAACTGTTGTAGTTTTACACTTTCTTTTCTGTGACCGTAAGTGTAATATGTGATATCGCCGGTTTTGTTGCTATATGTCAACGACAATTGGGATGCGCATATTTACTTACGTTGATGACATGTGATGTTATGTGTTGCTGGATATGTTATATTGGATTGTCGTGTTTGAATAGCCGTGGGTTTTTATGTGAGATGAGTGTTTTTCATTTTCATTCATGTAAAAACTTGTATGTAATATTCTTTTATTTGGGGCACTTCCAGGTTGCGGAAGATGTCACCGTTTGTATATTATTTACTTTTCCGCACTAGGATAGACCCAAGGAGGGGAGCACAAGTAACCGGGTTCTGGAGTCCAGTGGGAGACCAACTCGAGGAGTCGAGTCCGGGTCTCCTAACTCTAGAATTGGTAGGGTTGCTTGCCGCTCTCGTAGGAGTCTAGGGGTGTGGGTTTGGCTATTCATCACGACCGTGGAATCCGTGTTTTATACTGGCTCGTATTGAAAACACGGACGTCCTAGTATATCCAATATTTCATATGTTTCTTCTGCTGCGATATCTGTGATGTGATCATGTGATGTTCTGTGATGGATACAGTATATAGTATATATGATATATTATATAGACTTTACTTATGTTTTACACCCGTGCTAGCCCTGCCCCGCTCTGCCGTTAGTTACCTAACCTAACGGTGCACGAGGGGACATCGAGGCGAATGCGGATGGCATAAGTGTATGTCGTATTTATCTATGATGTTTAGGTACTTGAATGATGGGACTTCATTAATGAGATTAATGAAATAAAAGAAACCTAAGATGTTGTAGAATCGAATTTCAAAATAAAACAGGTAGCTACAGTTCTTGCTTTGCACAGCGGTATATGTGATATATCCTGCACCTTATTCGATGAGGAAAGGACCGAGATCCCTTCACCGGGAGTGACTCCTTTAGCAATAACTGGCAGATGCTACACACTCGGTTTGTCTTTTGATTGCTTTTAAGAGTTTTTGCTTTGCACAGTGATAAATATGATATATCCCGCACCTCATTCGACAAGGAAAGGACCGACGATCCCTTCACCGGGAGTGACTCCTTTAGCAAAACTAGAAAAGCCTCAAAAGCACTCCATTTTAAAATCATTTGATTCTACAACGATATCAAGTTCATTACGCAATAGGTTTTCATAAAAACCTGTCGTAGCCCTCCGTCATTTCTGATATGTACTAGTTAGTATTCGTGCTGCGGTAGTTTGGCATTCGTCAAGGCGTAGTGTACGGTAGCTAACTAGTATTTATCTGCTTATGCATATGATGCGATTGGATTAGGGTATTCGTACGGCGTTGTTTGGCATTCGTCAAGGGTCGTGCGGGTGGGTTTAATTCGATCAAGAAATGTACGGGTTGAACTTGACTAGTGGACTATGGGTTGTTTGGCATTCGTCAAGGTCATAGAACACTAGGGGCAAAATATTATCGGAAATTTCAAGTGTTGAAATTTGCAATGAGATTGCATACCTTCTATGAGATAGTTGGATCCCGATACCCGCTGCGAGTAAGAGTTACTCCTGGGAGAGTTTTATACATTACATTTAGCCGATCAAGTAGGTGTCTAGAAAGGTGTCAACGGGGTTACGCCTCTGGGAAAACGAGGTTTACAGTAATTAGGTTCGTGCGAAAGCACGGGGGACCTCCCTCAAAGTACCGACACTGGCATAGCTGAAAGATTGGCGAACTTGTAGTGTGTAATTAATCCCGGCTAGTCTTTCCTTTTAGGGTTTGAAGGATGATTTGATAAAAAGCAGTGGGAGCCATCCTGATTAGATAAAATAATAACCAATCTTTTCTTGACAGAGCGCACGCTGAGTGTTTTCTTCTCTCTCTCTCCAGGTAGCGACCATATCACGCCTTAATCAAGATAATAATACGGATTATTGACCGAACCCGCTTGTTATACTGAGCTGGGGAACGTTTGTCCCGCTCCAACTTATAATTGTTATAAGACAGAGCAGGAAATTGGGAATTACCAGAATTCCTGTGCCGCCCAAACGAAGAGAGTGCATGCTGATGCATCATCTTCGGGTGTGTTCGTTACAAAGAACTGTTTCTCTGTATCCTCTACGTCCTGGGTATGTGATACCAGATCAGGATCCCAGATATGTAATCTGTTACATAGGGCTACAGATAGGTAGAGAACTGAGAACGGGTGATAAGTTTCATGAGGCAGAAAACGCGGCAAGAGTTGCAGCCAAGTCTGTTGGTCACTGTCACCCTGTATTACAAATACATTGATTCTGAACGAATGTTATTAGATACCGAACCTGATATACAAAATCATATCAGTCTCTTTATTAGTAAAGAAATGATAAAATTTTGTATTGTTGGATAATGTTTTGAACATTTCCTATATCAAAAGTTGATCGGTTCAGGCACGTTATCTAAAAGCATTGATGTTCTAAATCAAACTACAGTTCTTAGTATACGGAACACACACAAGAGGAAGAGTTCAGAAATGAACGAATCCTTTTTGAGGTATTGTAGACTAGGTCAGATCAATGTGACCCGACTAGCTAGAGTTACATAAAGATGCATATTTAAATTAGTTTGAACTTACATCTTCTGAAACTCGCCAGTCATGTCATAAAGATAAAATGACCATAGCTCTGTTTACTGGAAGCAGAGAAAGAGTTAATGAACTCTTGGGATGATACATGTTGATGTATGTAGGTCCCCTGTCTACACATGCCAAGACCGGTTCTTTGTACTTCATTATATTCTCTGATGATCTTTCGAGATTCAGACCTATGTTCCTGTTGCAACATGAGTCCGAACCTTTTGAGATATTCACAGAATATAAGTTAGAAGTAGAGAACCAATACGGGTATAAGTATTATGTCCTTTGATGAGATCAGGGAGGAGAATACTTGAGCACGGAATTCCTGCATTATTCTAAAGGAGAATGAGATTCTCTCTCAGCATTACTCCTCCGTATACACCATAGCACGATGGTATATCGGGGCGGAGCTATCTCACCATATATGATAAGGTGTGCTCTATGATGAGTACTACTGAGTTTCCTATTTTCCTTTTGGGAGTTATGCACTTGAGAAGCTGCATACCTATTGAATAAGGTTCAAATCAAATCAGTTTCCTACCACTTCATATTTGATATGATAAGGGAAGGGCCCATCTCTTAAGTTAGTTAAGATTTGGGGTTGTCCGGCCTATGTCTAAAAGCAAAATCCGGACAAGCTCGAGGCAAGATCTGTTATGTAGAACTGGAAAGGTTCCAGCTATACAAAATACAGCTGATGATTTGATAGAACCAAAGGATTCAATAGTTACCAACGAACCTCAGCCTCTCCGCCGATCTAGTAGGGTTCCTCACCCACCCGAGAGATACTTCGGTTTCTCTATGACAGTGGGAGCGAGGATTGCATCATAAGATGATGACCCAACTAGTTTCGAGCTGGCCATCAGGAGTGAGACTCTGTAAGAATGGCTGGATGTTTATCGATCTGAGATGGAATCCTTATACACCAACAGAGTATGGACTTTGGTTGCTATATCTGAAGGGTTAAATCCCCATCAGGAGCAAGTATATCTTGAGAAGATTACCTGGTGTAGATGGAAAAGTTGAGACTTTCAAAGCTAGACTTGTTAAAGGTTTTCGTCATCGACCAGGCGTGGATAATGATGAAACCTTTTCCAGTACCTATGCTTAAGTCCATCCAGATACTACTTGCCACGGCTATATACCATGACTACGATATCTGGCGGTTGGGTGTCATGACTGCTTTTTTAAATGATGTTTTAGAAGAGTGCGTTTATAAGTACACAGCCAGAGGGCCTCGTAGACAGTGGGAGCAGCGGAAACGTGTGCAAGATGCTTTATAGGATAAAGCAGGCATCGCGGAGTTGGAACATTTGTTTTGATGGATTAGTCAAAGAAGTTGACATCATCAAAATGGTAGATGAACCTTGTATAAACAAAAAGGTAGTAGGGAGTATTGTGATGATCCTCGTAGAGTACGTGGATGACATACTCTTGATGGGGAAGAAGTTTCCTATGCTACGCTCGGTCAATCTCCGCTTATCACAATGATTCTCCATATAGGATCAAAGTGATGCCTCCTAAATCCTAGGTTTTGGATCTATGAGATAGATCTAAATGGATGTTAGGATTCTCACTAGTTGTAGTGAGACGGTATCAACCGATCCTGGGGAGAATCAGTGGAAGGGTTCCAGGGTGATAATGACGACTGAATGTCAGTCGCAGGCATTGTCTTTACCCTCAGTAAAGGGACGGCATGTTGGAAGAGTTCCAAGCTATATATCGTGACATACCAGACGATAAAGGCTGGATACATCGCTACTTAAGATGCTACCAAAGAGGCAATCTGGGTGTGTATTGGTTCATGAGATGAACTACGTTCCTACCATTGTGAGACAATGGAGTTATGGCTTATGCCAAGGAACGCCGGTCCCATCAGTGATCCAGACATATTCTAAGGCAGTATCACCTGATCATGGAGATGGTTGATCTCCAAGGAGATCGAGGTTAGGAGAGTAGACTCAGAGGACAACACAGCGGATCCACTCACAAAGGCATGTTCCCAGAGAGAGATTTTTATGGGATGGTTGAGTATGAGATACTGCAACCACTGCTATCAGATGGCCTTAGTGCAAGTGGGAGATTGTTAGTTATATGTATGTCCTAGAGGCCATTACTATACATAGGATGTATATTGTAGTGGATGCTGGGACATATATAGGGAGGACTTTCTTGCTCGACATGATAGTATGCTATCTGGTTGCTCTTTACCTTAACGTGTATACTGATTGTCTCTCTGTTACATGTTGGTAAAGCCCTTAGGATGTGTACTTGACTACCTGGACTATGATGCGGATCATACTAGTGGGGACATGGTAGTCCATAAGTACATCCTTTAAAGTCCCTAGTCGTGGGTCTATCGAGACGGGGAATCGATATACCAGAGTAGACTAGCGTATACCTTCTCGACCCATACAGATGGGCGATGGATGTTCCCATATCCATTGGTGTTTGACATCAGAGATGATATACGGGTGCTCAGTGGAGACTGGGTACACTGGACGGACTCGCCGAGAACTCCCAGATGGTATTATACCTTACGTCAGATGGCAGTTCTCTGGTGACACTGGTACAGAGTAGTCTGTTGACCCGAGATCGTCATAGAGTCTTGTGTGGTTCCCACTGTGCTTTGATTTCCACCTTACCACGTCCAAGAGGGCGTGCAAAACGGTGGTTTTTGGGTACAGTCCCGAATCACATGGAGGCAATGAGCGATAGGAGGGGATTCATCTCTCCCGGTATAGGGAGTTGATGTTGCGCTGTGTTCGATTGGCTATAACAGGAAATCCCTGGCCAGGGTTGCTGAGATTTACTGGTAAGTGTTACCAGTAGTATCTCGAATTGTTATAGACCTCATATCGACACGACTTATCGAGCTATTTGGGTCTGACGTTTACCACCCCTAGGCGAGATATGCGACATATCAGACGATCAGACCGGACTGTACGGTAGTGTTACTGGTTGGATTCACTGGAGTGTGAGCGGGCTTGCTCGTCGATCTTCTGATCGCTCAATACCCGGGTGGCCGTTACGTTTAGCAGACCGCTTGCGGCTTGTGGGTGTTTGATATGATCAACACCTGCTGCCGGCATATTGACGAGTCTTTAGAGTCCTACACAGAGGTTTCCTGGCTCAAGCGAAACGAAATAGGAGCGCATATGAGATATGTGCAGGACCGAGAATAATGCGTGTATGCGATACCGTATTCTATTCTCGCGATGAATGTATCGAATGGTTATATGCGATATAACCTAGTTATCGTATCAAGGGTTGATTCGGTAAGCCGATACATAGGATACTAGTCGGTTATATGCGATATGACCGGATCGTTAAATCAAGTGTTGATTTAATGATTTAATTTATGATTATATATTTGATATATTACTTTGCATTAACTAGTATTGGTTCACTTTAAATGGATTTTCTCACTTGGATTGCACAAGTTGTATATGTGATATACTTTTGTGCACTTGATTGTGTCATGTTTGATGATACATGTTAACTTGGATTTGTGTAAAGATTAAACCATGGTTGTGAGAGTGTGAGAGTGGTTAGGGTTTTGTTTATTCACTTATTATCTATTTATTCATTTATTCATTCATTTTGGCAAAAGAAAAGAAATGGTGGCTTGCTTTGTTTTACATTGAAGCTTCATGAAGCTTTGAAAAAGTCCACCATTTTTGTTTCATGCCTAACCTAACCATTCACTTAACCTTGGTTCATTCTCTACACTTAACCATGGTAACTATTATGATAAGAATGAATGGGATTATCTTTTCAACTTAATCTTTTTATTCTATAATAATATTAGCTTCTTCTTGTTCATCTTCTTTCATGAAGAAAGCTTCACTTCATCAATGGTGATTGATGAAAATAAGTGAGAAATCCAATTCTAAAGTGAACCCACTTCCTATTTCTTCATCCTCTACCTCTTGCCAAGTAGTAGAGTGTGTTTCCTTCACAAGTTTTCATGGCTTGGTGAAGGTGGAGCTTGATCTAGTGATGCCTCGACGTAGATCATCTTCGGCACGTCGTCGATGACCTAGCCCGCTCTTTCTCCGATGAAGCCGACGCTAGAGCCCGGGATTGCATGAGGACAGCGGAGAGGACTTCATCATGGAGCCAAGGAAGGTGGAGGACCCGATCTACAAAGGTTGTATTTCCGTATTCTTGTAGTTAAGTGTTAACTAGTTTGTTTTTCGCCTAAACTTCTAGCCAACGATCCGTATTAGGGTTTCTCGGCACCGTTAAAATTTGAAATTGGCATGGTTGATGCCTTGTGAGACCTCTTGAGAGTGCCTAGGAACCCTACAGTCGGCTCACAACGAGCTCGACACCAGAATACAAATAAAATACATCATCGTCCTCACACTGTCTCTAAGTCAAATACATACATGGTAGATGGAGAATACTAGATACAACAATGTACATATTGAAAGATAAACAGATACCGCGCAAAACCCACCTATCAGCAAAAGAGCAAGTACACTAACTATGGGGGTATCTGTGTCAAAAGATGCAACCGCAGCCTGCCATGACTAATCCGAAGGGCAACCTGCAAACACTGTGGCACAACGGGGGTGAGTTGCCAACTCGTGAATAAAGATAACATATAAAGGTAATCGCGAGCATGCACGTACTGAGCTACTCTATCATATGCCAACAGATGATATCAATGTGTGATAAGCAGTATGTGCAATAATCATGAAAATGCTCTATCAGGTAATGTAACTACAGGATGAGGTAGCAAATGCTCTATCAGGTAATGTAACTACAGGATGAGGTACAATAGTAAATGCTGAGCAGGGCAATATAATATCTACACGGAATGTCAACGTGGAATATATAATCGGTGTCCATCAATGCATCCAGATCCCCCAAATAGCTCACGCGCCGGCACTCTCATCGGCCCTCAAATCCTGTACATCTCTGAGAATCCCGAGTGCCCAACATCGGCACCCAAATATCATAAATACTCGTGTCCAGCATCGACACGCAAATCCTCATCCATCGGGCCCCGTCAGTCCGGGTCAGCCCACGGGCTCCGTCTGCGGTATCGGCCCTCGGCCACGGCAGTACGGATCACCCCGCATCCATCTATAGACTATGATCAGTACCCTCCGGATAACTGTCAGGTCCAACCAATCACCGGTAGGTAGTAGTCCCTCGGCCAGGCTCACCGTCTACTGCACAGCGAAACCTTTCTCGCCCCGGGGTACCATACCGGGTCCAACATGTACCCGTAATCGGCCTCAACCAGCTCCTCGATTCGTGTTCGCATATATCACTCTAGCACCGAGAAAACACATGGTGGACGCACCGAAATATCATATCAAGGGAACCGGGTTTTTAAATGATTACATATGTGCAATAGCCACGGTTCCCAAATCCAGAAATCACATGTAATCCAAACCAAAATGCAAGTCAATGATCCGATATGATATGTGCGTCAAATATAAATATCATGTCAAGTCACATATAGATAAGCTATAATATAATGATCCGATGTGATATAGGCATCAAGTATGAATATCATGTCAAGTCACATATAGATGAGCTACAAAATAATGATCCGATATGATATAGGCATCAATTATGAATAGCATGTCAAGTCACATATAGATAAGTTACAATATAATGATCCGATGTGATATAGGCATCAAGTATGAATAGCATATCAAGTCACATATAGATGAGCTACAATATAATGATCCGATGTAATATAGGCATCAAGTATGAATAGCATGTCAAGTCACATATAGATGAGCTACAATATAATGATCCGATATGATATAGGCATCAAGTATGAATAGCATGTCAAGTCACATATAGATGAGCTACAATATAATGATCCGATGTGATATAGTACAGTGTGAGTGTCATGGCAATTACTAACGGTGTGTGTGTAACATGCAGGATAGTGCTCGTGCAACATGGACCGTTGTTAATGGTGCGGTGTTCTATCAATCCTAGTTTATATCCAAATAGCAGGGAATGCAGCATGCACTAAATAGTAGCCATGAATAGTCAATGTATACAAAGGAAACTATAAGGTCCTATCAGCCCTGACGTAGAACGCCATGTGGGCGATATCCCCATAGATGTGAAATCTACTCACCGTAGTCTCTCGCTAGGTGTAGCCAACAACTTGTTTCCCCTTCTGCGCGGCGTCCGCCGTACTCGCCTGCGAACCTAGAATTACACAATATATCACACGTAAGCTTGAAGTCACACAAAAACGATATTAAAGCCGAACTAGTAACTCGTGTCGCGAACCAAGCGCGCGTGTGCGCGATACGCTAAAACGTGTGGTTACGCGCCTGAAACCACTCCGACGCGTCGCGATACGCAGAAGCCCCAAACCCACACCACGTATCACGCGTGTCGCGAAAGATTGAAAATACGGGAAAATAGGTAATCTGCTCTAGATTTTGATACAGGAAAGATATTGTAAAACTATATATACCAAAACAACCCACATAGCAGCAGACACCCACACCCCAAACCCCAACCCAAAGCACCCCCATCTGGCCGCAAATTGCGGCCAGAATGAATATTCCGGCGGCCTCACTTAGGAATTGGGCTCCCAGGTTTGGTGTGTGTACTCTATACCCCCCATACATGCTACAGTAACATCTAGTTTTACTCTGAAATGTCTCGGGTAGCAGCAGATCTTACAGAGCCTTATTTCTAGTTAAAAATCCACACTTTGCACTAAAATGGAACTTTAGGGTATTTTTGTGCAAACTGAAACAAAACTTGGCCTAAGATAGCTCTAATAACACACAATAGAGCTAACACAACTAGCAAAACCCTAATCTAACATGTGAATCACAAATATCCTTAAATATCACCAAAAATGCACAAAAATGAGATTTTTACTAAAGAATACAACTAGTCTAAGGAAAAGAAGTGCTAATATGAGTTAATACCTTGTAAGAACCTTGTAGAACACCAAAAGTTTCAGCTTTCCCCTCTAGTGTGCAGATTTGCTTTTGAACACCTCAAGAACCTCACTTTTCCATCATTTTGTGAATAAAATGAGTTGATATGAATAGGGTTTTGTGTATGGATCAAAGGGGAATGAAAAGAGAAGAGAATGTGGAGAAAAATAGAGGTTTTTGCTGCTGGAATTGCTGCTAGATTCAGAATGAGGGAAAGAGATAGAAGAGAGAAGAAAAGGGGTCAAAAAATCAAAGTTTCACCTAACCACCATGCTTATTTGTTTAATAGGATTTGAATTATGAGAAAGGGTTTTTGTTTTGGATAAAATGGTGGGGGGAAAATAACAACTATGCAACACAAGAAAATGGTTAACATGCTACCAAAAACCCTTAGTCTCAAAAATGTCTAAGTGTGCAAGGTGTACACTACAAAGGAAAATTCCCAATATGCTAACACTACTGAAATTAACTAATAATCCTAGGAACACACATATATATAATAACACGTACGATCACTAATTATCACGAAAGACATCAAACGGAAATTCAAAGTGTTACAGTGCCTGTACATGACTCAGCCAGAGGGCTTCGTTGGTAGTGGGAGTAGTGGAAAGGTGTGCAAGCTGCTTAAATCCATCTACGGGTTAAAGCAGGCATCACGGAGTTGGAACATCTATTTTGATGTTGTAGTCAAATAGTTTGACTTCATCAAGAACGTAGATAAACCTTGTATATACAAGAAGGTTGCAGAAAGTAAGGTTGTCTTCCTCGTATTGTACGTGGATGACATACTCTTGATAGGAAATGATGTCCCTATGCTGCACTCATTCAAGCTCTTCTAATCACATAGATTCTCAATGAAAAATCTATGTGATGCCTCCTGCATTTTGGGAATTAAGATTTATAGAGATAGATCTAAACGGATAATGGGATTGTCCCAATCCAGGTACATTGACACCATACTAAAGTGGTTTAGTATGGAAGAATCCAAGCGTGGGAATTTACCCACGATCTTTGGACTCATTCTCTCCAAAGAGATGTCTCCCAAGACTAATTTAGAGAGAACTCGCATGCAAAGGATACCCTATGCTTCGGCAGTAGGCTCTATCATGTACGCGATGTTATGTACCAGACCCGATATAGCATACTCACTAAGTATAGTGAGTAGGTATCAAGCAGATCCAGGAGAGAATCACTGGACAGCCGTGAAGAACATTCTCAAGTACTTGAGAAGGACTAAAGAGATGTTCTTGGTGTATGGTAACGGAGAACTCAAGGTGGAGTCCTTTACCTATTCGAGCTTCCAAAGTGATAAGGGCTTATTGAAACCTTTAAGTCAGAGTTTCAGAGGACGACTCTAAGTCACACTCAGATTTTGTCTTTACCCTCAATGAAGGGGCGGTGTGTTGGAAGAGTTCCAAACAGGAAACCGTTGCAGACTTGACGATGGAGGCTGAATACATCACTGCCAACGCTGCTGCCAAAGAGGCTGTCTGGATAAAGAAGTTCATTACTGAACTTGGTATGGTTCCATCCATTGAGCATTCAATACCTTTGTATTGTGATAACAATGGAGTTATGGCTTTGGCTAAGGAACCCAGGTACCCTCAGAGATCCAGGCATATTCTGAGGCGGTATCACCTGATCCGGGAGATAGTTGATCGCCGGGAGATCGAGGTCAGGAGTGTTGATACGAAGGAAAACACTGCGGATCCACTCACGAAAGCCATACCTCAGATACAATTTGACAGACTCTTCGGGATGTTTGGTATGCGATACTACAACAGCTGGCCTTAGTGCAAGTGGGAGATTGTTAGTTATGTATATGCCCTAGAGGCCATTATTGTACATATGATGTATATTATAGTGGATGCTTGGATATATATAGAGAGGACTCTCTTGCTCGATATGATAGTATGCTATCTGGTTGCACTTTGTCTTAACATGTTGACTTGTATTGGTTTACTGTCTTACTCTCACATGTTGATAAAGCCCTTGGGATATGTACTTGACTACTAGGACTATGATGAGATCATACTAGTGGGGCCATGGTAGTCAACGAGTACATCCTATAACCGTTCCTAGTCGAGGGTGTATCGAAACAGGGCATCGATACACCAGAGTAGACTAGCGTATACGCATCTTGACCCATATGATGGGCAATGGATGATCCCACATCCATTGGTGTTTGACATCAAAGATGGTATGCGAGTGCTCAGTGGAGACTGGGTACACTGAACGGACTCACCGAGAACTCCTAGATGGATTTATACCTATCGTCAGATAGCGGTTCTCTGGTGACACTGGTATAGGTTAGTCTGTAGACCCGAGATCGTCATAGAGTCTTATATGATTCCTACTGTGCTTTGATTTCCACCTTACCACATCCAAGAGGGCGTGCAAAATGGTGGCTTTTGGGTACAGTCCCGAATCACATGGAGGCAATGAGCGATAGGAGGGGTTTCGTCTCTCCCGGTATAGGGAGTTGATGTTGTGCTGTGCTCGATTGGCTATAACTGGAAGTCCCTGGCCAGGGCTGATATGGAGTGCTGCTGGTAAGAGTTATCAGTAGTTTCTCGACCTGTTATGAGCCTCACATCGACACGACTTATCAGTTACTGGGGTCTGGCGTTTACCACCCCTAGACTTGATATGCGACATATCAGACGAAGAGACCGGACTGTACGGTAGTGTTACTGATTGGATTCATAAGAGAATGTACATGCTTGCTTGTTGATCTTCTGATTGCTCAATAACTGGGTGGCTGTTACGTTTAGCTGACCGCTTGCAGCTTGTGGGTGTTTGATATGATCATCACCTACTGCCGGCGTATTGACGATTCGTTAAAGTCCTACACAGAGGTTTCCTGGCTCAGGCAAAACGGAGTAGGAGCACATATGTGATATGTGTGGGACCGAGAATAATACAATATGAGATACCGTATTCTATTCTCGCAATATGAGATATCGGCCGGGTATATGTGATATAGCCGGGTCATCGGATCAAGTGTTGCTTCGATGAATTGGTACATGTTATATTAGTCGGTTATATGTAATATAGCCGGATTATCGGATCAAGTGTTGATTAGTTAATTTAATGTATAATTATATATGTGATATATTACATTACGTTAATTAATATAAGCTCGCTTAATTGATTCTTTTTCTCACCGGATAATACATTGATGTATATGCGATATATGTTAATTGTATTATTTTCTTTTGTTACATTATACATTATATATGTGATATATAATATTGTAACATGTTAGGGTTACAAATGCAACATGTATTATGAGAATAAAACAAGTTAGGGTTAGCTTTTGGGTTAGCTTTTGGATGCTTCATGAAGCTTTTGACTTTGTCATTTAGCTTAGATATTTTGTGTAGATATTCTTTAACCCAACCCAAACCCTTAACCTTAGTTGATTCTCTACATGAGTTAAAGCCTTCATTGTTAACTCATGGTTGCAATTATAACCACAAGAACAATTCATTATTCATCACAAAAGCTTTCTTCTTCTTCTTCTTCCTCCTTAAAAAAGCTTGCTAGCTTTTTGTTTGTGATGAATTAGTGTGAGAAATTGAAAACAAAAGAGAGCTAAATTCCTACTTCACATTCTCATCTATTCTATCCACTTAGATTAGGGTGTTCACTTCTCTAATTACTTCATTAGTGAAGTGCAAGATTGGGTTAGAGATTCTTCAAGGTAGATCATCTTAGATCAAGAAGACTTCCAGCAAGATGCAACATTCGTCTCATGGAGCCTCCAAGAGTCTGGGTTCATGACGATCACAGCGAAGGGACCTCAACACGGAGCTTATGAAGCGAAAGCACGGACTACAAAGGTTGTAATCCCAAACTCTTAGATGTAAAGTTGTTTACATGCAAAGTTTACCCTAAAACTCTAGTTAAGATCTTGGTTAGAGTTTCATAGCACCCCAAAAATTTTCAATATGGCATGTGTGATGCCTTCCGAAACTTCGCGGTGGTGTTGCGCAACCCTACAAATATTTGTATGTAATATTCTTTTATTGGGACACTTTCGGGTTGAGGTTGTTGTCTCCTTTTGATGTATATTATTTACTTTTCAGCATTAGGATAGACCCAAGGCGAAAGAACAAGTAACCGGGTTCCAGAGTCTAGTGGGAGGCCATCTCGAGGATTCAAGACTGGTCGCTTAACTCTAGAATTGGCAGGGTTGCTTTCCGCTCTCGTTGGGGTCTTGTTAGTGATATATGCCCTAGAGGCCATTATTGTGTCATACTGGTTTGTATATTACATATCGGAAGCTTGAGATATACACGGATATAGTAACTGTCTTGCTCGAAATGGTAGTATGCTACCTGGTTTGTTTCTATCTCAATATGTGCATGCGTTTCTTTTAGCATATCGCTTATACATATTGGTAGAGCCCTTAGGATATTTTCTTGATTACAAGAGTTTTGATGGCAATCATACTAGTGGTGGCTGGGTATTCTATAAGCACATCTTTATATAGGTCCCTAGTCGTAGGATTATTGAGACAGGGTATCGATACACTGGAGTAGACTAGTGTATACGCTTCTCATCCCAGCAGGGGAGATGGTCTGTCCCACAGCCATTAGTACGTCGTACTGGAGATGGTATACAGGTGTTCATTGGGTTATGAGTACACTGGACAGGACTCGTAGGGAGCTGCTGGTGGGTATTATACCTATTGTCAGGTAGCAGTTCCCAGGTGACTTGAGTACAACTTAGTCCGTCGACTTGACACTGCTACTTCACCTTGAGTGTGTTCCCACTGTTCTTAGATTACTACCCTACCACGGCTCAAAGGAGTCATGCAAACAGGTAGTAGTTGGGTGCAGTCCCGAAGCACTTGGAGGCAGTGGCAGTTAGATAGGATTCGTCTCTCCCGATATTGGAGGTTGATATCGCGCTGTGTTCGGAAAGCATTACATAAAGTCCCTGGCCAGGGCAAGCGAGATTTAGTGGTAGGTACTCTAGTTGTTTCTCAGGGTGTTTTGGACTACACTCTGACATGACTCATTGCGCTATTAGGGTTCTAACGGCTACCACTCCCCAGGCCAGATATGCGATACTCTTAGACGAACAGACCGGATTGTACAGAGATTGTCACAGATAGGCTCGGTAGGAGTTCAGATGAGTTTGCTCATCGGCCTTCTTATCGACAGATACCTGGGTAGCTGTTACGTGAAGCTAGTACCGCTGACGTGCTTGTGGTTAAACCCGTTGCCAGCGTAGTGTCGAGTCTTTATTGTCCCACACAAAGGGTTTCCCTGCATCGGGCAAAAGATGTGGAGGCCGTATGGTTTTACGGCAGGGCTTAGCTCACATACGTGTACTTATGCACGTATGATGTTCGGGCGGATAATACTAGTGGGCTTTGGTTTAAGCCGGATCCTAGTATTATATTGATAGATTATTTTCGTCTCTTTGTATCCGTATTTTTCGGAATACGGATACGGGTATGTATATATGGATAGGGGTATTCTTGTAATTTGCTCAATCATACTTCTAGAATAAGAAACCTCCTTTCTATTATAACCATTTAGGTTAAATACTCAATGAGGTGGAGGATGAGGTGTTATTTGACAAAGGATGAAGTATGGCTACTTGGTGACTCACTAAGTGACTTATGGATGACTATTGTGGCAAGGTGGCACTTAGATATTTTGTGAGATATTTTTGTGAGATATTTTGTGGTGAATTATTTGCCTCATAGTCATCACAAGACTTTGCCATCTTCACTCATTCACCTCTTGAACACACTCTCTCCTCCAAAGCTCCTTCTTCTTCCTCTAACCCTAAATGTCTCATGTGTTGAGAAACCTAGGGTATTTAGAGACAAACTAATCCATCTTCACTCTCTACATCATTTAGGACATCTAGTTTAGCGAACTAGGTGCCTTAGTTACCTCGGATTTGAGGTTGGAGCTCAGACTATAGACTCTCGGGTGTATCGTCTTTGACTTGAGAGGACGGACGAGGAGGCCCGATCCGTGTACGATCCGAGGAGCCTATGATGAGGAGGAGGACAGCAAGAAGACACAAAGGACATGGTTCTGTGAGGTATAACTTTCAATTCGAGTAGTTAACCTCATACAGTTTTGCTAGTTAGGGTTTAGTATCGATCCTGGAGTTCAAGTCGGTGTTGCGAAGACCATAAAAATCGTATTTTGCGTATTTCGCCTTCCCGCTAACCTGCGCGGTGCGCGACACCGACTTACAGTTGTATCAGAGCCTACTAAACCTTAACTAACAGTTTAGACAATGTGTAAAACTACGAAACCGAAATAACTCCAAAACATCGAAATCAAAATCCAAGTTTCTGTCAAATTTTTTGGAGGCTCTAAATTTTTTTAAAACAATTGCAGAGTGCTATTCTCCTTTACAGTAAAACGCCCTAGAAAAACAAGACCATGAAACCCTAACTTGGCCGCTAATGTGCCCATTTTCCTGGCCTGGCCGGTCCAAGTATGAGGTTTAGGTTTGGTTTTTCTCTGGTGTTCTTGTCTCTTTGAATTAGGGTTTCAGGTTATGTTTGATTTTTCCAAGTTTGCATATACTGTTATCTTTCTGTTATGGCAATACAGTGTATTTCAAAGTCACAGTTTTAACGTCGTTTAACATGTTTCAGTTGTTATAGTGTTTGTAAACTTCCGCTAATTGCTATATGTCGGTTAGTTGAGGGTTGCACATATCTATGTTGCTGTTGTGGTTTGTGTATATGGAATAGTTGATCGTCGTGGATGAATATCCGTGGGATGTGAGAAGGGAGTTTTCTTTCTTTCATTCGATGTAAATTGTAAAGTGATGTAATATTATTTTGCGGGGCACATCCGGGTTGAAGTTGTAGCCACCGTTGTATTATTTCTTTTACCGTTTTTTGCTCCTAGGATAGACCCAAGGTGGGGTGCACAAACTACCGGGTTCTTGAAGTGCTGAATGGACTACTCATTTTACCGAGGGAGGTTGCTTCACTTCGGGAATTTGGAGGGTAGTTTGCCGCACCCGTAGGGGTCTAGGGTGGGGTTTGGCTATTCATCACGACCGTGGAATCTGTCCTTCGTTACAGGCTTAAATGAAACGCGGAATTCCTTGTATATCCAATATGTTCATATGTGATCTGGAATGTCTATTATTGCGTAAGACGAATGGATATTATATACATGCTATATAGTAGACGTTACATATGTTTTATACCCGCGCTAGTCCATCCCCCGCTATGGCGTTAGTTAAGTAACCTAACAGTGTTAGACGGGGCCCAGTGGCGAATGCGGATGGTATAAGCGTATACGGTATTTTCATTTCTTTCTGCAATGGTAGGTGTAAATGATGGGATTGCATTATATGATTAATGCAAAGCAAACAAACTAAAGCTGAATCGTTGGAATATTTTCAAAACCACTCGGTTTTTCAAAAAGCAAACATTTAAATGCGGAGCCTAAACCACTCCTTTAAAAGCTATCATGGTTCTTTCGATTAAATCAACTTCATACATTCACGGTTTTTCCAAAACCATTCGTAGCCCTCCGTCATTTCAGTTGGGTATTCAGTAGTATTCAAGCTATGTAATTTGACCTTCACCAAAGCATAGTGATAGGTAGCTGTTAAATATTCATCTGTAGCATAGATAGATGCGTTGGTTTGGGATAGTCGTACTACTATTTTGGCCTTCGTCAAGAGTATGTACGGGTGGGTTCAAATTAACCTGGACAATGATGGGTAGAACTTGACTTGCGACTTATGATATGTTGTCCTTCGTCAAGGTCATAGAGCTTGGGGAAAAAATCCACATCAGGAGTTTCTAAAGAAAATGAAACTTCCTAGTGTTGCATACCATTTGGATTGTGATAATTTTGGTAGGATTCCTTCAAGATTATCACACAATGATATTTGGATCCCAATCCTACTGTGAGTATTCGCTACTCCTTGGGAGATTTTTCACTAAACAATCAATGCTATAAACCAAGGAGGCGTCTAGAACGGTGTTAGAAGGGCTACGCCTCTAGGAAAAAGAGGTTATGTAATTAAGAAACTTCACGAAAGCTTTGGAAAACCTCCCTCGAAGTACCAACACCAGCCTGGCCGAAAGGTTAAGAAAGTATTGTAAAAGTGAGATTAATCTTGACTGATTCTTCTTTTATGGTTTGAGGAAGGATTCGAGATACAGTGGGAGCCATCCTGTTTAGATAAACTAAAAACCAATCTAAACTTGCAAGAGCATCATTCTAAGTGTTCTTTCTCTCTCTCCTAATTGCAGCGACCAGGTGACCGGACTTATGTTACAGCTAGATAATAAATTGACTGAACCAGACTATATTGATTGGCAAAAGTTTTTCTAGATGTCCATTACCTATGAAAAGCTGGGACACCTCCTTACTACTAAAGCCCCCGCCGTCCTAGGTCCAGTTTCCACCGTCACGGATGTTGATATTCGTAAGACATCGGAAAAAGACACTGCGAATGCCAAGTGCCCCGTGTTGGCCTCAATGGATAGTGAGCACAAGAGGCAGCACGAGAAGATGGACTTAGCTTCTATCTTCATCCATAACAAAGATTTATATAGAGATCAATTGCATATCGCAAGATATGAGACCTCGAAGGAATTGTTTCAAGCGAGGTTGGCTGTCGGGTCATCTGTAGGGGACCACGTCCTTATGATGATTAGCTATATTAAAGAGCTCACGGACCTGGGGACCACATCGGAGAATGAGTTATGTACTAACTTGATTCTATAGTCTCTCCCTTCTACTTACGCAATAAAGGAAACAAGGGAGACACCCGCTCTTCTTATTGGGGAATCTTCCTCTTCTAGACCCAAGGCGAAAGTCAAGGGAGAGAAGAAGACCGCCTCCACCAAGCCGATAGGCAGTGTCAATAAGGTAGAAGGAAAGGGAAAGGCAAAAGTTTTGGGGCTAACAGTAGGGAAGGAGGGATGTTCCAATTGTCACGGGAAAGGGCATTGGCAGAAGGAATGCAGGGCTTAGAAAGTCAGAATCCAGGATCCGAGGCATGTTGTTGTTGGAGATAGTGCCCTCAAAGTCAATTATTGGATCGCAGGTACGTGATTGCAATGATTGAAGCAGGACCTATACCGATATGACAGTCTTGCTCGAGATGATAGTATGCTATCTGGTATGTCTTTATCATCGTATACATTCTTTAGTTCACTATTGCATGATGATAGAGTCCATAGGATTCTTGCTTGACTACCAGCAGTATGATGGCGATCATATACGTGGGAGCTGGGGTCTGTAAGCACATCCTTAAAGTGTCCCTAGTCGTGGGAGTTTCGAGACAGGGCATCGATACTCCAGAGTAGACTAGTGTATACAGTCGAGACCCCGACGAGGGGCGGTGGCCGGTCTCACAAGCCACTGGTGTCAGTAGGATCACCTAAGATGTATACAGGTGCTCATTGGGTTATGAGTACACCGGACAGGACTCGCCG
This sequence comes from Agapanthus africanus, assembly GCA_030015575.1. Taxonomy (NCBI): domain Eukaryota; kingdom Viridiplantae; phylum Streptophyta; class Magnoliopsida; order Asparagales; family Amaryllidaceae; genus Agapanthus; species Agapanthus africanus. Next base: position 634,044,411 of record CM057338.1, read on the forward strand.
GGAACCTGCTAATTGGTATTATACATATCGTCAGATAGAAGTTCCCTGGTGACATGTGTACAGGTTAGTTCATCGACCTGAGATCGTAATTTGTCTCGTGTGAGTTCCCACTGTGCTTAGATTACTACCCTACCACGCTCAAATGAGTTGTGCAAACAGGTTTTAGTTGGATACAGTCCCGAGCCACATGAAGGCAAGTGAGCGGATCGGCAGGGGAATCGTCTCTCCTGGTATTGGGGGTGAGATCGCGCTGTGTCTAGGAAAGCCATTACACAAAGCCCTCGGCCGAGGCAGGAGATTTACTGGTAGGTACTCCAGTAGTATCTCAGGGTGTTCTGGACCACTTTCTGACACGATTTATACTGCAATTGGAGATCTGACGTTACCAGCCCCGTAGGGCCGATATGCGATACTCATAGACGAACGGACCAGACTGTATGTATATTGTCACTGTTAGGCTCAGTAGGGTTTATGTATGAGTTCGCTCGTCAGCTTCCCTTTCAATCAACACATAGGCAACCGTTACATACAGCTTGTAACTCTGATGTGCTAGTGGTTATACCCAGTGCCAGGGTGTTGATGAGTCATTAGAGTCCCCCACAGACACTTTCCCAAGTTCGGGCGAAACGTTGTAGAGGCCGTAATGGTTTTATGGCAAGGTTCGGAAAATGCACGTGCGTTTTTACACGTGTCATTTTTCGGGCAGATAATACTGGTCGGCTTTGGTTTAAGCCGGATCCGAGTATTATGCTGTGTAGATATAATATCTTTGTCTCAGTTGCATTTGTATTCGGTCGTAATATAAATGCGGGTATATTTATACTGATACGGGGTTATCCTGAAATTCGTTTCAGGATCACTTTTGGAAGTTGCCAGTTTCCTGTTTTCTCTCAGCCGTATTTAACATTAGGTTAAATACGGATTTATCTTTTCTTCTTGAGGGTGAGTCATTGGGTGAGTCGTGTTTCTAGAAGGTTCTAGATGGTGACTAGGATGATGAGGTGGCATGTGACTCATTGATGCATTAAGTGTTCATTTAATGTTGTGATGACAAGATTAAGTGATTCATTGTTTTCATTAATGCATTCATACTAGGTGTTATGATAAGTATCATGTTGTTGTGGTCACCACTCCCTCCTCCTACACTCACCCCTCCTCCATTTATATGGCCGGCCCCTCCTTTGCAAGGGGATCATGATTTTGGAAAAAAGAAAAGGTTGTTAAAAATGAGAAGAAATATTTAGTCCATATATATTTTCATAGCTCATTTCATATCGATCCAAAAGGCAACTTCATTAACCGTTCGTCCATAGTTTTGGACGTAACGAGACAAAGTGTTTTGCTCATTCTCTACTTCATCTTGGTCGTCTCTTCTAGCAAACTTGACGATCGAGTTGCCTCTGTTCAGAGGTGGGAGCCCGTTTAAAGATCCGTCGACGTGGTGCCACCTGGACAAGAAGACTGGAGATTCAGAAGATCGGAGCAGCCGCAACAAAGCGTGGGATGATGGTTGAAGACCGAAGGACTCAGATCGTTCGGTATAATAATTCTACCCACTTTGTATTTTGTTAGTTTAGCTTTAATGGCAGATCCGGGTTATAGTACGCGATAGCGCCAGTTGTAAAAAGTTTTTGTTCCGCATTTGGCGTCTGTTAGACGGCCGGGGCGCTACCGTGGACTTACAGTGGTATCAGAGCCTCACCATTAAGCTATACTAACTTGTGCTAACGCGTTTAAAAGATCGATCGAATGAAATTTCTGAAATCATAATCTTTTAAGCACACAAGTTTCTGTCGATTTTTTAAAGGGTCCAAAAATAATTTTGCATATCACAGAAAAGCGTGCACGGTTTTTTAAGAAAACTGGTAAATTTTGAACACGTGATCCCACATGACCGCTGCGGATCCACGGTCAAACCTAGGGTTTGACCGCGGAACCGCGGCTATACTGTGGGAACAGTGCGTCAAAATTCTTCAATAGGCTTTGCTGTGGAAATTGTGGTTTTTGGTATAGTTCTTTTGGGCCCAGATTTTGTTACTGTACAGCAGATGTACATGGGGCCTACTTTGGGATATTTTGTCGATCGAAATTAAAACGTGTTAGTTTACAGTACTTACTTTATATCTCCGACCGGGAATGTCATTCGATCGGTAAACCGCGTCTAATTGCTATAGTTCTTTTAGACATGTTTGCGAACGTGACATTCGCGTTGATGTTCTGTGTTGTGCTGTGATGTTGCGGATATGTCGTGGTGGATAGCAGGGTGCAATGATAGTGCAGTTTGGATTTATTTGTACATTTGATATTGCGGGGCGAGCGTCCAACATGTGGACTGCCGTCACTGTCTGTTTGTATAATATTCTTTTAGGACACGACCGGGTTGAGGTCGATGTACCCGTTATACATATTTTTCATTTCTGTACTAGGTTTATCCCACGAAGGAGTGCACGGATAGACGGGTTCTGGAGGGAAACGGGTCCATATCTCATGGCTTTGAGAGGCAAAGGGACCTCACTCTAGAATTGGCAAACTATTCGCCGCACTCGTAGGGGGTACAGGATGACCCAAGGAGGGGTGCTCAATTTACCGGATTCCGTGGAGTGCCGGGTGTTCCATGCACTATGTTGTGGGGACTACCTCGCTTCAGGTTTTTGCGGGTAACTTGCCGCACCCGTAGGGGTCTAGGTTTCATTGCACAGGCTATCCACACGACCAGAGGAACGTCGGGTTTCAGCAGCGGCTCTGTGAAACTCGGGGATCCCAGATTATCTGTATTGTTCTGTGATGCTTATTACTTTTCTGTAATGTTGCATATTATCACGCCTGGAGCGATTATTGTATATTGGTATATATATTATTAGATGTTGTATATGTTTTACACCGGCGCTAGCCCAGGCCCCGCTCTGTCGTTAGTTAAGTAACCTAACGGGTGATGACGGGACCCAGTGACGAATGCGGATGGCATATACGTACATTTTATTTTCGTTCTTTTCTGGTGTGATTGATTGATGGGACTGCATTGATTCTTATCAATGCAAGGATAAATCAAACCTATATTTGATGTTGTTGGAACAAATTTTAAAAGGTGTTATTACAAAGATGTTTACTTTTGTTTTGCATAGTGGTATTCAGTTGGAATATCCTGCACCTCATTCGACAAGGCAAGGGCAGATATCCCCTCACCGGGAGTGACCCGTTGGATGGAAGTTTACGTCAGGGTAATAACTTCAATATAGTCGATTACAAGTTGCTTTGTATCGCGGTATTCAGTAGGAATATCCTGCACCTCATTCCACGAGGAAAGAGCCGAGATCCCTTCACCCGGAGTGACCTCTTTAGCAAAGGTTTTTTGTCACTATGTTTTTATAAAAAGCTATCAGATTCCTTCAACGAGATCAAGTTCATTACGTTAAAGGTTTTTCGCCAAAAACCAGCCGTAGCCCTCCGTCATTTCTTTTGGGTATTCAGTAGTATTCAAGCTATGCATTTTATCCAAAGTTAAAGCATAGTGTTTGGTAGCTGCTGGGTATTCATCTGTTGCATAGATAGAAGAGTTGGTTTGGGACAGTCGTTCTGCCATTTTGGACAAAGTCAAGAGCATGTGCGGGTGGGTTCAAATTGACCTGGATAGTGATGGGTAGAACTTGGCATGTGACTTATGACATTTTGACCAAAGCCAAGGTTATAAGAGCATGGGGAAAAAATCACATCGGAAGTTTCAAACATAAAGAAACTTGCCAAGTATGTGCATACCTTCTGGAGTGTGATAATTTGAGTGGCTTCCATCAAGTTATCATGCGATGATAGTTGGATCCCGATTCTCACTGATGAGTTGGTTTACTCTTCGGGTGATCCCGACTAATTCTTCTTTCAGGTTTGGAGGAGAATTTGAGATTACAGTGGAAGGTTTCCTGATTAGATAAAGTGATAACCATTCTGATCTAGGTTAGAGTGCACGCAGAGTGTTTCTTTTCTCTCTCTCTCTTTGGCAGCGACCTTTGACCGACCTAGACTATGACTCAGTGACCAAGTTGAGCGAACCTTCTTAATATACTGGCTTTTGGATTGTCTAAAGTTGCAAAAGTCATTGCCGCTCCTTATTTTACCCTTTGCATTTCTCAGAACACCCCGTATTACTACGGATACCCACTTCGATTGGATAGATTCATCGTATAGTTATATACGAACTCGAAGGAACTTCTTCGAGGATGGATCCAGGTTCAGGAGAAATAGAATAAGGTATTATTCAGTTGTCTTTTATTATCACCTTCTCTCAGGTTGCGAGGGCTCCTTGGTTTAGGAGAGTACACCTATTACGCTTATTGGATAGTCTTATTCCAAACCATAGGCTGGTGCCGAAAGGTAGGGAATGAAGAAAACCAATTAGCCTAAGTAGGGTGTACAGAAGGTAATATGTAAAGACAAAATGAAGGGATTAGAAAGAGGGCAAAGTAAATTGCGACTGTTATCATTCACGACCAAACCGCGTACTTCATCGCCACTCCTATTTCACCTTTACTTTTTCCCAAGTTCGGGAGAAATAGAATAAGGTATTATTCAGTTTTCTTTTATCTTCACCTTCTCTGAAGTTGTGAGTACTCCTTGGTTTAGGAGAGTACACCTATTATGTTTACTGGACAGTCTTCTTCCAAACAATAGGCTGGTGCCAAACGGTAGGGAAGGAAGAAAACCGTTGTAACGTTTTGAAAATCGTTTCGGTGAAATTTCGAAAAAAACGGTAAAATAAGGGGGTTTTCTGTAAAAAGTCAAAATACAAATATCTTTATTATAAAATTAAATATACATAATCTAGCTATGAAATTGCTAGTATTTGGTGTTTATTGAGCCACTGGTGAAATTTCAAATTTTCTGAAATTTTTTCCGAAATTAATTATTTTAATATTATTTTAAGCCGGTAAGAAAATACATTAAATTAGCGATAAATACAAATTTAAATGGTCTAATTTTAATCCTTAAAATCATGTTGATTAAAATCTAGTTGTAATATAAATTTTTAGTATTTTATTTCAAGTTTTAATTGATTTATTTTATGGAAAACAAAAATATAGTTATTTTGAACTAAAACTTGCAAATATGGTATTGTGGGGGGTCTTTTTGCATAGAATTTTTTTGTAAAGTCTCTCACACTCACCCTCACTCCCCTTGGCCGGCCCCAAACTATTGTAGTAGCCCAAGAATTTTATTTCCCTCTTTTTGACCTTAAATCATGTGAGAAATGGGTTAAAATAAGGTTTTTATATATAGTAAAGTAGGTGGGGGTATTATGGTAATTTGGGAGAGGCTTTGACTTGGATTCTTTTCCATAACTCCCCCACACCTCTCCCCACTCCCTCCTCAGCCGAAATTCCTGCAATAAACAGCCCCAAAATTTCCCTTCTCATTTTTCTTCTAAACTCATCAAAATTCCATCAAAATTCCATTTAAACTTCACAATTTCAAGCCCATCCTTCATCCATTCTTCTTAACCTTTCTTGCATGGATTTTGGATGCTAGGAGGCCATCTTTGGAGTCAAAATTTCTTGCTAGATCTCTAGATCTAGAGGTATAATTCTTACCCATTTAAATTCTTATGGTTAGATTTCTTTAAATGAGCTGTTTTAGTGTTAATATTGGTGATATTTTCATCTAGGATCTTCAAGAGAATGTTTTGAGTTAAACTAGGGTTTTTAGCACACCATTACTAAGTTAATTATTCTATTTTGCTATCTAGTGTTTTATACAAACCAAATCTAAGAGTTTAACTGGCTTTTTGGGCTTCAAATTAGTGCTAATTTAGTGTTTCATGTATAGTTTGGGTTGGATTTTGTTAGTTATAAAATTCAAGAAAGGGTTTGAATGCAAGTTAGGGTTTTGTGAAATTGGTGTATGGTTGTGTAATGTATTAGACTCTTATGGCTTGTTAAAACAAAGTGAGTAGCTAGTTGTTAATTGTTAGTTTAAAAATTATGATAATTACGCTAATTTGCTAACTAGCTATTTAAAATTGGTTAAATAATTGGGTTAAAAATGTAATTATGTTTTTATGACATCATTAACATTATTATGAGTGGTTTAATATCTTAGGTTATGCAAAACGAAGCTTAATTGTTGAATTGTGAATTTTTCTTTAAAAGGTGTTAAAAATTGATATTTTTGCAAACTAGGATTTTGGAATTTATGCAAATTGATGAGAATAAATTAGAGGAATGGTTTATATGACTTTGTTATGATATTTAGTGAATATTATGGATGCTAGGTTCGTTTATACATCGAATTTTGTACTAAAACGGTGATTTGTGCTTGCTAGATTTTCGGAAAAATGACTTTTTAAGTGAAATTGGGGTTTTTGTGAATTTTAAGCTATTTTATATTATAATTAGTACTTGTAATTGTACAAATGAGTGTGTTGGGAGTTTTCTCGATGGTTTGGCGTTTGTACGCCGACGTCGAGGGTTTTTGGGTCGATTTGTGAAAGCAACCATAGGTTTTGACCTATGTGGGATTCGTGAGTCGTTTTGGTCATGAGTCGGATTTTAATGCGATACGGTGCGTTATGATATGTAGGTACCCCATGTGGACTTCGAGACGACAAGCAAATGCGTGGCGACGTCGGCACCGGCGAGCGAGGACCAGGTGAGTAGATTTGTATCTACGAGGATAAGTCGGGTGGATGGCGTATAGCACCCCCGCAGTCCGTGGTGGTGTATACGGATGCGTATACACACCAACAATTTATTATATGTTATTTGGGATTAATAACGATGTTTAGGATGGATACTGGTGTGTTGGATTATTTTAGTGTTGCGAACCCTAGGGTAGTGTTGCACTACACATACACACATACATACTTGCATACATTCCTATTTATATGTGCTCATGGGATTCTTTATAGTTATGTGTTCACATGGGTATGAGACTATGTGTTCACATACGAATTTGAGGATGCTACTTGGGATTGAGCTGAGTCGATGAGATTTGTTTTGTGGTTGTGATATCGGTGATATGGCAGGATTCGTACTTGAGGTACGTCCTGGTGTTATAGCGGATCTTAGGACGACGATACGGGTGAATAGTGTTGTTAATAAAATGGTCGACATGTGATCGTGATATAAGATATGATATGCTAGGATATTGATACTAGGCCGTATTGGGCGATGTATACCCCTTGATGATGATATGTGCTAATGATATCGGTTTGTACGAGATTGTCGATCAGTAGTCAGATCATGAGTATCTTGAGGATATTAGTATTGTACTAGACATAGGTCAGTACCCTAGACTACGATCTTGAATAAAGTGGATACCAGAGGAATGGCGTGAGGAATATGATATTGACCCGTACCCAGATTTGGGGATGCCGTACGACGGATTTACGTACGAGCTATATCTTGATGATTGATCCGTACTCTTGACTTGGGATGTCTGATTGTAGATATGGTATCGGATATGATATTATTGAGGCGGGATCACCGACTAATATATATACAGGTATGTATATGGATCGACTCAGATGTTAGGCGGTTTCCCTTCCTGTAGTCCAGCTTGTTAGCTTAGCCCTTTAGTTTAGTTTAGTTGTTAGATTAGATTCGATTCTTACTTATTTCAAAAACTAACGAATGGTGAGTATTTTAAAAGACAGCCCAAGGGATCCTACGGATATTTCAAAAGATGTATCTTTTCATAAAAACACCGTAGCCCCTATTTTCAAAACCCCATGATTCGTGTTATTTCAAAAGGCACCATTTGTAGGACTTATATTAGATTAATGCAGGTTAGTTACAGTTGCGTCTAGTATTCAGCTCCCGCTTATTATTGTGGTTCGCTTCGCATCGTATACTTATGTTATAATTTCTTATTGCAATGCTGATATCATATTGTTAGGACACCAGCACCATTACCGATGATGCGTATGTACCACGTACACTTACTTGCCGGCTCACACACATCTTCATCGGTAATTGCCATGTCACGTACACCTTAGAAAATATTATTGCTTGACTTAGCTTATTAGTTAGTAATTTGACATGATATTAGTGTACCTGCCTTATATGCCAGCTTAACATTGTAGCTATTACTTGTCACTTCATGCATACTGTTATTCATTGTTATGCCTATATTTATGGTTTTACATGCTATTGACGATTTGGATTCGGATTTCCATGAAATTTTCTGGATTTGGGGGGAAAACCGCAAAACTTATATAAACTGATTTCTCTCTTTTTAAATAAAAAAAAGTGTGGTTTTTCCCATGATGTATGAGTCGTCCACCATGAGTTTGCTGATGGATTTCGAGACCTGATTCGAGGAGACGGATGAACCGTTTCGGGTACATGGTAGACCCGGTAAGGTACCCCGGGGCAAGAAGCGCGTGATGATGACGATGTGAGCCTGGCAGGGGAGCACTACCTACCGGTGATTTTACCCGACGCGTCGGATATCCGGAGGATACCGTCGTGGTCTTGAGATGGATGGTAGGGGCCGATCTGGACTGACGGCGCCCTAGATATTGTGATTGAGACATTGAGATTTCGAGATATTGAGGTACAGAGACTGTGATACAGAGATATCGAGTTATTGGGATTACGTTTTATGCTGATGCTAGGCACTGTTTTATGCTGATTTCATTGTGATACCTCATTTTAAAAATCAAAGGAAATCTCACTAAATTATGAAAACAGTTCTTCATTTACATGTATTCTGTTTCCATGCATTCATACCTCATTCATATGATATATTGCTACCTGAGGCACTGACACGGGCACATGAGATTACACTCGGGTTAGATATTTACCCTAGCCTTGTTATAGGTTGCATGTTATATATATAATTGAGGATATATTATGATCTTTGACCTAGGTTGCGTTATTTATGCGATTTCTTTCCGTAGATGTTTTTCTATTCACGAGTTGGCAACTCACCCCCGTTGTGCCACAGTTCTTGCAGGTTTCGCCGTACAGGTTTCATTACGGCTTTGCTGGCACTACTTCCATTTCGGGGTGATTTGCTAGTAGGTGGGTTTATTTGTATCGTACCCCCATTATATATCTTGTATATCATTATTCTGTTGTATCTAGAAGTTCCATCAACCAAACATGTATTTATTTGAGATAGAGACCAGTGATGTTTATTCTCTCGACCTTAGAGTCGCACGTTGTATTTTTGTGGTTTTCCTGTGGTTTTTGAGTTTCCTTTTGAATTTTGATCCTCGCCCTTGGCGTTGTATATTATATTGCTTGTGTGGTTGTGACCGTCGACTGACGAAGAGCTAGCTCCCGCTTGGGGATGCCTTTTTATTGATTTCGTATACTATTCATGTTGTATCCCATTTGGGGGCCAGTATTTACAAAGGAGACTCTGCCGAAATTTTCAGGAAATATTTGATGTTTTTTTTAAACGCATAATTCGGCTATGCTATTAAAACTACTTGATTTAAATTGGTTTTACTTCACTTTACTACTTTTTTGGTTTGGATTTCTGGATTTTCGGTTTACTTAGATTACATACGTCTCGAGACGTTTCGTAGTTTAAGTGCCGGTCATGTTCCATACTTTCGGGACGTGACAACCATTTAGCCTAACGAAGGTGTACAGAAGGTAACGACTAAAGACAAATAAAGGGATTTGGAGAGATAGCAAAGAAATATACGGTTACAGTCATGAATAGGATTATGGAAGAGGCATTACTAGGAATACCAGGATACCTCTACGAGACAATTTAATGTTTCAGTTTCACTGCGTATTGTTAAAAGAAAACTGTTTTCCCGATTAGATACTTATTCCAGGGTATGTATTTACCAGGTTTCATTCTCATAGCTGTATAGTTTTACAGATGATGAGTGGGAGGAAGTTATTGGAAATTAGGTGATCATCCTCATTATATCGGAATTCGTTGTAATTGGAGATATTTGAGGAAGTCGCCTGGGTTATTGCCGGCAGGCATGTATTTGGTTTTGAGTATCCGTTGTTGTGCACCAATTTCAAAATGATATATCCGTACGTTTATTTTTATAAAGTGAGATATAACTTTTTGATATTATGTCGGTGACATTTACCTATATCAGTTGACGATTGGGTATGGAGCATTGAACAACGGAGTAGTTCTTAAACCATAAGTACAGTTTTCAACCTACGACGCACAGTTTTTGAGTTATTCAACTCAGCGGACTTATACAGAGTATTGTATGTTGTCCAGTGTCCATCAGGACAAAGGGGTTGGTCCTCGTACTCTGTTCTGTTTACTTGTAATTTCTCTCGTTTTTTAGATAAGTGTTTCGTTGAAATACTATGTCTAAGTTTTGAGAAGTTGTGGGTATAAGAATAAAGTAGAGAACCAGGTATCGCAAGTATTGGGATTCTTCAAAGAGATCGATGATGTAGATTCTTGTGATTGGTATTTAGTTGATAGTAATGGTTTTGAGAAACTCGTTTCTCTTTCAGGTTACTCATAACTGGATGGATTCCTAAGTTGAGTAATGCTGAGTAGCCACTTTCCATTAAGTTGATATGCACTGGAGACAGCTGCATGATTTGAATCTGGTTCCAATTAAATTAGTGCCTCTTTAGAGCCCATAGGATTCTTTCTTGACTACCAGCGGTATGATGGCGATCATATACGTGGGAGATGGGGTCTGTAAGCACATCCTTAAAGTGTCTCTAGTCGTGGGAGTTTCGAGACATGGCATCGATACTCCAGAGTAGACTAGTGTAAAAAGTCGAGACCCCGACGAGGGGCGGTGGCCGGTCTCACACGCCACTGGTGTCAGTAGGATCACCTAAGATGTATACAGGTGCTCATTGGGTTATGAGTACACCGGACAGGACTCGCCGGGAACTTGCTAATTGGTATTATACATATCGTCAGATAGCAGTTCCCTGGTGACATGTGTATAGGTTAGTTCATCGACCTGAGATCATCATTTGTCTCTTGTGAGTTCCCACTGTGCTTTGATTACTACCCTACCACGCTCAAAGGAGTTGTGCAAACAGGTTTTAGTTGGGTACAGTCCCGAGCCACATAGAGGCAAGTGAGCGGATCGGCAGGGGATTCGTCTCTCCCGGTATTGGGGGTGAGATCGCGCTGTATCTAGGAGAGCCATTACACAAAGCCCTCGGTCGAGGCAGGAGATTTACTGGTAGGTACTCCAGTAGTATCTCAGGGTGTTCTGGGCCACTCTCTGACACGACTTATAATGCTAATGGGGGTCTGACGTTACCAGCCCCCTAGGAACGATATGCGATACTCATAGACGAACGGACCAGACTGTATGTATATTGTCATTGTTAGGCTCGGTAGGGTTTATGGATGAGTTCGCTCGTCAGCTTCCCTTCCAATCAATACATAGGCAACCGTTACGTACAGCTTGTACCTCTGACGTGCTAGTGGTTATACCCAGTGCCAGGGTGTTGATGAGTCATTAGAGTCCCCCACAGACACTTTCCCAAGTTCAGGCGAAATGTTGTAGAGGCTGTAATGGTTTTATGGCAAGGTTCGGAAAATGCACGTGCGTTTTCGCACGTGTCATTTTTCGGGCAGATAATACTGGTCGGCTTTGGTTTAAGCCGGATCCGAGCATTATGCTGTGTAGATATAATATCTTTGTCTCAGTTGCATTTATATTCGGTCGTAATACAAATGCGGGTATGTTTATACTGATCCGGGGTTATCCTGAAATTTGTTTCAGGATAACTTTTGGAAGTTGCCAGTTTCCTGTTTTCTATCAGCCGTATTTAACATTCGGTTAAATACAAATTTATCTTTTCTTCTTGAGGGTGAGTCATGGGGTGAGTCGTGTTTCTAGAAGGTTCTAGATGGTGACTAGGATGATGAGGTGGCATGTGACTCATTGATGCATTAAGTGTTCATTTAATGTTGTGATGACAAGGTTAAGTGATTCATTGTTTTCATTAATGCATTCATACTAGGTGTTATGATAAGTATCATGTTGTTGTGGTCACCACTCCCTCCTCCTACACTCACCCATCCTCTATTTATATGGCCGGCCCCTCCTTTGCAAGGGCATCATGATTTTGAAAAAAAGAAAGGGTTGTTAAAAATGAGAAGAAAGATTTAGTCCATATATATTTTCATAGCTCATTTCATATCAATCCAAAAGGCAACTTCATTAATCGTTCGTCCATAGCTTTGGACGTAACGAGACAAAGTGTTCTACTCATTCTCTACTTCATCTTGGTCGTCTCTTCTAGTAAACTTGACGATCGAGTTCCCTCGGTTCAGAGGCGGGAGCCCGTTTAAAGATCCGTCGACGTAGTGCCACCTGGACGAGAAGACTGGAGATTCAGGAGATCGGAGCAGCCGCAACAAAGCGTGGGATGATGGTTGAAGACCGAAGGACTCGGATCGTTCGGTATAACAATTCTACCCACTTTGTATTTTGTTAGTTTAGCTTTAATGGCAGATCCGGCTTATAGTACGCGATAGCACCAGTTGTAAAAAGTTTTTGTTCCGCATTTGGCGTCTGTTAGACGGCCGGGGCGCTACCGTGGACTTACAGTTGTGGCTTCGGCTTCGGGTGTGTTTGTGATTGAAAATTGTATGTCAATTAACTCTACATCCTGGGTACTAGATACCACATCAGGATCTCATATCTGTAATTCATTACAGGCTTTGAGAAACCGTAGAGTTGTCAGGGCAAGTGATATGACTCTCAGGGTTGCTAACGGAATGAGCGTGGATGCTGTATCCGTAGTGGAATATCACCTAGGATTGATATGTAGGAAGATATTGATTTTACGTAACTATTTGTGTGTACCTAGTCTAGCTTGTAATATCATATATGTATCTTTACTTTCTAAAGAAGGATATGATTTTACATTTGTAAGCGATGTGGTCCACATCCACCTTAATCATGGTTTGATTGAGTCAGGTACACTAGAGGACAGTATATATGTGTTAAATCAAGCTCAGGTTTTCAACGTCCAGAACAAACTTAAAAGAATGTCTCCAGAATTAAATAAGGCTTTCTTGTGGCATTGTAGACCGGGTCATATCAATGAAACACGGTTGACGAAGTTACATAGAGATGGATATTTGGATCTGTTCGAATTTCAGTCTTATGCAACTTGTTAATCTTGTCTGAAAAGAAAGATGACAAAGACTCCGTTCACTGGACACGGAGTAAGAGCGAGCGAGTTCTTGGGACTCATACACAGGGACGTGTGTGGTCTAATGTATACACATGCACGAAGTGTTTATTCCTATTTCATTACTTTTACGGATGATTTCTCTAGGTATGAACATGTCTTCTTGATGAAATATAAATCCGAGTCCTTTGAGAAATTCCGGGAATATAAAATTGAAGTGGAAAAACAAAGAGGCAAAAGTATCAAGACACTTAGATCTGATCGAGGTGGTGAATACTTAAGTGCCGAGTTCCTAGATTACTTAAAAGAGAATGGAATTCTCTCTCAGCTTAGTCCTCCATACACACCTGTCACGACCCGAAATAGCACATGACTGGCACTTGAATCATGTGAAGTCTATAGGACCTTGATCGGAAGAATTAAAGTTTACCGCAATCAGGACGGTGTCGCTATGCAGCTAGCCGGTGAGCACGGGTCGGTCCACAGGGAGATGGTGGTATCTTACCTTCTTGTCTTAGACGAGTCAATAAACAATCTGTATGTTTGTTCAGTCTAACCTATGTGTTTATTTGCAAGTATAAAGTTGTTAAGAAAAGATACGAGATTGTAAGCTAAGAAATCCGTACTCAAAACCTTTGAGCCGAGTCTTGACCAATTGAAGCTAAGCAATTGGCAACAACGTGGATTAGGGGATTTAAGCGCGGTATTCGTGGAATCCGGCTTATTTACCCTTGTCCTTCCGTTCTTGTCTCTTGCCTTCACCTCCGGCCAAACCGAACGCAACCGGTCGTGGTTAGGAATCACCGTTACCTTGTCAGGGTAGGGTGCCTAACGGAGCGCTTGCGTATGGTTTGGGCGAAGTTCAAATGAAAAATAATGGGAAAAGGAATTGGCAAAGAAATGTTAACTTATAATACCGTATTTATTCTTAACAATAATAATTACATCATTCACAAAATGAATAAAAGAGAACAAAAAGAAAAGAACAAAGAAAAGAAAAGATTACAATTAATTAAGTGCAAGGAATTTAAGTGCATGAAATAAATTGCAAGTAATAAAAAGCAAGTAATAAAAAGCGAGTAATAAAAAGAACAAGAAATGAAAAATGCAAGAAAGTAATTACAAGAACCGTAGAACTCAAAACAAGCATGGGATCAATAGCCAACCCTTAAACTTGCAAGCTCAATTAAGAGGTTGCAAGATCAAGGGAAGGGTAGAGAACGCATGTGAATTGAAGTACTAAGGAGTGAACAAAATACGACCCTTGAGATCAATAACTAATCCTTAACCATTCAAGCTCAATGAAGAGGTTGAATGATCAAGAGAAAGCAAGAATCTCAAGGGGAAGAAGAAACACAAGAGAATGATACAAAACCCTCATCTTCATTGATCTCCCACTCAAAAGCTCTCACTACAATTTCATGGAAAAAGAATGAAGAAGAAGAAGAAGAACTATACAAAAGACTACAAAGGAGGAACAAAAGAATGACCCTTGGCTTAGCTCAGTTTTGCTGTATTTATAGGCTGGAGAATGGAAATCTAGGGCAACCACCAGAGCACATGGGAAGTACCCAAAATGCCCCAGAAAAACGACTTTCTGAAGCCTCCGTACGGCCGCGTTTCCGCGGCCAATACCCCCTATTGGCTGCGGAAACGCGGCTCCCTTGGTGAGTTGGGCTCTGGGCTTTTGTGAGGTTTCCTGTTTTACTGTTCCCTTCAGTGTGGTATGGTTCTTTTCACAGAAACTCTTCACAATACTTCCCAGAATTTCAGCACAACAAAGATGTGATGTGATGTGGATCTTTTGCCATGATTTCCTCGAGCTCCGCGTAGATTTCTCGGATCTTGTGTCGACCTAGAGCTTTGTGCATGACATGACAATTGATTTTCCATTTTGTCCATTAAACTGGCATGTGGTAACACACGGATAGAGAGCGGAGACCGTGTTTTATCAGTTGTTGGCAGTAATCCGGAATTTGTCGTACTTTTCCATGATATTCACTGTTCAGAGCTGAGAATCTGTATTCTGCAAATATGTAGCAAACACTTATCAAAAGCACCTACCTATAAACACACGAGCGTAAGAATGGGCGGTATGAAATGCAGTATTCTTGTATGAACAAATACCCCCAAACTTAACTTTTGCTCGTCCCGAGCAAAACCAATTATTCATAAAAATATAATGATAACCGCACTTTCGCAGGGAACGCGATTGCACTGAGCGCGTGCAACAAGCCGTTAAACCTCTAGGTGTCCCTAGTAGGAGGAGTGTTGTCTCCTGAGGGTTTTCAGCGGATTACACCCACAAAATCCCGTCAAGCTAGTTTGTAAAATGACTAAGATTCAAACCCTAAAGTTTTGTTTTAGAAAATAACAATTCTATAATCCTAAGTCTAGACCATCGAACCTTTATTTTTCACACTTCGCTTCTTATTTAACTACAGATTTTATATGTCTTTACGTGTAGTGCAAATAGTGTCGTTAAGTTCCAGAAGGATCGATTAAAGTCATCATGTCGCACAATAAAGCCCAGATAACAATTTTAAAAGGATCACATAAGTTTTATAAAGAGTTAAGCATTTTTCAAGTTTCGTTTTCCAGTAAGGTTTCAACTTCAGAATTTCTATCTTCCTTAACAGGAAACTAAGTCGTATTTTTCACTCCACCTTTTTCTTGTTTTCATTTCATACACACCTCTGTGATCGTGCAATAGTCTTTATCATAGAATAAAACCTTCATATCTCCGTTAAAATTTTTTTTTTAAAAGCCTGTCTTTTATCAAGATTATTCTCACACAAAGAACCGTTAGGAATTTTAACTCGGAGAGAACACTTGCTTGACTTTGTTTTAAATTGGACTTTCTAGGCTTCTTAGCGAGCTTTGGGCCAATGCATCCAAACCAGTTGGTTTTAAGGCATTAGGTGTAGAAACACCCCAGCGGACTTAATTACTCAAGTTACCTAGGTCCAAAAACAAAAGACAGTTTGACGTGAAAATCAGATGATTCAATACGAACGGAGATATAACCGGTAGTTCAATTATTTTTTTTGGATAAAAGACGTGTTTAGTGGATTTGGTGTGTAATCATTCCAATCAAGTTTCCGATGGGTTATTTTTCAGACTTAGCTCCAATTACGGCATCAATAACATTCCTTCATATTCGCTTTACTTCATAAACTATTCTTGACATTACTTATTTCAGAACAAACCTATTTGATCCTCAGAAAATCATTTATCTGTTTAAAAGTTTAAACATGAAAGACTTTTCATCTAATTCCAAAAATTCACGACACGTGTAGTGTGATGTAAAGACGTATATCAGCTATAGTTAACTTCAAAGGAGAGTTATCTTTCAGGTTTTCAAAATCCAAACATAAGATCTAGTTATTCTTATTTTTTCAAACAAAAACCGTCGAATGTTGAATCAGAGTTCTTCCACAAGCTAACTTGACAAAAAGTTTTTATATTTTTAGAAAATTTTCAGATTTTTATGGATTTTATGGATTTAATATGCAGATGCAAAATATACATATGAATGCGAAGGAAGAAAGCTTACCGAGCACACCCCCAAACTTAAACTTGACAGTGCCCTCACTGTCAGGCTATACCAAGAGGGTTAAAATTGCCGGCGCTTCCTAGAAACAAATTATATACAAAACAAAAAGGAAAACAAAAATATATACAAAAAAGTGTCCCCCCCAAACTTAAGTAAAACAGTGTTTCTACTGTTAAGCGTTGAAATTCAGGATTTAGGGGGGAAAGAACAGTATCAAGCTATACAAGGCCTTACACAGGCCAAAAGTTAACACCAACCATTCAAAAATTTTATTGTGATAAAACAGCGGCTGGTGAAAGAAGGTGAAGAGGTAAGAAATGGAGATTACGCGAGACCGTATGCGGAGAGAAGCGGGATACGGTCTCGGTATATGAGAGGAAGAAGAATGGCGGAAGGGAAAAAGAAGTGGAATACGAACTTGAGGGTGCAAATGGAGTAAATAGATTAGCACAATTTGTGATGAGCGAGGTGTAAAAAGCGATTGTGCTAATATATTTACCCGTCGAGAAATGGGGTCAAATCCCTCAAGATTCGTGAGAAACCATGGGTACGCCGAACTTGGTAAACCAGACACAGTAAATGAAAGTGAGACGGGTTCTTGCAAGGTCGGAACGATGGAAAGGATGGAGGGAAGTGGTTGAGGAAGGGTATCGGTTAAAGGTTCAGGAGGGTGTACACAGTCAGTGGAAGGAACATGATGAATTGGAATATCCGACTCATCAAGCAAAACTGGTTCATCCTCAAAACTATCCTCAATATTCTCCTCAAAATTTAGCACATCCATGCTCTTCTCTTCAAAGTCCAGACGCATATGGGGTTCGGGAAAAACATTTAATGACTCGGGATGATGATTTGAAGAGACAAACTCAGCCAAATCTACGGGTTCATCATCCAAAATATCCCCAGCGTCAATATCCTCAATCAAGTGAAAATCAAAATTCTCTGACACCTCATCAAAAGCATGGATATTAATCGATTCTGGTTCTAAGATATAGGTGTAGAGGTCAAAAGGATTAGGTATGGTTTCACTTGGAAGGGACCCTTCACAATTGGGCAAATCAAACACTACGAAGTCGCACAACTCATTCATCATTCTATCTTCAATTGATAAATCATGTGGGATACTCGATAGACTTTCAAAACAGGAGTTGTGGGATTCAATTTGGGACGGGTAGATTTGATTTGGAAGGGGGTACATCTCACTCTCTCCACTCAAATTGACAGCCTGTCCGACCGCCTCTTCATACATTGGAAAATGTGGAGCTAGTTGAAAACTAGCTACCGGGTCACTAGGTTGTATGAGGGCGGTCATGGACGCATCCAAATCCATCATCTGTTGGTACGACGCTACCCTAAAGTCTTCCAAAGACTGTTCCAGACTAGACATGGGTTGGGAAGGGGTTTCAGTAAAAGATTCAAAGTTGTTTGGATACTGAAAACTCCAAAATGGCGGTTCTGAAGCAATGTCTAGGGAAGGTGAAAAAGTAGGGTAGGATTGGTAGGAGTTGAATGGCTGGACAGGAGCAGGATCAACATTTGGATAGGAAGGTGAATGGAATTGTTGATCCCAAGAATTTGAAGTGGTGAAAGGAGTGAAAGATCGGCTACGGGATTGTTCTATACGTTCTGCAATAGACATAGGTCTTGGAGTTGCAACATGACTCGAAGAAGGGGTATCAACGTAAGAAGGGGTGAATGTTTGAAATGGTTGATACGAAGTGGATTGCGGAGTCAAATTGTTTGTCCTAGACGCGTCTATCCGATCTTTCAAAGAGATTTTGGGCATGGAGGGATCGTTCGATGTTCGGCCAAAGCAAGAACCGTAAGAAGTAATGTCTGGTTGTGGGTACCAAAGTTCGGCAAGAGTTTTGCGAGGTGGGGTACCCATGATATGAAGAGAAAGAAAGAAAGGCAGAGAAAAGGAGGGGGAAAAGAATGTGATATTTTTTTTATTTTTTTATTTTTTTATTTTTTAGATATTAACAAAAGAATGAAATATACACACAAAAAGAATATGGAAAAAAAAAACAATCACGACACAAAAAATACCACACACCTAATCGTTCTAGGGTTAACCTAGGTCAACTAGACCTGCTCCAGAACTTGATTGTCGAAGTAAAACTGTGTCGAGAAACAGGCTCAAGATACACTGATCACGAGGCCAGGTAAGTGCAGAGATAAGGGGAGGTTGTCCAACGCTTTCGCGAAGTTCCTTAATTAAATAACCCTTTCTCTTTCGGCGGTTGCGCCTTTAACACTTTCCTAGACACCCCGTAAACAATATACCGTTAAGCGAGGTTCTAAACACAATTAACTTCTCCTAGTGAGCGCGAAGTCATTAAGGCTTAAAGTCTAATTTCTTTTAAAATTTGTGCGGGTAAACGTTATGCTCAAGTTCGTGATTTGTGGGCCACGGAAAAGGTGATGAAATCCTTTACCGTATGTTGTGGGGTTCGCTTGCCCTTAAGTCCGTATTAATGTATGCAATGCGCAATTCAATAAAAATTCTATAAAGAATCAAACAATCGTTTTTTAGTTTAAGCGCGGCACTGCAACAAATACGGGTTAGTCAATTTTTAGCGTTTGCTAGCGAACTTGCAAAGAATCCTGCAAAGAATAGAATATTGGATGCGTCGGATTTGAGAAGAAGGTGTTTAAGAAATACGTACCGTTAAGTTTTTGGGTTAGGAAACCCCCGTTGAATCAAATCCGGTAAGCTTGAAAAGGTTCGTTTGCGCGGGTCAAACTACCCGGATCTTTGGCACTGTACTTTGCAATCACCTTAACTTTGAACGTACACTTTGCTCCCCACAATCGCAGTTTGCAAATCCGCAAAAATCTGCACTCTTGCCCACAAAAATGATAAAAAATAACAAAAAGATTTTTTTATTATTATTATTTTTTTTATAAATATATACAAAAAGAATATTAACCCGAATAACGAGAAAGAAAATACGCTACCGTCTCCCCGGCAACGGCGCCATTTGATCGGAAGAATTAAAGTTTACCGCAATCAGGACGGTGTCGCTATGCAGCTAGCCGGTGAGCACGGGTCGGTCCACAGGGAGATGGTGGTATCTTACCTTCTTGTCTTAGACGAGTCAATAAACAATCTGTATGTTTGTTCAGTCTAACCTATGTGTTTATTTGCAAGTATAAAGTTGTTAAGAAAAGATAAAAGATTGTAAGCTAAGAAATCCGTACTCAAAACCTTTGAGCCGAGTCTTGACCAATTGAAGCTAAGCAATTGGCAACAACGTGTATTAGGGGATTTAAGCGCGGTATTCGTGGAATCCGGCTTATTTACCCTTGTCCTTCCGTTCTTGTCTCTTGCCTTCACCTCCGGCCAAACCGAACGCAACCGGTCGCGGTTAGGAATCACCGTTACTTTTTCAGGGTAGGGTGCCTAATGGAGCGCTTGCGTATGGTTTGGGCGAAGTTCAAATGGAAAATAACGGGAAAAGGAATTGGCAATGAAATGTTAACTTATAATACCGTATTTATTCTTAACAATAATAATTACATCATTCACAAAATGAATAAAAGAGAACAAAAAGAAAAGAACAAAGAAAAGAAAAGATTACAAATAATTAAGTGCAAGGAATTTAAGTGCATGAAATAAATTGCAAGTAATAAAAAGCAAGTAATAAAAAGCGAGTAATAAAAAGAACAAGAAATGAAAAATGCAAGAAAGTAATTACAAGAACCGTAGAACTCAAAACAAGCATGGGATCAATAGCCAACCCTTAAACTTGCAAGCTCAATTAAGAGGTTGCAAGATCAAGGGAAGGGTAGAGAACGCATGTGAATTGAAGTACTAAGGAGTGAACAAAATACGACCCTTGAGATCAATAACTAATCCTTAACCATTCAAGCTCAATGAAGAGGTTGAATGATCAAGAGAAAGCAAGAATCTCAAGGGGAAGAAGAAACACAAGAGAATGATACAAAACCCTCATCTTCATTGATCTCCCACTCAAAAGCTCTCACTACAATTTCATGGAAAAAGAATGAAGAAGAAGAAGAAGAACTATACAAAAGACTACAAAGGAGGAACAAAAGAATGACCCTTGGCTTGGCTCAGTTCTGCTGTATTTATAGGCTGGAGAATGGAAATCTAGGGCAACCACCAGAGCACATGGGAAGTACCCAAAATGCCCCAGAAAAACGACTTTCTGAAGCCTCCGTACGGCCGCGTTTCCGCGGCCAATACCCCCTATTGGCCGCGGAAACGCGGCTCCCTTGGTGAGTTGGGCTCTGGGCTTTTGTGAGGTTTCCTGTTTTACTGTTCCCTTCAGTATGGTATGGTTCTTTTCACAGAAACTCTTCACAATACTTCCCAGAATTTCAGCACAACAAAGAGGTGATGTGATGTGGATCTTTTGCCATGATTTCCTCGAGCTCCGCGTAGATTTCTCGGATCTTGTGTCGACCTAGAGCTTTGTGCATGACATGACAATTGATTTTCCATTTTGTCCATTAAACTGGCATGTGGTAACACACGGATAGAGAGCGGAGACCGTGTTTTATCAGTTGTTGGCAGTAATCCGGAATTTGTCGTACTTTTCCATGATATTCACTGTTCAGAGCTGAGAATCTGTATTCTGCAAATATGTAGCAAACACTGATCAAAAGCACCTACCTATAAACACACGAGCGTAAGAATGGGCGGTATGAAATGCAGTATTCTGGTATGAACAGACCTCGCCTAATTCAAGTAAGCCAAAAGCCCAGAAATCTAAACCATTTTAAAGAAGAAGTGAAGGAAAACTTAGTTTTAAAACAAGTGGTTTAATAAAATAAGTGGCATTAAACATTTAAAAGCAACGTCATATTTTCCCGAAAATTTCGGCAGAGTTTCCTTTGTAAATACTGGCCCCAAACGGGTACAAACAGGAATATATATGAGTAATGCATAAAGGCATCCCCAAGCGGGAGCTAGCTCTTCGCCAATTGGTGAAACAACCACACAAGTAATATAATATACAACGCCGAAGGGCGAGGATCCAAAACTCAGAAAGAAACCAACATACTCAAGAAAACCAGAGAAGAATCATAATAATACAAGCGCGCGACTCTAAGTTCGAAAGAATATACATACTGGTATTCTAAGTCTATAAAATAAAATACAAGTCTAGTTGATGGAGTTTACTAGATACAACTGTAATAAATAAAAGCGCAACAGTGGTCACGATGCAAGTGAACCCACCTACCAAAGCAATCACCCGGAAGGAAGCAGTGTGCCAGCAAGCCGCAACGAAACCTGTACGGCAAAACCAGCAAGAAACTGCGGCACAATGGGGGTGAGTTGCCAACTCCTGAGTAGAAATCATCAACGAGAAGAAATCGCATGTATGACTCTCTCCTAGGTCATACAATAATATTCTCAGAAAATATAACCTGAAGCATCTAATAATTGCAAGGCTAAAGGGTAAACGTCTAAACATAAGTGTAATACCAAGTGCTCGTGTCAGTGTCTCGGGTAGCAACATATCACATATATGATGTATGAATGCATGAAAACAGAATACATCTAAATGATAAAACTGTTTTCTTATCTCAGTGAGATTTCTGTATAAAAATCGAAGTATCATCAATGAAATCAACAGAGAATCCGTGTCAAGTATCGACACAAAATATATATCCCAATGTCTCAATATCTCAATATCTCAGGCTTCGGCAATCCGGACCGACCCATAACATCAAATCTCAATATCTCAGGCTCCAGCAATCCGGACTGGCCCATATCATCAAATCTCAAGACTACGTCGGTATCCTTCGGATATCCGCCGCGTCCCTGCCGGGCTCAACGCCACAATCTGTGACCATCATTTCCCGGGGTACCGCATAGGGTCCACCATGCACCTGCTGACGGTTCATCCTCCTTCTCGAATCGGGTGTATGATACTGCTCAAGAGCCGAGAAAACTCATGGTGGGCACCTCTCACATCATAATACGAGAAAACCGCAAATTTCTATGTTTTGAAATGAAAATGAGTTTATAAAATTCTTGCGGTTTCTCCAAATCCAGAAATCTCATGGAAAATCAGAAATCCAAAACTCGAGAGTAAATAAACAGTGCATTACCGGCATAAAGCCCCATAATATTGCATGACCAATGAATATATATACATGCATGGGTATCTAAACAAAGAATGCAATATCTAAATTAGCATGGTAATAACATATTGGGACTATCAGCTAGCAAGCGATTTCAATGAAATACTATTTTCTAAAGTGTACGTGACATGGCAATTACCGATGATGATGTGTGTGAGCCGGCAAGCAAGTGTTCGTAGACATACGGTAATGGTGCTGGTGTCCTGACAACATGGGTTCATAATAATTAAGGAAAAAAATGTACAAGTATGCAATGCGATAAGAACAACATGAATTTAACGGAAAATGAATAATAAACGCAACACTGAAGAATATTCAATTTTATACACGAGTCATACAGCTTTGGCATTTGAAATAGCACAAATCGTAGTTTTGTTTTGAAAATAGGGGCTATGGTGCTTTTAAGAAAATAAACGTCCTTTGGAAAATCCGCAGTATCCCTCGGCCTGTCTTTAAAATACTCACGATTCGTTAGTTTGAAAATAAGTATGACTCGAGCCCAGTCTAATATCTACCTAATAAACTACAGGATGAAGCTAAGAGACTAATTGAACGGGTAAGGAAATCTACCTAAGTCCGAGTCGATATACCTAATAGTCGGTGATCCCGCCTCAATACCGTCACGTATGATAAAATATGTATAATACGACATCCTCGAGTCAAGAGTGCGGATCAATCATCATATTTATACTTCGTACGGTAAAATCCATCGTACGGCATCCCAAAATTGGCGTACGGGTCAAATATCACATTTATTTCATTATTCATATGGTATCATTATCATAATGTCATGAACCAAGAGTACTGATCTAAAGTCTAGTACATTCTGATACCATCAGCATATATCCGCGTATGTAAGAAAACACATCGCCCATCAATCCGCTATAATATCATGTCGTATATCATAACACGACCCAAATCACATAACCGATATCACGACATAACCGATCTCACGGCATCATGCCCGATCATATTGACTCACCTCTGAGTATCATATACTATCATCATGACCCGTGTGTGTATGTGTGTATCAACACATCCACACACATACACACACACACACACATATATACATATAACCATATACACCAAAGACATATCACGTGTGAGTGTGTGTGTATGTATCAACCTATGTTCTAGGGTTTCGCGACTAAGAAATTAAACTAAAAACGTTTTCTTCCCACTACACGAAAACTAACCCATGCTCTCCTTAAATCGTTCATGCTAATTATTCATGTATCACAACACACCTAAATATATAAATATAATATGCTCACGTACTACACTACGAAAATGCGGGGGTGCTATACGCCATCTACCCAACTTCCCCCGTAGATATACATCTACTCACCTTGATCCTTGCTAGCCGAAGTCGATAACGCCTTGCTCCTTCTTGTTATCCGAAGTCCACGTGAGGGTGCCTACATATACAAACACATAGTATCGTAAACAGAATCGCATAAGAAAACCAAAACGGCACACGAATCACACACAGGTTAAAAGCTATGGTCTACGCATGTAAGAATAACAAAACAACCCTCGAGATTGACGTGCAAACGTCACACCGCCGATTCAAAACCGAAATACTAAAATCCAAGTCATAAATAGTCGCAAAACCAAAGTAGCAACATAAGAAAACACTTCCAGATTTTGTTCTAGGTGAAATTTGCCAATTCTGTATATGGGGTAGGTTTAATTTGCCTAAAATGGTGACATGGACCAAACACGAGGCGATTCCATCGCACCAAGGCCTCAATTTGCGGCCAAAACTTGATTATTTATGGCCAAAGTAAAGGGTTAGTGTCTCGGGTCGTGGGTATAGCTTCCAGGTTGCCTGCACACATCTCAGTAATTGCTACTTTACTTATAGAGCCCCCGGGTGATAGCAGATCTCGAAACAACATAACAATTCCTACACAAATCCGATATCGGGGATTTCTAAGTTCAATTATTGGGTTTAAATCTCTGGTTTTTGTCCAATATACTATCACTAAAGGGGGTTTAAGGTCACTACTAAACCTCAATTGCACCATCTCAATTCAAATCAAACCCTAACCTCAACTTGGAATTTTCAAAGACCACTCAACCTCAATTTATCAACTCGAATCTATAATAGGAGTTAAAGGAAACTAGATTCTAAGCTAAGGGTGTAGAGAATACCTCATTTGGCAACTCAAGAATTTTCTTGAGTTGCCCCAAGTGCTCAAAATCTCATTTTGTTTAGTCCCCCATGCTTGTAGTGAGCTTGTGCATGAATTTTGTGAAGAGGATGAAATGTTTTGATGTATAAATGAGGGTGTTATGAGGAGGTAGAGGTGGTGGAGGGAGAGGGCAGCCATGGGAGAGGAGAAGGGAAAAAGAACCAAGGAAATGAAGTGATGAATAATGGCTAAGGTCAAAGGAAACCCCTCACCTTCTCTCTCTCTCTTCTCTCTCTTGCCTATACCTCTATTTTTTTATCCTTTTCTTTATCTTTTCTTTTCTTATCTTTTTCTTTTATTTTCATAACACATTTGTAAAAACCAATATAAAGCCACGCACAAATGAAGACTTGAAGTCATGCTACAAAAAATTTAACAAGTATTTGCAACATGATTTGTTGCATGTTATGCACATATCATACTTAATGGAAAATTAGTAAACACTAATCGGGTTTAGTAATAATCCATACACAATTAATCGTATACTAAGTTGTAAAATTCCTAAATTTTTCATAAATTCTTTTAAATCAATAATTGATATAACTTTCTAAATATTTCCGAATTTATCGGTATATAATCATACCATATCGTTAAAACCAATCCTTGCACTTAATAATATTCCTAAAATTAATTATTTAATTATTTAAATTCCCAAAAATAATATTTTATTTTTCTGAAATGTTACAGTTTTCCCCCTTAAATAAATTCTGTCCCCGAATTTAAATTTAATCCCTCCAAATACTAAAACATTTCAGCAAAATAATTAAGTCGTCGGTGCTCTGAAATCATCAATACTTAAAACACCTCTTAGCGCAATGCATGCGCATGAAAACGAGTATATAACTCAAACTCTAAACTCCATCAAGCATCATGCAATCATCGGAGTCATGGGGAAGATACCAATGTCAAAGTCCAATACGAAAACCAACATTATATACTCAAGACTAAAATATGTACATAGTACGCATCATTGTAACTTCGTCGAAACATCTGAAAAGAAATGCATGCCAAACCCTTTTTTTTTCAAGTCGATGTGCGATGCGCATAACACGGCACAAGTAGCGGACGTTTTTTGTAAGAAAGTAACTATATATACATATATGTCTTTTGTTTAAAATACACGTTCCGCCGTTTTGAAAGTAATTTAGAAGGGTTTCCTTTGTAACATGTTTCGTGTCATCTCGGACACATAGGAAAATACCGAGACTATAGCTCCTTTTTGGAAATCCCTTCGGTAACTATCGATGCATGCAAAAATATATTCAGGTACTATCCTCGGACTAGTCCTGCTCTGTTACTATACCAAATAGTAAATATCATAAAACATACTGCTCCAAAAGAAACCAATCCCAAAATGTGTATAGGAATGCCACGTGCGTCTGGTGCGCACAAAAATCAAAATCAATGTGCACAGAACAAAATCTCAGTGCAACAGGTGTGCACGAAAACATCTGTCAAGGGCAACGAGTGTGCCTGACAACAATATCAGGTGCATCTAATATGCATGAAGAATCCCGATCTAGTGCATCTGGTATGCACCAAAATCGCATCAAGCGCGCCAAGTATGGACAAGAATCCAACTCAAGTGCACAAGGTGCACGGAAACAAATATCGAATATCACAATCGAAGTCGACGGTATACAACAAACTTCAATCCAATTCAGGTATACCGTGGTATAAAATCTCATAACCACGTGCATCAGCGTGCACAAAATCAAATCAAAGTACTAAAAGTGCATGAAAACTACACCAAAGGAACAAATCAAATCACCTATCTACCGTAGGCATGAAATCAATATCAAACATTTCGAACGACATCAATCGAAATCGAGTGCAACTGTGGTGCACAAAAATCTCAATCATGCAAATAAATAGCCCAAAATACCGAAATGCAAAATGACGGACATATGATATTCGAATCACCAAATAGCAAATCGTAAACACTGTCGTCGATGTGTCCTTCCTTTAAGTTAAGAAGGTGTCGGTGCATCCAAAGATAGCAGAGCAAGATATCTACTTGCCTCCTTTTCATGGTCTGGCGCCTGGTGCCCTTAGGCTCTCGTCTCTCACAGCGAATTGCCAGTTACATAACTCCTCGGCTCAACGGCCCAATATGGAAATGATGACGGAAACAGTTCCGCTCTGGCACATCCTCTAAAATCTCTGTCCAACTATCATGATCACTCATAACATGTCTCGTCGATGATGCCGAACTCTGGCCTACTGGGTGTGGTAGTACGACCGATTCTGGGTCCAAATCTTCTCGTGTAATATTCCAGAAAGATTCTGTCAGGGTTCCTCCCAAATCTCGTTTCTGCCGAACTGCATGGAATTTATCACCCTTTACTAAATCCATTTCTTGTTCCGGAATAGCTGCATACTCATCACGGCTTCTTCTAAAAGATATATCCATATTCAACGCCTCTGCATGCGTATCACATCTCTAATGTCAACGCAGTGGAACTTCATCTCGTCACAATATCGTACGAACTCTTACTCCACTTTTCTCTAATGTCGACTCATTCAGACTCGTCTCTTCGTAGCTGTATGGACTGTGCTACAAACGGCTATACTCATCTCTAGAGTCTCCATTCTAAAACTACGAACTCGATAGCTCAGTATCCAGTAGTAGGCATCTTGCCAATTACCTTCTCAGAAACTCGTTCAAATTATCGGAGTGATGCACTTAGGCTCGTCCTCCCTCGATCGACTCACCACGTGCCTGTGTGAAGTCCTCTCTAGCTGAAATTATTCAATCTGATGACCTCGCATCGGGGTATGCAACGAACCACATGTCCTAGTCATTCATCCATGGGTGACTAGCGATCTTCTGTCAAATCCCTAAGTATAAACTGTAAGTCCATGCTACCTCTCCCGGTACTTACGGGCTTGCGGAAGTGGTGAAAAACGATTTTTCAAGAGGTGGTAACATGGACTACAAATACGGATCTTTGTTAAACAATCTACCAACAACCTAACTAGGAGTTTTACCTACTCTGTTTGGGGGTTATACCATTCTTGAACTCCTTCATCTTCAACTCTTGTGGTGTACGGACCGGCCTCTCCTCGTTGTATTCTCGCGCCGAAGACGGATCCACCTGAAAGCTTCTACCTTTGGATTCTTCTTTGAACTTTGAAGAAACTAGAACACTTGGCTTGCTAGGCCCTGTGAACTAGAATGAGTAGAGGATTGTTTTGGTGTATTTTTATCTGTATGGCAATAAGTCTCAACACATGAGAATGGTTTGCCTTGAGCTAGAGAGAGAGCAAGAGGAAGAAGGAGAGAGCTTGAGAATGAGAAAGCTCAAAAGAGAGAAAGGAAATGAAAGAATGAGCCTCTCTTTTCTCATCCACCCTCTCATAATCCAAAAGCATCATGAGCCATAATGATAATCAAGTATTATGTGATGGTTATCATCTCACAAAAGGCAAGATCATTTCATGCATTAAATGCAATGTGTGAACAAATAAGCAAGCCAAAAGTCTTTGCATGAAATGATAGCAATAGTAATGATGGTGGTCAACAAGTCCAACCTAGTCAACCGGTCAACAAAGTCAACAAGTCAACAAGGTCAACCTTTCAACCCAACCATGGCACAATAATACTTAATTATCATTAACCATATTTCTAATTCTCATTAGGGTTAAGCAAAGGTCAACAGTCAATAACCCTAATGAGAATCTTCTGCCTTTGTCTCTGTCAACTGTGTATACACACCCACATCCGCGTTCCGAGGAACACGAATGCAAACGAGATAAAATCAAACCCAAAACGTATACTAGGATCTGGCTTAAACCAAAGCCCGCTAGTAATAACTGTCCGGTCACTAAACGTGCAAAATTGCGCGGATGTGACGGAACCCTGTCGCAAAACCATGCGACCTGTCGCAAAACCATGCGACCTCTACTCTTTTGCCTAAAGGCGAATAGCTCTCTGTGTGGGACACTAAAGACTCGACACTACGCTGGCAGTGTTAGTGTATATGCCCTAGAGGCCATTACTGTATCATACTAGTTTGTATATTACTTAATGGAAGCTTGGGATATTCAACTTGTATATACAATCTTGCTCAAAATAGTAGTATGCTACTTGGTTTGTTTCTACTTCAATGTGTACATGTGTTTATTTTTGTATATCGCCTATACACATTAGTGGAGCCCTTAGGATCTTTGCTTGATTACCAGCGATGTGATGGACGTCACACTAGTGGGGCTGGGTAATCTATAAGCACATCCTTATGCAGGTCCCTGGTCGCAGGACTATCGAGACAGGGCATCGATACTCCGGAGTAGACCAGCGCATGCGCTTCTCATCCCAGTGTGGGAGACGGTCTGTCCCACAGCCGTCAGTACGTCGTACTTGAGATAGTATGCGGGTGCTCGTTAGGTTACGGGTACACTGGACAGGACTCGTCGGGAACTGACTAGTTGGTATTATGCCTATCGTCAGTTATCAGTTCCCAGGTGACATGAGTACATCTTAGTCCGCTGACTTGACACTGTCACTTCGCCTCGAGTGAGTTCCCACTGTACTTTGATCACTACCCTACCACGGCTCAAAGGAGTCGTGCAAACAGGTAGTGGTTGGGTGCAGTCCCGAAGCACTTGGAGGCAGTGACGGTTAGACAGGATTCGTCTCTCCCAGTATTGGGGGTTGACATCGCGCTGTGTCTAGGAGAGCCATTACACGAGTAGTCCCTGGCCAGGGCAAACGAGATATACTGGTAGGCTTCCAGTGTTATCTCAGGGTGTTTTGGGCTTCGCTCCGGCACGACTTGTACCGCTATTGGGGGACTGACGTTTACCGCCCCCTAGGCCCGCCATGCGATGTATCAGACGAACAGACCGGACTGTACGGAGAATGTCACACTCAGGCTCAGTAGGAGTTCAGATGGGTTTCGCCTCGTCGGTCTTCTTGTCGGCATTACCTGGGGACCGTTACGCACAGCTAGTGCCGCTTGCGGTCTGTGGTTAAACCCACTGCCAGCGTAGTGTCGAGTCTTTAGAGTCCCACACAGAAAGCTTTTCGCCTTTAGGCAAAAGAGTAGAGGTCGCATGGTATTGCGACAGGTCGCATGGTTTTGCGACAGGGTTCGGTCACATCCGTGCACTTGTGCACATACAGTGTCCGGACAGTTTACACTAGCGGGCTTTGGTTTGAGCCAGATCCTAGTGTACCTTTTGGGATTGGATTTATCCAGTGTGCATTCGTGTTCCTCGGAACGCGGATGCGGGTGTGTATGCACAGTTGACAGGGAGGCAGAGGTAGCGGATTCTCATTAGGGTTGTTGACAGTTGACCGTTGACTATTTGACTTTTTGTTCAACCCTAATGAGAATATGATATGTGATTAACTATTATATTAATTAAGTATTATGGTGACATGGTTGTTGACTTGTTGACTTTGTTGACTTGTTGACTTTTGTTGACTTGTTGACTTTGTTGACCGGTTGACTAGGCTTGACTAGTTGACCATCATGATAACCATAGCCATCATTTCATGGCAAAGACTTTTGTTTGCTTGCTCATTTGTGTAAAATGAGTGCATGAAATGATATGGTTATGGTTACTTCAACCATCACATAAGACTTTTTTTTAGTATGATGAGTTATCATGACTTTGGATTATGAGAGGGTGAGAGACAAAAGACTTGCTCATTCTTTCTTGCTCATTCTCTCTCTTGTTCTTGAGCTCTCTTGTTTTTGCTCTCACCCTCAACCTCTTGCTCCCTCTCTTGATTCTATGGTTCTCTTGTCTCATGAGTTGAGAATCAAGAACCATAGTTAAAATCCCATACAAACTCTTCTCTACTCATTCTAGTTCACTAGGTTTAGCAAACCAAGTGAACTAGTTTCTTCAAAGAACGAAGAAGGAGCTAAAGGTTGGAGCTTTCAGGTGGATCTATCTTCGGCGTACGGAGACGACGGGAAGAAGCAAATCCGGACCACTATCGGAGCTTGAAGACGAAGGAGTTCAAGACAAGCAAGGTATAACCCCCTAACCGAGTAGCTAGAAACTCGTAGTTAGGTTGTTAGATAGATGTTTAACCAAGATCCGGGTTTTAGGTCCATGTTACCACCTCCGTAAAAATCGTTTTTTACCAAATTCCGCATTCCCGAAAGTACCGGGAGAGGTAGCATGGACTTACAGTGGTATCAGAGACTAGTTAAACTCTATCTAACATGTTAGCAAGTAACTAGAAGATCGATCAAAGAAAAAGTCCCGAAAACAAAACCCTAAAAAATTCGTGTTTCTGTCGATTTTTTTTACTGTTCAGAAGTTGATTATTTTAACACCTAAAATCGGCTCAGGGTTTTTTATTGCTACTGTAGAAAAATCACCAAGTGATTCCCCTAAACGACCGCGGAAACGCGGCAATAGCTTGCTATTGCCGCGGTTCCGCGGCCTCCTTGGCGCCTCTCTGGTGTTTCTTTGCTACAGTGTGCTTCTGGGGGTATTTTGGGAATTTTGGTACATGTATTTTCAACCCAGATTTTCCAGAACGAAAATTTTATTTTGGGGTCCCGAAAATCCGTATTTTTGATCGAACTTCTAAAAGACTTTAGCTAACGGGTTTTTCTGTAATGTGATATTTGTATTGAACGTCTACTAATCGCTATATGTCGATTAGTGGGGGTTATACAAATCTATGATCTGTAATGTTGCTGGAATGTGGATATGAATATGTTGGATTGTCGCGGGTGAATAGCCGGGGGTTGTGAGACGAGAGTTTTCTTTTCTTTCAATTCATGTAAATTTGTAAATTGATGTAATAATTATTTGTATGGCCGCACAACCGGGTCGGGGTTGTAGCCGTCATTGTATAATTTCTTTTTACTGTTTTTGCTCCTAGGATAGACCCATGGAGGGGGTGCACAAACTACCGGGTATGCCGAAGTGTCGAGTGGCCTACTCATGGAGATGAGGGAGGTTACTACGCTTCGGGTACTTGGCGGGTAGTTTGCCGCACCCGTAGGGGTCTTGGGTGGGGTTTTGGCTATTCACCGCGACCGTGTAATTTGTCTTTCATTACAGGCTCGTACGAATTACAGATTCCTAGTATATCCAATGTATTCATCTGTGATCTGAAATGTTTATCATTGCAGTATATCTATATATGATATTATTTAGGCGTTGCTTATGTTTTACAGACGCGCTAGCCCAGCCCCCGCTCTGTCGTTAGTTAAGTAACCTAACGGGTAATGACGGGGCCCCGTGGCGAATGCGAATGGCATAAGCGCACGTCATATTTTGGTTGTTTACTGCAATGGTAGGATTAAATGATGGGACGCATTAAAAGAACTAATGCAAGAATATCATGCATTAAAAGAACTAATGCAAGATAATAAACCAAGTTAAAGTCGTTGGAACACTTTCGAAAAACCACTCGGTTCTTTTCAAAACCAACTTTTAAATGCGGAGCTTGAGCCACTCCTTTTAAAAGCTATCTCGTTCCATCGACCAAATCAAGTTCACTACGTTCACGGTTTTGCCAAAACCATTCGTAGCCCTCCGTCGTTTCACATGAATAGTCAATAGTATTCAAGCTGTGTTTGTTGGCCAAAGTCAAGGCATAGTGATTGGTAGCTATTGGGTATTCATGTGCAGCATAGATAGATGCGTTGGTTTGGAACAGTCGCACTGCCTTGTTGGCCAAAGTCAAGGGTAGGTGCGGGTGGATTCAAATTAACCTGGACAACGACGGGTAGAACTTAACATGTGACTTATGATTTGTTGGCCAAAGTCAAGGTCATAAGAGCATGGGGCAGAAATCCACATCGGGAGTTTCATAAGTACTGAAACTTGCTAGATTTGCATACCATTTGGAGTGTGATGATTCTGGTAGGATTCCTTCAATTTCGTCACGCGATGATATTTGGATCCCGATCCTACTGTGAGTATATGCTACTCCTCGGGAAATTTCTCACTAATCGATCAATGCTATAAACCTAGTAGGTGCCTAGAAAGGTGTTAGCGGGGCTACGCCCCCAGGGAAAAGAGGTTCTTTAATTAAGGAACTTCGCAAAAGCGTTGGAAAACCTCCCTCGAAGTACCGACACCGGCCTGGCTGAACGGTTAAGCAAGTATTGTGCGGTGGGATTGATCCCGACTAATTCTTCCTTTATGGTTTGAGGAGGGATTCGAGAAACAGTGGGAGCCATCCTGTTTAGACAAACTAAAAACCACTCTAAACATGCAAGAGCATCATGCTGAGTGTTTCTTCTTCTCTCTCCTAATTGCAGCGACCAAATCGACATGACTGGACTTAAGTTACTCCTAGATAAAAACAAACTGACAGGGCCAAACTACAAAGATTGGCTCAGGAATGTCAAGATAGCAATCACTTACGACAAGCTGGGGTATCTTCTTACCACCAAAGCTCCCCCTGTCCCTGGTCCCACTTCCAGCGTCGCGGATAAGGAAATCCGTAAGACTCGGGAGATTGATAGCGCGAAGGCCAAATGCCTCGTACTTGCCTCTATGGACAATGAACATCAGAGGAGGCACGAGAATATAGACTTGGAATCCATATTGCTTCATACAAAAGAACTGTATGGAGAGCAATCTCGTATCGCAAGATACGAAGCGTCGAAAAAGTTATTTTCGACAAGAATGGCCGTCGGATCATCAGTAGCCGAGCACGTGCTAACGATGATCGGCTACATTGAGGAGCTCGCGGACCTAGGGATCACATTGGAGGGTGAAATATATACGGATATAGTTCTCCAGTCCCTTCCTTCCACTTACGCCCAGTTTATACTGAACTTCAACTTACAAGAAAAAGAGGTTGAACTTTCAGAGGTCCTCAACATGCTGAGGAGCGCAGAGGGCACCCTACAGAAAGGTAGGGAAACATCCACTTTGTTTGTAGGAGGATCATCTTCTTCTAGGTCCAAGGCGAAAGCCAAGGGAAAGAAGAAGAAAGCCCCCGCCAAACCAAGGGGCGGTGTTAGTAAAGTGGATACGAAGGGAAAAGCTAAAGCAACAAAGAAAGCGGGGAAGCTTGTGGATAAGGAAGAATGCTTCTATTGTCATAAGAAAGGACACTGGAAGAATGATTGCAGGGCTTGGAAAGCCAGGACACAGGAATTGAAGCAGGTTGCAGCTTCAGCTTCAGGTGTGTATGTTATTGAAAACTGTCTTTCAATAAACTCTACTTCCTGGGTATTGGATACTGGATCAGGATCTCATATCTGGAATTCTTTGCAGGCGTTGAGAAACCGTAGTGTTTTGAAAGCAGGTGACATGACCCTCAGAGTTGCGAACGGAGCTAGCATGGATGCTAAAGCCGTGGGGGACTATCACCTGGGAATGTCAGATGGACATGTTTTGGTTTTGCGTAATTGCTTTTTTGTACCCAACGCAACTTGTAATATCATTTCTGTATCTTTAGTTTCTAAAGAAGGTTATGAATTTGCGTTTGTAAGTAATGTTGTAAACATTCGCCTTAATCAAGTTTTGATTGGGTTAGGTACATTGAGTAATGGTATATACGTATTGAACCAACCACAGATTTTCAATGTCCAGAATACACACAAAAGAAAGTCTCCAGAAATAAATCAGACTTTCTTGTGGCATTGTAGACTGGGTCACATCAATGAGAGAAGGTTGACTAAGTTACATACAGAAGGATATTTGAATGCGTTCGAATATCAATCGTATGCCACTTGTCAATCTTGTCTCAAAGGAAAGATGACAAAGACTCCGTTTACTGGACATGGAGTAAGAGTGAGCGAGCTCTTGGGACTCGTACACAGTGACGTGTGCGGTCCAATGTCTACACATGCGCGAAGCGGTTATTCTTACTTCATCACTTTTACGGATGACTTCTCAAGGTACGGTTATGTCTTCTTAATGAAACATAAGTCCGAAGCCTTTGGAAAGTTCCAGGAATATAAAAGTGAAGTAGAAAAACAGACCGGCAAAAGTATTAAGATTCTAAGATCGGTTCGAGGTGGAGAATACTTAAGTGCCGAGTTCCTGGACTATTTAAAAGAGAACGGAATTCTCTCTCAGCTTACTCCTCCATACACCCCGCAACATAACGGTGTATCGGAGAGACGGAACCGCACCCTATTGGATATGGTGCGGTCCATGATGAGTAACGCTGAGTTACCGCGATCATTCTGGGGATATGCGCTAGAATCAGCCGCATATCTTTTGAACCGAGTTCCTACTAAGACTGTGCCTACTACGCCATATGAGATGTGGTGTGGGAAGAGACCCTATCTTAAGCACATTAAGACATGGGGATGTCCAGCTTTTGTCAAAAAGCAGCATGCGGACAAGCTCGAGGCACGCTCAGTACAGTGCAAGTTTGTGGGATATCCAAAGAATTCCAAAGGATATTTCTTCTACTGTGAAAAGGAACAAAAAGTTCTTGTTTCTCGTCATGCCTACTTCTTGGAAACTGAGTTTTTGGAAAACCAGATAAGTGGGAGCGCAGTAGAACTGGAAGAAATTCCAGTGCCACGGACTATTACTGAAAGTTTAGTGGAACCAGAGGGTTCGGAAGAACAGGACATTCCTACTCCGCTCCGCAGAAGTAGTAGGCAGACTCATCCGCCCGAGAGATACTACGGTTTTCTCATAGACGGGGATAGAGAGGATTGCATCATAGATTATGATGAGCCTACTAGCTTCCAACAGGCCGTTCAGAGCGTTGACTCAGTGAAATGGCTGGATGCAATGCGGACCGAAATGGAGTCCATGTACACCAACAAGGTATGGATGTTGGACATTGCTCCAGACGGGGTAAAACCCGTAGGATGCAAGTGGATCTTCAAAAGGAAGATTGGTGTAGATGGACAGGTTGAGACCTATAAAGCTAGGCTGGTAGCAAAGGGTTTTCGTCAAAGACCTGGCTTGGACTATGACGAAACCTTTTCTCCAGTAGCCATGCTGAAATCCATTCGGATCCTTCTTGCCATTGCTGCCTTCCACGATTATGAGATCTGGCAAATGGACGTAAAGACAGCTTTTCTAAATGGAAATTTAGAGGAGTGTGTCTATATGGACCAGCCAGAGGGTTTCATTCAGAGTGGGAGCAGCGGAAAGGTGTACAAGTTGCTTAAGTCCATCTATGGACTAAAGCAGGCATCGCGGAGTTGGAACATCTGCTTTGATGAGACGGTCAAAGAATTTGGCTTTATCAAAAATCCAGATGAACCATGCATCTATAGTAGATTTGTAGCGAGAACTGTAGTATTCCTCGTTTTATACGTGGATGACATTCTCTTAATAGGAAATGACATTCCTATGCTACAATCTGTCAAGGGGTTCTTGTCACACAGGTTCTCCATGAAAGACCTGGGTGATGCCTCATACATTCTGGGGATCCGGATCTACCGTGATAGATCCAAGAGGATATTAGTACATTCTCAGTCCAGGTACATCGACACCATACTGAAAAGATTCAGTATGGAAGATTCCAAGCGCGGTAATCTACCGGCTTGTCACGGGATCACCCTCTCTAAAGAGATGTCTCCCAAGACTGATTTGGAGAGGGATCGCATGTCTATTATACCCTACGCTTCTGCGGTAGGCTCTATAATGTATGCGATGTTGTGTACCAGACTGGATGTAGCTTATGCACTGAGTGTGGTAAGCCGGTATCAGTCAAACCCTGGGGAGAAACACTGGATAGCGGTAAACAACATTCTCAAGTACCTGAGAAGGACTAAGAAGATGTTCTTGGTGTATGGCGGAAAAACCTCCAGATCGAGGCCTTTGCTGACTCCAGCTTCCAGAGTGACAAGGATGATTCCAAGTCCTTGTCGGGTTTTGTCTTTACCCTCAATGGAGGGGCGGTGTGTTGGAAGAGTTCCAAACAAGAAACCGTTGCAGACTCGACGATGGAAGCGGAATACATCGCTGCATCTGATGCCGCAAAAGAAGCTGTCTGGATGAGGAAGTTCTTAAAAGAACTTCAGGTGGTTCCGTCCATTGTTGATCCAATAACTCTGTATTGCGACAACAACGGGGCTATAGCTTTAGCGAAGGAACCCTGGTCCCATCAGAGATCCAGGCACATCTTGAGGCGGTATCACCTGATCAGGGAGATCGTGGATCGCCAGGAGATCGAGGTTCGGAGAGTCGCTTCAGAAGATAACACTGCAGATCCATTCACCAAGGCCTTGCCCCAGACTCAGTTCGAGCGGCTGATCGAGATGATAGGTCTTCGATACGCCAGTACATGGCCTTAGTGCAAGTGGGAGATTGTTAGTGTATATGCCCTAAAGGCCATTACTGTATCATACTAGTTTGTATATTACTTAATGGAAGCTTGGGATATTCACCTTGTATATACAATCTTGCTCAAAATAGTAGTATGCTACTTGGTTTGTTTCTACTTCAATGTGTACATGTGTTTATTTTTGTATATCGCCTATACACATTAGTGGAGCCCTTAGGATCTTTGCTTGATTACCAGCGATGTGATGGCCGTCACACTAGTGGGGCTGGGTAATCTATAAGCACATCCTAATGCAGGTCCCTGGTCGCAGGACTATCGAGACAGGGCATCGATACTCCGGAGTAGACCAGCGCATGCGCTTCTCATCCCAGTGTGGGAGACGGTCTGTCCCACAGCCGTCAGTACGTCGTACTTGAGATAGTATGCGGGTGCTCGTTAGGTTACGGGTACACTGGACAGGACTCGTCGGGAACTGACTAGTTGGTATTATGCCTATCGTCAGTTATCAGTTCCCAGGTGACATGAGTACAGCTTAGTCCGCTGACTTGACACTGTCACTTCGCCTCGAGTGAGTTCCCACTGTACTTTGATCACTACCCTACCACGGCTCAAAGGAGTCGTGCAAACAGGTAGTGGTTGGGTGCAGTCCCGAAGCACTTGGAGGCAGTGACGGTTAGACAGGATTCGTCTCTCCCGGTATTGGGGGTTGACATCGCGCTGTGTCTAGGAGAGCCATTACACGAGTAGTCCCTGGCCAGGGCAAACGAGATATACTGGTAGGCTTCCAGTGTTATCTCAGGGTGTTTTGGGCTTCGCTCCGGCACGACTTGTACCGCTATTGGGGGACTGACGTTTACCGCCCCCTAGGTCCGCCATGCGATGTATCAGACGAACAGACCGGACTGTACGGAGAATGTCACACTCAGGCTCAGTAGGAGTTCAGATGGGTTTCGCCTCGTCGGTCTTCTTGTCGGCATTACCTGGGGACCGTTACGCACAGCTAGTGCCGCTTGCGGTCTGTGGTTAAACCCACTGCCAGCGTAGTATCGAGTCTTTAGAGTCCCACACAGAAAGCTTTTCGCCTTTAGGCAAAAGAGTAGAGGTCGCATGGTATTGCGACAGGTCGCATGGTTTTACGACAGGGTTCGGTCACATCCGTGCACTTGTGCACGTACAGTGTCCGGACAGTTTACACTAGCGGGCTTTGGTTTGAGCCAGATCCTAGTGTACCTTTTGGGATTGGATTTATCCAGTATGCATTCGTGTTCCCCGGAACGCGGATGCGGGTGTGTATGCACAGTTGACAGGGAGGCAGAGGTAGCGGATTCTCATTAGGGTTGTTGACAGTTGACCGTTGACTATTTGACTTTTTGTTCAACCCTAATGAGAATATGATATGTGATTAACTATTATATTAATTAAGTATTATGGTGACATGGTTGTTGACTTGTTGACTTTGTTGACTTGTTGACTTTTGTTGACTTGTTGACTTTGTGGACCGGTTGACTAGGCTTGACTAGTTGACCATCATGATAACCATAGCCATCAATTCATGGCAAAGACTTTTGTTTGCTTGCTCATTTGTGTAAAATGAGTGCATGAAATGATATAGTTATGGTTACTTCAACCATCACATAATACTTTTTTTTAGTATGATGAGTTATCATGACTTTGGATTATGAGAGGGTGAGAGACAAAAGACTTGCTCATTCTTTCTTGCTCATTCTCTCTCTTGTTCTTGAGCTCTCTTGTTTTTGCTCTCACCCTCAACCTCTTGCTCCCTCTCTTGATTCTATGGTTCTCTTGTCTCATGAGTTGAGAATCAAGAACCATAGTTAAAATCCCATACAAACTCTTCTCTACTGATTCTAGTTCACTTAGTTTAGCAAACCAAGTGAACTAGTTTCTTCAAAGAACGAAGAAGGAGCTAAAGGTTGGAGCTTTCAGGTGGATCTATCTTCGGCGTACGGAGACGACGGGAAGAAGCAAATCTGGACCACCATCGGAGCTTGAAGACGAAGGAGTTCAAGACAAGCAAGGTATAACCCCCTAACCGAGTAGCTAGAAACTCGTAGTTAGGTTGTTAGATAGATGTTTAACCAAGATCCGGGTTTTAGGTCCATGTTACCACCTCCGTAAAAATCGTTTTTTACCAAATTCCGCATTCCCGAAAGTACCGGGAGAGGTAGCATGGACTTACAGGCAGTGGGTTTAACCACAGACCGCAAGCGGCACTAGCTGTGCGTAACGGCCCCCAGGTAGATGCCGATAAGAAGACGGACGAGGTGAAACCCATCTGAACTCCTACTGAGCCTGAATGTGACAGTCTCCGTACAGTCTGGTCTGTTCGTCTGATACATCGCATGGCGGGCCTAGCGGGGAGGCAAACGTCAGTCCCCTAATAGCGGTATAAGTCGTGTCGGAGTGTAGCCCAGAACACCCTGAGATAGCACTGGAAACCTACCAGTATATCTCGCTTGCCCTGGCCAGGGACTACTCGTGTAATGGCTCTCCTAGACACAGCGCGATGTCAACCCCCAATACCGGGAGAGACGAATCCTGTCTAACCGTCACTGCTTCCAAGTGCTTCGGGACTGCACCCAACTACTACCTGTTTGCACGACTCCTTTGAGCCGTGGTAGGGTAGTAATCTAAGTACAGTGGGAACACACTCGGGGCGAAGTGACAGTGTCAAGTCAGCGGTCTAAGCTGTACTCATGTCACCTGGGAACAGACCACTGACGATAGGTATAATACCAACCAATAGTTCCCGACGAGTCCTGTCTAGTGTACTCGTAACCTAACGAGCACATGCATACTATCTCAAGTACGACGTACTGACGGCTGTAGGACAAACCGTCTCCCGTGCTGTGATGAGAAGCGCATACGCTAGTCTACTCCGGAGTGTCGATGCCCTGTCTCGATAGTCCTACGACTAGGGACCTGTATAAGGATGTGCTTATGAATTACCCAGCCCCCACGCGTGTGACTGCCATCACAACGCTGGTAATCAAGCAAAGACCCTAAGGGCTCTACTAATATGTATAAGCAATTTGCTAAAAGAAACACATGCACATATTAAAGTAGAAACAAACCAAGTAGCATACTACCATTTTGAGCAAGATTGTCTATATAAGGTGAATATCCCAAGCTTCCATTAAGTAATATACAAACTAGTATGATACAGTAATGGCCTCTAGGGCATATACACTAACAATCTCCCACTTGTACTAAGGCCATGTACTGGCGTATCGAAGACCTATCATCTCGATCAGCCGCTCGAACTGAGTTTGGGGCATGGCCTTGGTGAATGGATCTGCAGTGTTATCTTCTGAAGCAACCCTCCGAACCTCGATCTCCTGGCGATCCACGATCTCCCTGATCACGTGATACCGCCTCAAGATGTGTCTGGATTTCTGATGGGACCGGGGTTCCTTCGCTAAAGCTATAGCCCCGTTGTTGTCGTAATACAGAGGTATTGGATCAACAATGGACGGAACCAGCTGAAGTTCTTTCAAGAACTTCCTCATCCAGACGGTTTCTTTTGCGGCATCCGATGCAGCGATATATTCCGCTTCCATAGTCGAGTCAGCAATGGTTTCCTGTTTGGAACTCTTCCAACACACCGTCCTTCCATTGAGGGTAAAGACAAAGCCCGACATGGACTTGGAATCATCCTTGTCACTCTGGAAGCTGGAGTCAGCAAGGGCCTCGATCTGGAGGTCTTTTCCGCCATACACCAAGAACATCTCCTTAGTCCTTCTCAGGTACTTGAGAATGTTCTTTACCGCTATCCAGTGTTTCTCCCCAGGGTTTGACTGATACCGGCTTACTACACTCAGTGCATAAGCTACATCCGGTCTGGTACACAACATCGCATACATTATAGAGCCTACCGCAGAAGCGTAGGGTATAATAGACATGCGATCCCTTTCCAAATCAGTCTTGGGAGACATCTCTTTGGAGTGGGTGATCCCGTGACAAGCCGGTAGATTACCGTGCTTAGTATCTTCCATACTGAATCTTTTCAGTATGGTGTCGTTGTACCTGGACTGTGAAAGTCCTAATATCCTCTTGGATCTGTCATGATAGATCCGGATCCCCAGAATGTATGAGGCATCACCCAGGTCTTTCATGGAGAACCTGTGTGACAAGAACCCTTTGACAGATTGTAGCATAGGAATGTCATTTCCTATCAAGAGAATGTCATCCACGTATAAAACGAGGAATACTACAGTTCTCGCTACAAATCTACTATAGATGCATGGTGCATCTGGATTTTTGATAAAGCCAAATTCTTTGACCGTCTCATCAAAACAGATGTTCCAACTCCGCGACGCCTTCTTTAGTCCATAGATGGACTTAAGCAACTTGCACACCTTTCCGCTGCTCCTACTCTGAATGAAACGCTCTGGCTGGTCCATATAGACACACTCCTCTAAATTTCCATTTAGAAAAGCGGTCTTTACGTCCATCTGCCAGATCTCATAATCGTGGAAGGCAGCAATGGCAAGAAGGATCCGAATGGATTTCAGCATAGCCACTGGAGAAAAGGTTTCGTCATAGGCCAAGCCAGGTCTTTGATGGAAACCCTCTGCAACAAGTCTAGCTTTATAGGTCTCAACCTGTCCATCTACACCAATCGTCCTTTTGAAGATCCACTTGCATCCTACGGGTTTTACTCCATCTAGAGCAATGTCCAACGTCCATACTTTGTTGGTGTACATGGACTCCATTTCGGTCCGCATTACATCCAGCCATTTTACCGAGTCAACGCTCTGAATGGCTTGTTGGAAGCTAGTAGGCTCATCACTATCAATATTGCAATACTCTCTATCCCCGTCTATGAGAAAACCGTAGTATCTCTCGGGCGGATGAGACTGCCTACTACTCCTGCGGAGCGGCGTAGGAATGTCATGTTCTTTTGAACCCTCTGGTTCTACTAAGCTTTCAGTAATAGTCTGTGGTTCTGGAATTTCTTCCAGTTCTATTTCGCTCCCACTTGTTTCCTTTTCTAAGAACTGATGTTCCAGAAAATGGGCATTACGAGAAACAATGATCTTTTGTTCCTCTGCGTAATAGAAGAGATACCCCCTGGAGTTCTTTGGGTATCCCACAAACTTGCACAGTACTGAGCGTGCCTCGAGTTTGTCCGCATCCTGCTTTTTGACAAAAGCCGGACATCCCCAGATCTTCAGATATTGAAGATAGGGTTTCTTCCCACTCCATATCTCATATGGTGTGGTAGGCACAGTCTTAGTGGGAACTCGGTTCAAAAGGTATGCTGCTGATTCTAGCGCATACCGCCAGAATGATCGCGGTAACTCAGTGTTACTTATCATGGACCGTACCATATCTAATAGGGTTCGGTTCCGTCTCTCCGATACACCGTTATGTTGCGGGGTGTATGGAGGAGTAAGCTGAGAAAGAATTCCATTCTCTTTTAAGTAATCCAGGAACTCGGCACTCAAGTATTCACCACCTCGATCAGATCTCAGTGTCTTGATACTTTTGCCTGTTTGTTTTTCTACTTCATTCTTATATTCCTGGAATTTTCCAAAGGCTTCGGATTTATGTTTCATTAAGAAGACATAACCATACCTTGAAAAGTCATCCGTAAAAGTAATGAAGTAAGAATAACCGCTTCGTGCATGTGTAGACATTGGACCGCACACGTCGCTGTGTACAAGTCCCAAGAGCTCGCTCGCTCTTACTCCGTGTCCAGTGAACGGAGTCTTTGTCATCTTTCCTTCGAGACTGAATTGACAAGTGGCATACGATTGATATTCGAACGGATCCAAATATCCTTCTGTATGTAACTTCGTCAACCTTCTCTCATTGATTTGACCCAGTCTACAATGCCATAAGAAAGTCTGATTGATTTCTGGAGACTTTCTTTTGTGTGTATTCGGGACATTGAAAATCTGTGGTTGGTTTAATACGTATATACCATTGCTTAATGTACCTGACCCAATCAGAACTTGATTAAGGTGAATGTTCATAACATTACTTAAAAATGCAAATTCATAACCTTCTTTAGATAATAAAGATACTGAAATGATATTACAAGTTGCATTGGGTTCAAAATAGCAATTACGCAAAACCAAAACGTGTCCATCTGACAAGCCCTGGTGATAGTCCCCCACGGACTCAGCATCCATGCCAGCTCCGTTTGCAACTCTGAGGGTCATATCACCTGCCTTCAAAACCCTACGCTTTCTCAGTGCCTGCAAAGAATTACAGATATGAGATCCTGATCCGGTATCCAATACTCAGGAAGTAGAGTTTATTGAAAGACAGTTTTCAATAACATACACACCTGAAGCTGAAGCCGCAACCTGCTTCAGATCCTGTGTTCTGGCTTTCAAGCCCTGCAATATTTCTTCCAGTGTCCACTCATGTAACAGTAAAAGCATTCTTCCTTATCCACATGCTTCCCTGCTTTCTTTGTTGCTTTTGCCTTTTCCTTCGTATCCACCTTACTAACACCGCCCCTTGGTTTGGCGAGGGTTTTCTTCTTCTTTTCCTTGGCTTTCGCCTTGGACCTAGAAGAGGAATATCCTCCTACAAACAAACTGGATGTTTCCCTACCTTTCTGTAGGGTGCCCTCTGCACTCCTCAGCATGTTGAGGAGCTCTGAAAGTTCAACTTTCTTTTCTTGCAAGTTGAAATTCAGGATGAACTGGGCGTAAGTGGAAGGAAGGGACTGAAGAATCAAGTCCGTATAGAGCTCATTCTCCAACGTGGTCCCAAGGTCCGTGAGCTCCTCTATGTAGCCAATCATCTTAAGCACGTATTCCGCTACCGATGATCCGACGGCCAATCTTGCCGAAAATAACTTCTTCGACACTTCGTATCTGGCGATACGAGATTGCTCTCCATACAGTTCTTTTGTATGAAGAAATATGGATTCGAGGTCCATATTCTCATGCCTCCTCTGATGTTCGTTGTCCATATAGGCAAGCACGAGGCACTTGACCTTCGCGCAATCGATTTCCCAGTTCTTACGGATTTCCCTATCCGCGACGTTGGTTTTGGGACCTGGGACAGGGAGAGCTTTGGTGGTAAGGAGATACCCCAACTTGTCATAAGTGATTGCCATTTTGACATTCCTGAGCCAATCTTTATAGT
The DNA here is from genome assembly GCA_030015575.1 of Agapanthus africanus. Lineage (NCBI taxonomy): Eukaryota > Viridiplantae > Streptophyta > Magnoliopsida > Asparagales > Amaryllidaceae > Agapanthus > Agapanthus africanus. The sequence goes on from CM057338.1 coordinate 634,088,715, forward strand.
TTGGCCCTGTCAGTATGTTTTTATACAGTAATAACTTAAGTTCGGTCATGTCGATTGGTCGCTGCAATAAGGAAAGAGAGAAGAAACACTTTAGCATGATGCTCTTGCAAGTTTAGAGTGGTTTTAGTTTGTCTAAACAGGAGGGCTCCCACTGTTTCTCGAATCCCTCCTCAAACCATAAAGGAAGAATTAGTCGGAATCAATCTCACCGTACAATACTTGCTTAACCGTTCAGCCAGGCTAGTATCGGTACTTCAAAGGAGGTTTTCCAACACTTTCGCGAAGTTCCTTAATTAAATAACCTCCTTTCCCTGGGGGCGTAGCCCCGTTAACACTTTTCTAGACACCTACTTGGTTTATAGCATTGATCGTTAAGTGAGAAATTTTCCGAGGAGTAGCATATACTCACAGTAGGATCGAGATCCAAATATCATCGCGTAACGAAACTGAAGGAATCCTACCAGAATCATCACACTCCAAATGGTATGCAACACTAGCAAGTTTCAGTACTTATGAAACTCCCAATGTGGATTTTTGCCCCATGCTCTTATGACCTTGGCGTGAGGTCAAAATGTCATAAGTCACATGTCAAGTTCTACCCATCATTATCCAGGTTGATTTGAACCCACCCGTACCTACCCTTGACGTAGGCCAAAATGGCAGTACGGCTGTCCCAAACCAACACATTCTATCTATGCAACAGATAAACATCCGGTAGCTACCAATCATTATGCCTTGGCCTGAGGTCAAAATACATAGCTTGAATACTACCGAATATTTAACTGAAATGATAGAGGGCTACGAATGGTTTTGGCTAAACCGTGAACGTAGTGAACTTGATATAATCGATGGAACGAGATAGCTTTTAAAAGGAGTGGCTCAAGCTCCGCATTTAAAAGTTGGTTTTTGAAAAGAACCGAGTGGTTTTGAAAGTGTTCCAACGACTTTTACTTGGTTTATTTTCTTGCATTAGTTCTTTTAATGCGTCCCATCATTTAATCCTACCATTGCAGAAAACAACCAAAATATAACGTACGCTTATGCCATTCGCATTCGCCACGGGGCCCCGTCATTACCCGTTAGGTTACTTAACTAACGGCAGAGCGGGGGCTGGGCTAGCGCGGCTGAAAAACATAAGCAACGCCTAAATAATATCATATATAGATATATTGCAATGATAGCCATTTCAGATCACAGATGAACACATTGGATATACTAGGAATCCGCAATTCATACGAGCCTGTAACGAAAAACAGATTACACGGTCGCGGTGAATAGCCAATACCCCACCCAAGACCCCTACGGGTGCGGCAAACTACCCGCCAAATATCCGAAGCGGAGCAACCTCCCTCAACGACGTGAGTAGGCCACTCGGCACTTCGAGATACCCGGTAGTTTGTGCATCCCACCATGGGTCTATCCTAGGAGCAAAAACAATAAAAAGAAATTATACAATGACGGCTACAACCCCGACCCGGTTGTGCGGCCATACAAATAATATTACATCAATTTACATATTTTACATGAATTGAAAGAAATGAAAACTCTCATCTCACAACCCCCGGCTATTCACCCGCGACAATCCAACGAATTCATATACACATACCATCAACATTACAGATCACAGATTTGTATAACCCCCACTAGTCGACATATAGCGATTAGTAGACGTTCAATACAAATATCACATCACAGATATAAACCCGTTAGCCTTAGTCTTTAGAAGTTCGATAAAAATACGGATTTTCAAGCCCTAAAAACAAATTTTGCTTTCTGGAAAATCTGGGCATAAAAATCATATTGTAAAAATCCCAAAACACCACCAGGACCTCACTGCAAGAAAAATAGTCCACGGCCGAGTCAACTCGGCCGCGGATCCGCGGTGGGAGAAAGCTCCTGCTGCGGTTCCGCGGCGCTTTGATGGGCTCTCTGGACCATTTTTCTACAGTGAGATGTAAAAATCCTGAGTCGAATTTTAAGGCAAGATTTATTATTTTTGGAACAGAAAAAAATTCGACAGAAAGTTGATAATCCGGGTGATTTTCGCGACTTTTTCTACGATCGAACTTCTACTTACACTGCTAACATGTTAGATAGTGTTTAATTAGGCTCTGATACCACTGTATGTCCATGCTACCTCTCCCGGTACTTACGGGCTTGCGGAAGTGGTGAAAAATGATTTTTCAAGAGGTGGTAACATGGACTACAAATACGGATCTTTGTTAAACAATCTACCTAATAACTTAACTGGGAGTTTTACCTACTCTGTTAGGGGGTTATACCTTTCTCGAACTCCTTCCTCTTCAACTCTTGTGGTGTACGGACCGGCCTCTCCTCATCGTCTTCTCGCGCCGAAGACGGATCCACCCGAAAGCTTCTACCTTTGGCTTCTTCTTCGAACATTGAAGAAACTAGAACACTTGGCTTACTAGGCCTTGTGAACTAGAATGAGTAGAGAATTGTTTTGGTGTCTTTTTATCTCTAAGGCAATGAGTCTCAACACATGAAAATGGTTTGCCTTGATCTAGAGAGAGAGCAAGAGGAAGAAGGAGAGAGCTTGAATATGAGAGAGCTCAAGAGAGAGAAAGCAAATGAAAGAATGAGTCTCTCTTTTCTCATCCACCCTCTCATAATCAAAAAGCATCATGAGCCATAATGATAATCAAGTATTATGTGATGGTTATCATCTCACAAAAGGCAAGATCATTTCATGCATTAAATGCAATATGTGAACAAATAAGCAAGCCAAAATTCTTTGCATGAAATGATAGCCATAGTAATGATGGTGGTCAACAAGTCCAACCTAGTCAACCGGTCAACAAAGTTAAGAAGTCAACAAGGTCAACCTTTCAACCCAACCATGGCACAATAATACTTAATTATCATTAACCATATTTCTAATCCTCATTAGGGCTAAGCAAACGTCAACAGTCAATAACCCTAATGAGAATCTTCTGCCTCTGTCTCTGTCAACTGTGCATACATACCCGCATCCGCGTTCCGAGGAACACGAATGCAAACGAGGTAAAATCAATCCCAAAACGTATACTAGGATCTGGCTTAAACCAAAGCCCGCTAGTAATAACTGTCCGGTCACTAAACGTGCACAAGTGCGCGGATGTGACGGAACCCTGTCGCAAAACCATGCGACCTGTCTCAAAACCATGCGACCTCTACTCTTTTGCCTAAAGGCGAATAGCTCTCTGTGTGGGACTCTAAAGACTCGACACTACGCTGGTAGTGGGTTTAACCACAGACCGCAAGTGGCACTAGCTGTGCGTAACGGCCCCCAGGTAGATGCCGATAAGAAGACGGACGAGGTGAAACCCATCTGAACTCCTACTGAGCCTGAATGTGACAGTCTCCGTACAGTCCGGTCTGTTCGTCTGATACATCGCATGGCGGGCCTAGGGGGCGGCAAACGTCAGTCCCCTAATAGCGGTACAAGTTGTGTCAGAGTGTAGCCCAGAACACCCTGAGATAACACTGGAAACCTACCAGTATATCTCGCTTGCCCTGGCCAGGGACTACTCGTGTAATGGCTCTCCTAGACACAGCGCGATGTCGACCCCCAATACCGGGAGAGACGAATCCTGTCTAACCGTCACTGCCTCCAAGTGCTTCGGGACGGCACCCAACTACTACCTGTTTGCACGACTCCTTTGAGCCGTGGTAGGGTAGTAATCAAAGTATAGTGGTAACACACTCAAGGCGAAGTGACAGTGTCAAGTCAGCGGACTAAGCTGTACTCATGTCACCTGGGAACTGACAACTAACGATAGGTATAATACCAACCAACAGTTCCCGACGAGTCCTGTCCAGTGTACTCATAACCTAACGAGCACCCGCATATTATCAAAAGTACGACATACTAACGGCTGTGGGACATACCGTCTCCCGTGCTGGGATGAGAAGCGCATACGCTAGTCTACTCCGGAGTATCGATGCCCTGTCTCGATAGTCCTATGACTAGGGACCTGTATAAGGATGTGCTTGTGGATTACCCAGCTCCCACGAGTGTGACTGCCATCACAACGCTGGTAATCAAGCAAAGACCCTAAGGGCTCTACATATGTATAAGCAATATGCTAAAAGAAACACATGCACATATTAAAGTAGAAACAAACCAAGTAGCATACTACCATTTTGAGCAAGATTGTCTATACAAGGTGAATATCCCAAGCTTCCATTAAGTAATATACAAACTAGTATGATACAGTAATGGCCTCTAGGGCATATACACTAACATAAACTCATGTTGCAATAGCTTCAAACATCTGGGGCAATATCTTGTCAGTCGCAACAACAACTGCCTCATTCGTCCGCCCGCTAAACAATGCCTCAATCCTCAAGAATAGACGATACATTAACGGTCATTACATTCTGGCTGGCCTCTAGCGGCAGCCCGATCATCTGGTGTAGATATCAACGCTCTCGTCTACGAAAAAAACATAGTAAAACGACATATCGAAACGCTCATGTCACCGAAAAACACAATAAAATGACACATCTATGCAATCGTGTGTCATCGGAATACGTCCTGGTCAGTCCTCGTCCATGACGAGCTCGTACTGACTGCAACTCTAGCCGCAGCTCTCTCTGCCCGTGCAACCATGGCAACAGAAACCACAAACCGAAATCGATGAGGATTGATCAATGAACGAATAGAATACTGTGCAAAGATATGTACATCGTAAGGCTCCTTAAGCGGAGTAGCGTATCGTAAGTATGACGCGGAACATACACACGGTACGTCACTCTACTTAAGCCACCTACTCCATCAACCAAAGTCAACCTATGCGAAGAAAGTTCGGGTCTAATACCCCCTCGACCAAGTCTAAGTTCCGTAAGGTCAAGCCTAGGTTCCGAATATATATATATATACGCCCTAGAATCCGCATAGTCAAACCTAGACTCAAACCAAGGTTAAACCTAGCGCTCTGATACCAACTTTATCATGCCCCGAAATAGCATGTGACTGTCACTTAAATCATGTGAAGTCTATAGGACCCCACCTAATTCAAGTAAGCCAAAAGCCCAGAAATCTAAACCATTTTAAATAAGAAGTGAAGGAAAACTAAGTTTTAAAACAAGTGGTTTAATAAAATGTCACGACCCGAAATGGCACGTGACTGGAAGTTGAATCATATGAAGTATATCGAACCCCATCTACTTCAAGTAAGCCAAAAAATCCAAGAAATCTAAACCATTTTTAAGGATGAAGTGATGAAAACATGTTTTAAAACAAGTGGTTTTAATAACATAAGCCGAAATATGCATTTTTAAAATCTCAAGTCTTTTCTGAAAATTTCGGCAGAGTTTCCTTTGTAAATACTGGCCCCAAAAGGGTACAACATGCATAATATATATAAAGTCATCCCCAAGCGGGAGATAGCTCTTCGCCAATTGGCGGTCACAACCACGCAAGCAATATAATATACAACGCCGAAGGGCGAGGATCAAAACTCAAAGGAAACTAATAACATCAAGAAAACCATAATAATGCAGCGCGACTCTAAGGTCGAAATAATATACACTGGTCTTTCTAAGTCAAATAAATATACAAGTCTGGTTGATGGAGTTTACTAGATACAACTGAAATATAATAAAAGGTACAATGGTGGTCACGATGCAAGTGAACCCACCTACCAAAGCAATCACCCGGACAGAAGCAGTGTGCCAGCAAAGCCGCCAAGGAAACCTGGACGGCAAAACCAGCAAGAAACTGTGGCACAACAGGGGTGAGTTGCCAACTCGTTAGTAGAAAACATCACAGAGCAGAAATCGCATGTATTACTCAATTCTAGGTCATACGATCAGTAATATCCTCAAAATGATAAAAATATAACCTGAAACATCTACTAATGGCCAGGGTAAACATCTGTACATAAGTGTAATACCAAGTGCTCGTGTCAGTGCCTCAGGTAGCAATAAATCATGTATATGATGTATGAATGCATGAAAACAGAATACATCTAAATGAGAAAACTGTTTTCTTATCTCATAGAGATTTCTGTATAAATCGAAGCATCATCATGTAACACCTTAGAACGTGTTTGTAGCAAATTATATTTTAATTTATGGTTTTTAATAAAAAAGTTTACCAAATTGGTTTTTAATTATTTTATCTTATTTAATGAATATTTTAGTAGATTTTTCCTAGCCCTGCACACACTTGTGCATGATAACTAGGGTGTTAAGTGTGGTTTAACCATTGTTTAATCTAGTTTTATAATTGGGTTTAAGTGTTTTGGGTCTTAAGTGTGTGGTTATTTTTTTAAATGAAAATGATTTTTCTAAATGGTTTGAATTGTTGACCAAGAGAGAGAGAGAGAGAGAAGCATGGTACTACATGGTGTGAGCCATGCCTCTTTAATGATGAAAGAGAAGGAGAGAGGGAGGGGTCTTTAGCCATGCACTCATTTCTCATTCTCACTCTCATTTCCCTCACACTCTCACACACTCACACAACAAAGAGAAGCAAGGTAGCAGCACCTGAAGCAAACAATAGAAACATCAGCATCAACAACAACTACAACAATAGCAGCAGCACCAGAAGCAGCTTCAGCAGCAGACAGCAACAGCATCAGCAGCTTCTGGCAGCAGCAACAGGAACTCCAGCAGCTGTAGCCACCCCTCATCTCTTCCATACACTTCTTCTCTTGCTTCCTAGCGTTCTCTAGGGTATATTTTCTGAACCCATCTCTCTTTTTCCTAGCTTGTATGCTTATTAGCGTCGGTTTGTGTTAATTAGCTAGTTTATTGCTAATTATGGTGTTTTTTGTGGAATGTTGATTAAGTGGTGATTGTGTTAGTTAACCCTACCTATTTAAGTGATATTAGGGTCACTTTAACTGAGAAATAATCCAGATTTAACTAAAATACCATAGGGTTTCCTTTTAGTGCAAATTGGTGATTTTAAAGCGATATATTGGCTATCTGTGATCTGCTTTTGACCCGGGACCTTCAGAACAAAATTGAGGAAACTGGGGCATGCACACTAGGTCTAGAACACACCACCAGAACACGATCCATCCTTTCCCAAAACAGGCCGCAAATTTATTGTGTTTGGCCGCAATTTGCGGCCAAGTGGGGGGCAAGGGTGCTGGGGTTTTGTGTAGGGCTCTCTTCTGTGTTGTCTAGTGTTTTGGCATGTCTAGTTTTGTAAGATTTGACCTGTAGGAAAATCTAGGATCAAATATCGTTTTGCATGTCCGTTGTGTTTGCGCGATACGCGCGATACGTGAGTGGGTTCTGTGATCAAGCGTATCGCGGCGTGTCGCAGTAGTTTTAGACGCGTATACACATGTTTTAGCGTATCGTGCACACGCGCGTTTAGTTCGCGACGCGAGTTTATCGTTTTGGTTCGATATCGCGTTTTGCGGAATATTTGGCTTATATATGATTTCCATGTCTAAATTGCAGGTTTGCAGGCGGGGGCTACGGACACTGCTACAGGGGGAGCAGATGGTAGGATTCACCTAGCGTGGAGCGTAGGGGAGTAGATTTAACATCTACAGGGGAATCGCCCGCATGGCGTTATGCGTCTGGGCTAGGATTCAAATACTTGTCGCATATTCTACGTCATTCTTAGAATTGCGCCTTTACCCTATTTACTTAGATATAGTTGTACTGTGACTAGTAGCCGTAGGGCACTGCATATATAATTGACGGTTCATGTTGCACGAGCACGGATTGTATGCTACACACACCGTCAATAATTGCCATGTCATACATCAACCATTATAGATACTATATTGCTTATCACACATGACATCTAGCTTATCAGTATACCTAAAGTGTATCATACCATTAGTGATAGGTACATATACACCTAACGATACAGCTACAGGTATACCTTGCTCATGTTTTATTTATACCCTGGGAGGTATCTTACATATTTTACTTATACTCAGGGGGGAATTCCATATCAGTTCTTATAGATAGATACTTATACATTGCTACACCTGTATGTTACACACATATTCAGTTGCTGTTACATATTTACCTTTACTGATGTTACTTAGATGTACCTTATTGGTTTCGCATACATTTGGTTTCAGCTACATATTCTCATTTATATGCTCGCATTTTAGATATATCGCATATATTTATTCCTGGATTTGCGCATTGTTATTTGGATTTCACATGATGATTTCTTGATTTGGGAACCGCCGGAGTTCATGAAATTATGCATACATTGAAAAACCCTATTTCCTTGATATGATATTTGCGCAGCCTCCATGAGATTTATCGGTTCTGATTATATACTCCATACGAGGTGTGGTTGCCGTATGAGGGTATATGGTCGGGCCTGGTATGGTTCCCCTCGGCAAGATGATCGATGGACTTTGCCGATTGAGCCCAGAGGCGGGCGAGTACCTACCGGTGACAGTACTAATGACTCGGCAGGGATCATGGAGATACCGTTGGGAGTCATGAACGTATGCATACGTCGAAAGGAGAGGGTCAGAGCTAGGCACTCGAGCTTTCGGGATAGCGTATGATACGTACCTATCAGGATTTCTGTATCGATGCTTGGCACATTGTTTTCATGATATTTCTTTTAAACACCTTTATATATATAACAGGGGATTTAGCCGTTGTTATATATACCCTTACACCAATATTAGTGGAATGGGACGCTAATATATATGTATTGACCCCATCATACTTATTTCTGCATATATATATATATATATTTAGGATGCTAGAATCTTACTTGAGACTTTGACTTGGGATATCAGGTGTTTCATTGAGATTGGACATACATATGGGATTATTGATTTGTATATTCGGGATAAAGGAGATTAATCGATATTGTACCTTGAGGAGATGTGAGAGCCCAATGTGGGGGCTGATTTGAGGAATTGGGATTTGAGTGTCTTGATGGATTGTGATCCTACCACGATGACAGGATTCCGTGGGATGACATATTTCACTCCATACCGCATACCTTTTCACTTATGCACTGTTCCATGTATTAGGAGTACCTGTTAGTGTACCCTTCACGATTGCTCCATATTTGCATTCTTATATCCCTATTGCATAGTTATTGCATACTATTGTCATGTTATTATTGATTCACATATTGATTGTAACTGCTAGTGTACTTTCCATTATTCGGCATTTTCATGACATGTTATTACTGTAATCGCATATCTTAGATTCATGTTGTACGTACATTTCTGCGATTACCTGCATATGTTATCTACTATTCACGAGTTGGAACTCACCCTCGTTGTGCCACAGGTGTTTCAGGTTGTTCCCTAGAGTAGTCGAGGCAGGCTATTCAGCTATTCATCTATCATCTTTTGCTATAGATATCGCATCGGCTCACAGTATACAATTTTGCTTAGGTGGGTTAGATGATTATCTGTATTTCATATTGTACATTCGTTGTATCTTGTACTCTCCATCTACTATTATGCTGTTGACTTAGAGACTTGGTGAGGACGATATTGTATATTATTGGTGGATTTGTTGTCTTTTATATACAGCTTTCTCTCTATTGTCTTCATTTCTTCGCTACGGCGTCGTATATTTATGTTGTATTCATCTTGGGCTAGTTTTTACAAACGGGGTTGTTGCTAAAATTTTAAAGAAAGAAAGTAGGACTTTTAAAGAATTTAGGTTGCGATTTCAAATGTTTCAAAAACTTATATTATCTTTTCCGTTTTTTCTTGGTTTAGATTTCTGGGCTTTGGCTTTCTTTTACTGCGTTTACATCTTTAAGCGTTGCGTAGTATTAGGGCCGTCACGTGCTAAATTTCGGGTCGTGACAAAGTTGGTATCAGAGCGCTAGGTTTTACCTTTCGGAGTGTAGGATGACCTTAGTATGATGGAGTAGGTAGCTTAAGCAGAGTAACGTAGTGTGTGTATGTCTGCAGCATACCCACGATGCGGTACTTCGTCTTAAGTGACCTAAGTACAAATTGCTTGAATTTCCTTCCTTGATGATTCATATCCCTGAGATTCGATTCCTTATTCTCATCGAATCTTATATCTATTTATAGCCTTGCCGCCGATGACTATGGGGACTCAGAGTGATGCAGCGAGGGCCGAGGTCAGAGTTGGCTCGGGTGAGACGAGTACTGACCAGGATGGCACTCTAGTTGCACAGGTGCAGACGGATCAGCCTACGGCATATACTATTGATAGACTTTTGGCAGAGATGCAGGACTTCCGCCAGATTATGAGTTAATTGGTTGATGTCGTTCGGGAGCTATGACAGGAGGTTGTCACCCCTGTTACTCAATTGTCACTTACGATCAGCATGTAGCAGTCCGTCACCTACACAGCACCAGTGGTTGCAGCTCCAGTTGACAGGGCATATATTCCAGGACAGTGGAGGACTCGTACCGGTGTACCATCCCAGCGATAGAGGTTTGGTCATCGAGACAGATTTCGTGGCCGTCGCGGGAGTAGCAGAGGCTTAGGACGAGGACAGTCGTTCAGCTCTCATCCCCAGGATGGTCAGCAGTCAGCACGTGGATGTTTTCGATGCGGAAGCCTTCAGCACTTCGTCAGGGATTGTTCCTTAGCACCTCATCAGGATCGTTTTCAGAGAGGCCGTAGACGTGGAAGGTTTGCTCAGAGGGCTCAGTCTACCAGAGGAGTTCAGCCAGTTGCGGGTAGAGGGCAGACACGGGAGTTTGCTTCTACTCATCGGGACGCGCAGGCGTCCAATGTGGAGTTTTTAGGTATCCTTAATTTATATGTTCTTTTGGTGTACACGTTTGCTTTCCACACCTTGTACCGTGGTTGGGTAGATTAGTCGTAGTTGTGTTAATTTCTGTCAGCGATTCTTTTGTTACGCGACACGTATTCAGTTGTGTGCCAATCGGAAAGGAGATAGAGATTCGTCCGTCGTTTTGATCCTTCTAGAGATGTTGGATTTGACGTTCTCCTGGGCACGGACTGTTTAGCTACGTGTTAGGCGTTTGTGGACTACCGCGAGGAAACAGTCAGGAATTGTTTTCCCGGCGAGTCAGTTCTTATTGTGCAGGTGGATAGTTGTGCCGCCTCTCACAGCTTGAATTCAGCCTTTTTCGCTAGTCGGCTTTTGAGGAGATGTCATGGATTCTTGGCGTTCATTCGTGATACCGGAGTAACAGTTGGATTGTTGGACCGGGTTCCTTTCGTGCGAGAGTTTTTCCGACGTTGTTCCGGATGAGCCGACGAAGCTTGGGAGCTAAAGGATCAGCTGCAGAGTTGCGGTTTGGGGAGTTTTGTGCGTCTGAGTGTTTCGCTTTTGGAAACTCCTATTTCTGTTCGTTAAGGAGAAAGACGACAGTTTAGGGTTGCGTATCAACGGATCGTTAATTGAACCGGCTTACGATGCGGATAGGTATCCTTCACCTCGCATTGACGATTTCTTCGATCAGCTCCAGAGTGCGAGACATTTTCTAAGTTTGTTTGGGATCAGGTCATCATTATTGTGGATTTGGGGTGATGGGATTCCGAAGACTGCCTTATGCGTGCGACGGGCTTTGTATGTTTTTTTGAGTCGTTGGATTCACTGATGCCCTAGCAGCATTCGTAGATGTGATGAACCAGATTTCTTCAGGCCATTCCTCAACCAGTTTTTGTTGTGTTATTTACGACATTCTGGTCTATTTAATGTGTCTTGAGGGATAGGAGTAGCACTTGAGGATTTGCTATGCAGATACTGGGACAGCACCAGCAATTTGCTAGATTCTTGGAGTGTTTCTTCAGGCTTGTTGTGTTGACTCCTAGGTCTTGTAATCACGGGAAATGGTTTTGTATGGTTCCGAGGGAGATCGTGGCCGTACAACTTAGGTCCAGACTTGTGTGCAGGACGGAGATCCGCAGATTGTTGGGCTTAGCAGGTTTTTACCGCCGTTTCATACAGGATTGCTAGAGTAGTGCTGCACTGTCGACCGAATGGGCCAGAAGGGATGTTTCTTTTCTGTGGACTAAGGTATGTGTGCGGAGTTTCGGCAGTTGGAGATTCGGTTAACAACTGCATCAGTTCTTTCTTTGCTTTTGGTTCGGGCGACCTTGTTGTTTAACTGTAATGTTTCTTGAGTAGGCTCGAGTGTGTACTGAAGTGACACTACAGAGTTATCGCTTTTGCTTCCCTATATTTGGAGGAAGTACGAGAAGGATATTCCACTAATGATCTGGAGATGGCCGCGGTGGTTTTGCGTTGGAGATTTGGAGACACTACTCGTTCGGGAGTCGTGTTGGATTTTCACGGACCACCAGAGCTTAAAGTACATCTTCCTGTAGCGGATTTTGATGGTTGTGATAGTCTTCTGCAGATTTACAGTTCTTGTCTGATCGTTGAGTACATCTTAAGTTCGTCTCTACGGAGGGGACAGCTTGCTCATGTCCGCGCCCGACCACTTTCCTTAAATCGCTTTCGCGAGACACTACCCGCCGATACTCGTTCGTCAGAGATACTTGAGCATACTTGGCTGGGTAATGATTCGGAGTCCTTGATTTATGACATTGGTGTGCTAAGTTAGGGACGCGATTGTGTACCTGATATTATCAGGTAGAGACGTGCAATCCTAGAACAGGCACATCAGTCAACTCTCTGTTTCCATTCAAGTTCGACGTGACTTGTGAGATAGTTACGGGTGGACAAGGGTGTAAAGAGAAATTTCAGGTTTCGTTTCATGGTGTGTCTTTTATGTGTTTGGGTTGAGTATCTAAGGCCGGTTGGAGAGTTGCAATCTTTACCGTTCCGAAGTAGGAGTGGGAGCAGATCTCCACGAATTTCGTTATGGTTTCTACCCAAGTTTAGTCAGGGTGTGACTCCATTCGGATTCTTGTCGTCCGGTTATACTCAATTTGCTCAGTTGTTTCTTGTTGAGTTGTATGTTTGTGTTGATTGTTATCAGCGGTTGGGGATCGTCACTCGCCATCATTAGGGTTCTCCTTTGATCGCTGTTATCAGGAGACACTCCAATTGCCCACCTTTAGGTTTAGGGGTTAGGTCGTGTCAATCACCAGTCTGTTGTTTTTCTGACTCTGCGTAAGTAGGACTTTGGACCCCATCTAGTCTAGAGACTTCGGAGATGGTCCAGTGGTGTTAGGTCAGGATGGAAATTGTCCATTGCGAACTGAGGTCTTATGCCGACTGTGTTGGTCAAAGACTCGAGTTCGCAGGGACAGATCATGTATTCCTATGGACTTTTCCGATGAATTGACGTGTTGGATTTTGGGAAGCTTGTCCCAGGATTGTAGGTCCTTTCGAGATCCTATAAGCGAGTAAGTTTCTTTGCCTTTAATTTGGCACTTCCACCCAGATTATTGAGTTTTCACCCCGTATTCCTTGTGATGATACTTTACAATTACCTTCTTGACCTTTCTCATATGATTTAGCACCAGACCTTTTAGCTTGACGCGATCTTTGATTCACCAGCAGCCAATGGTATTAATGGCTCGGCAGGCGGAGGAACATCGGTCAAGGGTCTTGCTATCTGTGAAAGGTTTTTCTTGGACGTAGCCGTATAGTGAGATAATCACTTGGGAGGCTGCGAGCGAGATTCGAGAATTTTAATCTTCTCTTTGAAGGTACGTGGAGCAGTATATTTTTAAATTCGGGGACGAATTTTTTTTAAGGGGGGAGATTGTAACACCTTAAAACGTGTTTGTAGCTAATTATATTTTAATGTATGGTTTTTAATAAAAAAGTTTACCAAATTGGTTTTTAATTATTTTATCCTATTTAATGAATATTTTAGTAGATTTTTCCTAGCCTTGCACGCCCTTGTGCATGATAACTAGGGTGTTAAGTGTGGTTTAACCATTGTTTAATCTAGTTTTATAATTGGGTTTAAGTGTTTTGGGTCTTAAGTGTGTGGTTATTTTTTTAAATGAAAATGATTTTTCTAAATGGTTTGAATTGTTGACCAAGAGAGAGAGAGAGAGAAGCATGGTGCTACATGGTGTGAGCCATGCCTCTTTAATGATGAGAGAGAAGGAGAGAGGGAGGGGTCTTTAGCCATGCACTCATTTCTCATTCTCACACTCATTTCCCTCACACTCTCACACACTCACACAACAAAGAGAAGCAAGGCAGCAGCACCTGAAGCAAACAATAGCAACATCAGCATCAACAACAACTACAACAACAGCAGCAGCTTCAGCAGCAGACAGCAACAGCATCAGCAGCTTCTGGCAGCAGCAACAGGAACTCCAGCAGCTGTAGCCACCCCTCATCTCTTCCATACACTTCTTCTCTTACTTCCTAGGGTTCTCTAGGGTATATTTTCTGAACCCATCTCTCTTTTTCCTAGCTTGTATGCTTATTAGCGTCGGTTTGTGTTAATTAGCTAGTTTAGTGCTAATTATGGTGTTTTGTGTGGAATGTTGATTAAGTGTTGATTGCGTTAGTTAACCCTACCTATTTAAGTGTTATTAGGGTCATTTTAACTGAGAAATAACCCAGATTTCACTAAAATACCATAGGGTTACCTTTTAGAGCAAATTGGTGATTTTAAAGCGATATATTGGCTATCTGTGATCTGCTTTTGACCCGGGGCTTTCAGGACAAAATTGAGGAAACTGGGGCATGCACACTAGGTCTAGAACACACCAACAGAACACGAGCCATCCTCTCCCAAAATAGGCCGCAGATTTATTGTGTTTGGCCGCAATTTGCGGCCAAGTGGGGGGCAAGGGTGCTGGGGTTTTGTATAGGGCTCTCTTCTGTATTGTCTAGTGTTTTGGCATGTCTAGTTTTGTAAGATTTGACCTGTAGGAAAATCTGGGATCAAATATCGTTTTGCATGTCCGTTGTGTTTGCGCGATACGTGAGTGGGTTCTGTGATCCAGCGTATCGCGGCGTGTCGCGGTAGTTTTAGACGCGTATACATACGTTTTAGCGTATCGTGCACACGCGCGTTTAGTTCGTGACGCGAGTTTCTCGTTTTGGTTCGATATCGCATTTTGCGGAATATTTGGCTTATATATGATTTCCATATCTAAATTGCAGGTTTGCAGGCGGGGACTACGGACACTGCTAAAGGGGGGAGCAGATGGTAGGATTCACCTAGCGTGGAGCGTAGGTGAGTAGATTTAACATCTACAGGGGAATCGCCCGCATGGCGTTATGCGTCTGGGCTAGGATTCAAATACTTGTCGCATATTCTACGTCATTGTTAGAATTGCGCCTTTACCCTATTTACTTAGATATAGTTGTACTGTGACTAGTAGCCGTAGGGCACTGCACATATTATTGACGGTTCATGTTGCACGAGCACGGATTGTATGCTACACACACCGTCAATAATTGCCATGTCACACACCAACCATTATAGATACTATATTGCTTATCACACATGACATCTAGCTTATCGGTATACCTATAGTGTATCATACTATTAGTGATAGGTACATATACACCTTACGATACAGCTACAGGTATACCTTGCTCATGTTTTATTTATACCTAGGGGTATCTTACATATTCTACTTGTACCCAGGGGGGTATACCACATCAGTTCTTATAGGTAGATACCTATACATTGCTACACCTGTATGATACACACATATTCAGTTGCTGTTACATATTTACCTTTACTGATGTTACTTAGCTCTACCTTATTGGTTTCGCATACATTTGGTTTCATCTACATATTCTCATTTATATGCTCGCATTTCAGATATAGCGCATATATTTATTCCTGGATTTGCACATTGTTATTTGGATTTCACATGATGATTTCTAGATTTGGGAACCGCGGGAGTTCATGAAATTATGCATACATTGAAAAACCCGGTTTCCTTGATATGATATTTGCGCAGCCACCATGAGATTTATCGGTTCTGATTATATACTCCATACGAGGTGTGGTTGCCGTATGAGGGTACATGGTGGGGCCCGGTATGGTTCCCTCGGCAAGATGATCGATGGACTTTTCCGATTGAGCCTGGAAGCGGGCGAGTACCTACCGGTGATATATGTTTAGGATGCTAGAATCTTACTTATATGTGTATTGTGTTGCGCTACGGCAGCGCCCCGGCCTCGTACTCGAGGCCAAAAAGCGGAATCAAAAATTTTCCTTACTCGGAAACCGGCGCTACCGCGGACAATGAAAACCCGGATCGTTTACCATTAACCTAATGCTAGCAATCAAGAGATAGGGTGAGAAGTATACCGAGTGATCCGAGTCCTCCGGTCTTCTCTTCATCGTCCCGATCTCCCGCGGAAAGTCTTGTCTCCATATCGTCGCCTCCTCGCCGGAAAGGGCACCACATCGCCTGCGTCTTTTACGGGCTCCCGCCTCAATACCGAGGCAACTCGAGCATGAGGCCGACAACTCGACATGCTCAAGATGTGCTGTAGTATGTAGTGAAGAAGATGCTTGTCTCATTTGGGGTTTGTTGCCATGGTGATGGAGGAATCAAGAATAGAAAAATGGTGCTTGCATTTTTCTAGCAAGAAAATGAGATCATGAATGAAAATCTCAAGATGAAGCTCTCTCTTCTTCTTCTTCTCTCTTTCTTTTTCCTCTCATGAAAAACTTATCATATTCATCAAGTGAAGAATAAGGTGGAGGAATGTATGTATATGAAACAAGAGGGAGATGAGTGTAGGAGAGCAAGAAGGGTGACCACATCCTAAACCATCATCACAACCTCACATCAACTCTAATCAAAGATCAAATCCTTTCTCATCACTTCTAATCAACCAAAAGCAAGTGATGAGAATGGTATCTAAAGATTCTATCATAATAAATACATTTGCAAGAAAACCCTCCACAAAGTGTTATTTGCAGAACTGCAAATAACCCCCTCCATCAGAAAAGTCCGGCCGGGAAAGAACAAAGGAAAACCGGCCGGAACGGAATGGAAACTGGCAACTCCAGAAAACTGGTCCCGTAATAAATTACAGGAAAACCCCTATACTGTGCATACACACCCGCATCTGTATTCCGACCGGATACAAATGCAATGAGACAAAATCTACACTGTACTAAACTAGGATTGGCTTAAGCCAAAGCCGGCTAGTAAAATCCGTTCGATCCTGATCCGTGCAATACCACACGTATCTGATCGAACCCTGCCATATAACTATACGGCCACTAGTACAAAACTGTCCGATCCTGATCCGTACAATACTGCACGTATCTGATCGGACCCTGCCATATCTCCATACGGCCTCTACAACGTTTTGCCCGAAAGCTTGAGTAACTTTAAGTGTGGTGGACTCTAAAGACTCGTCAATACAATGGCTGTGGATTTAACCACTAGCACGTCAGAGGTATAAGCCAATACGTAACGGGCCACCAGCTATTGACCAAAAGGGACGTCGATGAGCGAACTCATCCTGACACCCTACTGAGCCTGTCAGTGACAATATCCGTACAGTCCGGTCAGTTCGTCTATGAGGATCGCATGTCGGGCCTAGGGGGTTGGTAAAAGTCAGACCCCCAAAGGCGGTACAAGTCGTGTCGGAGTGTAGCCCAGAACGCCCTGAGATACTACTGGAATACCTACCAGTAAATCTCCTGCCTCGGCCGAGGGCTTTGCGTAATGGCTCTCCTAGACACAGCGCGACCTCACCCCCAATACCGGGAGAGACGAACCCCTGAAGATCCGCTCACTGCCTCTATGTGGCTCGGGACTGTACCCAACTAAAACCTGTTTGCACGACTCCTTTGAGCCGTGGTAGGGTAGTAATCAAAGCACAGTGAGAACTCACACGAGACAGATGACGATCCTCAGGTCGATGAACTAACCTGTACACATGTCACCAGGGAACTGCTATCTGACGTCAGGTATAAGCCCAACTAGCAGGTTCCCGGCGAGTCCTGTCCGGTGTACTCATAACCCAATGAGCACCTGTATACATCTTAGGTGAACCAACTGACACCAGTGGCTTGTGAGACCGGCCACCGCCCCTCGTCGGGGTCTCGACTGTATACACTAGCCTACTAATGGATTATCGATGCCCAGTCTCGAAACTCCTACGACTAGGGACCTTTTAAGGATGTGCTTGTAGACTACCAGCTCCCACGTATATGACCGCCATCATATTGCTGGTAGTCAAGCAAGAATCCTAGGGGCTCTATCAACGTGTAATAGCGACATGTCAGGTCACCTAAAGCAGTACAAGATGATAAAGATAAACCAGATAGCATACTATCATCTCGAGTAAGACTGTCCTACCGGGATAGGTCCTCCCTCAATCATTGCAATCACGTGCCTGTGATCCAATAATTGACTCTGAGGGCACTATCTCCAACAATCTCCCACTTGCACTCAAGGCTAATTATTGCGATGTCGCATACTCACAGCCTGTGTGACACCGAACACCCAACTCCTCTACTAGTCAGTCTCACAATGCTCGTTTGTGAAACTATTGCGTTCGAGGAATAGCCTCAGTGAGTGGATCCGCTGTGATGTTTCTATCTATGTCTCTCTATATCTCAAGTTCGCGGAGAAAGCCATCTCCCGAAATGAGCAATACCTGTCTTAGAACGTCTGGATGTCTGATGGGACCTAGCTCATAAATGAACTTCAAATCCAAACTTCTTAGATTGTATCGTCAACTGAAGTTAATCAGTATCCTGCGCCATGCCACCCTCAGTATTGCCTTGGACCACCTGTCCAAAATACTGCCCCTCGTCAGAAGGAAAACTATAACTCTGACAACCTCCTTGTCGTCCATGTCACCTTGGAAGCCTGGAGTGATAACCGTCTCCTAATGGAGGCAGCCGTTATCATATCCCTAGAACATTCACTTATGTTCTAAAACTGCTTCCGACTGTTTCTCCAGGATTGGATCAATATCAACTTATTGCATCTACTGCAAGAACAACATCTGGTGTGGTACTTGATATCTCATGATTGACTCAATTGCCTAAGCAAGTGATCTGCCAATCATGAGTATCCCTCTCCCCTTTAGTCTATAAGACACCTTTAGAGAGGGTGACTCCATCAACTGCAGGTACACTACCGTGTCAGGAGTCGTCCATTCTAAATACTCATAGAATGCTGTCAAGGTACCCAGATTGGGAAACCACCCAAATCTAGATCTAAAACCATAGATCTAGTAACCAGAATGTCTGATATAGTATCCAAGTCCTGTGTGGAGAAAACACTGTGTGACAACCAAAGTATAACCGATCGTAGTATAGGAGTTTCCTTTCCTACTCTGTGTATGTCATCCAAAACCAGGACATCACACCCTACTACCTTCTTAACAGATCCATCCCCTATTCTGATGACGTCAAACCTTTGACTGTCACATCAGAAATAGATGATCCATCTCCGCTACATCTGCTTTAGTCTATAAATAGACATAAGCCTGATGTCCACCAATGCTTCCGCTGCTCCCACTGACTACGACAACTCTCTGGCAGAGTCATATAGACGTGCACTTCTAAAGCTAGTTTAGAACGACGCTATACTCATCCTACTGCCGGGTCTCGCAGCCTGGAACAACAACAATGGCAAGTGTGGGTAAACAAGAACTTCCCTGTCACCGTACTTGAGGCTACCGGAGTACCTCTCGGGTGCCTGAAGTTACCCACCTCATCTGCGGAGTGGCCAATGGAATGTCAAATCAGATTGAATCTTTAGGTTCCTTATCAAATCTTCAGTAATCGTTTGTGGTTCTGGAATCACTTCCAGTTCTACCATACTCCCACTACTTTTTCTGAAAAATCCATTTTTAATAAAACTGTGGCGAGTCAAGAACAATATCACTATTGATCTTCCAGATGGTAGAAAATCAACCCTCGTCATAGCCTGGGTCAACCCACAAACAGCCATTACAGAAACGTGCCTAGAGTTATCCAGAGTCTGGTTTTAATCATAAGCCAGACAACTCCCCGTACCTTAACAACGTTAAGATATGAACTGTTCTATATCCAATATAGAACCAGAGGCACTGATTTAAATGAACCAGATTCAAATCATGCAGCTATCTCCAGTGCATGTCAACTAAATGGAAGGAGGCCGATCAGCGTTACCCAACTTAGGAATGCTTCCAATTATGAGTAACCTGAAAGGGAAGCAAGTTCTCATTACTATCAACTGAATACCATACACAAGTATCTACATCTTCGATCACCTTGAAGAATCCCGATACTTGCTACACCTGGTTCTCTACTCTATTCAAATACCTATAACTCCTCAAAACTTAGACCCTGTGTTTCTACGAAACACATGTCTAAGAATTAGATTAGTTAAAGGTAAACAGAATATAGTATGAGGACCAACCCCTCTGTCCTAATGGACACTGGACAACATACAATACTCTGTATAAGTCCGCTGAGTCTAACAACTCTTTCACTGTGCGTCGTAGGTTGAAAACTGTACTTATGGTTAAGAAGAATTACACCGCTGTTTAATGCTCCTTACCTAACCATCTACTGATATAGGTAAATGTTATCGACATAATATCAAAAGGTATATCTCACTCTATGAAAATAGACGTACAGATATATCAATTTGAAATTGGTGCACAACAGCGGATATTCATAACCAAATATTTGCCGACCGGCAAACAGCCCAGGTGATCTCCTCAAATATCACCGATTACAACGAATCCCGATATAATGAGGATGATCACCCAATTCCCAATAACTTACTCCCACTCATCATCTGTAAAACCATACAGATGTGAGAATCATACCTGGTAAATACATACCCTGGAGTAAGTGTCTAATCGGGAAATCAGTTTTCTTTTAACATTACACAGTGAAACTGAAACATTGAAATGTTTCGTCGGGGTATCCTGGTATTCCTAGTAATGCCTCTTCCATTATCCAGATTCACAACTGTAACCTTGTAATTCTTTGCCATCTTTCTAAATCCCTTTCTATGTCTTTAGTCATTACCTTCTGCACACCCCTCTAGGCCAAATGGTTTTCTTCCTTCCCTACCGTTCGGCACCAGCCTATGGTTTGGAAGAAGACTATCCAAAAAGCATAAAGGGTGTACTGTCCTAATCCTAGAAGCACTCGCAACGCGAGAGAAGGTGAAGATAAAAGACACCTGAATGTACTTTATTCCTATTTCTCCTGAACTAGGATCCATCCCCGAACTGGAACAAGTTCCTTTCGAGTTCGTATATAACCATACGATGGATTATCCAATAAACTGGGATCTTCGTAGTAATACGGAGTGTCCTGGAGAAAAACAAAGGTGATTTAGGATTGGCGAAGAAATACTTGGTTTGGTCGTGAATATCAGTCGCAATTTACTTTGCCCTCCTACTAATCCCTTGCTTTGTCTTAATCTTAATACCTTCTGCACACCGTTTAGGCTAATTGGTTTTCTTCATTCCCCACCGTTCGGCACCAGCCTAAGGTTTGGAAGAAGACTATCCAATCTGCGTAATAGGTGTACTACTCCTAAGCCAAGGAGTACTCGCAACCTGAGAGAAGGTGAAAAGAAAAGAAAACTGAATAATCCTATTCGTTTTCTCCAAAACCGGAAACCATCCTCGAAGTCCTTCGAGTTCGTATATAACCATACGATGGTTTTGTCCAATGGAAGTGGACGTTCGTAGTAATACGGGGTGTCCTGGAGAAAATGGTAATAGCAGGAGTGGCAAAGAGGTCTGCAACTCTGACAATCCAAAAGCCTGTGTTAAGAAGGTTCGGTCAACTTGGTCACTGAGTCATAGTCTTAGGGTCGGGTCAATGGTCGCTGCCAAAGAGAGAGAGAAAAGAAACACTCAGCGTGCACTCTAACCTAGATCAGAATGGTTATCACTTTATCTAATCTGGAAACCTCCCACTGTACCTCAAATTCTCCTCCAAACCTGAAAGAAGAACTAGTCGGGATCACCCGAGGAGTAAACCAACTCATCAGTGGGAATCGGGATCCAACTATCATCGCATGATAACTTGACGGAATCCACTCAAGTCACCACACTCCAGAAGGTATGCGCATGCCTGGCAAGTTTCAGTTCTTTTGAAACTCCCGATGTGATTTTTACCCCAAGCGGTTTATGACCTTGACTAGGTCAACAAACCATAAACCGCCAGTCAAGTTCAACCCGTCATTATTCTGGATTGCATTAAACCCACCCGTACGTGCCCTTGACTAGGTCAACAAGGCCGCACGACTGTCTTAACCAATCCCACTTATGCAACAAAAAAGTACCACTTAGCTACCGAACACTACGTCTTGACTAGGTCAACAAACGCAGCACGAATACCAAATAATACCTGTAGGAAATGACGGAGGGCTACGACTGGTTTTTGGCGAAAAACCTTTAACGTAAAGAACTTGATATCGTTGAAGGAACTGCATAGCCTTTTATAAAAATATAGTGACGAAAACCTTTACTAAAGAGGTCACTCCCGGTGAAGGGATCTCGGCTCTTTCCCCGTAGAATGAGGTGCAGGATATTCCAACTGAATACCACGATGCAAAGCAAAAGTAATCGGCTATAGTGAAGTTATTGCCCTGACGCAAACTTTTGTCCAAGGGGTCACTCCCGGTGAAGGGATCTCGGCCCTTGCCTCGTCGACTGAGGAGCAGGATATTCCAACTGAATACCACGATGCAAAACAAAAGAGAACGTCCTTGCAATAACAGCTTTTTGAAAAGTGTTCCAACAACATCAGATTAGGTTTGTTTATCTTGCATTGATCCGAATCAATGCAGTCCCATCAATTGATCACACCACAAAGAACGAAAATATACTGACGTACGTATATGCCATCCGCATTCGCCACTGGGTCCCGTCATCACCCGTTAGGTTAGCTAACTAACGGCAGAGCGGGGACTGGACTAGCGCGGATGAAAAACATATACAACATCTACTAATATATATACCAATATATAGTATTTCGCTCAAGGCGTGAATAAAATGCAACATCACAGAAATGTACAGCATCACTGAACAATACAGATATCTGGAAGCCCCGGGTTTCACAGAGCCGCTGCTGAAACCCGACGTTCCCCTGGTCGTGTGGATAGCCTGTGCAATGAAAACCTAGACCCCTATGGGCGCGGCAAGTCACCCGCCAAAACCTGAAGCGAGGCAGCCCCCTCCAGCACCGTGAATGGACCACCCAGCACTCCACGGAATCCGGCAACTTGGGCACCCCTCCTGGGTCAACCTGTACCCCCTACGAGTGCGGCGAATAGCCCGCCAATCCTAGAGCGAAGCCCCCTCCGTCTCAATGCCATGAGATGCGGGCCCGTTGCCCTCTAGAACCTGGCTATCCGTGCATCCCTCCGCGGGGTAATCCTAGTACAGAAAGTAAAATATACATACACCGGGTACATCGACCGCAACCAGGTCGTGCCCCAAAAGAATAATACAAACAGGCAGTGACGGCAGTCCACATGTCGGACGCTCGCCCTGCAATATCAAATGTACATAATACAACAAAGCTGTACTAGCATTGCATCCAGGCTATCCCCCACGACCGATCCGCAACATCACAGCATAAACATAGAACATCAACGTGAAAGTCACGTTCGCAAATCCGTCTAACCGGGCTATAGCAGCTAGACCGGATTTACCGATCGAGTGACATTCACGGTCGCAGATATAATGTAAATACTGTGAAAAATGTGTTTAAAATTTTCCGATTGACCAAAAATTAACAAGTGGGCCCCCAATCAAAACTGTAGCACTCACAGAAAACCTGGGCCCAATTTTAATATTCCAAAACCCCTAATTTTAGCCCATAAGCCCACTGCAAAAAAATAATCATACGAACCCACAATCCTGCGGCGGAAGCGCGGCCAAAAGGGGGTTTTGGCCGCCCTTCCGCGGTCGTACGGAGTGATCGCTTTACCAAATTTTTGCAGTATTCTTAGAACTCCCTGCACATCATTCTGAGACCACCTGAAAAATTTTTAGACTCCAAAAAATTTCGACAGAAACTGATTGTGCTAGAAAAATACGGTTTTTGGAAATTTTGGTCGATCGGAAACGCAAACACATCAAACGAAGCTAGGTAAGGTTAATGGCGTGGCTCTGATACCATGTTGCGCCACGGCAGCGCCCCGGCCTCGTACTCGAGGCCAAAAAGCGGAATCAAAAATTTTCCTTACTCGGAAACCGGCGCTACCGCGGACAATGAAAACCCGGATCGTTTACCATTAACCTAATGCTAGCAATCAAGAGATAGGGTGAGAAGTATACCGAGTGATCCGAGTCCTCCGGTCTTCTCTTCATCGTCCCGATCTCCCGCGGAAAGTCTTGTCTCCATATCGTCGCCTCCTCGCCGGAAAGGGCACCACATCGCCTGCGTCTTTTACGGGCTCCCGCCTCAATACCGAGGCAACTCGAGCATGAAGCCGGCAACTCGACATGCTCAAGATGTGCTGTAGAATGTAGTGTAGAAGATGCTTGTCTCATTTGGGGTTTGTTGCCATGGTGATGGAGGAATCAAGAATAGAAAAATGGTGCTTGCATTTTTCTAGCAAGAAAATGAGATCATGAATGAAACTCTCAAGATGAAGCTCTCTCTTCTTCTTCTTCTCTCTTTCTTTTTCCTCTCATGAAAAACTTATCATATTCATCAAGTGAAGAATAAGGTGGAGGAATGTATGTATATGAAACAAGAGGGAGGTGAGTGTAGGAGAGCAAGAAGGGTGACCACATCCTAAACCATCATCACAACCTCACATCAACTCTAATCAAAGATCAAATCCTTTCTCATCACTTCTAATCAACCAAAAGCAAGTGATGAGAATGGTATCTAAAGATTCTATCATAATAAATACATTTGCAAGAAAACCCTCCACAAAGTGTTATTTGCAAAACTGCAAATAACCCCCTCCATCAGAAAAGTCCGGCCGGGAAAGAACAAAGGAAAACCGGCCGGAACGGAATGCAAACTGGCAACTCCAGAAAACTGGTCCCGTAATAAATTACAGGAAAACCCCTATACTGTGCATACACACCCGCATCTGTATTCCGACCGGATACAAATGCAATGAGACAAAATCTACACTGTACTAAACTAGGATCGGCTTAAGCCAAAGCCGGCTAGTAAAATCCGTTCGATCCTGATCCGTGCAATACCACACGTATCTAATCGAACCCTGCCATATAACTATACGGCCACTAGTACAAAACTGTCCGATCCTGATCCGTGCAATACCGCACGTATCTGATCGGACCCTGCCATATCTCCATACGGCCTCTACAACGTTTCGCCCGAAAGCTTGAGTAACTTTAAGTGTGGTGGACTCTAAAGACTCGTCAATACAATGGCTGTGGATTTAACCACTAGCACGTCAGAGGTATAAGCCAATACGTAACGGGCCACCAGCTATTGACCAAAAGGGACGTCGATGAGCGAACTCATCCTGACACCCTACTGAGCCTGTCAGTGACAATATCCGTACAGTCCGGTCCGTTCGTCTATGAGGATCGCATGTCGGGCCTAGGGGGTTGGTAAAAGTCAGACCCCCAAAGGCGGTACAAGTCGTGTCGGAGTGTAGCCCAGAACGCCCTGAGATACTACTGGAATACCTACCAGTAAATCTCCTGCCTCGGCCGAGGGCTTTGCGTAATGGCTCTCCTAGACACAGCGCGACCTCACCCCCAATACCGGGAGAGACGAACCCCTGAAGATCCGCTCACTGCCTCCATGTGGCTCGGGACTGTACCCAACTAAAACCTGTTTGCACGACTCCTTTGAGCCGTGGTAGGGTAGTAATCAAAGCACAGTGGGAACTCACACGAGACAAATGATGATCCTCAGGTCGATGAACTAACCTGTACACATGTCACCAGGGAACTGCTATCTGACGTCAGGTATAAGCCCAACTAGCAGGTTCCCGGCAAGTCCTGTCCGGTGTACTCATAACCCAATGAGCACCTGTATACATCTTAGGTGAACCAACTGACACCAGTGGCTTGTGAGACCGGCCACCGCCCCTCGTCGGGGTCTCGACTGTATACACTAGCCTACTAATGGAGTATCGATGCCCAGTCTCGAAACTCCTACGACTAGGGACCTTTTAAGGATGTGCTTGTAGACTACCAGCTCCCACGTATATGATCGCCATCATACTGCTGGTAGTCAAGCAAGAATCCTAGGGGCTCTATCAACGTGTAATAGCGACATGTCAGGTCACCTAAAGCAGTACACGATGATAAAGATAAACCAGATAGCATACTATCATCTCGAGTAAGACTGTCCTACCGGGATAGGTCCTCCCTCAATCATTGCAATCACGTGCCTGTGATCCAATAATTGACTCTGAGGGCACTATCTCCAACATATTGACCCCATCATACTTATTTCTGCATATATATATATATATATATATATATATATATATATATTTAGGATGCTAGAATCTTACTTGAGACTTTAACTTGGGATATCAGGTGATTCATTGAGATTGGACATACAAATGGGATTATTGATTTGTACATTCGGGATATAGGAGATTACTCGATATTGTACCTTGAGGAGATGTGAGACTTATATGATGTGAGAGCCCAACGTGGGGGCTAATTTGAGGAATTGGGATTTGAGTGTCTTGATGGATTGTGATCCTACCACGATGACAGGATTCCGTGGGATGACATATTTCACTCCATACCTCATACCTTTTCACTTATGCACTGTTCCATGTATTAGGAGTACCTGTTAGTGTACCCTTCATGATTGCTGCATATTTGCATTCTCATATCCTTATTGCATAGTTATTGCATACTATTGTCTTGTTATTATTGATTCATATATTGATGGTAACTGCTAGTGTACTTTCCATTATTCGGCATTTTCTTGACATGTTATTACTGTAATCGCATATCTTAGATTCATGCTGTACGTACATTCCTGCGATTATCTGCATATGTTATCTACTATTCATGAGTTGGCAACTCACCCCCGTTGTGCCATAGGTGTTTCAGATTGTTCCCCAGATTAGTCGAGGCAGGCTATTCAGCTATTCATCTATCATCTTTTGCTACAGATATCGCATCGGCTCACAGTATATTATTTTGCTTAGGTGGGTTAGATGATTATCTGTACTTCATATTGTACATTCGTTGTATCTTTTAATCTCCATCTACTATTATGTTGTTGACTTAGAGACTTGGCGAGGACGATATTGTATATTATTGGTGGTTTTTTTGTCTTTTATATACAACTTTCTCTCTATTGTCTTCATTTCTTCGCTACGGCATCGTATATTTGTGTTGTATTCATCTTGGGCTAGTTTTTACAAAAGGGGTGTTGCCAAAATTTTAAAGAAAGAAAGTAGGACTTTTAAAGAATTTGGGTTGCGATTTTAAATGTTTCAAAAACATATATTATCTTTTCCGTTTTTTCTTGGTTTAGATTTCTGGGTTTTGGCTTTCTTTTACTGCGTTTACGTTTTTAGGCGTTGCGTAGTATTAGGGCCGTCACGTGCTAAATTTCGGGTCGTGACACATCAATGAAATCAATAGAAAATCAATGTCTAGCATTGACAAAAAATATATGTATCTCTCTATCTCAATATCTAGGGTTCCGGCAATCCATACTGGCCCGTATGATCAAATCTCAGTATCTAGGGCTCCGGCTATCCGGAATGGCCCATACTCCGATCGGTATCCTCCGGATATCCGTCGAGTCACAATAAAATCCTCGGTCGGTAGTGCTCCCCTTCCATGCTCAACGCCATCATCTGCGACCATCTTGTCCCAGGGTACCGCACCGGGTCCACCATGCACCCACAGACGGTTCCTCCTCCTCCTCGAATCGGGTGTATGATATCGCTCAAGAGCCGAGAAAACTCATGGTGGACATATCTCAAATCATAACATGAGAAAACCACAATTTTATCTTTAGAAATGATAATCGGTTTATAAAATCCTTGCGGTTTCTCTAAATCCATAAATCTCATGGAAATCCGAAATCTCAAAATAAAGGGCTAATAACAGTGAATACTGGGCTCCGGCAATCCGGACTGGCCCCTAATATCATGGCAATGAATATGTAAAAATACATGAAAAATCACAGTAATAAATGCAACATCTAACTAGCACAATAATGATATATCGGAACTATCAGCTAACGAGCGATAACAATGAACTAATATTCTCTAAAGTGTAAATGACATGGCAATTACCGATGATGATGTGTGTGAGCCGGCAAGTAAGTGTTCGTAGACATACGCATCATCGGTAATGGTGCTGGTGTCCTGACATTATGGTTTCATAATAACAATAAAAGTACAATTAAATATGCAATACGATGCGATATGAACAGCATGAGTATACAGGATAAATAATAAAATGTAACAATAAGGAATCTACATTATGCATACGAGTCATACAATTGTCATTTGAAATAACGCGAATCGTGGTGTTTAGAAAAAAGTGCTACGGTGTTTTTAAGAAAAGGTACGTCCTTTGAAATATCCGTAGAATCTCTTGGCCTGTCTTTAAAATACTCACGATTCGTTGGTTTTGAAATAAGTATGACTCGAGTCCAGTCTAACATCTACTAAGTAAACTACAGGTCTAAACTAACAGACTAATCGAAAGGGTATTGGAAACCACCAAAGTCTGAGTCAATATCCGTATCTAGTAGTCGGTGATCCCGCCTCAATAGTATCATGTACGATATAATATATCATATGACATCCTCGAGTCAAGAGTGTGGATCTATCATCATAATCATATCACGTACGGTAAATCCATCGTACGGCATCCCAATTCTGGGTACGAGTCAAATATCATATTATCTCATTATTCATCTGGTAGCCTTATCATCATATCTTGAATTAGGGTACTGATCTAAAATCTAGTACAATCTGATACCATCCACACATATATATATACATACATACATACATATATATATATATATATATATATATATGCGTGTGTATGAAAACACATCGCCTAAAGACCCGCTATAATAACATGTCGTATCTCATAATATGAACCAAATCTCATCACCGATCTCGTGGGTTCATGTCCAATCACATCGACTCATCTCCAAATACCATATACTATCCTCATTATCTATGTATTTGTATACATATATATATACACATACTCACATACATATATATATATATATATATATCCCCATATACGCACAAGTAAGTAAAATGTATGCGCGTGTGTGTGTGCGTGTATTTTATTCTAGGGTTTCGCAATTAAAACTAGCTAACGACACTATTATCCAATTACACCAAAATTTAACCATGAACTCCTAAAGTCTATCTACATAATCATTTAGTCTCAAAAAACACAAATTTATATATAATATATATCGTATACTACACTACGAACTGCGGGGGTGCTTTACGCCATCTACCCGACTTCCCCCGTAAATATATATCTACTCACATTGATCCTTGCTTGCCGAAATCGATATCGCCATCCTCTTCTTCAGCGTCCGAAGCCCACATGAGGGGGGGTACCTACATATATATCACATGACATCATAAATAGAAATCGCGAACGAAAACCAACTCGGCACGCGTATCACACATAGGTTAAAACCTATGATCAATGCATACACGAATAACCAAAAAACTCTCGACGATCGATGTATAAACGTGAATCGACCGAGATAAAACACAAATACCAAATTCCAATTCATTAAAAGCCGCAAAACGAAATCAGAAACTTTGAAAACTTGCTCCAGATTTTACTCTAGGTGAAATTAGCCAATTTTCCATACATGGAGGGTCTATTTTACAGATACTGGAGCCACAAAACAAGCACGAAGCCAATCTACCCTAACCTGGCCACAAATTGCGGCCAGAACTAATTAATCTATAGCCAGGCAATTGAATTGGGGTCTTGGGTCTTGGGGTTATCATCTAGGTGGCCTGAACGACTCACTGTGATCGCTAAATAATTTTCAGGTCACCGGGGTTATAGCAGATGTCAAAATATCATCATCAAAGATTACAAAATACGATATCGGGGTTCTAAGTTCATTTTGCGGGGTTTAAATCTCTGGTTTAAGTCTCTAATCACACACTAAAGGGGTTGTATGGTCTCTACTAAACTCAATTACACTTTTAGATTCAAATCTAAACCTAACCACTTCTAGAAATTTTCAAAGTTCTCTAATCTACACTGAATCGGTTCTAAACATGTATGGATGTTTAGGGAATTGAAATACTACACTAATGGTGGAGAAATTACCTCATTTGGCAACTCAAGAATTTTCTTTAGTTGCCCCAAGTCTTCAAAATCCAATTTTTCTTCGTCCAAATTGTTTGTGATGAGCTTGTGCATGTTTTTAGTGAAAGGGGATGATGTTTTGATATAGGATTGAGGGTGTTTGTGAGGGTTGAAGAGGAGGTGGAGGGAGTGGCTACCATGGGTGAGGAAGGGGGAGGAAAGATGAAGAAAATGAGGAGGGAAAAGAAATGGCCAAGTCAAAGGAAACCCCTCACCTCTCTCTCTCATGTCCATCCCTCATTGTTTACTCATTTCTTTTTCTTTTTCTTTTCTTTTCTAATCTTTTCTTTTCATTTAAAACAAAGTCATGCATGAAAAATAAAGAAAAACCCATGGTAGAAAATGTAAAAATGTGAAATATGACATGGTGCATGTCATGTGCACAAAACAAGGTTAATGCACGATTAGTGATATCTAATCGAGATTAGCATTAAAATAGAATATAATTAATCATCAAAATTTATAATTTTCTTAAATCATATAAAACACCCTCATTTCAGTAATTTCTATAATTTTCCAAATATTTCCCCATTTATCGGTAATTAATTATACCGCATTAACAAATATTCATAGTATTTATTATTTAATTAAATAAATTCCCAAAAATAATATTTTATTTTTCTGAAATGTTACAGTCTTCCCCCCTTAATGAAATTCGGTCCCCGAATTTAAATTTAAACCCCTAAAATACTAAAACATTTCAGTAAAAAGATCAAGTCGTCGGGGTTTCGAATCATCAATACACAAAATACATCGTAGCGCAATGCATGCGCATGAAAAACGAGTATATAAACCAAAATCCAAACTCCATCAAGCATCCCGAACTCATCAGAGTTATGGTGAAGACACCAATATCTAAATCAAATACGAAAACCAACATGATATACATCAAAACTATACATGTAAACATCGTGGTAGATTCGTCAAAACATCTGAAAGAAATGCATGCCAAACACTTTTCCAATCGCTGTGCAATGCGCGTATCACTGCACAGTGGCGGACGTATATTGTAAGAAAATAACTATATATATGTATATATATATCCTTTGTTAACATACACGTCCCGCCGTTTTGAAAAATAATTTAGAAGGGTTTTCTTTGTTAAATGTCTCGTGTCATCTCGGACATGTAGGTAAATACTGAGACTATAGCTCCTTTTTGGAAATCCCTTCGATAACTATCAATGCATGCAAAAATATATCCAGGTACTGTCCTCGGACAAGTCCTGCTCAGCTACTATACCATATAGTAAGTATCATAAAACATACTGCTCTAAAAGAAATAAATCCAAAAATGTATATAAGGATGCCACGTGCGTCTAGTGCGTACGGTAATCGAAATCAATAAATGTGCCATACATGTGCACAGAAACAATTCTAAGTGCAACGGGTGTGCACGAAAACACCTGCCAAGGGCAACGGGTTGGCTGACAGCAATATCAGGTGCATCTGATATGCACGAAGAATCTCGATTTAGTGCATCTGGCGTGCACCAAAATCGCATCAAGCGCGTCAGGTATGCGCAAGAATCCAAATCAAGTGCACGAGGTGCACGAAACAAATAACGAGTATCACAATCGAAATCGACGGTATACAACACATTTCAATCCAAATTCAAATCAGGTATACCGTGGCATATAATCTAACAACCATGTGCATCAGCGTGCACAAAATCGAATCAAAATACTAAAAGTGCATGAAAACAATGACGAAAGCACAAGTCAAATCACATGCATGCCATAGGCATGAAATCCGAATCAACATCTCGAATGACATCAAATCAAAGTCAAGTGCAACTGTGGTGCACAAAATCTCAATCATGCAAATAAATCGCCCAAAATACCGAAATCAAAGATGGCGGAAACAGTCCCGCTCTGGCACATACTCTAAAGATCTCTGGCTAACTGTCATGGTCACTCATAACATGTCTCGTCGACGATGCCGAACTCTGGCCTGCTGGGTGTGCACAATATGACCGCTCCTGGGTCCAAGTCTTCTCGTATGGTATTCTAGAAAGGTTCTGTCGAAGTCTCCCCCAAGTCTCGTTTCTGCCGAACTGCCCGGATGTTATCACCTTTTACTAAATCTATTTCTTGTTCCGGAACGGCTGCATACTCTTCGCGACTCCTTCTGGAAGGTATTTCCATATACAACGCCTCTGCATGTGTATCACATCTCTGATGTCAGCGGAGTGGAACGCCATCTCATCAAGATCTCGTACGAACCTCTTACCCCACTTTTCTCTAATGTCGACTGATTCGGACTCGTCTCTTCATGGCTACATGGACTGCGCTCCAACGACTATACTCATATCTTGAGTCTTTCAAGCTATGTATCCCATTACATGATATCCGAACGACGTCGAACTTTTCGATCGATGTGTCAAAGTTCCATAATCCCCCAAGAGCTCAACCTCTTGAGTACAGTTTAATAATATTCAGTACATGCCACAATACCTATGGACCAACCGTAGAAGGGCAAACCCAAGCCTTATTAATGGCACCGCGGAACTACTGCAAACCCTAAGGTTTCAAAGCGTTCTCATGGTCATTATATCGAGTTAAGGGTTTCATTCTTCTAGAGGGTCCACGGAATTACTTGCATGTTTTCCGAATACTTTAAACTTGGAAAAATAGGTTTCTGGCATTCGATCGTTTTCTATCGACTCTCAACGTACCTGCGTGAAGTTGTCTCAAGCTGGAATCAATCAATCTGATGACCTCGCATCGAGGTAGGCAAAGAATCACATGTCCTAGTCATTCATCCTTGGTGACTAGAGATCTTCTATCATATCTCTAAGTATAAGCTCGTACTACAGTAGCTCCAAACATCTGGGGCGATATCTCGTCATTCGCCACAACTACTGAATCTTTTGTCCGCACGCTGAACAGTGCCTCAATCATCAGGAATAATCGATGCATTAACGATCATCACATTCTGGCTGGCCTCTAGCAGTGGCCCAATCCTCTGGTGCTGATATGCACGTTCGAGAAATTTTGTACAAGCGATCCATCAAACGATCATGGCGCGAAAACACAATAGGACGATACTGTAAGTGCACGGCGGCGCCCCGGACGTCAATCCGACGGCCAAATGCGGAAGCGGTGATAAACTTTAATTTTGCGAACTTAGCAAACCGGCACCACCGCGCACTAAACCCCGGATCGGGCCATTAAACTTGTCCTAGCTAACTAACAAGATAGGGAAGAGATATACCGAGTGATCCGAGTCCTCCGGTCTTCTCGTCATCGTCCCGATCTCCCGCGGAAACTCCGGTCGTCGCATCCTTGCCGGAAGGGCACCACATCGTCTGCATCTTTTACGGGCTCCCACCTCAATACCGAGGCAACTCGGGCACGAAGCTGGCAAGTCGACGTGCCCAAGGTTTGCTGTAGAATGTGTAGTGCTTTGTCTCTTTAGGGTTATGTTGCCTTGATGGAGGAATGGAATTTTCAAGTGGAACTCTCATTTATCAAGCATGGAATGAGATGATAAATTTTCCTCACCAAAATGAAATCTCTCATTTTTCTCCTCTCCTCAAGTTGTGGCCGGCCATGCTCTAATGAGGAATGGTGGTGGAGTGAGAACATAAAGCAAGAGGGAGGTGAGTGTAGGAGATGAGAAATGGTGACCATAAACAAAACATTATCATAACAAATGAACATCAAACCCATACCCTTTCTAATCTCATTTAATGCAAGTGATGGAGGGAATCAAAGATGCTATCATAATCTCTCATCTCATAAATAAACCCTCCACAAAATGTTATTTGCAAACTTGCAAATAACCCCCTCCATCGGAAGAGTCCGGCCGGGAAAGAACAAAGGAAAACCGGCCGGAACGGAATGCAAACTGGCAACTCCAGAAAACTGGTCCCGTAATAAATTACAGGAAAACCCCGATACTGTGCATACACACCCGCATCTGTATTCCGTCCGGATACAAATGCAAAGAGACAAAATCTACACTGTACTATACTAGGATCCGGCTTAAAACAAAGCCGGCTAGTAATATCCGTCCGATCCTGATCCGTGCAATACCGCACGTATCTGATCGAACCCTGCCATATATCTATACGGCCTCTAGTACAAACCGTCCGATCGCGATCCGTGCAATACCGCACGTATCTGATCGGACCCTGCCATATCTCCTTACGGCCTCTACAGCGTTTCGCCCGAAAACCTGAGTAACTGAAAGTGTGGTGGACTCTAAAGACTCGTCAATACTATGGCTGTGGATTTAACCACTAGCACGTCAGAGGTATAAGCCAATACGTAACGGGCCACCAGCTATTGACCAAAAGAGACGTCGATGAGCGAGCTCATCCTGACACCCTACTGAGCCTGTCAGCGACAATATCCGTACAGTCTGGTCCGTTCGTCTACGAGCATCGCATGGCGGGCCTAGAGGGTTGGTAAAAGTCAGACCCCCAAAAGCGGTACAAGTTGTGTCGGAGTGTAGCCCAGAACACCCTGAGATACTACTGGAATACCTACCAGTAAATCTCCTGCCTTGGCCAAGGACTTCGTGTAATGGCTCTCCTAGACACAGCGCGACCTCACCCCCAATACCGGGAGAGACGAACCCCCGAAGATCCTCTCACTGCCTCCATGTGGCTCGGGACTGTACCCAACTAAAACCTGTTTGCACGACTCCTTTGACCCGTGGTAGGGTAGTAATCAAAGTACAGTGGGAACTCACACGAGACAAATGACGATCCCCAGGTCGATGAACTAACCTGTACACATGTCACCAGGGAACTGCTATCTGACGTCAGGTATAAGACCAACTAGCGTGTTCCCGGCGAGTCCTGTCCGGTGTACTCATAACCCAATGAGCACCTGTATACATCTTAGGTGAACCAACTGACACCAGTGGCTTGTGAGACCGGCCACCGCCCCTCGTCGGGGTCTCGACTGTATACACTAGTCTACTCTGGAGAATCGATGCCCTGTCTCGAAACTCCCACGACTAGGGACCTTTTAAGGATGTGCTTATAGACTCCAGCTATTACTTATATGATCGCCCTCATACTGCTGGCAGTCAAGCAAGAATCCTAGGGGCTCTATCAACGTGCAATAGCGACCTGTCAGGTCACCTAAAACAGTACACGATGATAAAGGTAAACCAGATAGCATACTATCATCTCGAGTAAGACTGTTCTACCGGGATAGGTCCTCCCTCAATCATTGCAATCACGTGCCTGTGATCCAATAATTGACTCTGAGGGCACTATCTCCAACAATCTCCCACTTGCACTCAAGGCTAATTATTGCGATGTCGCATACTCACAGCCCGTGTGATACCGAACACCCAACTCCTCTACTAGTCAGTCTCACAAAGCCTGTTTGGAAGACTATTGCGTTCGAGGAATAGCCTCAGTGAGTGGATCCGCTCAGATGTTTCTTTCTATGTCTCTCTATATCTCAAGTTCGCAGAGAAAGCCATCTCCCGAAATGAGCAATACCTGTCTTAGAATGTCTGGATGTCTGATGGGACCCAGTTCATAAATGAACTTCAAATCCAAACTTCTTAGACTGTATCGTCAACTGAACTTAATCAGTATCCTGCGCCATGCCTCCCTCAGTATTGCCTTGGATCACCTGTCCAAAATACTGTCCCTCATCAGAAGGAAAACTAAAACTCTGACAACCTCCTTGTCGTCCATGTCACCTTAGAAGCCTGGAATGATAACTGTCTCCCAAATGAGGCTGTCGTTATCATATCCCTAGAACATCCACTTATGTTCTAAAGCTGCTTCCGACTGTTTCTCCAGGATTGGATCAATATCAACTTGTTGCACCTACTGCAAGAACAACATCTGGTGTGGTACTTGACATCTCATGATTGACTCAATTGCCTAAGCAAGTGATCTGTCAATCATGCACATCCCTCTCTACTTTAGTCTATAAGACACCTTTAGAAAGGGTGACTCCATCACCTGCAGGTATACTACCGTGCCAGGAGTCAACCATTCTAAATACTCATAGAATGCTGTCAAAGTATCCTGATTGGGAAACCACCCAAATCTAGATCTAAAACCATAGATCTAGTAACCAGTATGTCTGATATAATGTCCAAGTCCCTTGTGGAGAAACCACTGTGTGACGACCAAAGTATAACCGATCGTAGTATAGGAGTTTCTTTTCCTACTTTGTGTATGTCATCCAAAACCCGGATATCACACCCTACTACCTTCTCAACAGATCCATCCCCTATTCTGATGACGTCAAACCCATGACTGTCATATCAGAAATAGATGATCTATCTCCGCTACATCTGCTTTAGTCTATAAATAGACATAAGCCTGATGTCCACCAATGCTTCCGCTGCTCCCACTGATTACGACAACCCTCTGGCAGAGTCATATAGATGTGCACTTCTAAAGCTAGTTTAGAACGACGCTATACTCATCCTCCTGCCGGGTCTCGCAGCCTGGAACAACAGTAATGGCAAGTGTGGGTAAACAAGAACTTCCCTGTCACCGTCCTTGAGGCTACCGGAGTACCTCTCGGGTGCCTGAAGTTACCCACCGTATCTGCGGAGTGGCCAATGGAATGTCAATCCATATTGAATCTTTAGGTTCCTCATCAAATCTTCAGTAATCGTTTGCGGTTCTGGAATCACTTCCAGTTCTACCATAATCCCACTACTGTTTTTCAAAAAATCCATTTTAATTAAAACTGTGGCGAGTCAAGACCAATATCACTATTGATCTTTCTTATGGTAGAAAGTCAACCCTCGTCATAGCCTGGGTCAACCCACAAACAGCCATTACAGAAACGTGCCTTGAGTTATCCAGAGTCTGGTTTTAATCATAAGCCGGACAACTCCCCGTACCTTAACAATGTTAAGATATGAACTGTACTATATCCAATATAGAACCAGAGGCACTGATTTAGTTGAACCAGATTCAAATCATGCATCTATCTCCAGTGCATGTCAACTAAATGGAGAGAGGCCGATCAGCGTTACTCAACTTAGGAATGCTTCCAATTATGAGTAACCTGAAAGAGAAGCAATTTCTCTTTATCATTACTATCAACTGAATACCATACACAAGTATCTACATCTTCGATCACTTTGAAGAATCCCGATACTTGCTACACCTGGTTCTCTACTTTATTCAAATACCTATAACTCCTCAAAACTTAGACCCTGTGTTTCTACGAAACACAAGACTAAGAACTAGAGAAGTTAAAAGTAAACAGAATATAGTATGAGGACCAACCCCTCTGTCCTAATGGACACTGGACAACATACAATACTCTGTATAAGTCCGCTGAGTCTAACAACTCTTTCACTGTGTGTCGTAGGTTGAAAACTGTACTTATGGTTAAGAAGAATTACACCGCTGTTTAATGCTCCTTACCTAACCATCCACTGATATAGGTAAATGTCATCGACATAATATCAAAAGGTATATCTCACTCTATGAAAATAGACGTACAGATATATCAATTTGAAATTGGTGCACAACAGCGGATATTCAAAACCAAATATTTGCCGACCGGCAAACAGCCCAGGTGATCTCATCAAATATCACCGATTACAACGAATCCCGATATAATGAGGATGATCACCCAATTCCCAATAACTTACTTCCAGTTTTAATCTGTAAAACCATACAGATGTGAGAATCAACCTGGTAAATACATACCCTGGAGCAAGTGTCTAATCGGGAAATCAGTTTTCTTTTAACAGTACACAGTTGAACTGAAACATTGAAATGTTTCGATGGGGTATCCTGGTATTCCTAGTAATGCCTCTACCATTATCCAGATTCATAACTATAACCGTAT
This sequence comes from Agapanthus africanus, assembly GCA_030015575.1. Lineage (NCBI taxonomy): Eukaryota > Viridiplantae > Streptophyta > Magnoliopsida > Asparagales > Amaryllidaceae > Agapanthus > Agapanthus africanus. Next base: position 634,126,634 of record CM057338.1, read on the forward strand.
AATTCTTTGGCACCTCTCCAAATCCCTTTATATGTCTTTAGTCATTACCTTCTGCACACCCCTTTAGGCCAATTGGTTTTCTTCCTTCCCTACCGTTCGGCATCAGCCTATGGTTTGGAAGAAGACTATCCAATAAGCATAATGGGTGTACTATCCTAGTCCTAGGAGCACTCGCAATGCGAGAGAAGGTGAAGATAAAAGACACCCGAATAAACCTTATTCCTATTTCTCCTGGACCAGAATCCATCCCCGAACTGGAACAAGTTCCTTTCGAGTTCGTATATAACCATACGATGGAGTATCCAATAAACTGTGGATCTTCGTAGTGATACGGTGTGTCCTGGAGAAATACAAAGGTGATTTAGGATTGGCGAAGAAATACTTGGTTTGGTCGTGAATATCAGTCGCAATTTACTTTGCCCTCTTACTAATCCCTTGCTTTGTCTTAATCTTAATACCTTCTGCACACCGTTCAGGCTAATTGGTTTTCTTCATTCCCTACCGGTCGGCACCAGCCTAAGGTTTGGAAGAAGACTATCCAATTTGCATAATAGGTGTACTATCTCCTAAACCAAGGAGTACTCACAACTTGAGAGAAGGTAAAAGGGAAAAGACAACTGAATAATCCTATCCGTTTTCTCCAGAACCGGAAACCATCCTCGAATTCCTTCGAGTTCGTATCTAACCATACGATGGTTTTGTCCAATGGAAGTGGACGTTCGTAGTAATACGGGGTGTCCCGGAGAAAAGGGTAAAAGTAGGAGTGGCAATGAGGTCTGCAACTCTGACAATCCAAAAGCCTGTGTTAAGAAGGTTCGGTCAACTTGGTCACTGAGTCAAAGTCTAGGGTCGGGTCAATGGTCGCTGCCAGAGAGAGAGAGAAAAGAAACACTCAGCGTGCACTCTAACCTAGATCAAAATGGTTACCAATTTATCTAATCAGGAAACCTCCCACTTTACCTCAAATTCTCCTCCAAACCTAAAAGAAGAATTAGTCGGGTATACCCGAGGAGTAAACTAACTCATCAGTGGGAATCGGGATCCAACTCTCATCGCATGATAACGTGACGGAATCCGCTCACGGTATCACACTCCAGAAGGTATGCGCATATCTGGCAAGTTTCAGTTCTTTTGAAACTCCCGATGTGATTTCTGCCCCATGCTCTTATGACCTTGACTTTGGCCAACATATCATAAGTCACATGTCAAGTTCAACCCGTCATTCTCCAGGTTAATTTGAGCCCACCCGTACATACCCTTGACTTGGGCCAAAATGGTAGTGCGACTGCCCCAAACCAACACATCTATCTATGCTGCATATGAATACCCAACAGCTACCAAACACTGTGCCTTGACTTTGGCCAACATACACAGCTTGAATACTATTGACTACCCATATGAAACGACGGAGGGCTACGAATGGTTTCTGGCGAAAACCTTTAACGTAATGAACTTGATATCGTTGAAGGAACAGATAGCTTTTTAGAAAATATAGTGACGAAAACCTTTACTAAAGAGGTCACTCCCGGTGAAGGGATCTCGGCTCTTTCCCCATAGAATGGGGTGCAGGATATTCCAAATGAATACCGCGATGCAAAGCAAAAGTAATCGGCTATAGTGAAGTTAGTGCCCTGACGCAAACTTCTGTCCAAGGGGTCACTCCCGGTGAAGGGATCTCGGCCCTTGCCTCGTCGACTGAGGAGCAGGATATTCCAAATGAATACCACGATGCAAAACAAAAGTGAACGTCCTTGCAATAACAGCTTTTTGAAAAGTGTTCCAACAACATCAGAATAGGTTTGTTTTAACTTGCATTGATCCGAATCAACGCAGTCCCATCAATTGATCACACCACAAAGAACGAAAATATACTGACGTACGTATATGCCATCCGCATTTGCCACTGGGTCCCGTCATCACCCGTTAGGTTAGCTAACTAACGGCAGAGCGGGGACTGGACTAGCGCAGATGAAAAAAATATACAACATCTACTAATATATATATCAATATATTATATTTCGCTCAAGGCGTGAATAAAATGCAACATCACAGAAATGTACAGCATCACAGAACAATACAGATATCTGGGATCCCCGGGTTTCACAGAGCCACTACTGAAACCCGACGTTCCCCTGGTCGTGTGGATAGCCTGTGCAATGAAATCCTAGACCCCTACGGGCGCGGAAAGTCACCCGCCAAAACCTGAAGCGAGGCAGCCCCCTTCAGCACCGTGAATGGACCACCCAGCACTTCACGGGATCCGGTAACTTGGGCACCCCTCCTGGGTCAACCTGTACCCCCTACGAGTGCGGCGAATAGCCCGCCAATTCCAGACTGAAGCCCCCTCCGTCTCAATGCCCTGAGATGCGGGCCCGTTGCCCTCTAGAACCCGGCTATCCGTGCACCCCTCCACGGGGTAACCCTAGTACAGAAAGTAAAATATACATACAACGGGTACATCGACCGCAACCAGGTCGTGCCCCAAAAGAATAATACAAACAGGCAGTGACGGCAGTCCACATGTCGGACGCTCGCCCCGCAATATCAAATGTACATAATACAACAAAACTTTACTAGCATTGCATCCAGGCTATCCCCACGACCGATCCGCAACATCACAGCAAAAACACAGAACATCAACGTGAAAGTCACGTTCGCAAATCCGTCTAACCGTGCTATAGCAGTTAGACAGGATTTACCGATCGAGTGACATTCACAGTAGCAGATATAATGTAAATACTGTGAAAAAAATGTGTTTAAAATATCCGATCGATCAAAAAATTAACAAGTGGGCCCCTAAGCAATACTGTAGCACTCACAGAAAATCTGGGCCCAATATTAATATTCCAAAACCCCTAAAATTAGCCCAGAAGCCCACTGGAGAAATTGGACACAGTGAGGACACCAATATGCGGCGGAACCGTGGCCCAAGGGGGGGTTTGGCCGCGGTTCCGCGCTTCAGTCGTCGACTGACCGTGTCGAATTTTTCCAGTAGTCTTAGAATTTCCAGTACATCACTTTTCTGTAACCTGAAAAAAATTTTGACACCAAAAATTTTCAACAGAAAACTGATGTGAACAAAAATGTAGATTTTGGAATTTTGGTCAATCGGAAATGCAAAACACATCAAACGAAGCTAGACGAAATTAATGGCGAGGCTCTGATACCACTGTAAGTGCACGGCGGCGCCCCGGACGTCAATCCGACGGCCAAATGCGGAAGCGGTGATAAACTTTAATTTTGCGAACTTAGCAAACCGGCACCACCGCGCACTAAACCCCGAATCGGGCCATTAAACTTGTCCTAGCTAACTAACAAGATAGGGAAGAGATATACCGAGTGATCCGAGTCCTCCGGTCTTCTCGTCATCGTCCCGATCTCCCGCGGAAACTCCGGTCGTCGCATCCTTGCCGGAAGGGCACCACATCGTCTGCATCTTTTACGGGCTCCCACCTCAATACCGAGGCAACTCGGGCACGAAGCTGGCAAGTCGACGTGCCCAAGGTTTGCTGTAGAATGTGTAGTGCTTTGTCTCTTTAGGGTTATGTTGCCTTGATGGAGGAATGGAATTTTCAAGTGGAACTTTCATTTATCAAGCATGGAATGAGATGATAAATTTTCCTCACCGAAATGAAATCTCTCATTTTTCTCCTCTCCTCAAGTTGTGGCCGGCCATGCTCTAATGAGGAATGGTGGTGGAGTGAGAACATAAAGCAAGAGGGAGGTGAGTGTAGGAGATGAGAAATGGTGACCATAAACAAAACATTATCATAACAAATGAACATCAAACCCATACCCTTTCTAATCTCATTTAATGCAAGTGATGGAGGGAATCAAAGATGCTATCATAATCTCTCATCTCACAAATAAAACCTCCACAAAATGTTATTTGCAAACTTGCAAATAACCCCCTCCATCGGAAAAGTCCGGCCGGGAAAGAACAAAGGAAAACCGGCCGGAACGGAATGCAAACTGGCAACTCCAGAAAACTGGTCCCGTAATAAATTACAGGAAAACCCCGATACTGTGCATACACAACCGCATATGTATTCCATCCAGATACAAATGCAAAGAGACAAAATCTACACTGTACTATACTAGGATCCGGCTTAAAACAAAGCCGGCTAGTAATATCCGTCCGATCCTGATCTGTGCAATACCGCACGTATCTGATCGAACCCTGCCATATATCTATACGGCCTCTAGTACAAACCGACCGATCCCGATCCGTGCAATACCGCACGTATCTGATCGGACCCTGCCATATCTCCATACGGCCTCTACAGCGTTTCGCCCGAAAACCTGAGTAACTGAAATTGTGGTGGACTCTAAAGACTCGTCAATACTATGGCTGTGGATTTAACCACTAGCACGTCAGAGGTATAAGCCAATACGTAACGGGCCACCAGCTATTGACCAAAAGGGACATCGATGAGCGAGCTCATCCTGACACCCTACTGAGCCTGTCAGTGACAATATCCGTATAGTCCGGTCCGTTCGTCTACGAGCATCGCATGGCGGGCCTAGGGGGTTGGTAAAAGTCAGACCCCCAAAAGCGGTACAAGTCGTGTCGGAGTGTAGCCCAGAACACCCTGAGATACTACTGGAATACCTACCAGTAAATCTCCTGCCTTGGCCAAGGACTTCGTGTAATGGCTCTCCTAGACACAGCGCGACCTCACCCCCAATACCGGGAGAGACGAACCCCCGAAGATCCGCTCACTGCCTCCATGTGGCTCGGGACTGTACCCAACTAAAACCTGTTTGCACGACTCCTTTGAGCCGTGGTAGGGTAGTAATCAAAGTACAGTGGGAACTCACACGAGACAAATGACGATCCCCAGGTCGATGAACTAACCTGTACACATGTCACCAGGAAACTGCTATCTGACGTCAGGTATAAGACCAACTAGCATGTTCCCGGCGAGTCATGTCCGGTGTACTCATAACCCAATGAGCACCTGTATACATCTTAGATGAACCAACTGACACCAGTGGCTTATGAGACCGGCCACCGCCCCTCGTCGGGGTCTCGACTGTATACACTAGTCTACTCTGGAGAATCGATGCCCTGTCTCGAAACTCCCACGACTAGGGACCTTTTAAGGATGTGCTTATAGACTCCAGCTCTTACTTATATGATCGCCCTCATACTGCTGGCAGTCAAGCAAGAATCCTAGGGGCTCTATCAACGTGCAATAGCGACCTGTCAGGTCACCTAAAGCAGTACACGATGATAAAGGTAAACCAGATAGCATACTATCATCTCGAGTAAGACTGTTCTACCGGGATAGGTCCTCCCTCATTCATTGCAATCACGTGCCTGTGATCCAATAATTGACTCTGAGGGCACTATCTCCAACAGATACATCTATGCAATCGTGTGTCCCTGGAATCATGCCCTGGTCAGTCCTCGTCCGTGACGAGCTCATGCTGACAGCAACTCTAGACGTAGCTATCTCTGCCCGTGTAATCGTGGCAGCAAAAATCATAAACCGATAATGATGAGGATAGATCATAGGAATGGATATAATATTGTGCATGGAAATATACATCCTAAGGCTTCTTAAGCGCAGTGGCGTATCGTAAGTATGCCGCGGAACATACATACGGTACATCACTCTACTTAAGTCACATACTCCATCAACCAAGGTCAACCTATGCGACGAAAGTTCGGGTGTAATACCCCCTCGACCAAGTCTAAGTTCCGTAATGTCAAGCCTAGGTTACGAATATATATAAACGCCCTAGACTCCGCATAGTCAAATATAGACTCGAACCAAAGTTAACCTAGCGCTCTGATGCCAACTTTGTCACGACCCGAAATAGCTTGTGACTGGCACTTGAATCATATGAAGTCTATAGGACCCCATCTAATTCAAGTAAGACAAAAAATCCAAGAAATCTAAACCATTTTTAAGGAAGAAGTGAAGAAAACATGTTTTAAAACAAGTGGTTTTAATAACATAAGCCGAAGTATGCATTTTTCAAATCTCAAGTCTTTTCTGAAAATTTCGGCAGAGTTTCCTTTGTAAATACTGGCCCCAAAAGGGTACAACATGCATAATATATATAAAGGCATTCCCAAGCGGGAGCTAGCTCTTCGCCAATTGGCGATCACAACCACGCAAGCAATATAATATACAACGCCGAAGGGCGAGGGTCAAAACTCAAAGGAAACCGATAACATCAAGAAAACCATAATAATGCAGCGCGACTCTAAGGTCGAAATAATATACACTGGTCTTTCTAAGTCAAATAAATATACAAGTCTGGTTGATGGAGTTTACTAGATACAACTGAAATATAATAAAAGGTACAATGGTGGTCACGATGCAAATGAACCCACCTACCAAAGCAATCACCCGGAAAGATGAAGTGTGCCAGCAAAGCCTCCAAAGAAACCTGTACGGCAAAACCTGCAAGAAACTGTGGCACAACGGGGGTGAGTTGCCAACTCGTGAGTAGAAAATATCACAGAGCAGAAATCGCATGCTTAACTCAATCCTAGGTCATACGATCAGTAATATCCTCAAAATGATAAAAATATAACCTGAAACATCTGCTAATGGCCAGGGTAAACATTTGTACATAAGTGTAATACCAAGTGCTCGTGTCAGTGCCTCAGGTAGCAATAAATCTTGTATATGATGTATGAATGCATGAAAACAGAATACATCTAAAGGAGAAAACTGTTTTCTTATCTAAGAGAGATTTCTGTATAAATCGAAATATCATCAATGAAATCAACAGAAAATCTGTGTCTAGCATCGACACAAAATATATGTATCTCTCTATCTCAGTACCTAGGGCTCTGGCAATCCGGACTGGCCTGTATCATCAAATATCAGTATCTAGGGCTCCGGCTATCCGGACTGGCCTATACTCCGATCGGTATCCTCCGGATATCCATCGAGTCACAATAAAATCATCGGTCGATAGTGCTCCCATGCCAGTCTCAACGCCATCATCTGCGACCATCTTGCCTCGGGGTAGCGCACCGGGTCCACCATGCACCCACAGATGGTTCCTCCTCCTCGAATCGGGTGTATGATATCGCTCAAGAGCCGAGAAAACTCATGGTGGACATATCTCAAGTCATAACATGAGAAAACCGCAATTTTATCTTTAGAAATGATAATCAGTTTACAAAATCCTTGCGGTTTCTCCAAATCCATAAATCTCATGGAAATCCGAAATCTCAAAATAAAGGGTCAATAACAATGAATACTGGGCTCCGGCAATCCGGTCCGGCCCTTAATATCATGGCAATGAATATGTAAATATACATGAAAAATCACAGTAATAAATGCAACATCTAACTAGCACAATAATGATATATCGGAACTATCAGCTAACAGCGATAACAATGAACTAATATTCTCAAAAGTGTACGTGACATGGCAATTCCGATGATGATGTGTGTGAGCCGGCATGTAAGTGTTCGTAGACATGCGCATCATCAGTAATGGTGCTGGTGTCCTGACAGCATGGTATCATAATAACAATAAAAGTACATTTAAACATGCAATGCAGTGCGATATGAACAGCCTGAATATACAGGATAAATAATAAATGTAACAATAAGGAATCTACATTTTGCATACGAGTCATACAATTGTCATTTGAAATAAGACGAATTGTGGTGTTTAGAAAATAAGGCTACGGTGTTTTTAAGATAAGGTACGTCCTTTGAAATATCCGTAGAATCCATTGGCCTGCCTTTAAAATACTCACGATTCGTTAGTTTTGAAATAAGTATGACTTGAGTCCAATCTAACATCAACTAAGTAAACTACAGTTCTAAACTAACAGACTAATCAAAAGGGTAAGGAAAACCACCTAAGTCTGAGTCGATATCTGTATCTCGTAGTCGGTGATCCCGCCTCAATAGTATCATGTATGATACAATATATCATATGACATCCTCGAGTCAAGAGTGAGAATCTATCATCATAATCATATCACGTACGGTAAATCCATCGTACGGCATCCCAATTCTGGGTACGGGTCAAATATCACATTATCTCATTATTCATCCGGTATCCTTATCATCATATCCTGAATTAGGGTACTGATCTAAAATCTTGTACAATCTGATACCATCCACATATATATATATATATATATATGCATGTGTATGAAAACAGACCGCCTAAAGACCCGCTATAATAACATGTCGTATCTCATAATACGAACCAAATCTCATCACCGATCTCGTGGCTTCATGCCCAATCATATCGACTCATCTCCAAATACTATATACTATCCTCATTATCCATGTATATGTATACATATATATATATATACACACACATACTCACATACATATATATGTGTGTGTGTATATATATATATCCCCATATACGAACAAGTAAGTAAAATGTATGCGTGTGTGTGTGTGTGTATCTTATTGTAGGGTTTCGCAACTAAAACTAGCTAACGACACTATCATCCAATTACACTAAAATTTAACCATGAACTCCTAAAGTCTATCTAGATAATCATTTAGTCTCACAAAACACAAATTTATATATAATATATATCGTATACTACACTACGAACTGCGGGGGTGCTATATGCCATCCACCCGACTTCCCCCTTAGATATATATCTACTCACATTGATCCTTGCATGCCGAAGTCGATGTTACCATCCTCTTCTTCATCATTCGAAGTCCATATGAGGGGGGTACCAACATATTTATCACAAGACATCGTAAATAGAAATCGCGCACGAAAACCAAGTCGGCATGCGTATCACACATAGTTTAAAACCTATGATCTATGCATGCACGAATAACGAAACAACTCTCGACGATCGACGTATAAACGTGAATCGACCGATATATAACACAAATACCAAATTCCAATTCATTAAAATCCGCAAAACGAAATCAGAAACTTTGAAAACTTGCTCCAGATTTTACTCGAGGTGAAATTGGCCAATTTTGCATATATGGAGGGTCTATTTTACAGATACTGGAGCCACAGAACAAGCACGAAGCCAATATACCCTAACCTGGCCGCAAATTGCAGCTAGAACTAATTAATCTGCTGCAAGGCAATTGAATTGGGGTCTTGGGTCTTAGGGTTATCATCTAGGTGGCCTGCACGACTCATTGTGATCGCTAAATAATTTTCAGGTCATCGGGGTTATAGCAGATGTCAAAATACCATCACCAAAGTTTACAAAATACGATATCGGGGTTTCTAAGTTCATGTTGCGGGGTTTAATTCTCTGGTTTAAGTCTCTAATCACACACTAAAGGGGTTGTATGGTCTCTACTAAACTCAATTACAGTTTTAGATTCAAATCTAACCCTAACCACTTCTAGAAATTTTTAAAGTTCACTAATATACACTAAATCAGTTCTAAACATGTATGGATGCTTAAGGAATTGAAATACTACACTAATGGTGGAGAAATTACCTCATTTGGCAACTCAAGAATTTTCTTGAGTTGCCCCAAGCCTTTAAAATCCAAATTTTCTTGGTCCGAAGTGTTTGTGATGAGCTTGTGCATGTTTTTAGTGAAAGGGGATGATGTTTTGAAATAGGATTGAGGGTGTTTGTGAGGTTTGAAGAGGAGGTGGAGGGAGTGGCTGCCATGGGAGAGGAAGGGGGAGGAAAGATGAAGAAAATGAGAAGGGAAAAGAAATGGCCAAGTCAAAGGAAACCCCTCACCTCTCTCTCTCATGCCCATCCGTCTTTGTTTATTCATTTCTTTTTCTTTTTTTTTCTTTTCTAATCTTTTCTTTTCATTTAAAACAAAGTCATGCATGAAAAATAAAGAAAAAGCCATGGTAGAAAATGTAAAAATATGAAATATGATATGGTGCATGTCATGTGCACAAATCAAGGTTAATGCACGATTAGCGATATCTAATCAAGATTAGCATTAAAATAGAATATAATTAATCATCAAAATTTGTAATTTGCTTAAATCATATAAAACACCCTCATTTCAGTAATTTCTATAATTTTCCAAATATTTCCCCATTTATCGATAATTAATTATACCGCATTAACAAATATTCATAGTATTTATTATTTAACTAAATAAATTCCCAAAAATAATATTTTATTTTTCTGAAATGTTACAGTCTTCCCCACTTAATGAAATTCGGTCCCCGAATTTAAATTTAAACCCCTAAAATACTAAAACATTTCAGTAAAAAGATCAAGTCGTCGGGGTTTCGAATCATCAATACACAAAATACATCGTAGCGCAATGCATGCACATGAAAAACGAGTATATAAACCAAAATCCAAACTCCGTCAAGCATCCCGCACTCATCGGAGTTATGGAGAAGACACTAATGTCTAAATCCAATACGAAAACCAACATGATATATATCAAAACTATACATGTAAACATCGTGGTAGATTCGTCAAAACATCTGAAAGAAATGCATGCCAAAATCTTTTCCAATCGCTGTGCAATGCGCGTATCACTGCACAGTGGCGGACGTCTATTGTAGGAAAATAACTATATATATATATATATATATATATATATCCTTTGTTCACATACACGTCCCGCCGTTTTGAAAAATAATTTAGAAGGCTTTCCTTTGTTAAATGTCTCGTGTCATCTCGGACATGTAGGTAAATACTGAGACTATAGCTCCTTTTTGGAAATCCCTTCGATAACTATCAATGCATGCAAAAATATATCCAGGTACTGTCCTCGGACTAGTCCTGCTCAGCTACAATACCATATAGTAAGTATCATAAAACATACTGCTCCAAAAGAAATAAATCCAAAAATGTATATAAGGATGCCACGTGCGTCTCGTGCGCACGGAAATCGAAATCAATAAATGTGCCATACATGTGCACAGAAATAAATCTATGTGCAACGGGTGTGCACGAAAACACCTGCCAAGGGCAACGGGTTGGCTGACAGCAATATCAGGTGCATCTGATATGCACGAAGAATCTCGATTTAGTGCATCTGGCGTGCACCAAAATCGCATCAAACGCGTCAAGTATGCGCAAGAATCCGAATCAAGTGCACGAGGTGCACGAAACCAATATCGAGTATTACAATCGAAATCGACGGTATACAACACATTTCAATCCAAATCCAAATCAGGTATACCGTGGCATATAATCTCATAACCATGTGCATCAGCGTGCACAAAATCAAATCAAAATACTAAAAGTGCATGAAAACGATGACGAAAGCACAAGTCAAATCACATGCATGCCATAGGCATGAAATCAGAATCAACATCTCGAATGACATCAAATCAAAGTCAAGTGCAACTGTGGTGCACAAAATCTCAATTATGCAAATAAATCGCCCAAAATACCGAAATCAATGATGGCGGAAACAGTCCCGCTCTGGCACATACTCTAAAGATCTCTGGCCAACTTTCATGGTCACTCATAATATGTCTCGTCGACGATGCCGAACTCTGGCCTGCTGGGTGTGCACAATATAACCGCTCCTGGGTCCAAGTCTTCTCGTTTGGTATTCCAGAAAGGTTCTGTCGAAGTCTTCCCCAAGTCTCGTTTCTGCCGAACTGCCCGGAAGTTATCACCTTTTACTAAATCGATTTCTTGTTCCGGAACGGCTGCATACTCTTCGCGACTCCTTCTGGAAGGTATTTTCATATACAACGCCTCTGCATGTGTATCACATCTCTGATGTCAGCGGAGTGGAACGCCATCTCATCAAGATCTCGTACGAACCTCTTACTCCACTTTTCTCTAATGTCGACTGATTCGGACTCGTCTCTTCGTGGCTACATGGACTGCGCTCCAACGACTATACTATATCTGGAGTCGTTCAAGCAATGTATTCCATCACATGATATTCGAACGACGTCGAACTTTTCGATCGATGTGTCAAAGTTCCATAATCCCCCAAGAGCTCAACATCTTGAGTACAGTTTAATAATATTCAGGACATGCCACAGTACCTATGGACCAAACGTAGAAGGGCAAACCCAAGTCTCATTAATGGCACCGCGGAACTGCTGCAAACCCTAAGGTTTTAAAGCGTTCTCATGGTCATTATATCGAGTTATGGTTTCATTCTTCTAGAGGGTCCACGGAATTACTAGCATGTTTTTCCGAATACTTTAAACTTGGAAAAATAGGTTTCTGACATTCGATCAATTTCTATTGACTCTCAACATACCTGCGTGATGTCGTCTCAAGCTGGAATCAATCAATCTGATGACCTCATATCGGGGTAGGCAACGAATCACATGTCCTAGTCATTCATCCTTGGTGACTAGCGATCTTCTATCATATCTCTAAGTATAAACTCGTACTGCATTAGCTCTAAACATCTGGGGCGATATCTCGTCAGTCGCCGCAACTACTGAATCTTTTGTCCGCACGCTGAACAATGCCTCAATCATCAGGAATAATCGGTGCATTAAAAATCATCACATTCTGGCTGGCTTCTAGCAGTGGCCCAATCCTCTGGTGCTGATCTGCACGTTTGAGAAATTTTGTACAAGCGATCCACCAAACGCACATGGCACGAAAATACAATAGGACGATACATCTACTCAATCGTGCGTCCCTAGAATCATGCCCTGGTCAGTCCTCGTCTGTGAAGAGCTCATGCCGACTGCAACTCTAGACGTAGCTATCTCTGCCCGTGTAATCGTGGCAGCAAAAACCATAAACCGATAATGATGAGGATAGATCATAGGAATGGATATAATATTGTGCAAGGAAATGTACATCCTAAGGCTTCTTAAGCGGAGTGGTGTATCGTAAGTATGCCGCGGAACATACATACGGTACGTCACTCTACTTAAGTCACATACTCCATCAACCAAAGTCAACCTATGCGACGAAAGTTCGGGTCTATTACCCCCTCGACCAAGTCTAAGTTCTGTAATGTCAAGCCTAGGTTCCGAATATATATAAACGCCCTAGACTCCGCATAGTCAAACATAGACTCGAACCAAGGTTAACCTAGCGCTCTGATACCAACTTTGTCACGACCAGAAATGGCACGTGACTGGCACTTGAATCATATGAAGTCTATAGGACCCCATCTAATTCAAGTAAGCCAAAAAATCCGAGAAATCTAAACCATTTTTAAGGAAGAAGTGAAGAAAACATGTTTTAAAACAAGTGGTTTTAATAACATAAGCCGAAGTATGCATTTTTCAAATCTCAAGTCTTTTCTGAAAATTTCGGCAGAGTTTCCTTTGTAAATACTGGCCCCAAAAGGGTAAAACATGCATAATATATATAAAGGCATCCCTAAGCGGGAGCTAGCTCTTCGCCAATTGGCGGTCACAACCACGCAAGCAATATAATATACAACGCCGAAGGGTGAGGGTCAAAACTCAAAGGAAACCAATAACATAGAGAAAACCATAATAATGCAGCGCGACTCTAAGGTCGAAATAATATACACTGGTCTTTTTAATTCAAATAAATATACAAGTCTGGTTGTTGGAGTTTACTAGATACAACTGAAATATAATAAAAGGTATAATGGTGGTCACGATGCAAATGAACCCACCTACCAAAGCAATCACCCAGAAAGATGAAGTGTGCCAGCAAAGCCTCCAAGGAAACCTCTACGGCAAAACCTGCAAGAAACTGTGGCACAACGGGGGTGAGTTACCAACTCGTGAGTAGAAAACATCACAGAGTAGAAATCGCATGCATGACTAAATCCTAGGTCATACGATCAGTAATATCCTCAAAATGATAAAAATATAACCTGAAACATCTGCTAATGGACACGGTAAACATCTGTACATAAGTGTAATACCAAGTGCTCGTGTCAGTGCCTCAGATAGCAATAAATCATGTATATGATGTATGAATGCATGAAAACAGAATACATCTAAATGAGAAAACTGTTTTTCTTATCTAAGAGAGATTTCTGTATAAATCAAAATATCATCAATGAAATGAACAGAAAATCAGTGTCTAGCATCGACACAAAATTTATGTATCTCTCTATCTCAATACCTAGGGCTCCGGCAATCCGGACTGGCCCGTATCATCAAATCTCAGTATCTAGGTCTCCGGCTATCCGGACAGGCCCATACTCCGATCGGCATCCTCCGGATATCCGTCGAGTCACAATAAAATCATCGGTCGATAGTGCTCTCATGCCAGTCTCAACGCCATCATCTGCGATCATCTTGCCCCGGGGTAGCGCACCGGGTCCACCATGCACCCACAGACGGTTCCTCCTCCTCCTCGAATCGGGTGTATGATATCGCTCAAGAGCCGAGAAAACTCATGATGGACATATCTCAAATCATAACATGAGAAAACCGTAATTTTATCTTTAGAAAAGATAATCAGTTTACAAAATCCTTGCGGTTTCTCCAAATCCATAAATCTCATGGAAATCCGAAATCTCAAAATAAAGGGTCAATAACAGTGAATACCGGGCTCCGACAATCCGGTCTGGCCCCTAATATCATGGCAATGAATTTGTAAATATACATGAAAAATCACAGTAATAAATGCAACATCTAACTAGCACAATAATGATATATCGGAACTATCAGCTAACAAGCGATAACAATGAACTAATATTCTCTAAAGTGTACGTGACATGGCAATTCCGATGATGATGTGTGTGAGCCGGCAAGTAAGTGTTCGTAGACATATGCATTATCGGTAATGGTGCTAGTGTCCTGACAGCATGGTATCAGAATAACAATAAAAGTACATTTAAACATGCAATGCTGTGCGATATGAACAGCATGAATATACAGGATAAATAATAAATGTAACAATAAGGAATCTACATTATGCATACGAGTCATACAATTATCATTTTAAATAACACGAATCGTGGTGTTTAGAAAATAGGGCTACGGTATTTTTAAGCTAAGGTACGTCCTTTGAAATATCCGTAGAATCCCTTGGCCCGCCTTTAAAATACTCACGATTCGTTAGTTTTGAAATAAGTATGGCTGGAGTCCAGTCTAACATCTACTAAGTAAACTACAGTTCTAAACTAACAGACTAATCGAAAGGGTAAGAAAAACCACCTAAGTCTGAGTCGATATCCGTATCTAGTAGTCGGTGATCCCGCCTCAATAGTATCATGTATGATACAATATATCATATGACATCCTCGAGGCAAGAGTGAGAATCTATCATCATAATCATATCACGTACGGTGAATCCATCGTACGACATCCTAATTCTGGGTACGGGTCAAATATCACATTTGTTAGTGTATATGTCCTAGAGGCCATTACTGTATCATACTAGCTTGTATATTACTTAATGGAAGCTTGGGATATTCACAGTTGTATAGAAAATCTTGCTCAAAATGGTAATATGCTACTTGGTTTGTCTCTACTTCAATATGTGCATGTGTTTCTTTTAGCATATTGCTTATATACATATTAGTAGAGCCCTTAGGATCTTTGCTTGATTACCAGCGTTGTGATGGCGCTCACACTTGTGGGGGCTGGGTAATCCATAAGCACATCCTTATACAGGTCCCTAGTCGTAGGACTATCGAAACAGGGTATTGATACTCCGTAGTAGACTAGCGTATGCGCTTCTCATCCTAGCGAGGGAGACGGTATGTCTCACAGCCGTCAGTACGTCGTACTTGAGATAGTATGCTGGTGCTCCTTAGGTTACGAGTACACTGGAAAGGACTCGTCGGGAACTGTTGGTTGGTATTATACCTATCGTCAGTTATCAGTTCCCAGGTGACATGAGTACAGCTTAGTCCGCCGACTTGACACTGTCACTTCGCCTCGAGTGTGTTCCCACTGTACTTAGATTACTACCCCACCACGGCTCAAAGGAGTCGTGCAAACAGGTAGTAGTTGGGTGCAGTCCCGAAGCACTTGGAGGCAGTGACGGTTAGACAGAATTCGTCTCTCCCGGTATTGGGGGTTGACATCGCGCTGTGTCTAGGAGAGCCATTACATAAGTAGTCCCTGGCCAGGGCAAGCGAGATATACTGGTAGGTTTCCAGTGTTATCTCAGGGTGTTCTGGGCTACACTCCGACATGACTTGTACCGCTATTAGGGGACTGACGTTCACCGCCCCCCTAGGCCCGCCATGCGATGTATCAGACGAACAGACCGGACTGTACAGAGACTGTCACATACAGGCTCAGTAGGAGTTTGGATGGGTTTTCCTCATCGGCCTTCTTATCGACATCTACCTGGGGACCGTTACGTACAGCTAGTGCCGCTTGCGGTCTGTGGTTAAACCCACTGCCAGCGTAGTGTCGAGTCTTTAGAGTCCCACATAGAGAGTTTCCTTGCATTGAGCGAAACGTGTAGAGGCCGTATGGTTTTACGGCAGGGCTACGATCACTTACGTGCACTTGTGTGCGTATGCTGTTCGGGCAGGCAATACTAGTGGGCTTTGGTTTAAGCCAGATCTTTGTATTGCACAGATGGATTTGATTTGTCTTTTGTGCATTCGCATTCTACGGGATGCGGATGCGGGTGTGTATGCACAGTTTTGAGGAACGATGAAGGAGGAGGTACCCCATTAGGGTTTTGGCAGTTGGTTCGGCCAAAACCGTAATGTGGCACGCTCATTAGGGTTTTGACAGTTCGTTTGGTCAAAACCGTTATGAGCCCTTTACTAATCCTTTTAGTGATAGATTTGTAATGGCTAATTGCATTGACCATTTGACCACCATGACCTCTCTTGACTTTGTTGACCGGTTGACCGAGGTTGACCATTGACCTTCATGAGAGATCAACACTTTTCTTTTGATTTATTTTTTCTTTTGATTATGAAAATGGTCATTTCAATGTAGCCATCAACTTTATCTTGATGGGATTAGTAATGATAATGTTTTTGCATTACTGAACCATGGCTCCTTTTCTTTAGCTCATAATTCATTCTCATTTCTCTCTCTTGCTCTTTCTCGTGAGAAGAAAAGAAAATGAGCTCTCATGGTTGCTAAGTTCTCCTCCTTCTTCCTCCTCTTGATTCTATCTTTTGATCTCATGTGTTGAGAGAAAAAGATCCCACAAAGACAAACACATCCATACATCACTTCTACACAACCTAGGGCTTCTAGATTAGCGATCTCGTCGCCCTAGTTGCCTCGGCTCGAGGTGGAGCTTGGTGTACAACTCTCGGGTGGATCGTCTTCGACTCAAGAAGGCCGCGGAGGTGCCCAAGGTCCGGATCGACACTTGGAGCTTGGATGGACGAGCTGGACAGCGGAATGAAGAACCGAAGGACCGATTTCGTGAGGTATACTTTCTACAGCATAGTAGTTAAAGCCTCTAGTAGTTTACTAGTTTCTAGTTTAGCAAAGATCCGTGCTTTAAGTCCATGTTGCCTTGCGCCAAAGCATTGTTTTTCATCGTTTCCGCCTCCCCGTAAGAACCGGGATGAGCAACGTGGACTTACAGTGGTATCAGAGCCTAGCTAAACATAAACTAGTAAGTTAGCAAAGTGTTTAGAACATCGATCGGAAAAAAGTCGCAAAACACGTCCGCAAAACCTCAAGTTTCTGTCGATTTTCATACTGCTCAAAAAGTAATTTAAAATATATGAAAAATCGTCTCAGGGTTTTGTAAAAACACTGCAGAAAAATGAACCAGTGATTCGATCAAACGACCGCGGTTCCGCGGCAATGACATGCTCATTGCCGCGGTTCCGCCGCCGTTTTGACTCGACACTGGATCGGGTTTTGTGCAGTGTTTTAGTTTGGCTGTTTTGGGATTTTTAATACATGATTTTTCTACCCAGATTTTCCAGAGAGCAAATTGACTTTTGGGGTAGACAAAAATCCGTATTTTGATCGGTATTCCGTACATTTAGGCTAATGGATATTATCTGTGATGTGATATATGTATTGAACGTCTACTAATCGCTATAAGTCGATTAGTGGGGGTTATACATATCTGTGATCTGTAATGTTGATGGTTTGTGGATATGTGTTCATATCAGATTTTTGCATTTTCATACCGCCCAATTTTTATCACATTGCATATCGGTAGATACTCTTGAGCCGTGTTTGCTAGTCAATTGCAGGATACAGGTTCCCGGTTCTCAAATGGAGAAATTCATGGAAAACACGACAAAATCCGGTTCCTGCCAACCACAGATAAAAACACGGTCTCCGCTCTTCATCCGTATGCTGCCAGTTACCAGTTTAGGAAGACAAAGTGTCAAATCAACGTCATTCTCATGCACAAGGCTCAATGGTAGCACAAAATCCAAGAGATCTACGCGGAGCTCGAGGCAATCATCCACAAAAAAGTCCTCCTTTGCTCAATAGAAATTCTGGAAGAAATGGGAAAGAATTATCAGAAAATACCCACACCAGACAAGAGGGGACAGGAGACCAGGAAAACACTCAGAAGCCCACACCCTAAACCCACAGTAGGGGCGCGGATCCGCGGCCATAGGGGGCTATAGGCGGCGGATCCGCGGCCGTACAGGCAGTTCAGGCAGAGACTTTTGGGGGGCAGTTTGGTCATTGCATCAGGGTTCTGGTGGTTGCCCTAGGGTTTCATTTCTTGGCCTATAAATAGCCCAGAATTTTGTGAAGGAAAGGTCAATTTTTGTATTCTCATTTTTTTGCCTAGTTTTAGTCTAGTTCTTCTTCCTTTTCTCACCTCTTCTCCTTTAAACTTGTAGTGAGCTTTTGAGTGAAGAGTGATGAATAAAGAAGACCAATTTTTATCATGCTTGTCTCTTTCTTTACTTGTCCTAATTTGTTGTAATTTTAATTGTTAAGTAGTTGTTGTTATTTGTTTGATTGTTTCTTTCTTCTCTCTTTTCCTTTATCATTCATACGACAATGATACTTACGCTTGATCCTCGCCAAGGTGAGGTCGCAAATAGTTAGTCGTATTCTTCTAGCCTCCTTCTTTCTATCTTCCTCTTTTGTTTGTTTTATTTTTCCGTATTATGAAGTGTGAGTAGTTTTATATTTGTTAGGGTAGGATAAGGGAAGTTTGAGAGAAGGAAATCTCTCTCACTCTTTCCTTGCCCAACAACTTAAATCGACTCCCGTTAATTAAACCACAATCCGCTCCTTACGGCACCCTATCCTACATGATAGCGGTGATTCCGTAGTGAGACCGGTTGTGGTTGAATTAACCGGAGGTTATGGATAAGAGCCAAGAACGGACGGACAAGCACCAAAAGGAAGGACTATGCGTTGGAAAGCCTAGCTTAAACTCGCAAGTTCCTTCCTAGTCGTGCTAATCCCCGTTGTTGCCGATTACCGTAACACCGATATTAAGTGGGGCAACGAAAGATGTGGAGACTCCTAACTCAAACTAACCTAATCCTCACCCTAACAAGCTCTCTTTAAATATCAACTCAACACTTAGTTAATCACAAACAAAATCTGAACAACCGGACTTAACTCGTCGAAAAACACATAGAAAAAGATTCCCATCTCCCTGCGGACGACCCGTACTCAACCGGCTAGCTACAAGCGAAACCGTCTTGATTGCGGTATTTAAACTAGAACTTGAACACGCACCTATCCTAACAATCAAATGGCGCCGTTGCCGGGGAGACGGTAGTTTATTTCCTTGTGTAATTTCGGGTTAATTTGTAAGTATAAAAAAAAAAACGAAAAAAAATATACTTTGTAAAAGAAACCATCTTGTTATTCTTGATTAGTTTTTGTGCAAGTGTGCAGGAAATACGAAGCTCAAGATCGACGCCAAAAACGTTGGAAATACGGAGTTCAAGTACAGTGCCAAAGACGTGGGAAGATAGACCCACATTTTTCGCGGCTGCACCGCGACGGACAAAAACGAAGCATCCGGTCTACTGTAAAAATCTGGAGTAGATACAGTGAGCAACTCAGCATTCCACACATCCAGAAAAACAGAGGACACCAAACAGAGCCCACACCAGAAAATTGATGGCCCAACTCTCTGTTCTTGCCGCTGATCCGCGGCAATAGAGGGCTTAGGCCGCGGATCCGCGGCCACTTGGTGGCCTCAGGCTTCCAAAATCTCTCTGTAAGTCCCTTTGCCTCTCTCCACTCCTCTGAACTCCACTGAACTGTGTTTCTGCAGCCTTCTTTGCGCAAACTCTTCTCCCCCTTCCAATAAATTGTTCTTGTGCAGGATTCTTTGCGCTGCAAATAAAAATTGTTTGCAGTTGATTTGTTACTGCTTTGCATTTCTTTAATACGGACTTAAGGGGCTTGAAACCAATCCAGATTGGGTGGGGATTTCATCACCCTTCCCGGGACCCCAAAAATCACTAAAGCATATGCATTGTCCATTGTAAATTAAAAAATACTAGACTTCAGCCCTAAGGACTTCGCGCTCATTAGGAGAAGATAAACCGTGTTTAGAACCTCGCTTAACCGTATATTGATTACGGGGTGTCTAGGAAAGTGTTAAAGGCGCAACCGCCGAAAGAGAAAGGGTTATTTAATTAAGGAACTTCGCGAAAGCGTTGGACAACCTCCCCTTATCTCTGCACTTACCTGGCCCCGTGATCGGTGTATTTTTAAGCCTGTTTCTCGACACTGTTTAACTTCGAAAATCAAGTTCAGGAGCAGGTCTAGTAGACCTAGGTTACCCTAGATCTAGGTGTGATTGTGCATATCTTGTTTGTGATTGCTTAAGCCGTATTTCCGTACATATTTCTGTAAATCTCTTTCTAAAAAAAAAAAGAAAAAAAAAGAAAAAAAAAAAATAATTTTATAAAAACTTGCCCTTTTGTCGCCAAATCCATTTTCACCCACCACCCATCGCCTTTCTCCATTGACGTTTTCTTACCCTCACCTTCTCCGCTTTGACTATACTAAACTCGTTTAGTGTATGTCCGCTTGGACTCGGGACACTAGCTCCCGTCTAGTCCGCGTTACGTTAGTCGCGACCGACTACGCGATCGACTCCGAAGTCGATACTCCGTCCACTCCTCTTTCACCCCTTCCTTTACCGGCCAACTCCGACGTTGACCGGAATTCTGTTCATACATCTTCACCTTCACCTTCACCTTCACCAACCTCTTCTTCCGCGATGTCGGGATTTAATCCGAACATCTCTTTGACCACCCCTGGATTGGCTCCACCTCCTACGGAGACCAATCTCCCACCACCTCCGCCTGTTGTAGCGCCGCAGCGAATTGCGCTCCAGGATCGTTTCTACCCCACCCGTTCTGCACTTCCCACCTGCCTTTCTCTTCCTCCGGCCAATGGGGACAACTTTGAAATTAAGCCCCATTTCATCAACATGCTTCCACGTTTTCATGGGCTTGAATCTGAAGATGCCTATATCTTCATCAATAAATTTCAAAATGTCTGTGCCATGATGAAAACCACCCAGCTGTCGGACGATGCTATACGTCTACGGGTCATTCCGTTCACTTTATGCGATCTCGCTGAAAAATAGCTGTATAGCACCGCTTCCCACTCAATCACCAGCTGGGACGAGTTTGTTAAGGCGTTTCTGAAAAAATTCTATCCAAATCATAAGACCGCAAGAATTCGAAATGAAATCAACCAATTCTCCCAGCTTCCTTCTGAACCCTTCTGGAAGTGCTTTGACCGGTACAAAGACCTTCTTGTTCAGTGTCCTCACCACGGTATAGAGAAATGGCAGCTCTGCCAAACCTTATACGAGGGACTGAACCCAGCAACGAAGCAGTTGCTGGAAACCATCTGTCAGGGCCACTTCCTATCGAAATCTGACGAGGAAGCGTGGCAGTTCTTTGACGATCTTGCGGAGCAAACGCTACAGTGGGAGAGCACCAGACCGACTTCTTCTTCTTCTACCTCCACTTCTACCGGTCAGTCTAGGGTAGGAATCCACCAACTTGACGTCTCTATTGCGATGAAAGCTGAAATGGCTGCTATAACACGAAAGCTTGAAGCGATAGAGAGCAAATTTTCTGCTCCTGCTCCTGCCCCTGTTCTCCCCCTTCGTACCATCTGCGCTTGTTGTTCCGATCCTTCCCACTTGACCGAAGAGTGTCCTTACAATCCACCCTCGCAAGGACAGGATCAGGTTAATGCTGCCTTCCAGCAAAGACCGAGGAATGATCCATACTCTTCCACCTACAATCCCGGTTGGAGGAACCACCCCAATTTCTCCTGGAATCAGAATCAGAATCAATTCCAGGGCAACAATTTCCAAAGGGCCCCTCCACCGCAACAACAAGCGCCACAACAAACTCAGCATCAATATCAGCAGCCCTTCCAACCCCAACCTTACCAAAACCAGACGAACAACTTTGCACCCAACAACTCTTTTCCACCAAACAACTTTGTTCCGTCAAACAACGATAAGGTTTCCTCGCTCGAGCGAAGTCTGGAGGCGTTTGTTAAACAATCGACTCAATCCACCGCCAACATCCAGTCTTCGATCCAATCTTTAGTGCAACACACTGCCGCACACGGGCAAAGCATCAAGACCATCGAAGCCCAGATTGCACAGCTGAACGCGGCCTTAAGCGAGCGAGAGAAGGGGAAGCTCCCGTCTCAGCCACTTCCAAATCCCGGTCACCCACATAATGCACATGTTGCTCTTGAACAACAAAACCATAATGTGAGTGCCGTGACCACACTGAGATCGGGGAGGGTGCTGCAAAACAACATTGGCAAACGGATCAACGATGACACCCCGGCCGCTGCTTCTTCTTCTTCTTCTCCTTCTTCTTCTTCGTCTTCTGAGCCTATTCTCCGTTCTTCACAAGGCTCCCCTTCCTCTTCTTCTCTGAACGGACCCACTTCTCACTCCACGAAGACACCTATTCTGGGATCCGTTCCAACTCCAAAATCTCCTCCTCCAGCATTAGACTCAACCAATTTTCAAAATGTTCCATTTCCAAACCGGTTGAGGTCTAACAAACAAAATCAACAAATGGAGAAGATTTTGGAGTTATTCAAGCAAGTTAACATTAACATTCCTCTTTTAGATGCTGTCCAACAAGTCCCATCTTACGCGAAAATCTTAAAGGACTTGTGCACGAAAAAGAGGAAGTCTCAGGTACCCAAGAAAGTTTTCTTGGCTAGTGCTGTGAGTGATGCCCTTACCCAATCTTTACCACAAAAACGGAAGGACCCTGGCTGTCCTACGATTTCAATTACTATTGGGGATAAGAACATCAACCGCGCACTATTAGATCTTGGTGCCAGTGTTAACTTGCTTCCGTATTCAGTATACGAGCAACTAGGCGTCGGAGAGCTGAAACCCACACACTGCACTCTCCAAATGCCCGACCGATCGATCACCCACCCTAGGGGTGAGCTAGAGGATGTGTTGATAAGAGTCGGGGACTTCATATTCCCCGTTGACTTCATTGTATTAGATACACAGCCTGTAGCTAACCCCCGGAATCAAATTCCGGTGATACTCGGTCGCCCATTTCTCGCAACCTCAAATGCTGTGATCAATTGTCGCAATGGTTCGATGAACCTCTCTTTTGGAAATATGACGATTGAACTCAACATTTTTAGGTTGGGGAATCAGCCCGCCGAACCTAATGCTCATATACTGGACGTCTGCTCGATCCAGGAGATCACCCCAGAAGAGTGTGAATTCGAGGAGTTTCTGTTTGATCACGATAATCCTGACGCCACTAGTGCGTTTCTCTTCGAACCTGCTGCTGCTTCTGTGCCCGACAACGACTACGAGTGTTTCACGTTTTCTAACGATCTTAGCTGCGCACAACCCGAGTTTGAATCCTTCGACTTTCCGGATGAGTTACCTGAACCATCCAACTCGGTTGCCTACACTCGTTTTGAACCTTTGCTGGAGTCTTTTGAGTTCGAGACCTTTGCACCAGTCTTGCCTTCCATCATTTCACCTCCAACGCTCGAACTCAAGCCGTTGCCGTCTCACCTTAAGTATGCTTACTTAGGTGAGAACGAGACCCTCCCTGTCATCATCTCGGCTTCTCTAGCTCCCGAGCAAGAGAAAGCCCTTCTCGCGGTCTTGCACGGCAACAGGCAAGCTTTTGGCTGGTCCATGGCGGACATCAAGGGGATTAGTCCCCTCATCGTTGAGCATCACATTCATCTGATGGATGATGCCAAGCCAGCCCGGGATCCACAAAGACTTCTTAATCCAGTCATGAAGGAGGCTGTGAAGAAGGAGATCGTCAAATGTCTAGATAGCGGTATCATTTACCCTATCTCTGATAGCCAGTGGGTTAGCCCCATTCACGTTGTCCCCAAGAAGTCGGGCATCACGGTCATAACCAACGAGGCGAATGAGTTAATCCCAACTCGCACCCAAACTGGGTGGCGAGTTTGCATTGATTACAGAAAACTCAACGCCGCAACGCGGAAAGACCACTTTCCGCTACCTTTCATTGACCAGATGCTTGAACGATTGGCCGGACACGAGTACTACTGCTTTCTTGATGGCTACTCCGGTTATAATCAAATTCCCATCGCCGAAAAAGACCAGGACAAGACCACTTTCACTTGTCCTTTCGGCACGTTTGCATATCGACGCATGCCCTTTGGGTTATGCAATGCGCCCGCTACCTTCCACCGGTGTATGATGGGAATTTTCTCTGACATGGTGGAAAAATTTCTGGAGATTTTCATGGATGACTTCTCCATCTTCGGCGACTCCTTTAACGAGTGTTTGCTGCATCTTGACGCTGTCCTTACCCGATGTAAGGACAAGAATCTCACTTTGAACTGGGAGAAATGCCACTTCATGGTGCGCGAAGGTATTGTCTTAGGACATATCATCTCGCAAAATGGCATAGAGGTTGACAAAGCAAAGATTGAGGTCATTTCCAATCTGCCTCCTCCCCGATGCGTCAGAGATATCCGAGCCTTCCTTGGCCATGCCGGTTTCTATAGACGGTTTATCAAGGACTTTAGCAAGATTGCTAGGCCCTTGACTCTTTTGCTGGCCAAGGATACGCCTTTCGACTTCAACTCGAGCTGTGTGACTGCCTTCGAGTCACTGAAACGCTCACTCACTTCTGCTCCCGTTCTCTCTTCACCTGACTGGACGCACCCATTTGAGATTATGTGCGATGCATCCGACTTTGCCATCGGTGCTGTCCTTGGACAGCACATCAACAAGATGCCGCACGTAATCTATTACGCGAGCCGAACCCTGAACGACGCCCAACTCAATTATACAACAACTGAGAAGGAATTCTTGGCTGTTGTATTTGCTTTAGAAAAGTTCAGGCCCTACCTCATCGGCTCTCCAGTCATTGTCTACACGGACCATTCAGCTCTGCGCCATCTTTTTGCGAAGAAAGATGCCAAATCTCGGTTAATACGTTGGATCCTCTTGCTTCAAGAGTTTGACCTTGTCATTAAGGACAAACGAGGATGTGAAAACGTAGTTGCCGACCATCTCTCACGACTTCCTTCTTCGCCTTCGCTTCCAATTCCGATCAACGACGTTTTCCCGGATGAACAGCTCTTGACAGTATCGTGCGAACCCTGGTTCGCAGATATTATGAAATATTTGGCCACGGGATTACTACCGACTGAATGGTCGAGTCAGGACAAACTTCGCTTCTTATCCCAAGTAAAACACTTTTACTGGGACGAACCCTACTTGTTCAAGTACTGTCCCGACCAGATTATTCGTCGGTGTGTCCCTGATGAGGAATTCAAGAGTGTGCTGTCATTTTGCCACGATCAAGCATGTGGCGGGCATTTTGGGCCCAGAAAGACAGCTGAGAAGATCTTGCAATGTGGTTTCTACTGGCCACAACTCTTCAAAGACGCTCATGACTATTGCAAGACTTGCTCCCGGTGCCAACACATGGGCCGGATATCCCGGAGGAACGAGATGCCGCTCCAACCGATCTTGGTTGTGGAGATTTTCGATGTTTGGGGGATAGATTTCATGGGGCCGTTTCCCAGCTCTTTCGGGAACTTGTACATCCTTTTAGCTGTTGATTACGTCTCTAAATGGGTCGAGGCTGTGCCCAGCCGGACTAACGACAACAAGGTTGTCGTTAGGTTCCTTAAAGAAAACATTTTCTTCCGGTTTGGGCACCCCCGAGCGATCATTAGCGACAATGGAAGTCATTTCTGCAATAAAACTTTCGAAGCCTTAATGCGGAAATACTCCATTAATCATAAGCTTTCTACGCCCTACCACCCCCAAACCTGCGGGCAGGCCGAAGTTTCCAATCGGCAGATCAAGCAGATACTGGAGAAGACGGTTTCCAAGAACCGTAAGGATTGGTCTCTGAAACTCACTGATGCCCTTTGGGCATTTAGAACCGCTTATAAGACCGACCTTGGCATGTCTCCCTATCGGCTTGTATACGGAAAAGCCTGCCACCTTCCTGTTGAAATCGAGCATCGCGCATTTTGGGCGATAAAGGAGTTGAATCTGTCTCTTGAGGACGCGGGCAGCCATCGGAAGCTGCAGCTGAACGAACTATGCGAGCTTAGGGATGAGGCTTACGACAACGCGGTTGTCGTTAAGAATCGAACGAAGGTGTTTCACGATAAACACCTTTTGCGCAAAACCTTCGTACCTGGTCAGCAGGTACTGCTTTACGACACCCGACTTCATTTCCATCCTGGAAAGCTCAGATCTCGCTGGAAAGGGCCGTATTTTGTGCGGAATGTGTATCCGCAGGGCGCTGTGGATTTGGAGAATCCAAAGGACGGTTCACTCTTCAAAGTGAACGGACACCGATGCAAACCGTACCTTAGCGCCGAACCAACAGAGAAGCTCCTGTTCTTACAGGAGCCGGTTTACCCTGAATGATCTTCCTCTGCCTACCTCCAAACTTCGGTTATCCAGCCAAGAACAGTGGACACTGTTCCAAATAAGTTTGGGGGTATGTACAAACCATTTTGTATCTATTTGTGTATATTCTTTTTTCTTTTCTTTAAAAACAAAAACAAATAAAAAAATTGTATATTGCTAACCGACAATTTTTGAACCTTCCAACTACTCTCTTCATGCAACGACAGTGAGGACACTGTCCAGTTTAAGTTTGGGGGTACGCTCGGCACGCATTTCTTACCTTCGCATTCATATGTATATTTTGCATCTGCATATTTAAATCCATAAAATCCATAAAAATTTGAAAATTTTCTAAAAAATATAAAAACTTTTTTGTCAAGTTAGCTTGTGGAAGAACTCTGATTCAACATTCGACGGTTTTTGTTTGAAAAAATAGGAATAACTAGATCTTATGTTTGGATTTTGGAAAACCTGAAAGATAACTCTCCTTTGAAGTTAACTATAGCTGATATACGTCTTTACATCACACTACACGTGTCGTAAGATTTTGGGAATTAGTTGACAAGTCTTTCATGTTTAAACTTTTAAACAGATAAATGATTTTCTAAGGATCAAATAGGTTTGTTCTGAAATAAGTAATGTCAAGAATAGTTTATGAAGTAAAGCGAATATGAAGGAATGTTATTGATGCCGTAATTGGAGCTAAGTCTGAAAAATAACCCATCGGAAACTTGATTGGAATGATTACACACCAAACCCACTAAACACGTCTTTTATCCAAAAAAATATTTGAACTGCCGGTTATATCTCCGTTCGTATTAAATCATCTGATTTTCACGACAAACTGTCTTTTGTTTTTGGACCTAGGTAACTTGAGTAATTAAGTCCGCTGGGGTGTTTCTACACCTAATGCCCTAAAACCAACTGGTTTGGGTGCATTGGCCCAAAGCTCGCTAAGAAGCCTAGAAAGTCCAGTTTAAAACAAAGTCAAGCAAGTGTTCTCTCCGAGTTAAAATTCCTAACGGTTCTTTGTGTGAGAATAATCTTGATAAAAGACAGGCTTTTAAAAAAAAATTTAACGGAGATATGAAGGTTTTATTCTATGATAAAGACTATTGCACGTTCACAGTGGTGTGTATGAAATGAAAACAAGAAAAAGGTGGAGTGAAAAATACGACCTAGTTTCCTGTTAAGGAAGATAGAAATTCTGAAGTTAAAACCTTACTGGAAAACGAAACTTGAAAAATGCTTAACTCGTTATAAAACTTATGTGATCCTTTTAAAATTGTTATCTGGGCTTTATTGTGCGACATGATGACTTTAATCGATCCTTCTGGAACTTAACGACTCTATTTGCACTGCACGTAAAGACATATAAAATCTGTAGTTAAATAAGAAGCGAGGTGTGAAAAATAAAGGTTCGATAATCTAGACTTAGGATTATAGAATTGTTATTTTCTAAAACAAAACTTTAGGGTTTTGAAGCTTAGTTATTTTACGAAACCAACTTGACCGGATTTTGTAGGGAGTATCCGCTGAAAACCCTCAGAAGACAACACTCCTCCTACTAGGGACACCTAGAGGTTTAACGGCTTGTTGCACAAGCTCAGTGCAATCGCGTTCCCTGCGAAAGTGAGGTTAGGAAATTTTTTGTGAATAAATGGGCTTTGCTCGGGACGAGCAAATGATAAGTTTGGGGGTATTTGTTCATATCAGATTTTTGCATTTTCATACCGCCCAATTTTTATCACATTGCATATCGGTAGATACTCTTGAGCCGCGTTTGCTAGTCAATTGCAGGATACAGGTTCCCGGTTCTCAAACGGAGAAATTCATGGAAAACACGACAAAATCCGGTTCCTGCCAACCACAGATAAAAACACGGTCTCCGCTCTTCATCCGTATGCTGCCAGTTACCAGTTTAGGAAGACATAGTGTCAAATCAACGTCATTCTCATGCACAAGGCTCAATGGTAGCACAAAATCCAAGAGATCTACGCGGAGCTCGAGGCAATCATCCACAAAAAAGTCCTCCTTTGCTCAATAGAAATTCTGGAAGAAATGGGAAAGAATTATCAGAAAATACCCACACCAGACAAGAGGGGACAGGAGACCAGGAAAACACTCAGAAGCCCACACCCTAAACCCACAGTAGGGGCGCGGATCCGCGGCCATAGGGGGCTATAGGCGGCGGATCCGCGGCCGTACAGGCAGTTCAGGCAGAGACTTTTGGGGGGCAGTTTGGTCATTGCATCAGGGTTCTGGTGGTTGCCCTAGGGTTTCATTTCTTGGCCTATAAATAGCCCAGAATTTTGTGAAGGAAAGGTCAATTTTTGTATTCTCATTTTTTTGCCTAGTTTTAGTCTTGTTCTTCTTCCTCTTCTCACATCTTCTCCATTAAACTTGTAGTGAGCTTTTGAGTGAAGAGTGATGAATAAAGAAGACCAATTTTTATCATGCTTGTCTCTTTCTTTACTTGTCCTAATTTGTTGTAATTTTAATTGTTAAGTAGTTGTTGTTATTTGTTTGATTGTTTCTTTCTTCTCTTTTTTCCTTTATCATTCATACGACAATGATACTTACGCTTGATCTTCGCCAAGGTGAGGTCGCAAATAGTTAGTCGTATTCTTCTAGCCTCCTTCTTTCTATCTTCCTCTTTTGTTTGTTTTATTTTTCCGTATTATGAAGTGTGAGTAGTTTTATATTTGTTAGGGTAGGATAAGGGAAGTTTGAGAGAAGGAAATCTCTCTCACTCTTTCCTTGCCCAACAACTTAAATCGACTCCCGTTAATTAAACCACAATCCGCTCCTTACGGCACCCTATCCTACATGATAGCGGTGATTCCGTAGTGAGACCGGTTGTGGTTGAATTAACCGGAGGTTATGGATAAGAGCCAAGAACGGACGGACAAGCACCAAAAGGAAGGACTATGCGTTGGAAAGCCTAGCTTATACTCGCAAGTTCCTTCCTAGTCGTGCTAATCCCCGTTGTTGCCGATTACCGTAACACCGATATTAAGTGGGGCAACGAAAGATGTGGAGACTCCTAACTCAAACTAACCTAATCCTCACCCTAACAAGCTCTCTTTAAATATCAACTCAACACTTAGTTAATCACAAACAAAATCTGAACAACCGGACTTAACTCGTCGAAAAACACATAGAAAAAGATTCCCATCTCCCTGCGGACGACCCGTACTCAACCGGCTAGCTACAAGCGAAACCGTCTTGATTGCGGTATTTAAACTAGAACTTGAACACGCACGTATCCTAACAATCAATATGAACTCGGTGGATTGTCGCGGATGAATAGCCGGGAATGGGTGTGAGATGAGAGTTTCTTTTTCTTTCATTCATTGTAAAATTTGTAAATTGATGTAATATTATTTGTATGGCCGCACAACCGGGTCGGGGTTGTAGCCGTCATTGTATAATTCTTTTTACTGTTTTTGCTCCTAGGATAGACCCAAGGTGGGGTGCACAAACTACCGGGTATCTCGAAGTGCCGAGTAGCCTACTCACGGGTTGAGGGAGGTTGCTTCGCTTCGGGTACTTGGCGGGTAGTTTGCCGCACCCGTAGGGGTCTAGGGTGGGGTTTGGCTATTCATCGCGACCGTGTAATCTGTTTTTCGTTGCAGGCTCGAACGAATCGCGGATTCCTAGTATATCCAAAGTGTTCATCTGTGATCTGTAATGGCTATCATTGCTATATATCTATATATAATAACTATTTAGGCGTTGCTTATGTTTTACAGCCGCGCTAGCCCAGCCCCCGCTCTGTCGTTAGTTAAGTAACCTAACGGGTGATGACGGGGCCCTGTGGCGAATGCGGATGGCATAAGCGTACACAATATTTTGGTTGTTTTCTGCAATGGTAGGATTTAAATGATGGGACGCATTAAAAGAACTAATGCAAGAAAATAAACCAAGTAAAAGTCGTTGGAACACTTTGAAAACCACTCGGTTCTTTTCAAAAACCAGCATTTTAAACGCGGAGCTTGAACCACTACTTTTAAAAGCTATCTCGTTCCATCGATTATATCAAGTTCACTACGTTCATGGTTTTGCCAAAACCATCCGTAGCCCTCCGTCATTTCGGTTAAATATTCAGTAGTATTCAAGCTATGTATTTTAACCTTCGCCAAGGCATAGTGATTGGTAGCTGCTGAATATTTATCTGTAGCATAGATAGATGCGTTGGTTTGGGACAGTCGTACTACTATTTTGGCCTTCGTCAAGGGTATGTACGGGTGGGTTCAAATTAACCTGGATAATGACGGGTAGAACTTGACATGTGACTTATGATATGTTGGCCTTCGTCAAGGTCATAAGAGCATGGGGCAAAAATCCACATCGGGAGTTTCAAAAGTACTGAAACTTGCTAGCGCTGCATACCATTAGGAGTGTGATGATTCTGGTAGGATTCCTTCAGTTTGTCACGCGATGATATTTGGATCCCGATCCTACTGTGAGTATATGCTACTCCTCGGGAACTTTCTCACTTAACGATCAATGCTATAAACCAAGTAGGTGTCTAGAAAGGTGTTAGCGGGGCTACGCCCACAGGGAAAAGAGGTTACTTAATTAAGGAACTTCGCGAAAGCGTTGGAAAACCTCCCTCGAAGTACCGACACTGGCCTGGCTGAACGGTTAAGCAAGTATTGTACGGTGAGATTGATCCTGACTAATTATTCCTTTATGGTTTGAGGAGGGATTCGAGAGACAGTAGGAGCCATCCTGTTTAGATAAATTAAAAACCAATCTAAACTTGCAAGAGCATCATGCTGAGTGTTTTCTTCTCTCTCTCTTAATTGCAGCGACCCAGTGACCGTACCTAGGTTACATCTAGATAATAAAATGACTGAATCTGACTGTTATGACCGGCAAAGGTCTGTCCAGATGTCCATTGCCCATGACAAGCTAGGACAGCTCTTAACTAATCCAACCCCTGCCGTCTATGGTCCAGCTTCCCCTGTCACGGATATTCATATCCATAGGACATCGGAAAAAGACTGTGCGAAAGCCAAGTGCCTCGTGTTAGCCTCAGTTGATGGTACATACCAGAGGCAGCACGAGAAGATGGACTTAGTTTCTATCTTCCTCCATAACAAAGATTTATATGGAGAGCAATCTCGTATCGCAAGATATGAGACCTCGAACGAATTGCTTCCAGCGAGATTGGCTATCGGGTCATCTGTAAGGGGCAACGTCCTTACAGAGACCAGCTCTTTTGAGCTCACGGACCTGAAGACCACGTTGAAGAACGGGTCAGATACTGACTTAGTTCAACAGTCTCTACCTACTACCCTGAAGGAAACCAGGGAAGTAGAAAGAAAGGGAAAGGCAGAAGTTTCGGGAATGGATGTAGTAAAAGAGGGATGTTCCTATTGTTACGGGAATGAACATGGGCAGAAGGATTGCAGGGCTTGCAAAGCCAGTAGCCAGAATTCGAAGCATGTTGTGGCTTCGGCTTCGGGTGTGTTTGTAATAGAGAACTGTATGTCATTTAACCCTACTTCCTGGGTATTGGATACCGGATCAGGATCTCATATCTGTAATTTGTTACGGGCTCTGAGAAATCGTAGGGTTATCAGGAAAGGTGATATGACTCTCAAGGTTGCTAACGGAATGAGCATGTATGCTGTATCCGTAGGGAAATATCGTCTAGGACTGACAACTGGGAAGATATTGATTCTGCGTGACTGTTTTTATGTACCAGGTGCGACTTGTAACATCATATCTGTATCCTTACTTTCTAAGGAAGGATATGATTTTACTTTTGTAAGCGATGTAGTAAACATCCACCTAAATCAAGTACTGATTGGGTCAGGTACATTGAAAAACGGTATATACGTTTTGAATCAAGCTCAGGTCTTCAGTGTCCAGAATACACTTAAAAGAAAGTCTCCGGAATTAAATCAGGCTTTCTTATGGCATTGTAGACTGGGTCACATCAATGAGACACGGTTGACAAAGTTACATAAAGAAGGATACTTGGATCCGTTCGAGTACCAGTCTTATGCCACTTGTGAATCTTGTCTCATGGGAAAGATGACAAAGACTCCGTTCACTGGACATGGAGAAAGAGCGAGCGAGCTCTTGGGACTCATACACAGTGACGTGTGTGGTCCAATGTCTACACATGCGCGAAGTGGTTATTCATACTTCATTACTTTCACAGATGATTTCTCTGGGTATGGGCATGTCTTCTTGATGAAGCATAAATCCGAGGCCTTTGAGAAATTTCAGGAATATAAGAATGAAGTTGAAAAACAAACAGGCAAAAGTATCAAGACACTGAGATCTGATCGAGGTGGTGAATACTTGAGTGCCGAGTTTCTGGGCTACTTAAAAGAGAATGGAATTCTCTCTCAGCTTACTCCTCCATACACACCACAGCACAACGGTGTATCGGAAAGGCGGAATCGAACCCTATTGGATATAGTTCGTTCCATGATGAGTAAGGCTGAGTTACCGCGATCCTTCTGGGGTTATGCACTAGAATCAGCTGCATATCTTTTGAACAAGGTTCCCTCCAAGACTGTGCCTACCACACCATATCAGATGTGGTGTGGGAAGAAACCCTGTCTTAAGTATCTAAAGATATGGGGATGTCTAACTTTTGTAAAAAAGCAGCATGCGGACAAGCTCGAGGCACGCTCAGTACTGTGTAAGTTTGTAGGATACCCAAAGAATTCCAGGGGGTATTTTTTCTATTACGCAGAGGAACAAAAGGTTTTTGTTTCTCGTCATGCCCACTTTCTGGAACATCAGTTTTTAGAAAAATAAGCAAGTGGGAGCGTAGTAGAACTGGAAGAAATTCCAGAACCACAAACTATTACTGAAAGCTTAGAAGAACCAGAAGTTTCAAGAGAACCGGACATCCCAGCGCCACTCCGCAGGAGTAGTAGGCAGTCTCATCCGCCCGAGAGATACTACGGTTTTCTTATAGACGGAGATAGAGAGGATTGCACCATGGATTATGGTGAGCCTACTGGCTTCCAGCAAGCCATTCAGAGCGGCGACTCGGTAAAATAGCTGGATGTAATGCGGGCCGAGATGGAGTCCATGTACACCAACATAGTTTGGACTTTGGACTTTGCTCCAGAAGGGGTAAAACCCGTAGGCTGCAAATGGATCTTCAGAAAGAAGATTGGTGTAGATAGGTAGGTTGAGACCTATAAAGCTAGACTTGTTGCAAAGGGTTTTCGTCAAAGACCTGGTTTGGACTATGACAAAACCTTTTCTCCAGTGGCTATGCTGAAATCCATTCGGATCCTTCTTGCCATTACTGCCTTCCACGATTATGAAATCTGGCAGATGGACATAAAGACGGCTTTCCTAAATGGAAATTTGGAAGAGTGCGTCTATATGGATCAGCCAGAAGGATTCATTCAGAGTGGGAGCAGCGGTAAAGTGTGCAAGTTGCTAAAGTCCATCTATGGACTTAAGCAGGCATCGCGGAGTTGGAACATCTGCTTTGATGATACTGTCAAAGAATTCGACTTTATCAAAAACCCAGATGAACCATGCATTTACAGTAAGATTGTAGGGAGAACTGTGGTATTCCTCGTCTTGTACGTGGATGACATTCTCCTAATAGGAAATGATATTCCTATGCTACAGTCAGTCAAAGGATTCTTGTCGCAGAGGTTCTCCATGAAGGACCTGGGCGATGCCAACTACATTCTGGGGATCCAGATCTATCGTGATAGATCTAAGAGGATGTTAGGACTTTCACAGTCAAGGTACATCGACACCATACTGAAAAGATTCAGTATAGAAGATTCCAAGCGCGGTAATCTACCGACTTGTCATGGGATCACCCTCTCCAAAGAGATGTCTCCCAAGACTGATTTGGAAAGGGATCGCATGTCTGTTATACCCTACGCTTCTGCGGTAGGCTCTATAATGTATGCGATGTTATATACCAGACCAGATGTAGCATACGCATTGAGCGTTGTAAGACGGTATCAGTCGAACCCAGGGGAGAAACACTGGATAGCGGTAAAGAACATTCTCAAGTACCTGAGAAGGATTAAGGAGATGTTCTTGGTGTATGGCGGAAAAGACCTCCAGCTCGAGGCCTTTGCTGACTCCATCTTCCAGAGTGACAAGGATGACTCCAAGTCCATATCGGGTTATGTCTTTACCCTCAATGGAGGGGAGGTTTGCTGGAAGAGTTCCAAGCAGGAGACCGTTGCAGACTCAACTATGGAAGCGGAGTACATAGCTGCTTGCGATGCCGCAAAAGAAGCTGTCTGGATGAAGAAGTTCCTCACGGAGCTTCAGGTGGTTCCTACCATTGTTGATCCAATACCGCTGTATTGCGACAACAACGGCGCTATAGCTTTAGCGAAGGAACCCAGGTCCCATCAGAAGTCCAGGCACATTTTGAGGCGGTACCACCTGATCAGGGAGATCGTAGATCGCCGGGAGATCGAGGTGAAGAGAGTAAATACGGAGAACAACACTGCAGATCCACTCACGAAGGCCCTACCCCAGACTCAGTTCGAGCGGCTGATCGAGATGATAGGTCTTCGATACGCCAGTACATGGCCTTAGTGCAAGTAGGAGATTGTTAGTGTATATGCCCTAGAGTCCATTACTGTATCATACTAGCTTGTATATTACTTAATGGAAGCTTGCGATATTCACAGTTGTATAGACAATCTTGCTCAAAATGGTAGTATGCTACTTGGTTTTTCTCTACTTCAATATGTGCATGTGTTTCTTTTAGCATATTGCTTATATACATATTAGTAGAGCCCTTAGGATCTTTGCTTAATTACCAGCGTTGTGATGGCGCTCACACTCGTGGGGGCTGGGTAATCCATAAGCACATCCTTATACAGGTCCCTAGTCGTAGGACTATCGAGACAGGGCATCGATACTCCGGAGTAGACTAGCGTATGCGCTTCTCATCCCAGCGGGGGAGACGGTCTGTCCCACAGCCGTCAGTACGTCGTACTTGAGATAGTATGCGGGTGCTCGTTAGGTTACGAGTACACTGGACAGGACTCGTCGGGAACTGTTGGTTGGTATTATACCTATCGTCAGTTATCAGTTCCCAGGTGACATGAGTACAGCTCAGTCCGCCGACTTGACACTGTCACTTCGCCTCGAGTGTGTTCCCACTGTACTTAGATTACTACCCTACCACGGCTCAAAGGAGTCGTGCAAACAGGTAGTAGTTGGGTGCAGTCCCGAAGCACTTGGAGGCAGTGACGGTTAGACAGGATTCGTCTCTCCCGGTATTGGGGGTTGACATCGCGCTGTGTCTAGGAGAGCCATTACATAAGTAGTCCCTGGCCAGGGCAAGCGAGATATACTGGTAGGTTTTCAGTGTTATCTCAGAGTGTTCTGGGCTACACTCCGACACGACTTGTACCGCTATTAGGGGACTGATGTTCACCGCCCCCTAGGCCCGCCATGCGATATATCAGACGAACAGACCGGACTGTACGGAGATTATCACATACAGGCTCAGTAGGAGTTCGGATGGGTTTACCTCATCGGCCTTCTTATCGACATCTACCTGGGGACCGTTACGTACAGCTAGTGCCGCTTGCGGTCTGTGGTTAAACCCACTGCCAGCGTAGTGTCGAGTCTTTAGAGTCCCACACATAGAGTTTCCCTGCATTGAGCGAAACGTGTAGAGGCCGTATGGTTTTACGGCAGGGCTACGATCATTTACGTGCACTTGTGTGCTTATGCTGTTCGAGAAGGCAATACTAGTGGGTTTTGGTTTAAGCCAGATCCTAGTATTGCACAGATGGATTTGATTTGTCTTCTGTGCATTTACATTCTAAGGAATGCGGATGCGGGTGTGTATGCACAGTTTTGAGGAGCGATGAAGGAGGTGCCCCATTGTCACGTCCCGAAAGTACGGAACATGACCGGCACTTAAACTACGAAACGTCTCGAGGCGTACGTAATCTAAGTAAACCGAAAACCCAGAAATCCAAACCAAGAAAAGTAGAAGAGTGAAGGAAAACCAATTTAAATCAAGTAGTTATAATAGCATAAGCCGAATTATGCGTTTTTAAAAACATCAAATATTTCCTGAAAATTTCGGCAGAGTCTCCTTTGTAAATACTGGCCCCCAAACGGGATACAGCATCAATAGTATACGAAATCAATAAAAAGGCATCCCCAAGCGGGAGCTAGCTCTTCGTCAATCGACGGTCACAACCACATAAGCAAAATAATATACAACGCCGACGGCGAGGATCAAAACTCAAAAGGAAACTCAAAATCACAAGAAATCTACAGAAATATAACGCGCGACTCTACGGTCGAAAGAATAGCACCTCTGGTCTCTATCTCAAAAAAATACATGTTTGGTTGATGGAACTTCTAGATACAACAAAATAATGATATACAAGATATATAATGGGGGTACGATACAAGTAAACCCACCTAATAGCAAATCACCCGAAGGAAACTATGCCCGCAAAGCCGTAATGAAACCTGTACGGCAATCCTGCAAGAAACTGGGGCACAACGGGGGTGAGTTGCCAACTCGTGAATAGAAAAACATCTACGAAAAGAAATCGCATAAATAACGCAACCTAGGTCAAGGATCATAATATATCCTCAATTATATATATAACATGCAACCTATAACAAGGCTAGGTTAAATATCTAACCCGAGTGTAATCTCATGTGCCCGTGTCAGTGCCTCAGGTAGCAATATATCATATGAATGAGGTATGAATGCAAGGAAACAGAATACATGTAAGTGAAGAACTGTTTTCATAATTTAGTGAGATTTCCTTTGTATTTTTAAAATGAGGTATCATAATGAAATCAGCATAAAACAGTGCCTAGCATCGGCACAAAACGTAATCCCAATATCTCGATATCTCTGTATCACAGTCTCTGTACCTCAATATCTCGAAATCTCAATGTCTCAATCATAATATCTAGAGCGCCGTCAGTCCAGACCGGCCTCTACCATCCATCTCAATACCACGACGGTATCCTCCGGATATCCGACGCGTCGGATAAAATCACCGGTAGGTAGTGCTCCCCTGCCAGGCTCACATCGTCATCATCACGCGCTTCTTGCCCCGGGGTACCTTACCGGGTCCACCATGTACCCGAAACGGTTCATCCGTCTCCTCGAATCGGGTCTCGAAATCCATCAGCAAACTCATGGTGGACGACTCATACATCATGGGAAAACCGCACTTTTTATTTTAAAAGAGAGAAAAGGTTTATTTATGTTTTTGCGGTTTTCCTCCAAATCCAGAAAATCTCATGGAAATCCGAATCCAAAACCTTAATAACACGTAAAATAGTGAATATATGCATGAGAATCCATGAATGCGGCATAACAACGAATAACAGTATGCATGAAGTAGCAGGTAATAACTACAATGTCTAAACTAACATATGGGGCAAGTACACTAATATCATGTCAAATTACTAACTAACAAGCTAAGTCAAGCAATAATATTTTCTAAGGTGTACGTGATATGGCAATTACCGATGAAGATGTGTGTGAGCCGGAAAGTAAGTGTACGTGGTACATATGCATCATCGGTAATGGTGCTGGTGTCCTAACAATATGATATCAACATTGCAATAAGAAATTATAACATAAGTATGCGATGCGAAGCGAACCACAATAATAAGCGGGAGCTGAATACTAGATGCAACTGTAACTAACCTGCATTAATCTAATATAAGTCCTACAAATGGTGCCTTTTGAAATAACACGAATCATGGGGTTTTGAAAATAGGGGCTACAGTGTTTTTATGAAAAGATACGTCTTTTGAAATATCCGTAGGATCCCTTGGGCTGTCTTTTAAAATACCCACGATTCGTTAGTTTTCTGAAATAGGTAAGAATCGAATCTAATCTAACAACTAAACTAAACTAAAGGGCTAAGCTAACAAGCTGGACTACCGGTAAGGAAACCGCCTAACATCTGAGTCGATACATATACATACCTGTATTTATATTAGTCGGTGATCCCGCCACAATAATATCATATCCGATACCATATCTATAATCAGACATCCCAAGTCAAGAGTGCGGATCAATCATCAAGATATAGCTCGTACGTAAATCCGTCGTACGGCATCCACAAATCTGGGTACGGGTCAATATCATATTCCTCACACTATTCCTCTGGTATCCTCTTTATCCAAGATCAAAGTCTAGGGTACTGACCTATGTCTAGTACAATACTAATATCCCCAATATACTCATGATCCGACTACTGATCGACAATCTCGTACAAACCGATATCGTCAGCACATATCATCATCAAGGGTTATACATCGCCCTATACGGCCTAATATCAATATCCTAGCATATCATGCCTCATATCACGATCACATGGCGACCATTTTATTTATAACACTATTCACCCGTATCGCCGCCCCAAGATCCGCTATAACACCAGGACGCACCTCAAGTGCGAATCCTGCCATATCACCGATATCACGACCACAAAACAAAGCTCATCGACTCAGCTCAATCCCAAGTATCATCCTCAAATCCCTATGTGAACACATAGTCCCATACCCATGTGAACACATAACTATAAAGATTCCCATGAGCACAAATGAATAGGAATGTATGCAAGTATGTATGTGTAATGCAACACTACCCTAGGGTTCGCAACACTAAAATAATCCAACACACCAATATCCATCCTAAACATCGTTATTAATCCCAAATAACATATAAAAATTGTTGGTGTGTATACGCATCCGTATACACCACCACGGACCGCGGGGGTGCTATACGCCATCCACCCGACTTCTCCCCGTAGATATAAATCTACTCACCTGGTCCTCGCTTACCGGTGCCGACGTCGCCACACGCTTGCTTGTCGTCTCGAAGTCCACATGGGTGTACCTACATATCATAACGCACCGCATCGCATTAAAATCCGACTCATGACCAAAACGACACACGAATCCCACATGGGTCAAAACCTATGGTTGCTTCCACAAATCAACCCAAAAACCCTCGACATCGGCGTACAAATGCCAGACCATCGAGAAAAACCCAAATACACTCATTTGCACATTCACGAACACTAATTTTAATATAAAATAGGTTAAAATTCACAAAAACCCCAAACTCACTTTAAAAGCCGTTTTTCCAAAAAAAACCTAGCAAGCAAGGTTTACCGTTTTTGTACAAAACATGATGTTTCAACGAATCTAGTGGCCACAATATCCACTAAACATTATAAATAAGTCATACAAATCCTAATTAGATTTTTAATCTCACTGTCTTTCATTAACCCGAAATTCTAGTTTACACTTGCTTAATTAGCAAAATTTTGAAATAACAATTTGCATCTAGCTACAAGGTTTGGTTTTAGCATTCCAATAACATGTTAATCTCCTCATTAAAACCATAATTTAATGGTAGAAACCCTCATCATAATTTATCTCACCAATATATGTGATTTATAAAAATCTAGTTTACAAAATTGCACCATTAATACCATTTAAAAGTAACACTTAACCAATTAACAACTAGTTTGCAAAATCTAACAACTAGCATAAATTTTACATACCCTAATAAGCCAAACTACATGTTGTGACCCCAATGGTTAGGTAAAAACCCTAACTAGAATTTTAGAAACCCTTCTTATGAAGGTTAAACCTTGCAATAACAACCATAATTGACATCTAATTTAGATGAATTAAAGTAATAACAAACAATTAACAAAAGAGTCAAAATTTTATACCTCAAGAACCATGGATCAAACATATAACTTGACCTCCAAATTGAAATTTTTGCACCAAAATCCATGCTAGATGGGCTAAGGGAAAATGGGTAGGAGTTGGATTTGAGTTTTAACTTGAATTTTGATTGAAATTTGATGAATTTTGATGGAAAGAGATGGGAATTTTTTTTTGGGGCTGAACAAGGAGAGCTCGGCCAGATTTTTTTGAGGTGGAGGAGAGAGAGAGTGAGGTGAGGAATAACAAGTAAGGAAAGTCCAAGTCAACACAAAAGTCAAAAGTCCAAACTCATTTATCCATTTTCTTTTCTTTTCTTTCATTTCTATTCTTTGAAATTCAAGTGGGGAAAAAGGTGGGGGCTGCTGAATTCAGCCAAGGGGAGAAGTAAATGGGGGTGTGTGAGTGTGGGTATGGGTGTGGGGTGATGGAAAATGACAAGTACAATACCCCAAACATCCATTTACACTAAAAAAAAAGCCTTTTTCTTCGATATTTTCTAAACCGTTTTGGCAAACGATTTCGTTTCAAAAACCACATGATAAAATTTTATTTAATGTTTTATGATGCACAAAATTTGTTTCAACTCACTCCAATTTGTAATTTTCCTTAATTAAATGTATTAATGACGGCTTAAAATAATCATAAAATAATTTTTTTTTCAGAAAATTTGAAATTTCACCAGTGGCTCAATAAACACCAAATACTAGCAATTACATAGCTAGAATATGTATATTTAATTTTTATAATAAGATATTTGTATTTTGACTTTTTACAGAAAACCCCCTTATTTTACCGATTTTTCGAAATTTCACCGATACGATTTTCAAAACGTTACAATCTTCCCCCCTTAAACAAATTTGGTCCCCGAATTTAAATTAAAACTTCCCCCAAATACTAAAATATTTCAGCCAAAACCATCAAATCGCCGGGGCTCCGAAATCATAAATACATAAAACAAATCGTAGCGCAACGCATGCGCATGAAAAATGAGCAAATAACTCAAATCAGAACTCCGTCAACCATCCCGCAATCATCGGAGTCATGGGGAAGACACAAATGTCAAATCCAATACAAAACCAATATGATATAACTCGAAACTATACGCGTAAATATCAAATCTATATATGTAAATAACTGAAGGAAATGAATGCCAAATATATTCAGGTACTGTCCTCTGACTAGTCCTGCCCAGTACGAAGACACATAGCAAATATCATAAAACGTACTGCTCTATAAGAAAAATCAATCCCGAAATACGCGTATGAATACTACGTACGTATGGTGCGCACGGAAATCAAAATCCAAATATATGCCATACATATGCACAGAAACAACATCTAAGTGCATCGGGTGTGCACGAAACATCTGTCGTAGGCAACATGTGTGCCTGACAGCAAAATCAGGTGCATCTGACATGCATGAAAAATCTCGATTTAGTGCATCTGGTGTGCACCAAAATCACACTTCAAAACATGCGCCCAACATGCGCGAAAATCCAAATCAGGTGCATCCATCGTGCACAAAACAAATATCGAACATCACCATCGAAATCGAAGTCCAGGGCATCTAAATGCACAACATACGTAACACTGCACTGCAAGCATATATGAACTATACCGAGTGCAAAAACCAAATCGTGTGCGTGCACACGCACAAAATCAACTCAAATGTCTAAAACCGTAAAATCACAAACATGTGAAACCAAAGAACGAAAACTATATCAAGGGCAACACTGTGCAAAGATCGTAAATCCTCAATCATCAAAATCAAATCATAAGAAAAAATCACCCAAAACATCGAAATCAATAATGGCGGAATAGTACCGCTCAAGTGCATCCTCTAAGAATCTCGGGCCAACTGTCGCGGTCACTAGTGGGACGTCTCGTCGATGATCATGAACTCTGGCCTGCTGGTGTGCGTAACATGACCACTCCTGGGTCCAAGTCTTCTCCGTGGATTACCAATCTCACGATCCATCGGCTCATCGGCCCTGTCAAGGCAGCATATCACTGGCGTCGGCCTCTGGCTCTCTAAATGCACGTGACACATCTGATCCTAGGTGCAAATATCAATCATCAGTGGCCTGGAAGGATTCCTGCTCAAGGTCTCATCCAAGTCTCGTCTCTGCCTAACTGCCCGGAAGTTATCGCCCTTTACTACATCTGCTTCTTGCTCCGGAACGGCTGCATACTCATCACGACTGCTTCTGGAAGGTATATCCAAGTACAATGCCTCAGCATGTGCATCGCATCTCTGATGTCCGCGGAGTGGAACGTCATCATATCCAGATCTTGTACGAACCTCTTACTCCACTTTTCTCTAATGTTGACTGCTTCGGACTCGTCTCATTGCGGCTGCATGGACTGAGCTCCAACGGCTATCCTCGTACCTGGAGTCTCCCAAGAAATGCATCTCACTA
Source organism: Agapanthus africanus (assembly GCA_030015575.1). Lineage (NCBI taxonomy): Eukaryota > Viridiplantae > Streptophyta > Magnoliopsida > Asparagales > Amaryllidaceae > Agapanthus > Agapanthus africanus. Next base: position 634,169,405 of record CM057338.1, read on the forward strand.
CCTAGCATCCGAATTAAGTCGAGCCATCCGATCGAGTCGTCAAAACCTCATAATCCCCCAAGAGCTCAACATCTTGGGCACAGTTTAATAGTATCGAGTACATACCACAGCATCGGTGGTCCAGCCGTAGAAGGGCAAACCCAAGCCTCACTAATGGCGCCGTAGAACTGCCGCAAACCCAAAGGTTCAAAGGCTTTCACACGGTCATTAAGTCGAGTTAGGGTTTCATTCTTATAGAGGGACCATAGAATTGCCTGCATGTCTTTCTGACTACTTTAAACTTAAAATAATAAGTTTCTGACATTCGATCGTCTCTGTCGACTCCCAACGTCTCCGCGTGAAGTCGTCTCTAGCTGGAATCAATCTATCTGATGACCTCGCATCGGGGTAGGCGAACGATCCACATGTCCTAGTCATTCACCCTCGACGACTAGCGACCTTCTATCATCTCTTAGTACAACTCATTCTGCACTAACTCCAGCATCTGGGGCAATATCTCGTCGCTCACAGCAATAACTGGCTCGCTCGTCTGCACGTTGAACGGTGCCTCAATCATCAGGAATAAGCAACACACCAACGGTCATCAAAATCAGGCTGGCCTCTATCATTGGCTCAATCCCCTAGTGCTGATCGGCATGTCCAAGTAATCTCATACAGCGATCCATCCAACGCTCGGGGCGTGAAATCACAATCGAAAGACACATCTCTACAATCGTGTGTCGCCGGAATTATGTTCTGGTTAGTCCTCGTTCGTAACGAGCTCGTGCTGACCGCAACTCTAGCCGTAGCTCTTCCTGCCCGTAATCGTGGCAGCAAAACCATAACTGGTACTGATGAGGCTAGATCGGAATGAATATAATACTGAGCAAAGAAATGTACATCCTAAGGCTCCTTAAGTGGAGTGGCGTGTCGTAAGTATGCCGCGGAACATACCCATGGTACGTCACTCTACTTTAGTCACCTATTCCATCAACCAAGGGTCATCCTACGTTCCGAAGGTAAAACCTAACGCTCTGATACCAACTTTGTCACGTCCCGAAAGTACGGAACATGACCGGCACTTAAACTATGAAACGTCTCGAGGCGTACGTAATCTAAGTAAACCGAAAACCCAGAAATCCAAACCAAGAAAAGTAGAAGAGTGAAGGAAAACCAATTTAAATCAAGTAGTTATAATAGCATAAGCCGAATTATGCGTTTTTAAAAACATCAAATATTTCCAGAAAATTTCGGCAGAGTCTCCTTTGTAAATACTGGCCCCCAAACGGGATACAACATGAAAAGTATACGAAATCAATAAAAAGGCATCCCCAAGCGGGAGCTAGCTCTTCGTCAATCGACGGTCACAACCACATAAGAAAAATAATATACAACGCCAACGGCGAGGATCAAAACTCAAAAGGAAACTCAAAATCACAAGAAATCTATAGAAATAAAACGCGCGACTCTAAGGTCGAAAGAATAGCAAATCTGGTCTCTATCTCAAAAAAATACATGTTTGGTTGATTGAACTTCTAGATACAATAGAATAATGATATACAAGATATATAATGGGGGTACGATACAAGTAAACCCACCTACAAGCAAATCACCCAAAGGAAACTATGCCCGCAAAGCCGTAATGAAACCTGTACGGTAATCCTGCAAGAAACTGGGGCACAACGGGGGTGAGTTGCCAACACGTGAATAGAAAAACATCTACGAAAGGAAATCGCATAAATAACGCAACCAAGGTCAATGATCATAATATATCCTCAATTATATATATAACATGCAACCTATAACAAGGCTAGGGTAAATATCTAACCCGAGTGTAATCTCATGTGCCCGTGTCAGTGCCTCAGGTAGCAATATATCATATGAATGAGATATGAATGCATGGAAACAGAATACATGTAAATGAAGAACTGTTTTCATAATTTAGTGAGATTTCCTTTGTATTTTTAAAATGAGGTATCATAATGAAATCAGCATAAAACAGTGCCTAGCATCGGCACAAAACGTAATCCCAATATCTCGATATCTCTGTATCACAGTCTCTGTACCTCAATATCTCGAAATCTCAATGTCTCAATCACAATATCTCGGGCGCCGTCAGTCCAGACCGGCCTCTACCATCTATCTCAAGACCACGACGGTGTCCTCCGGATATCCGACGCGTCGGGTAAAATCACCGGTAGGTAGTGCTCCCCTGCCAGGCTCACATCGTCATCATCACGCGCTTCTTGCCCCGAGGTACCTTACCGGGTCCACCATGTACCCGAAACGGTTCATCCGTCTCCTCGAATCGGGTCTCGAAATCCATCAGCAAACTCATGGTGGACGACTCATACATCATGGGAAAACCGCACTTTTTTATTTTAAAAGAGAGAAAAGGTTTATTTATGTTTTTGCGGTTTTCCTCCAAATCCAGAAAATCTCATGGAAATCTGAATCCAAAACCTCAATAACACGTAAAATAGTGAATATATGCATGAGAATCCATGAATGCGGCATAACAACGAATAACAGTATGCATGAAGTAGCAGGTAATAACTACAATGTCTAAACTAACATATGAGGCAAGTACACTAATATCATGTCAAATTACTAACTAACAAGCTAAGTCAAGCAATAATATTTTCTAAGATGTACGTGACATGGCAATTACCGATGAAGATGTGTGTGAGCCGGAAAGTAAGTGTACGTGGTACATACGCATCATCGGTAATGGTGCTGGTGTCCTAACAATATGATATCAACATTGCAATAAGAAATTATAACATAAGTATGCGATGCGAAGCGAACCACAATAATAAGCGGGAACTGAATACTAGATGCAACAGTAACTAACCTGCATTAATCTAATATAAGTCCTACAAATGGTGCCTTTTGAATTAACACGAATCATGGGGTTTTGAAAATAGGGACTACAGTGTTTTTATGAAAAGATATGTCTTTTGAAATATCCGTAGGATCCCTTGGGCTGTCTTTTAAAATACCCACGATTCGTTAGTTTTCTGAAATAGGTAAGAATCGAATCTAATCTAACAACTAAACTAAACTAAAGGGCTAAGCTAACAAGCTGGACTACCGGTAAGGAAACCGCCTAACATCTGAGTCGATACATATACATACCTGTATATATATTAGTCGGTGATCCCGCCTCAATAATATCATATCCGATACCATATCTATAATCAGACATCCCAAGTCAAGAGTGCGGATCAATCATCAAGATATAGCTCGTACGTAAATCCGTCGTACGGCATCCCCAAATCTGGGTACGGGTCAATATCATATTCCTCACACTATTCCTCTGGTATCCTCTTTATCCAAGATCAAAGTCTAGGGTACTGACCTATGTCTAGTACAATACTAATATCCCCAATATACTCATGATCCGACTACTGATCGACAATCTCGTACAAACCGATATCGTCAGCACATATCATCATCAAGTGGTATACATCGCCCTATACGGCCTAATATCAATATCCTAGCATATCATGCCTCATATCATGATCACATGATGACCATTTTATTTATAACACTATTCACCCGTATCGCCGCCCCAAGATCCGCTATAACACCAGGACGCACCTCAAGTGCGAATCCTGCCGTATCACCGATATCATGACCACAAAACAAAACTCATCGACTCAGCTCAATCCCAAGTATCATCCTCAAATCCCTATGTGAACACATAGTCCCATACCCATGTGAACACATAACTATAAAGAATCCCATGAGCACAAATAAATAGGAATGTATGCAAGTATGTATGTGTAGTGCAACACTATCCTAGGGTTCGCAACACTAAAATAATCCAACAAACCAATATCCATCCTAAACATCGTTATTAATCCCAAATAACATATAATAATTGTTGGTGTGTATACGCATCCGTATACACCACCACGGACCGCGGGGGTGCTATACGCCATCCACCCGACTTCTCCCCGTAGATATAAATCTACTCACCTGGTCCTCGCTCGCCGGTGCCGACGTCGCCACGCGCTTGCTTGTCGTCTCGAAGTCCACATGGGGGTACCTACATATCATAACGCACCGCACCGCATTAAAATCCGACTCATAACCAAAACGACACACGAATCCCACATGGGTCAAAACCTATGGTTGCTTCAACAAATCAACCCAAAAACCCTCGACATCGGCGTACAAACGCCAGACCATCGAGAAAAACCCAAATACACTCATTTGCATATTCACGAACACTAATTTTAATGTAAAATAGGTTAAAATTCACAAAAACCCCAAACTCACTTTAAAAGCCGTTTTTCCAAAAAAACCCTAGCAAGCAAGGTTTACCGTTTTTATACAAAACATGATGTTTCAACGAATCTAGCGGCCACAATATCCACTAAACATTATAAATAAGTCATACAAATCCTAATTAGATTTTTAATCTCACTGTCTTTCATTAACCCGAAATTCTAGTTTACACTTGCTTAATTAGCAAAGTTTTGAAATAACAATTTGCATCTAGCTACAAGATTTGGTTTTAGCATGCCAATAACATGTTAATCTCCTCATTAAAACCATAATTTAATGATAGAAACCCTCATCATAATTTATCTCATCAATATATGTGATTTATAAAAATCTAGTTTACAAAATTGCACCATTAATACCATTTAAAAGTAACACTTAACCAATTAACAACTAGTTTGCAAAATCTAACAACTAGCCTAAATTTTACATACCCTAATAAGCCAAACTACATGTTGTGACCCCAAATGGTGAGGTAAAAATCCTAACTAGAATTTTAGAAACCCTTCTTATAAAGGTTAAACCTTGCAATAACAACCAAAATTGACATCTAATTTAGATGAATTAAACTAATAACAAACAATTAACAAAAGAGTCAAAATTTTATACCTCAAGAACCATGGATCAAACATATAACTTGACCTCCAAATTGAAATTTTTGCACCAAAATCCATGCTAGGTGGGCTAAGGGAAAATGGGTAGGAGTTGGATTTGAGTTTTAACTTGAATTTTGATTGAAATTTGATTAATTTTGATTGAAAGAGATGGGAATTTTTTTTTGGGGCTGAACAAGGGGAGCCCGGCCAGATTTTTTTGAGGTGGAGGAGAGAGAGAGTGAGGTGAGGAATAACAAGTAAGGAAAGTCCAAGTCAACACAAAAGTCAAAAGTCCAAACTCATTTATCCATTTTCTTTTCTTTTCTTTCATTTCTATTCTTTGAAATTCAAGTGGGGAAAAAGGTGGGGGCTGCTGAATTCAGCCAAGGGGAGAAGTAAATGGGGGTGTGTGAGTGTGGGTATGGGTGTGGGGTGATGGAAAATGACAAGTACAATACCCCAAACATCCATTTACACTATAAAAAAAGCCTTTTTCTTCGATATTTTCTAAACCGTTTTGGCAAACGATTTCGTTTCAAAAACCACATGATAAAATTTTATTTAATGTTTTATGATGCAAAAAATTGGTTTCAACTCATTCCAATTTGTAATTTTCCCTAATTAAATGTATTAGTGACGGCTTAAAATAATAATAAAATAATTTTTTTTTCAGAAAATTTGAAATTTCACCAGTGGCTCAATAAACACCAAATACTAGCAATTACATAGTTAGAATATGTATATTTAATTTTTATAATAAGATATTTGTATTTTGACTTTTTACAGAAAACCCCCTTATTTTACCGATTTTTCGAAATTTCACCTAAACTATTTTCAAAACGTTACACGCATTACGGTTTTGGCAGTTGGTTCAGCCAAAACCGTAATGTGGCACGCTCATTAGGGTTTTGACAGTTCGTTTGGTCAAAACCGTTGTGAGCCGGAGACATTGTTTACTAATCATTTTAGTGATAGATTTGTGATGGCTAATTGCATTGACCATTTGACCACCATGACCTCTCTTGACTTTGTTGACCGGTTGACCGAGGTTGACCATTGACCTTCATGAGAGATCTACACTTTTCTTTTGATTATGAAAATGGTCATTTCAATATAGCCATCAACTTTATCTTGATGGGATTAGTAATGATAATGTTTTTGCATTATTGAACCATGGCTCATTTTCTTTAGCTCATAATTCATTCTCATTTCTCTCTCTTGCTCTTTCTCATGAGAAGAAAAGAAAATGAGCACTCATGGTTGCTAAGTTCTCCTCCTTCTTCCTCCTCTTGATTCTGTCTTCTGATCTCATGTGTTGAGAGAAAAAGATCCCACAATGACAAACACATCCACACATCACTTCTACACAACCTAGGGCTTCTAGATTAGCGATCTCGTCGCCCTAGATGCCTCGGCTCGAGGTGGAGCTCGGTGTACAACTCTCGGGTGGATCGTCTTCGACCCAAGAAGGCCGCGGAGGTGCCCAAGGTCCGGATCGACACTTGGAGCTTGGATGGACGAGCGGGACAGCGGAATGAAGACCCGAAGGACCGGTTTCGTGAGGTATACTTTCTACAGTATAGTAGTTAAAGCCTCTAGTAGTTTACTAGTTTCTAGTTTAGCAAAGATCCGTGCTTTAAGTCCATGTTGCCTTGCGCCTAATCATTGTTTTTCATCGTTTCCGCCTCCCCGTAAGAACAGGGATGAGCAACGTGGACTTACAACATTATCTCATTATTCATCTGGTATCCTTATCATCATATCCTGAATTAGGGTATTGATCTAAAATCTAGTACAATCTGATACCATCCACATATATATATGCGTGTGTATGAAAAAACATCGCCTAAAGACCCGCTATAATAACATGTCGTATCTCATAATATGAACCAAATCTCATCACCGATCTCGTGGCTTCATGCCCAATCACATCGACTCATCTCTAAATACCATATACTATCCTCATTATCCATGTATATGTATACATATATATATATATATACACACACACACACACATACTCACATACATATATGTATATATATATATATATATATCTCCCCATATACGCACAAGTAAGTAAAATGTATGCGTGTGTGCGTGTATCTTATTCTAGGGTTTCGCAACTAAAACTAGCTAACGACACTATCATCCAATTACACTAAAATTTAACCATGAACTCCTAAAGTCTATCTAGATAATCATTTAGTCTCACAAAACACAAATTTATATATAATATATATCGTATACTACACTACGAACTGCGGGGGTGCTATATGCCATCCACCCGACTTCCCCCGTAGATATATATCTACTCACATTGATCCTTGCTTGCCGAAGTCGATGTCGCCATCCCCTTCTTCATCGTCCGAAGTCCACATGAGGGGGGTACCTACATATTTATCACATGACATCGTAAATAGAAATCGCGCACGAAAACCAAATCGGCACGCGTATCACACATAGTTTAAAACCTATGATTCCACGAATAACCAAACAACTCTCGACGATCGACGTATAAACGTGAATCGACCGAGATAAAACACAAATACCAAATTCCAATTCATTAAAAGCCGCAAAACGTAATCAGAAACTTTGAAAACTTGCTCCAGATTTTACTCTAGGTGAAATTAGCCAATTTTGCATACATGGAGGGTCTATTTTATAGATACTGGAGCCACAGAACAAGCACGAAGCCAATATACCCTAACCTGGCCGCAAGTTGCAGCTAGAAATAATTAATCTGCTGCCAGGCAATTGAATTGGGGTCTTGGGTCTTAGGGTTATCATCTAGGTGGCCTGCACGACTCACTGTGATTGCTAAATAATTTTCAGGTCACCGGGGTTATAGCAGATGTCAAAATACTGTAGGGTTCCTAGGCACACTAATGAGGTCTCACAAGGCATCAACCATGCCAAATTCAAAATTTTCCGGTGCCGAGAAACCCTAAACTAGATCGTTAATTAGAGAATAGGCGAAACTCCAAGCTAGTAAACAACTTTACTGCTAAGTGAAAGAGACTACAACCATTGTAGATCCGGTCCTCCACTTCCTTAGCTCCATGATGATTTCCCTCCGCTGCGATCATCGGATCCTGGACTCTAGCGATGGTTTCGTCGAAGAAATGATCGGGCTAGGTCGTCGACTTCGATGCCGAATATGATCTACGTCGAGGCAACTCAAGATCAAGCTCCAACTTCACCAAGTCAAGAAACTTGTGAAGAAAACACCCTATACTACTTGGCAAGTGATAGAGGATGAAGAAATAGGAAGTGGGTTCACTTTGGATTTGGATTTCTCACTTGGACTCATCACTCAGACATTTTCAAGAAAAGGTTTTCTTTCTTCTTGAAGAAGAAGAAGAAGAAAGAATAAGAATGAATTAAAATCCAAAAAGAAAATGAAGTGATGGTTATCATTTAGCAACCATGGGTGAGTTAACAAGTGTAGAGAATAAACTAGGGTTAAAGTAAATGGTTAGGGTTAAGGAAAGAAACAAAATGGTCAAACCCTTTTCAAAGCTTCATGAAGCTTCAAGTGAAAACAAAAGAAGCAACCATTTTCTTTCTTGCCAAAAAAATAAATGAAAAGAAATAAATAAATAAGTAAATCATACGCTAACCATTAAACCTAATCATGGTTTAATCATACACACCTAAGTTTGCATGTATCATCAAATATGATACAAACTAGTACACAAAACTATATCATATATACTATGTGCACATGAAGTGAGAAAATCCATCTTAAGTGAACCAATGCTAGTTAATGCAAAGTAATATATCAAATATATAATTATACATTAAATCATTAAATCAACACTTGATTTAATGATCCGGTCATATCGCATATCACCGACTAATATCCAATGTATCGACTTATCGAATCAATCATCGATTCGATAACTAGGTTATATCGCATACAACCAATCGATACATTCATCGCGAGAATAGAATACGGTATCACATACACGCATTATTCTCGGTCCCGCACATATGTCATATGCGCTCCTATTTCGTTTTGCTTGAGCCAGGAAACCTCTGTGTAGGACTCTAAAGACTCGTCAATACGCCGGCAGCAGGTGATGATCATATCAAACACCCAGAAGCCGCAAGCGGTCTGCTAAACGTAACGGCCACCCGGGTATTGAGCGATCAGAAGATCAACGAGCAAGCCCGCTCACACTCCTGTGAATCCAACCAGTAACACTTATCGCACAGTCCGGTCTGATCGTCCGATATGTCGCATATCTCGCCTAGGCGTGGTAAACGTCAGACCCCAGTAGCTTGATAAGTCGTGTCGATATGAAGTCTATAACAGTTCGAGAAACTACTGGCAACACTTACCAGTAAATCTCAGCAACCCTGGCCAGGGATTTATGGTTATAGCCAATCGAACACAGCGCAACATCAACTCCCTATACCGGGAGAGACGAATCCCCTCCTATCGCTCATTGCCTCCATGTTGTTAGTGTATATGCCCTAGAGGCCATTACTGTATCATACTAGTTTGTATATTACTTAATGGATGCTTGGGATATTCACCTTGTATATACAATCTTGCTCAAAATAGTAGTATGCTACTTGGTTTGTTTCTACTTCAATGTGTACTTGTGTTTATTTCAGTATATCACTTATACGCATTAGTGGAGCCCATAGGATCTTTGCTTGATTACCAGCGTTGTGATGGCAGTCACACCAGTGGGGGCTGGGTAATCTATAAGCACATCCTTATTCAGGTCCCTGGTCGCAGGACTATCGAGACAGGGCATCGATACTCCGGAGTAGACCAGCGCATGCGCTTCTCATCCCAGTGTGGGAGACGGTCTGTCCCACAGCCGTCAGTACGTCGTACTTGAGATAGTATGCGGGTGCTCGTTAGGTTACGGGTACACTGGACAGGACTCGTCGGGAACTGACTAGTTGGTATTATACCTATCGTCAGTTATCAGTTCCCAGGTGACATGAGTACAGCTTAGTCCGCTGACTTGACACTGTCACTTCGCCTCGGGTGTGTTCCCACTGTACTTTGATCACTACCCTACCACGGCTCAAAGGAGTCGTGCAAACAGGTGGTGGTTGGGTGCAGTCCCGAAGCACTTGGAGGCAGTGACGGTTAGACAGGATTCGTCTCTCCCGGTATTGGGGGTTGACATCGCGCTGTGTCTAGGAGAGCCATTACACGAGTAGTCCCTGGCCAGGGCAAACGAGATATACTGGTAGGTTTCCAGTGTTATCTCAGGGTGTTTTGGGCTTCGCTCCGGCACGACTTGTACCGCTATTGGGGGACTGACGTTTACCGCCCCCTAGGCCCGCCATGCGATGTATCAGACGAACAGACCGGACTGTACGGAGAATGTCACACTCAGGCTCAGTAGGAGTTCAGATGGGTTTCGCCTCGTCGGTCTTCTTGTCGGCATTACCTGGGGACCGTTACGCACAGCTAGTGCCGCTTGCGGTCTGTGGTTAAACCCACTGCCAGCGTAGTGTCGAGTCTTTAGAGTCCCACACAGAAAGCTTTTCGCCTTTAGGCAAAAGAGTAGAGGTCGCATGGTATTGCGACAGGTCGCATGGTTTTGCGACAGGGTTCGGTCACATCCGTGCACTTGTGCACGTACAGTGTCCGGACAGTTTACACTAGCAGGCTTTGGTTTAAGCCAGATCCTAGTGTACCTTATGGGATTGGATTTATCCAGTTTGCATTCGTGTTCCTCGGAACGCGGATGCGGGTGTGTATGCACAGTTGACAGGGAGGCAGAGGCAGTGGATTCTCATTAGGGTTGTTGACAGTTGACCGTTGACTTTTGACTTTTTGCTCAACCCTAATGAGAATATGATTTGTGATTAACTATTATATTAATTAAGTATTATGGTGATATGGTTGTTGACTTGTTGACTTTTGTTGACTTGTTGACTTTGGTGACTTGTTGACTTTTGTTGACTTGTTGACCGGTTGACTAGGCTTGACTAGTTGACCATCATGATGACCATGGTTATCATTTCATGCCAAAGACTTTTTTCTTGCTTGCTTTTTTGAGTAAAATGAGTGCATGATATGATAACCTTATGGTTGCTTCTAACCATCACCAAAAGACTTTTTTGATATGATGAGTTATGATCACTTTGGATTATGAGAGGGTGAAAGGAAAAAGAGAGCCTCATTCTTTCTTGCTCATTCTCTCTCTTGTTCTTGAGCTCTCCTCTTGCTCTCACCCTCAACCTCTTGCTCCCTCTCTTGATCTATGGTTCTCTTGTCTCATGAGTTGAGAATCAAGAACCATAGATAAAATCCCATTCTAAATCATCTCTACTCATTCTAGTTCACTAGGTTTAGCAAACCAAGTGAGCTAGTTTCTTCAAAGACCGAAGAAGGAGCTAAAGGTTGGAGCTTTCAAGTGGATCTATCTTCGGCGTACGGAGACGACGAGAAGGAGCCATCGGATCACCACCGGAGCTTGAAGACGAAGGAGTTCAAGACAAACTAGGTATAACCATCTCTATCCGAGTAGCTAAATATCTTTAGCTTAGTATGCTAGTTTTAGTTTAGGTAAAGATCCCGACCTAGCTTAGTCCATGTTGCCTCTTGCGTTAAAATTTTGATTTTATACCGTTTCCGCCTCCCCGTAAGAACCGGGGGTCGCAACGTGGACTTACAGTGGTATCAGAGCCTAACTAAACTTAAACTAGCTTGGTAGTGAAGTGTAACGAAGTTCGGAACCGGAAAAATCCAAAAACCAAACTTTTACAAAATCTGAGTTTCTGTTGAAATTTTTTCTGGTCAAAATGAAAAACTTTATACTCCTAAATTCGTCTCAGGGTTTTGTGTGAACACCCAAGAAAAACGATGCAGTAAGTCCTCCAATCCGCCGCCCATCCGCCGCGTGAACCCCGTTTCCGCCGCGGAAGCGCCGCGTACTGTAGTCCTCTGTGCATCGTTTTTCGTGCAGTGTGTGTCTGTGTTGGTTTTGGGATTTTTGATATATATTATATGTGCCCAGATTTTCCAGAAAAGAAATTTCCTTTTGGGGTCCTATAATTCCGTATTTTTCCGAACTTCACTGCACTTTGACTATGATGGTTATATCTGTGATGTTTGCATGTATTGAACGTCGGCCAATCGCTATAAGTCGATTGGTCGGGGTTATACATGATCTGTAATGTGCTGGAATGTGTATATAAATATGTTGGATTGTCGCGGGTGAATAGCCGGGGGTTGTGAGACGAGAGTTTTCTTTTCTTGCAATTCATGTAAATTTGTAAATTGATGTAATAATTATTTGTATGGCCGCACAACCGGGTCGGGGTTGTAGCCGCCATTGTATAATTTCTTTTTACTGTTTTTGCTCCTAGGATAGACCCATGGAGGGGTGCACAAACTACCGGGTATGCCGAAGTGTCGAGTGGCCTACTCATGGAGATGAGGGAGGTTGCTACGCTTCGGGTACTTGGCGGGTAGTTTGCCGCACCCGTAGGGGTCTTGGGTGGGGTTTTGGCTATTCACCGCGACCGTGTAATCTGTTTTTGTTACAGGCTCGTACAAATTACAGATTCCTAGTATATCCAATGTATTTATCTGTGATCTGAAATGTTTATCATTGCAGTATATCTATATATGATATTATTTAGGCGTTGCTTATGTTTTACAGACGCGCTAGCCCAGCCCCCGCTCTGTCGTTAGTTAAGTAACCTAACGGGTAATGACGGGGCCCCGTGGCGAATGCGAATGGCATAAGCGTACGTCATATTTTGGTTGTTTTCTGCAATGGTAGGATTAAATGATGGGACGCATTAAAAGAACTAATGCAAGAATATCACGCATTAAAAGAACTAATGCAAGATAATAAACCAAGTTAAAGTCGTTGGAACACTTTCGAAAAACCACTCGGTTCTTTTCAAAAACAACTTTTAAATGCGGAGCTTGAGCCACTCCTTTTAAAAGCTATCTCGTTCCATCGACCAAATCAAGTTCACTACGTTCACGGTTTTGCCAAAACCATCCGTAGCCCTCCATCATTTCAGTTAAATATTCGGTAGTATTCAAGCTATGTATTTTGACCTCACGCCAAGGCATAGTGATTGGTAGCTGCCGGATATTTATCTGTTGCATAGATAGAATGCGTTGGTTTGAGACAGTCGTACTGCCATTTTGGCCTACGTCAAGGGTATGTACGGGTGGGTTCAAATTAACCTGGATAATGATGGGACGAACTTGACATGTGACTTATGACATTTTGACCTCACGCCAAGGTCATAAGAGCATGGGGCAAAAATCCACATCGGGAGTTTCATAAGTACTGAAACTTGCTAGATTTGCATACCATTTGGAGTGTGATGATTCTGGTAGGATTCCTTCAGTTTCGTCACGCGATGATATTTGGATCCCGATCCTACTGTGAGTATATGCTACTCCTCGGGAAATTTCTCACTTAACGATCAATGCTATAAACCTAGTAGGTGCCTAGAAAGGTATTAGCGGGGCTACGCCCCCAGGGAAAAGAGGTTCTTTAATTAAGGAACTTCGCGAAAGCGTTGGAAAACCTCCCTCGAAGTACCGACACCGGCCTGGCTGAACGGTTAAGCAAGTATTGTACGGTGGGATTGATCCTGACTAATTCTTCCTTTATGGTTTGAGGAGGGATTCGAGAAACAGTGGGAGCCATCCTGTTTAGACAAACTAAAAACCACTCTAAACTTGCAAGAGCATCATGCTGAGTGTTTCTTCTTCTCTCTCCTAATTGCAGCGACCAATCGTCATGACTGGACTTAAGTTACTCCTAGATAAAAACAAACTGACAGGGCCAAACTACAAAGATTGGCTCAGGAATGTCAAGATAGCAATCACTTATGACAAGCTGGGGTATCTTCTTACCACCAAAGCTCCCCCTGTCCCTGGTCCAACTTCCAGCGTCGCGGATAAGGAAATCCGTAAGACTTGGGAGATTGATAGCGCGAAGGCCAAATGCCTCCTGCTTGCCTCGATGGACAACGAACATCAGAGGAGGCATGAGAATATGGACATGGAGTCCATATTGCTCCATACAAAAGAACTGTATGGAGAGCAATCACGTATCGCAAGATACGAAGCGTCGAAAAAGTTGTTTTCGACAAGAATGGCCGTCGGATCATCAGTAGCCGAGCATGTGCTAAAGATGATCGGCTTCATTGAGGAGCTCGCTGACCTAGGGATCACATTGGAGAGTGAGCTATATACGGATATAGTTCTCCAGTCCCTTCCTTCCACTTACGCCCAGTTTATACTGAACTTCAACCTACAAGAAAAAGAGGTTGAACTATCAGAGCTCCTCAACATGCTGAGGAGCGCAGAGGGCACCCTACAGAAAGGTAGGGAAACATCCACTTTGTTTGTAGGAGGATCATCTTCTTCTAGGTCCAAGGCGAAAGCCAAGGGAAAGAAGAAGAAGGCCCCCGCCAAACCAAGGGGCGGTGTTAGTAAAGTGGATACGAAGGGAAAAGGTAAAGCAACAAAGATAGCGGGGAAGCTTGTGGATAAGGAAGAATGCTTCTATTGTCATAAGAAAGGACACTGGAAGAATGATTGCAGGGCCTGGAAGGCCAGAACACAGGAATTGAAGCAGGTTGCAGCTTCAGCTTCAGGTGTGTATGTTATTGAAAATTGTCTTTCAATAAACTCTACTTCCTGGGTATTGGATACCGGATCAGGATCTCATATCTGTAATTCTTTGCAGGCGTTGAGAAACCGTAGGGTTTTGAAGGCAGGTGACATGACCCTCAGAGTTGCAAACGGAGCTAGCATGGATGCTAAAGCCGTGGGGGACTATCACCTGGGAATGTCAGATGGACATGTTTTGGTATTGCGTAATTGCTTTTTTGTCCCCAACGCAACTTGTAATATCATTTCTGTATCTTTAGTTTCTAAAGAAGGTTATGAATTTGCGTTTGTAAGTAATGTTGTAAACATTCACCTTAATCAAGTTTTGATTGGGTCAGGTACATTGAGTAATGGTATATACGTGTTAAACCAACCACAGATTTTCAACGTCCAGAATACACACAAAAGAAAGTCTCCAGAAATAAATCAGACTTTCTTATGGCATTGTAGATTGGGTCACATCAATGAGAGAAGGTTGACTAAGTTACATACAGAAGGATATTTGAATGCGTTCGAATATCAATCGTATGCCACTTGTCAATCTTGTCTCAAAGGAAAGATGACAAAGACTCCATTTACTGGACAAGGAGTAAGAGCGAGCGAGCTCTTGGGACTCGTACATAGTGACGTGTGCGGTCCAATGTCTACACATGCCCGAAGCGGACATTCTTACTTCATTACTTTTACGGATGACTTCTCAAGGTACGGTTATGTCTTCCTAATGAAACATAAGTCCGAGGCCTTTGGAAAATTCCAGGAGTATAAGAATGAAGTAGAGAAACAGACCGGCAAAAGTATTAAGATTCTAAGATCGGATCGAGGTGGAGAATACTTAAGTGCCGAATTCCTGGACTATTTAAAAGAGAACGGAATTCTCTCTCAGCTTACTCCTCCATACACCCCGCAACATAACGGTGTATCGGAGAGACGGAACCGCACCCTATTGGATATGGTGCGGTCCATGATGAGTAACGCTGAGTTGCCGCGATCATTCTGGGGATATGCGCTAGAATCAGCAGCATACCTTTTGAACCGAGTTCCGACTAAGACTGTGCCTACCACCCCATATGAAATGTGGAGTGGGAAGAAACCCTATCTTCAATACCTGAAGATCTGGGGATGTCCAGCTTTTGTCAAAAAGCAGCATGCGGACAAACTCGAGGCACGCTCAGTACTGTGCAAGTTTGTGGGATACTCAAAGAACACCAGGGGGTATCTTTTCTACTACGCAGAGGAACAAAAAGTCCTTGTTTCTCGTAATGCCCACTTTCTAGAACACCAGTTCTTGGAAAAGGAAATTAGTGGGAGCGCAGTGGAACTGGAAGAAATTCCGGAACCACAGACTGTTACTGAAAGCTTGGTAGAACCAGAGGGTTCAACAGAACAGGACATTCCTACGCCGCTCCGCAGAAGTAGTAGGCAGTCTCATCCGCCCGAGAGATACTACGGTTTTCTCATAGACGGGGATAGAGAGGATTGCATCATAGATTATGATGAGCCTACTAGCTTCCAGCAGGCCGTTCAGAGCGTTGACTCAGTGAAATGGCTGGATGCAATGCGGACCGAAATGGAGTCCATGTACACCAACAAGGTATGGACGTTGGACATTGCTCCAGACGGGGTAAAACCCGTAGGATGCAAGTGGATCTTCAAAAGGAAGATTGGTGTAGATGGACAGGTTGAGACCTATAAAGCTAGGCTGGTAGCAAAGGGTTTTCGTCAAAGACCTGGCTTGGACTACGACGAAACCTTTTCTCCAGTAGCCATGCTGAAATCCATTCGGATCCTTCTTGCCATTGCTGCCTTCCACGATTATGAGATCTGGCAAATGGACCTAAAGACAGCTTTTCTAAATGAAAATTTAGAGGAGTGTGTCTATATGGACCAGCCAGAGGGTTTCATTCAGAGTGGGAGCAGCGGAAAGGTGTGCAAGTTGCTTAAGTCCATCTATGGACTAAAGCAGGCATCGCGGAGTTGGAACATCTGCTTTGATGAGACGGTCAAAGAATTTGGCTTTATCAAAAATCCAGATGAACCATGCATCTATAGTAGATTTGTAGCGAGAACTGTAGTATTCCTCGTTTTATACGTGGATGACATTCTCTTAATAGGAAATGACATTCCTATGCTACAATCTGTCAAGGGGTTCTTGTCACACAGGTTCTCCATGAAAGACCTGGGTGATGCCTCATACATTCTGGGTATCCGGATCTACCGTGACAGATCCAAGAGGATATTAGGACTTTCACAGTCCAGGTACATCGACACCATACTGAAGAGGTTCAGTATGGAAGATTCCAAGCGCGGTAACCTACCGGCTTGTCACGGGATCACCCTCTCTAAAGAGATGTCTCCCAAGACTGATTTGGAGAGGGATCGCATGTCTATTATACCCTACGCTTCTGCGGTAGGCTCTATAATGTATGCGATGTTGTGTACCAGACCGGATGTAGCTTATGCACTGAGTGTGGTAAGCCGGTATCAGTCTAACCCTGGGGAGAAACACTGGATAGCGGTAAAGAACATTCTCAAGTACCTGAGAAGGACTAAGGAGATGTTCTTGGTGTATGGCGGAAAGGACCTCCAGATCGAGGCCTTTGCTGACTCCAGCTTCCAGAGTGACAAGGATGATTCCAAGTCCATGTCGGGTTTTGTCTTTACCCTCAATGGAGGGGCGGTGTGTTGGAAGAGTTCCAAACAGGAAACCGTTGCAGACTCGACGATGGAAGCGGAATACATCGCTGCATCTGATGCCGCAAAAGAAGCTGTCTGGATGAGGAAGTTCTTGAAAGAACTTCAGGTGGTTCCGTCCATTGTTGATCCAATACCTCTGTATTGCGACAACAACGGGGCTATAGCATTAGCGAAGGAACCCAGGTCCCATCAGAGATCCAGGCACATCTTGAGGCGGTATCACCTGATCAGGGAGATCGTAGATCGCCAGGAGATCGAGGTTCGGAGAGTCGCTTCAGAAGATAACACTGCTGATCCATTCACCAAGGCCCTGCCCCAGACTCAGTTCGAGCGGCTGATCGAGATGATAGGTCTTCGATACGCCAGTACATGGCCTTAGTGCAAGTGGGAGATTGTTAGTGTATATGCCCTAGAGGCCATTACTGTATCATACTAGTTTGTATATTACTTAATGGATGCTTCGGATATTCACCTTGTATATACAATCTTGCTCAAAATAGTAGTATGCTACTTGGTTTGTTTCTACTTCAATATGTACTTGTGTTTATTTCAGTATATCACTTATACGAATTAGTGGAGCCCATAGGATCTTTGCTTGATTACCAGCGTTGTGATGGCAGTCACACCAGTGGGGGCTGGGTAATCTATAAGCACATCCTTATTCAGGTCCCTGGTCGCAGGACTATCGAGACAGGGCATCGATACTCCGGAGTAGACCAACGCATGCGCTTCTCATCCCAGTGTGGGAGACGGTCTGTCCCACAGCCGTCAGTACGTCGTACTTGAGATAGTATGCGGGTGCTCGTTAGGTTACGGGTACACTGGACAGGACTCGTCGGGAACTGACTAGTTGGTATTATACCTATCGTCAGTTATCTGTTCCCAGGTGACATGAGTACAGCTTAGTCCGCTGACTTGACACTGTCACTTCGCCTCGGGTGTGTTCCCACTGTACTTTGATCACTACCCTACCACGGCTCAAAGGAGTCGTGCAAACAGGTGGTGGTTGGGTGCAGTCCCGAAGCACTTGGAGGCAGTGACGGTTAGACAGGATTCGTCTCTCCCGGTATTGGGGGTTGACATCGCGCTGTGTCTAGGAGAGCCATTACACGAGTAGTCCCTGGCCAGGGCAAACGAGATATACTGGTAGGTTTCCAGTGTTATCTCAGGGTGTTTTGGGCTTCGCTCCGGCACGACTTGTACCGCTATTGGGGGACTGACGTTTACCGCCCCCTAGGCCCGCCATGCGATGTATCAGACGAACAGACCGGACTGTACGGAGAATGTCACACTCAGGCTCAGTAGGAGTTCAGATGGGTTTCGCCTCGTCGGTCTTCTTGTCGGCATTACCTGGGGACCGTTACGCACAGCTAGTGCCGCTTGCGGTCTGTGGTTAAACCCACTGCCAGCGTAGTGTCGAGTCTTTAGAGTCCCACACAGAAAGCTTTTCGCCTTTAGGCAAAAGAGTAGAGGTCGCATGGTATTGCGACAGGTCGCATGGTTTTGCGACAGGGTTCGGTCACATCCGTGCACTTGTGCACGTACAGTGTCCGGACAGTTTACACTAGCGGGCTTTGGTTTAAGCCAGATCCTAGTGTACCTTATGGGATTGGATTTATCCAGTTTGCATTCGTGTTCCTCGGAACGCGGATGCGGGTGTGTATGCACAGTTGACAGGGAGGCAGAGGCAGTGGATTCTCATTAGGGTTGTTGACAGTTGACCGTTGACTTTTGACTTTTTGCTCAACCCTAATGAGAATATGATTTGTGATTAACTATTATATTAATTAAGTATTATGGTGATATGGTTGTTGACTTGTTGACTTTTGTTGACTTGTTGACTTTGGTGACTTGTTGACTTTTGTTGACTTGTTGACCGGTTGACTAGGCTTGACTAGTTGACCATCATGATGACCATGGTTATCATTTCATGCCAAAGACTTTTTTCTTGCTTGCTTTTTTGAGTAAAATGAGTGCATGATATGATAACCTTATGGTTGCTTCTAACCATCACCAAAAGACTTTTTTGATATGATGAGTTATGATCACTTTGGATTATGAGAGGGTGAAAGGAAAAAGAGAGCCTCATTCTTTCTTGCTCATTCTCTCTCTTGTTCTTGAGCTCTCCTCTTGCTCTCACCCTCAACCTCTTGCTCCCTCTCTTGATCTATGGTTCTCTTGTCTCATGAGTTGAGAATCAAGAACCATAGATAAAATCCCATTCTAAATCATCTCTACTCATTCTAGTTCACTAGGTTTAGCAAACCAAGTGAGCTAGTTTCTTCAAAGACCGAAGAAGGAGCTAAAGGTTGGAGCTTTCAAGTGGATCTATCTTCGGCGTACGGAGACGACGAGAAGGAGCCATCGGATCACCACCGGAGCTTGAAGACGAAGGAGTTCAAGACAAACTAGGTATAACCATCTCTATCCGAGTAGCTAAATATCTTTAGCTTAGTATGCTAGTTTTAGTTTAGGTAAAGATCCCGACCTAGCTTAGTCCATGTTGCCTCTTGCGTTAAAATTTTGATTTTATACCGTTTCCGCCTCCCCGTAAGAACCGGGGGTCGCAACGTGGACTTACACATGTGATTCGGGACTGTACCCAAAAACTACCGTTTTGCATGCCCTCTTAGACGTGGTAAGGTGGAAATCAAAGCACAGTGGAATCACACAAGACTCTACGACGATCTCGGGTCTACAGACTAACCTGTACCAGTGTCACCAGAGAACTGCCATCTGACGAAAGGTATAATACCATCTAGGAGTTCTCGGCGAGTCCGTCCAGTGTACCCAGTCTACACTGAGCACCCGTATATCATCTCTGATGTCAAACACCAATGGATATGGGATCATCCATCGCCCATCTGTATGGGTCGAGAAGGTATACGCTAGTCTACTCTGGTATATCGATGCCCCGTCTCGATACACCCACGACTAGGGACCTTGAAGGATGTACTTATGGACTACCATGTCCCTACTAGTATGATCTGCATCATAGTCCAGGTAATCAAGTACACATCCTAAAGGCTTTACCAACATGTAACAGAGAGACAATCAGTGTACACGTTAAGATAAAGAGCAACCAGATAGCATACTATCATGTCGAGCAAGAAAGTCCTCTCTATATATGTCCCAGCATCCACTACAATATACATCCTATGTACAGTAATGGCCTCTAGGGCATACATATAACTAACAAATACCATCACCAAAGTTTAGAAAATACGATATCGGGGTTTCTAAGCTCATGTTGTGGGGTTTAATTCTCTGGTTTAAGTCTCTAATCACACACTAAAGGGGTTGTATGGTCTCTAATAACCTCAATTACACTTTTAGATTCAAATCTAACCCTAACCTCTACTAGAAATTTTCAAAGTTCACTAATCTACACTAAATCGGTTCTAAACATGTATGGATACTTAAGGAATTGAAATACTACACTAATGGTGGAACAATTACCTCATTTGGCAAATCAAGAATTTTCTTGAGTTGCCCCAAGTCTTCAAAATCCAATTTTTCTTGGTCCAAAGTGTTCGTGATGAGCTTATGCATGTTTTTAGTGAAAGGGGATGATGTTTTGATGTAGGATTGAGGGTGTTTGTAAGGGTTGAAGAGGAGGTGGAGGGAGTGGCTGCCATGGGAGAGGAAGGGGGAGGAAAGATGAAGAAAATGAGGAGGGAAAAGAAATGGCCAAGTCAAAGGAAACCGCTCACCTCTCTGTCTCATGCCCATCCTGTTAGTTATATGTATGCCCTAGAGGCCATTACTTTACATGACATGTATATTGTAGTGGATGCTGGGACATATATAGGTAGGACTTTCTTGTTCGACATGATAGTACACTATCTGGTTGCTCTTTATCTTAACATGTATACTGATTGTCTCTCTGTTACATGTTGATAAAGCCCTTAGGATATGTGCTCGACTTCCAGGACTATGATGCAGATCATACTAGTGGGGTCTGGATAGTCAGTGAGTACATCCTTCAATGTTCCTAGTCGTCGGAATATCGAGACGGGGCATCGATATTCCAGAGTAGACTAGCGTATATCTTCTCGATCCATGTGATGGGCGATGGATGATCCCATATCCATTGGTGTTTGACATCAGAGATGGTATGCGGGTGCTCAGTGGTGACTGGGTACACTGAACGGACTCGCCGAGAACTCCCAGATGGTATTATTCTTACGTCAGATGGCAGTTCTCTGGTGACACTGGTACAGCTTAGTCTGTTGACCCAAGATCGTCATAGAGTCTTGTGTGTCTCCCACTGTGCTTTGATTTCCACCCTACCACGGCTCTACTGAGTCGTGCAAACAGGTGGTTTTTGGGTACAGTCCCGATTCACATGGAGGCAATGAGCGATAGCAGGGGATTCGTCTCTCCCGGTATTGGGGGTTGATGTTGCGCTATGCTCGACTGGCCATAACTGGAAATCCCTGGCCAGGGTTGCACTGATTTACTGGAAAG
Organism: Agapanthus africanus; assembly: GCA_030015575.1. Classification (NCBI taxonomy): domain Eukaryota; kingdom Viridiplantae; phylum Streptophyta; class Magnoliopsida; order Asparagales; family Amaryllidaceae; genus Agapanthus; species Agapanthus africanus. The sequence continues at coordinate 634,191,068 of CM057338.1, forward strand.
TGTTATCAGTAGTTTCATGCTTTTTATGGACCTTACATCGGCATGACTTATCAAGCTACTGGGGTCTGACGTTTACCACACCTAGGCGAGATATGCGACATATCAGACGAACAGACCGGACTGTGCGGTAAGTGTTACTGGTTGGATTCACAGGAGTGTGAGCGGTCTTGCTCGTTGATCTTCTGATCGCTCAATACACGGGTGGCCGTTACATTTAGCAGACCGCTAGCGGCCTGTGGATGTTTGATATGATCATCACCTACTACCGGCGTATTGACGAGTCTTTAGAGTCTTACACAGAGCTTTCCTGGCTCAAACGAAACGAAATAGGAGCGCATATGAGATATGCACGGGACCGAGAATAATACCAGTATGTGATACTAAATTCTATTCTCGCGATTTGTATCATCGGACGGTTATATGAGATATAGCCGGGTTACCGAATCAAATGTTGATTCGATATATTGATACACTTGATATTAGTCGGTTATATGCGATATGACCGGATCAATAAATCAAGTATTGATTTAATGATTTAATGTATAATTATATATTTGATATATTACTTTACATTAACTAGTATTTGTTCACTTAAGATTGTTTTTCTCACTTGATGTGCACAAGTTGTATATATGATATATATTTGTGCACTAGTTTGTATCATGATTGATGATACATGCAAACTTGGGCGTGTGTATGATTTACACCATTGTTTAGGTTAATGGTTAGGGTTTTATTTACTTTATATATTTTGTTTTGTTAAAACAAAATGGTCTTTTTCTTTCACTTTGCTAGAAGCTTCATGATACTTCAAGCAAGCATCTTTGAAAAAGTCTACCATTTTGTTTTATCCTTTAATCTAACCATTACCTAAATCCTAGTTTACTCCCTACATGAGTTTACTCACCCATGGTTGATAAATGATAAGTCTTCACTTGAATTTTCTTATACACATAATTCATTTTCTATTCTCTTCTTCTTCTTCTTCATGAAGAAGAAAGCTTGCTAGAAAATTCCAAGTGAAGAAATCAAGTGAGAAATCCAATTCTAAAGTGAACCCACTTCCTATTTCTTCATTCTCTACAACTTGCCATGTAGTAGAGTGTGTTATCTTCACAAGTTTCATGACCTAGTGAAGATGGAGCTTGAGTTTGAGTCGCCTCGACGTAGATCATCTTCGGCATCGAACTCAACGACCTAGCCCGCTCATTTCTTCGATGAAACCAACGCTACAGTTCGGGATACCGATGATCGCAGCGGAGGGACGTCAACACGGAGCTAAAGAAGTGGAGGACCGAATCTACAAAGGTTGTAATCCCTTTCACTTGTAGTTAAAGTAGTTAACTTGCATGTATTTTTCCTTACCTCTAGTAACGATCTTGCATTAGGGTTTCTCGGCACATGAAAAATTTGATTTTGGCATGGTTGATGCCTTGTGGAACCTCATGAGTGTGCCTAGGAACCCTACAGTGGTATCAGAGCTTAGCTAGAGCTTTAGGCGAAGTGTAGACGAAGTTAGAAACCCGATCGAACCCCGAAACCCCAATCGATACCCTTCTCTGTACAATTTTTGAAACAGTGGATTTTTGTGAATTAAAAATGCTCAGAAAATAGAGCAGGAAATTCTAAGACAAACTGGAGAAAATGACAACCTAGAGCTACAGTAGCGCCGCGGAACCGCGGCCTTACCCTACTTTTGGCGGCGGTTCCGCGGCCGTATGTGATGATTAGGTGCTTCATTTTCTACAGTAATGCGCGTAGCAGTTTTCTCTGTTTTCTGGGAATTTTTAATTTATACTCAACAGTTGAGTTTTCTGGGTTGTTTTGGGGACTCGATATTTCGATCGGATTGTTTAACTTTGTTTTTGTATTTCCGGGTGTTTTAGAACATGTTAAAAAGTTCGACCGGATATAAATAACCCACTTTTTCCCTTGCCGGGAAATTTCCAAGTGTTGGATTTTTCCGTAATTTAAGAATGTTCTAAGTAGTGCAAGTAACGCGATGGACCCTCTAGAAGACAACAAACCTTAACTCGATTATGTGACCGTCTTGAACTGCTCTTTGAACCTTAGGGTTTGGGGCAGTACTGTAACGTTTTGAAAATCGTTTTGGTGCAATTTCGGAAAATCGGTAAAATGAGGGGGTTTTCTGTAAAAATTCAAAATACAAATATCTTTACTTTAAAATTAAATATAAATATTCTAGCTATGTAATTGCTAGTATTTAGTGTTTATTGAGCCACTGGTGAGATTTCAAAATTTCTGAAATTTTTGTTTTCCGAAATTAATTATTTTAATATTATTTTAAGCCGTCACTAATACATTTAATTAGGGAAAATTACAAACCGGAATGAGTTGAAACAAATTTTGTGCAACATAATACATTAAACAAAATTTTATCATGTAGTTTTTGAATTGAAATGGGGTTGTTAACCGGTGTTAGAAAATATCGAAGAAAAAGGCTTTTTTCGGTGAAATGAGTGCAAATGGAGTGCGGTATAACTTTTATCTTTTTCTCAAACAAAACCCACACTCTCTTTTTAATTCCTCACACATTTGTCCGGCCTTGGCAGCCCCCCTCTCTCTTGATGCTTCAAGTGGCTTCTAGATATTTGGTTTTATGGAAAAATAAAAAGAAAATGAATTAAACTTGAAAAGACATAAAGCAAGAAATTATGAGTGAACTTTCCACACACCTCCATACCCTCACTCCCTCACTTTTCCCCTCTCATTTTCTGGCTGAAACCAGGTCCCCCCAATTCTACACAATTTCCACTTCAATTTTCTTCAAAAACCCTCTAAAATCCATCAAAAATCAACATATTTTAGCACAAATTCATCACTAAACCCTATCCAATTTCCTTTGCTCCTATTTAGCTTGGATTTTGAAGGCAAGAGATCCATCTTGGAGGTTATGAAGCAAGGATGATCTCAAATTTTTATGGTATAAATTCTAAACCCATGTTAATTTGTGTTAATTATCGCAACCCGATCAATTAAAATGCTTAATTATGGTTTTGATTCAATTTTTGAATTTCTAGAAAATGGTTATTAAATTATTATTAGGGTTTTGGTTCTTAGGTTGCGATCTAAAAATTGTAGATTAGCATATTAGAAAACGTTAAACTTAGTCTAGTAGTAAATTTGCTAGTTATTGCATTTAATTGTTTAATTAGGTTGTTTTTGTAAACTAGATTTATGAAAAATATATTATTAGTGAGATAAAATTTCAATTAATGTTTATAACACTAGAGTGTGGTTTTAAAGAGAATTTTAAATTTCTGGTGGAATGAAAAACTCAATTTAGTTACTAGTTTTATTGATAATGGATAAATTATGATAAAAATTGTATTTTTGCTAACTAGTTTTTGGAAATTCATAAAAAAATGAGAGTAAAAATTTAAGTTAGAGTTTCATTATATTATTATCATCATGAATTGTAGTTTAGTAAGTTAATCCATGTAAAATCATGTTTAGTGGTGGAATTGTGGTTTTTTTGCTTGTAAGATGTATAAAATTGATAGAATTGCAAACCAGGAATCTATTTTTTATAAATATGAGTGTGAGAAAAATATGGTAATGGTTTCTATAATCTATTTAAGTTATTTAATGAGTTTTATGACCATTAGTTTCATTTAAACGCCTAGTTTTGAAGTAAAACGGTAAATTGGCATTTTCGGGTTTTTCGAAAACGGACTGTTTGATCGGTTTTAGGGTTTCGATGGATTTAATCATGTTTTATAATATAAGTAATGAGTTTTAAAACCATGAGTTATTTCTTGATGTTTATCTCGATCCATCGGAATTTGTACGCCGATATCGAGCCATATTTGGTTCTTTTTCGTGAACGGGACATAGGTTTTAACCTATGCTTGTTCCTTGCGTCGTTTTGACTTTTGTATGTGATTCAGTTTACGATACTATATATATGTTTGCATATAGGTACCCCTCATGTAGATTGGGTCGATGAAGAAGATGATGGCGACACCGTCTTCGGCAGACAAGGACCAGGTGAGTAGATGTATATCTACGGGGGAAAGTCGGGTGGATGGCGTTTAGCACCCCCGCACGTAGAATAGGAACGGTACTTATTAGCATTAGGAAGCCAGATGTGACCCTAGATTCATAATAAGTAGGACCCTAGTAATGACCCTAGGTTGGACTAGACTGATTTAGGAAGACCATACCAGAGGATGAATACCTTGGAAGAGATTCGTATGTTTCAGGTAGATACACACACACGCACACTGAAACTCGACGTGGTGTACACGTGTATGTGTATATATATATATATATAGGACTAGGTGTAGGTATATATATATATATATATACACACAACACGTATATGTGATATAATGATGTGATATGATACACGGGAATGAAACAGTATAGCTGGGCTTGATGCCATGATTCTTGACTATACGGTTGTATTATGATGTTAGCGGATCATTAAAAAAATGATATAATGAATAGGTATATATAAATAATAAAGGGTGGTGATGATATAGAGGTACATGGGACTCTAAAATAGCAGCCGAACCGTAACATGTGATTGATATTCTGATATGTTATATGTGTGACTTGATTACAACATCATTAAGATATAACTTGATTGCGATATCATAAAGGTGTAATTTGATTTCGATATCTTATAGGCGATTTAATCACGACTTGACATATGTGACTTGATCAAGATATGATATATGTGGCAATGATATATGATTGATGTATGCGATTACAGTATAGCACCTTGATCATGACATGTGTTGATGATGATATTATACCAATAATGAGACACCTAGGAGATACTTGACCCGTACCCCGATATTGGGATACCGTATGATGGATGTTACCGTACGAGGCATAGATATGATGATTGATCCGCACTCTTGTTTTGAGGAAACCGTACTACGTACGTGACGCTATTGAGGCTGGATCGCCGACTATTAGAGATATGGACTCAGACTTTAGGTGTACCCTTATTTCTTATCGACTAGTTCTTAGGTTTAGTTCTTTAGGAGGTTAGATGGACACTAGTTAGGCTCGAGACATATAGTTGTAGTTGTATTTGTATATCAAATGAGTTGTTACTGCACATCTGACTTTACATTCATACTTTAATCATAATGTTGCATGTTCTTACAAATGTTTCTTTAATCAGAATCAAACTCTTCCTGTTAGGACACTAGCACCATTACCGATGATGCGCATATTCCACGCACACTTATTTGCCGACTCACACACATCATCATCGGTAATTGCTATGTCACGTACACTTTAGATCATATTATCTTTTATTGATAGAATCAGCAAACAGCTAGATCGGTATAATATTGTAATTACTCTCTGGTGTTAGTATAGACATGGCATTGATTAATTAGACATTTCATGCATTCATATTTCCATATTATCATGTAGTATTATGGGCATATGCCGACACTTATCATATACTTACTCATGATTTTGGGATTCTGGTTTTCTATGAGATTTCTGGATTTTGGGGAAAACCGCAAGAATATATAAAACTTCTCCCTCTCCTCCTCTCTTTTTAAAACATAAGGTGCGGTTTTCTCGTGATGTATGTGTCGGCCACAATGAGATTTCATGTTTTCTGTTGGATTTCGAGACCCGATTCGAGGAGTGGATGAACCGTATCGGCTACATGGTGGGCCCGGTATGGTACCCCGGGGCAAGAAGATCAAGTTGTAGACGATGTGCTTGGCAGGGGAAGGACTACCTACCAGTGATGTCTGGCGCAGCGGATATCCGGAGGATACCGACCGTTGTCGTAAGATTTGATGATATGGGCCGATCCGCACTGACGGAGCCCGAGATATTGAGACTATGAGACATTGAGATTATGAGGTATTGAGATTTGAGATTTACGTATTTTGTGTCGATGCTTGACATGGATTTCCATGGATTTCATCGTTGATGTTTCAGATTTCTATACACTCTTTACCATGATAAAAGCTAAAGATCTTCTTTATACAAATACATCTAGATTTCAGGATTGATTATTTTACAGTTATATTGCATGCATATTCATTCACATGACATATTATTACTCGAGGTACTGACATGAGCATGGAGTATCTGCATTTACACGTAGCTTATTATCCTGTCTTACTTGATGACTAGTAGTAGATTAGTATATTATTATGACCTAGGATAGCGTCGTGCATTCGATTTCTTTTCGTAGATATCTTCTACTCACGAGTTAGCAACTCACCCCCGTTGTGCCAAATTTTATTACAGATTGATGTACAGGGTTCCTTGGCAGATTACTGGCACATGATTTCTTTCCGGGTGATTTGCACGGTAGGTTGGTTCATCTGTATCTGGACCGCCGTTGTATTTTTATTATTTCATTTGGATCTAGAAAGTTCAATCAACCAAACTTGTATTATTTGATAGATTACTGGACCATTTATTTATTTCGACCTTAGAGTCGCGTGTATTATTCTGATTTGGTGGATTTGTTTTCTTTTGAGTTTTAAGCCTCGCCCTTTGGCGTTGTATATTATAGTGCTTGTTGTGGTTGTTTCCGCCTGTTGGCGTTGAGCTAGCTCCCGTTTGGGGATGCTTTTTATTGTTTATGTATATTGTACTTGTTGTACCCGTTTGGGGCCATTTTTTACAGAGGAGACTCTGCCGAAATTTTTGGGAAAATTTGCTGATACTTTTAAACTTGTTTTTCTTCATGTTTTCTTTTACTTCTTCTTCTTTTATATGGTTTAGATTTCTGGGCTTCGGTTTACTTAGGTTACGTTGCGCCTCTAGACGTTTCGTAATCTAAGTGCCGGTCACGTTCCGTACATTCGGGTCGTGACAAAGTTGGTATCAGAGCGCTAGGTTTAACCTTGTATAAGTCTAGGTGACCCATGGTTGATGGAGTAGGCGACTTAGGTAAAGTAACGTACCGTGGGTATGGTCCGCGGCATACTTACGATACGCTACTCTGCTTAAGGAGCCTTAGGATGTACATTTCTTTACACCGTATTTCATTCGTTCATTTGATCTATCTTCGTCGATGTCGGAGGGTGGTTTCGGTTACTATGGTCGCACTGGCAGAGGGAGCTACGGCTCGAATGCGATAACCATTAGGGTATTGGTTATTCTTGAAGATTGAAGCATTGCTTAGCATGCGGATGAAGGGTATTCATATGCCATCCAGACGAAGTTAAAGGGTTCGAACGATTATCAGAAAACCATTTTTCCCAAGTTTAAAGTGTTCGGAAGAACATGCAGGTATTTCGATGGACCCTCTAGAAGAATGAAACCCTAACTCGACATAATGACCACGAGAACGCCCTTGAACCTTAGGGTTTACGGCAGTTCCGTGGTGCCATTAGTGAGGCTTGGGTTTGCCCTTCTACGGCTGGATCATCGATGCTGGGGTATGTACAGGATATTTTTAAACTGTACTTGAGTGTTGAGCTCTCGGGGAATTATGGGATTTTGATGGATCGATCGAAATGTTTAATGTAGTCCGGATATCAGGTGAAGGGATCGACTATGTAGGAGACTCTAGACATGAGTGTTGCCATTGGTAGCGCAGTCAGCACACCTATGAAAAGACGAGTTCGAAGCAGTCGACATCAGAGGAAAGTGGCGCATATTGACGATTGTGTTTACGATTGCGACTTGGTGATTTGAATTTCATATTTCCGTTGGTTGGATTTTGGTATTTGAGGATTTTGTTCTACGATCGGTATTTCTTGTGTACTTTCATTATATTTTATGCATGTTTCATATATCGGTTGTACTGATGTTGTTTAGTACATACCCAGTGCACTTGATTTGGTTTTAATACATTTTGTGATTTTGATTTGATTTTGTGCATATGGGTTACACATGATTTTGACATATGCTTCGACCTAGTTTCCATGCATTTTCGTACTATGATTTCGATTTTGATATTCGGTGTATGATTTCGTCACCATGTGCACCTGATTGAGATTCTTGCGTACACTTGGCGCGCTTGATGCGATTTTATGCACACCAGATGCACTAAATCGTGATTTTGTGCAGATTAGATGCACCTGATATTAGAGTCGTGCACGCTCGTTGCACTTGACAGATGTTTCTGGTGCACACCTGTTGCACTTAGTTTTGTTTTTGTGTGAATTCGTGGCATCTGTATTTGGTTTCGATTTCAGTGCGCACCGGACGCACATGATATTTTTATGATGTGATTGGGATTGATTTCAGTTTGATCAGTATGTTTTTATAATCATTACTTTTGATTTGGTAACCAGGCGGGACGTGTATGTTAAATAAAAGATATATATATATATAGCTATTTTTTTAAAATAAACGTCCGCTACTTATGCCGTGGCACGTGCATCGCACGGCGATTTTCAAGAGGGGTTTTGTATGCTTCTTTATTAAGATGTTTAGGCGATTTTACTACGATGCGCACTATATATATATAAGTTATAGTTTTGATATATATTATGTTGGTTTTCGTATTGGGTTTGATATTTTATCCTTACCATAACTCTGATGATTGCGTTATGCTTGACGGAGTTGATTCTAGTTTTGTATTGATGATTTCGGAGCTCCGACGATTTGAGTGTTTTGCTAAATATTTTAGTATTTGGAGGGGGAGTTTTAATTTAAATTCGGGGACCGAATTTGTTTAAGGGGGGAAGATTGTAACGTTTTGAAAATCGTTTTGGTGCAATTTCGGAAAATCGGTAAAATGAGGGGGTTTTCTGTAAAAAGTCAAAATACAAATATCTTTACTTTAAAATTAAATATAAATACTCTAGCTATGTAATTGCTAGTATTTGGTGTTTATTGAGCCACTGGTGAGATTTCAAAATTTCTGAATTTTTTTTTCCGAAATTAATTATTTTAATATTATTTTAAGCCGTCACTAATACATTTAATTAGGGAAAATTACAAACCGGAATGAGTTGAAACAAATTTTGTGCATCATAATACATTAAACAAAATTTTATCATGTAGTTTTTGAATTGAAATGGGGTTGTTAACCGGTGTTAGAAAATATCGAAGAAAAAGGCTTTTTCGGTGAAATGAGTGCAAATGGAGTGCGGTACAACTTTTATCTTTTTCTCAAACAAAACCAACACTCTCTTTTTAATTCTTCACACATTTGGCCGGCCTTGGCAGCCCCCCTCTCTCTTGATGCTTCAAGTGGCTTCTAGATATTTGGTTTTATGGAAAAATTAAAAGAAAATGAATTAAACTTGAAAAGACATAAAGCAAGAAATTATGAGTGAACTTTCAACACACCTCCATACCCTCACTCCCTCACTTTTCCCCTCTCATTTTGTTGCTGAAACCAGGTCCCCCCAATTCTACACAATTTCCACTTCAATTTTCTTCCAAACCCTCCAAAATCCATCAAAAATCAACATATTTTAGCACAAATTCATCACTAAACCCTATCCAATTTCCTTTGCTCCTATTTAGCTTGGATTTCGAAGGCAAGAGATCCATCTTGGAGGTTATGAAGCAAGGATGATCTCAAATTTTTATGGTATAAATTCTAAACCCATGTTAATTTGTGTTAATTATTGCAATCCGATCAATTAAAATGCTTAATTATGGTTTTGATTCAAGTTTTGAATTTCTAGAAAATGGTTATTAAATTATTATTAGGGTTTTGGTTCTTAGGTTGTGATCTAAAAATTGTAGATTAGCATATTAGAAAATGTTAAACTTAGTCTAGTAGTAAATTTGCTAGTTATTGCATTTAATTGTTTACTTAGGTTGTTTTTGTAAACTAGATTTATGAAAAATATATTTATTAGTGAGATAAAATTTCAATTAATGTTTATAACACTAGAGTGTGGTTTTAAAGAGAATTTTAAATTGTTGGTGGAATGAAAAACTCAATTTAGTTACTAGTTTTATTGATAATGGATAAATTATGATAAAAATTGTATTTTTGCTAACTAGTTTTTGAAAATTCTTAAAAAAATGAGAGTAAAAATTTAAGTTATAGTTTCATTATATTATTATCATCATGAATTGTAGTTTAGTAAGTTAATCCATGTAAAATCATGTTTAGTGGTGGAATTGTGGTTTTTTTGCTTGTAAGATGTATAAAATTGATAGAATTGCAAACCAGGAATCTATTTTTTATACAAATGTGTGAGAAAAATATGGTAATGGTTTCTATAATCTATTTAGGTTATTTAATGAGTTTTATGACCATTAGTTTCATTTAAACGCCTAGTTTTGAAGTAAAACGGTAAATTGGCATTTTCGGGTTTTTCGAAAACGGACTGTTTGATGGGTTTTAGGGTTTCGATGGATTTAATCATGTTTTATAATATAAGTAATGAGTTTTAAAACTATGAGTTATTTCTTGATGTTTATCTCGATCCATCGGAGTTTGTACGCCGATATCGAGCCATATTTGGTTCTTTTGCATGAACGGGACATAGATTTTAACCTATGCTTATTCCTTGCGTCGTTTTGACTTTTGTATGTGATTCAGTTTACGATACTATATATATGTTTGCGTATAGGTACCCCTCATGTGGACTGCGGTCGATGAAGAAGATGATGGCGATACCGTCTTCGGCAGACAAGGACCAAGTGAGTAGATGTATATCTACGGGGGAAAGTCGGGTGGATGGCGTTTAGCACCACCGCACGTAGAATAGGAACTGTACTTATTGACATTAGGAAGCCAGATGTGACCTAAGATTCTTAATAAGTAGGACCCTAGTAATGACCCTAGGTTGGACTAGACTGTTTTAGGAAGACCATACCAGAGGATGAATACCTTGGAAGAGATTCATAGGTTTCAGGTAGATACACACACACGCACACTGAAACTCGACGAGGTGTATACGTGTATGTGTATATATATATATAGGACTAGGTGTAGGTATATATATATACACACAACACGTATATGTGATATAATGATGTGATATGATACACGGGAATGAAACAGTATAGCTAGGCTTGATGCCGTGATTCTTGACTATACGGTCGTATTATGATGTTAGCGGATCATTACAAAAATGATATAATGAATAGGTATATATAGATAATAAGGGGTGGTGATGATATAGAAGTACATGGGACTCTAAAATAGCACCCGAACCGTAACATGTGATTGATATTCTGATATGTTATATGTGTGACTTGATTACAACATCATAAAGATGTAACTTGATTGCAATATCATAAAGGTGTAATTTGATTTCGATATCTTATAGGCGATTTAATCATGACTTGACATATGTGACTTGATCAAGATATGATATATGTGGCAATGATATATGATTGATGTATGCGATTACAGTATAGCACCTTGATCATGACATGTGTTGATGATGATATTATACGAATAATGAGACACCTAGGAGATACTTGACCCGTAGCCCGATATTGGGATACCGTACGATGGATGTTACCGTACGAGGCATAGATATGATGATTGATCCGCACTCTTGTTTCGAGGAAACCGTACTACGTACGTGACGCTATTGAGGCTGGATCGCCGACTATTAGAGATATGTACTCAGACTTTAGGTGTGCCCTTATTTCTTATCGACTAGTTCTTAGGTTTAGTTCTTTAGGAGGTTAGATGGACACTAGTTAGGCTCGAGACATATAGTTGTAGTTGTATTTGTATATCAAATGAGTTGTTACTGCACATCTGTCTTTACATTCATACTGTAATCATAATGTTGCATGTTCTTACAAATGTTTCTTTAATTAGAATCAAACTCTGCCTGTTAGGACACTAGCACCATTACCGATGATGCGCATATTCCACGCACACTTATTTGCCGGCTCACACACATCATCATCGGTAATTGCTATGTCATGTACACTTTAGATCATATTATCTTTTATTGATAGAATCAGCAAACAGCTAGATCGGTATAATATTGTGATTACTCTCTGGTGTTAGTATAGACATGGCATTGATTAATTAGACATTTCATGCATTCATATTTCCATATTATCATGTAGTATTATGGGCATATGCCGACACGTATCATATACTTACTCATGATTTTGGGATTCTGGTTTTCTATGAGATTTCTGGATTTTGGGGAAAACCGCAAGAATATATAAAACTTCTCTCTCTCCTCCTTTCTTTTTAAAACATAAGGTGCGGTTTTCTCGTGATGTATGTGTCGTCCACCATGAGATTTCATGTTTTCTGTTGGATTTCGAGACCCGATTCGAGGAGTGGATGAACCGTATCGGGTACATGGTGGGCCCGGTATGGTACCCCAAGGCAAGAAGATCGAGTTGTAGACGATGAGCCTGGCAGGGGAAGGACAACCTACCGGTGATGTCTGGCGCGGCGGATATCCGGAGGATACCGACCGTTGTCGTGAGATTTGATGATATGGGCCGATCCGGACTGACGGAGCCCGAGACATTGAGACTATGAGACATTGAGATTATGAGGTATTGAGATTTGAGATTTACGTGTTTTGTGCCGATGCTTGACACGGATTTCCATAGATTTCATCGTTGATGTTTCAGATTTCTATACACTCTTTACCATGATAAAAGCTAAAGATCTTCTTTATACAGATACATCTAGATTTCAGGATTGATTGTTTTACAGTCATATTGCATGCATATTCATTCACATGACATATTATTACTCGAGGTACTGACATGAGCATGGAGTATCTGCATTTACACGTAGCTTATTATCCTGTCTTACTTGATGACTAGTAGTAGATTAGTATATTATTATGACCTAGGATAGCATCGTGCATTTGATTTCTTTTCATAGATATCTTCTACTCACGAGTTGGCAACTCACCCCCGTTGTGCCAAATTTTATTACAGATTGATGTACAGGGTTCCTTGGCAGATTACTGGCACATGATTTCTTTCCGGGTGATTTGCACGGTAGGTTGGTTCATCAGTATCTGGACCGCCGTTGTATTTTTATTATTTCATTTGGATCTAGAAAGTTCCATCAACCAAACTTGTATTATTTGATAGATTACTGGACCATTTATTTATTTCAACCTTAGAGTCGCGTGTATTATTCTGATTTGGTGGATTTGTTTTCTTTTGAGTTTTAAGCCTCGCCCTTTGGCGTTGTATATTATAGTGCTTGTTGTGGTTGTTTCCGACACTTGGCGTTGAGCTACCTCCCGTTTGGGGATGCTTTTTATTGTTTATGTATATTGTACTAGTTGTACCCGTTTGGGGCCAGTTTTTACGGAGGAGACTCTGCCGAAATTTTTGGGAAAATTTGCTGATACTTTTAAACTTGTTTTTCTTCATGTTTTCTTTTACTTCTTCTTCTTTTATATGGTTTAGATTTCTGGGCTTCGGCTTACTTAGGTTACGTTGCGCCTCTAAACGTTTTGTAATCTAAGTGTCGGACACGTTCCGTACATTCAGGTCGTGACAAGTACGGCGTGCCACATGTGAGGCGTTGGCTTTACCCTTCTACGGCTGTGTTGGAGATAGTGCCCTCAGAGTCAATTATTGGATCACAGGCACGTGATTGCAATGAATGAGGGAGGACCTATCCCGGTACGACAGTCTTACTCGAGATGATAGTATGCTATCTGGTTTACCTTTATCATCGTGTACTGCTTTAGGTAACCTGACAGGTCGCTATTGCACGTTGATAGAGCCCCTAGGATTCTTGCTTGACTGCCAGCAGTATGAGGGCGATCATATAAGTGAGAGCTGGAGTCTATAAGCACATCCTTAAAAGGTCCCTAGTCGTGGGAGTTTCGAGACAGGGCATCGATACTCCAGAGTAGACTAGTGTATACAGTCGAGACCCCGACGAGGGGCGGTGGCCGGTCTCACAGGCCACTGGTGTCAGTTGGTTCACCTAAGATGTATACAGGTGCTCATTGGGTTATGAGTACACCGGACAGGACTCGCCGGGAACATGCTAGTTGGTCTTATACCTGACGTCAGATAGCAGTTCCCAGGTGACATGTGTACAGGTTAGTTCATTGACCTGGGGATCGTCATTTGTCTCGTGTGAGTTCCCACTGTGCTTTGATTACTACCCTACCATGGCTCAAAGGAGTCATGCAAACAGGTTTTAGTTGGGTACAGTCCCGAGCCACATGGAGGCAGTGAGCGGATCTTCAGGGGTTCGTCTCTCCCGGTATTGGGGGTGAGGTCGCGCTGTGTCTAGGAGAGCCATTACACGAAGTCCTTGGCCAAGGCGGGAGATTTACTGGTAGGTATTCCAGTAGTATCTCAGGGTGTTCTGGGCTACACTCCGACACGACTTGTACCGCTTTTGGGGGTCTGACTTTTACCCACCCCCTAGGCCCGACATGCGATGCTCATAGACGAACGGACCGGACTATACAGATATTGTCACTGACAGGCTCAGTAGGGTGTCAGGATGAGTTCGCTCATCGACGTCCCTTTTGGTCAATAGCTGGTGGCCCGTTACGTATTGGCTTATACCTCTGACGTGCTAGTGGTTAAATCCACAGCCATTGTATTGACGAGTCTTTAGAGTCCACCACACTTTCAGTTACTCAGCTTTCGGGCGAAACGCTGTAGAGGCCGTATGGAGATATGGCAGGGTCCGATCAGATACTTGCGGTATTGCACGGATCAGGATCGGATGTTTTGTACTAGAGGCCGTATAGATATATGGCAGGGTTCGATCAGATACGTGCGGTATTGCACGGATCAGGATCGAACGAATATTACTAGCCGGCTTTGGTTTAAGCCGGATCCTAGTTTAGTACAGTGTAGATTTTGTCTCTTTGCATTTGTATCCGGTCGGAATACAGATGCGAGTGTGTATGCACAGTTTCGGGGTTTTCCTGTAATTTATTACGGGACCAGTTTTCTGGAGTTGCCAGTTTGCATTCCGTTCCGGCCGGTTTTCCTTTGTTCTTTCCCGGCCGGACTTTTTCGATGGAGGGTGTTATTTGCAAGTTTGCAAATAACACATTGTGGAGGGGTTTCATGCAAATGGTTTGATTATGATAGGATTAGAATCTTTCATCCATGCTTTTGCTTTAATGAGATTTGATGTGGATGTAAGTAATAAGCATGGTTCATGTTTGTTTGTGGTCACCTCTTGATTGCTCCTACCCTCACCTCCCTTCATGATTTATTCTTTCCCTCCACCATTTTCCATAAGGAATGGCCGGCCACAATTTGTGAAAATGAGAGAAATTTCCATTCTTTGGTAGCACACATTTCATCATCTCATTCATCTAGTTTTGGAAAAATGAAAGCACCATTTTTCCATAACCTTATTCCTCCATCAAGGCAACTACAAATCCCAAATGAGACAAGCATCATCTACACTACATTATACAGCAAATCTTGGGCACGTCGACTAGCCAGCTTCGTGCCCGAGTTGCCTCGGTATTGAGGTGGGAGCCCGTAAAAGATACAGACGATGTGGTGCCCTTCCGGCAAAGAGGCGACGACCGGAGTTTCCGCGGGAGATCGGGACGACGACGAGAAGACCGAAGGACTCGGATCACTCGGTATATCTCTTCTCATCTTGTAGTTAGCTAGATATAGTTTAATGGCCCGATCCGGGTGTTTAGTGCGCGGTGGTGCCGGTTTGCAAAGTCCGCAAAATTAAAGTTTATCACCGTTTCCGCATTTGGCCGTCGGTTTGACGGCCGGGGCGCCGCCGTGCACTTACAGTGGTATCAGAGCCTCGCCATTAACTTCGTCTAGCTTCGTTTGATGTGTTTTTCAGTTCCGATCGACCAAAATTCCAAAAACCCAATTTTAGCTCACATCAGTTTTCTGTCGATTTTTTCCTTGCTCTAAAAATTTTTCAGGTAGTATAAAATTGATGTACATGAAATTCTAAGAGATCTGGGAAAATTCGACAAATTGATCTGCTAAGTGGAGCGCGGAACCACGGCCAAACCCCACCCCCGGCCGCGGTTCCGCCGCACTATGGTATGGTCAATTGGTCAAATTTCTCCAGTGGGTTTCTGGGGTGATTTTAGGGTTTCTGGAATATTAATTTTGGGCCCAGAATTTCTGTGAGTGCTACAGTATTGCTTGGGGGCCCACTTGTTAATTTTTGATCGATCGGATATTTTAAACACATTATTTCACAGTATTTACATTATATCTGCGACCGTGAATGTCACTCGATCGGTAAATCCGGTCTAACTGCTATAGCCCGGTTAGACGGATTTACGAACGTGACTTTCACGTTGATGTTCTGTGTTTTGCTGTGATGTTGCGGATCGGTCGTGGGGGATAGCCTGGATGCAATGCTAGTACAGTTGTGGTTGTATTATGTACATTTGTTATTGCGGGGCGAGCGTCCGACATGTGGACTGCCGTCACTGCCTGTTTGTATTATTATTTTGGGGCACGACCAGGTTGCGGTCGATGTACCCGTTGTATGTATATTTTACTTTCTGTACTAGGTTTACCCCGCGGTAGGGTGCAAGGATAGCCGGGTTCTAGAGGGCAACAAGCCCGCATCTCAGGGCATTGAGACGGAGGGGGCTTCAGTCTAGAATTGGCGGGCTATTCGCTGCACTCGTAGGGGGTACAGGTTGACCCAGGAGGGGTGCCCAAGTTACCGGATTCCGTGAAGTGCTGGGTGGTCCATTCACGGCGCTGAAGGGGGCTGCCTCGCTTCAGGTTTTGGCGGGTAACTTGCCGCGCCCGTAGGGGTCTAGGTTTTCATAGCACAGGCTATCCACACGACCAGGGGAACGTCGGGTTTCAGTAGTGGCTCTGTGAAACCCGGGGATCCAAGATATCTGTATTGTTCTGTGATGCTGTACATTTCTGTGATGTTGCATTTTATTCACGCCTTGAGCGAAATATAATATATTGGTATATATATTAGTAGATGTTGTATATGTTTTTCATCCGCGCTAGCCCAGTCCCCGCTCTGCCGTTAGTTAGCTAACCTAACGGGTGATGACGGGACCCAGTGGCGAATGCGGATGGCATATACGTACGTCAGTATATTTTCGTTCTTTGTGGTGTGATCAATTGATGGGACTGCGTTGATTCGGATCAATGCATGTTAAAACAAACCTATTCTGATGTTGTTGGAACACCTTTCAAAAAGCTATTATTGCAAGGACGTTCACTTTTGTTTTGCATCGTGGTATTCATTTGGAATATCCTGCTCCTCAGTCGACGAGGCAAGGGCCGAGATCCCTTCACCGGGAGTGACCCCTTGGACAGAGGTTTGCGTCAGGGCATTAACTTCACTATAGCCGATTACTTTTGCTTTGCACAGTGATATTCGGTTATGAATATCCAGCACCCCATTCTACGGGGAAAGAGCCGAGATCCCTTCACCGGGAGTGACCTCTTTAGTAAAGGTTTTCGTCACTATATTTTCTAAAAAGCTATGCGTTCCTTCAACGATATCAAGTTCATTACGTTAAAGGTTTTCTCCAGAAACCATTCGTAGCCCTCCATCATTTTAGTTAAATATTCGGTAGTATTCAAGCTATGTATTTTGACCTCACGCCAAGGCATAGTGTTTGGTAGTTGCCGGGTATTTATCTGTTGCATAGGTAGATGCGTTGGTTTGGGACAGTCGTACTACTATTTTGGCCTACGTCAAAGGTATGTACGGGTGGGTTCAAATTAACCTGGACAATGATGGGTAGAACTTGACATGTGACTTATGATATTTTGACCTCACGCCAAGGTCATAAGAGCATGGGGTAGAAATCTCATCGGGAGTTTCAAAAGAACTGAAACTTGCCAGATATGCGCATACCTTCTGGAGTGTGATACCGTGAGCGGATTCCGTCATGTTATCATGCGATGAGAGTTGGATCCCGATTCCCACTGATGAGTTGGTTTACTCCTCGGGTGACCCCGACTAATTCTTCTTTCAGGTTTAGAGGAGAATTTGAGGTACAGTGGGAGGTTTCCAGATTAGATAAAGTGATAACCATTCTGATCTAGGTTAGAGTGCACGCTGAGTGTTTCTTTTCTCTCTCTCTGGCAGCGACCATTGACCCGACCCTTGACTATGACTCAGTGACCAAGTTGACCGAACCTTCTTAACACTGGCTTTTGGATTGTCAGAGTTGCAGACCTCATTGCCACTCCTACTTTTACCCTTTTCTCTAGGACACCCCGTATTACTGCAAACGTCCACTTCCATTGGACAAAGCCATCGTATGGTTAGATACGAACTCGAAGGAATTCGAGGATGGTTTCCGGTTCTGGAAAAAACGGATAGGATTATTCAGTTGTCTTTTCCTTTTTGCCTTCTCTCAAGTTATGAGTACTCCTTAGTTTAGGAGATAGTACACCTATTACGCAAATTGGATAGTCTTCTTCTAAACCTTAGGCTGGTGCCGACCGGTAGGGAATGAAGAAAACCAATTAGCCTAAACGGTGTGCAGAAGGTATTAAGATTAAGACAAAGCAAGGGATTAGTAAGAGCAAAGTAAATTGCGACTGATATTCACGACCAAACCAAGTATTTTTTCGCCAATCCTAAATCACCTTTGTATTTCTCCAGGACACTCCGTATCACTACGAAGATCCACAGTTTATTGGATACTCCATCGTATGGTTATATACGAACTCGAAAGGAACTTGTTCCAGTTCGGGGATGGATTCTGGTCCAGGAAAAATAGGAATAAGGTTTATTCAGTTGTCTTTTATCTTCACCTTCTCTCGCATTGCGAGTGCTCCTAGGATTAGGACAGTACACCCATTATGCTTATTGGATAGTCTTCTTCCAAGCCATAGGCTGGTGCCGAACGGCAGGGAAGGAAGAAAACCAATTGGCCTAAATGGGTGTGCAGAAGGTAATGACTAAAGACATATAAAGGGATTTGGAGAGGTGGCAAAGAATTATACGGTTATAGTTGTGAATCTGGATAATGGTAGAGGCATTACTAGGAATACCCAGATACCCCATCGAAACATTTCAATGTTTCAGTTTCACTGTGTACTGTTAAAAGAAAACTGATTTCCCAATTAACACTTGCTCCAGGGTATGTATTTACCAGGTATGATTCGCACATCTGTATGGTTTTACAGATGATGAGTGGGAGTAAGATATTAGGAATTGGGTGATCATCCTCATTATATCGGGATTCGTTGTAATCGGTGATATTTGAGGAAATCACCTGGGTTGTTTGCCGGACGGCAAATGTTTGGTTTTGAATATCCGCTATTGTGCACCAATTTCAAATTGATATATCTGTACGTCTATTTTCATAGAGTGAGATATACCTTTTGATATTATGTCGATGACATTTACCTATATCAGTGGATGGTTAGGTAAGGAGCATTAAACAGCGGTGTAGTTCTTCTTAACCATAAGTACAGTTTTCAACCCACGACACACAGTGAAAGAGTTGTTAAACTCAGCGGACTTATATAGAGTATTGTATGTTGTCCAGTGTCCATTAGGACAGAGGGGTTGGTCCTCATACTATATTCTGTTTACTTTTAACTTCTCTAGTTCTTAGACATGTATTTCGTAGAAACACAGGGTCTAAGTTTTGAGGAGTTATAGGTATTTGAATAGAGTAGAGAACCAGGTGTAGCAAGTATCGGGATTCTTCAAAGTGATCGAAGATGTAGATACTTGTGTATGGTATTCAGTTGATAGTAATGATAAAGAGAAATTGCTTCTCTTTCAGGTTACTCATAATTGGAAGCATTCCTAAGTTGAGTAACGTTGATCAGCCTCCTTCCATTTAGTTGACATGCACTGGAGATAGCTGTATGATTTGAATCTGGTTCAATTAAATCAGTGCCTCTGGTTCTATATTGGATATAGTACAGTTCATATCTTAACATTGTTAAGGTACGGGGAGTTGTCCGGCTTATGATTAAAACCAGACTTTGGATAACTCAAGGCACGTTTCTGTAATGGCTGTTTGTGGGTTGACCCAGGCTATGACGAGGGTTGATTTTCTACCATCTGGATGAACAATAGCGATATTGTTCTAGACTCGCCACAGTTTTATTAAAAATGGATTTTTTCAGAAAACAGTAGTGGGAGTATGGTAGAACTGGAAGTGATTCCAGAACCGCAAACGATTACTGAAGATTTGATAATGAACCTAAAGATTCAATCTGATTTGACATTCCATTGGCCACTCCGCAGATAAGGTGGGTAACTTCAGGCACCCGAGAGGTGCTCCGGTAGCCTCAAGGACGGTGACAGGGAAGTTCTTGTTTACCCACACATGCCATTGTTGTTGTTCCAGGCTGCGAGACCCGGCAGGAGGATGAGTATAGCGTCGTTCTAAACTAGCTTTAGAAGTGCACGTCTATATGACTCTGCCAGAGGGTTTTCGTAGTCAGTGGGAGCAGCGGAAGCATTGGTGGACATCAGGCTTATGTCTATTTATAGACTTAAGCAGATATAGCGGAGATAGATCATCTGTTTCTGATGTGACAGTCATGGGTTTGACGTCATCAGAATAGGGGATGGATCTGTTGAGAAGGTAGTAGGGTGTGATGTCATGGTATTTGGATGACATACACAAGGTAGGAAGTGACATTCCTATACTACGATCAGTTATACTTGGGTCGTCACACAGTGGTTTCTTCACAAAGGAAATGGATTTTGTATAAGACATACTGGTTACTAGATCTATGGTTTTAGATCTAGATTTGGGTAGTTTCCCAATCAGGGTACTTTGACACCATTCTAAGAGTATTTAGAATGGACGACTCCTGGCACGGTAGTGTACGTGCAGGTGATGGAGTCACCCTCTCTAAAGGTGTCTTATAGACTAAAGTAGAAAGGGATGTGCATGATTGGCAAATCACTTGCTTAGGCAATTGAGTCAATCATGAGATGTCAAGTACCACACCAGATGTTGTTCTTGCACTAGATGCAATAAGTTGATATTGATCCAATCCTGGAGGAACAGTCGGAAGCAGTTTTAGAACATAAGTGGATGTTCTAAGGATATGATAACGACAGCCTCATTCGGGAGGCAGTTATCATTCCAGGCTTCCAAGGTGACCTGGACGACAGGGAGGTTGTCAGAGATATAGTTTTCCCTCTGACGAGGGGCAGTATTTTGGACAGGTGGTCCAAGGCAATACTGAGGGTGGCATGGCGCAGGATACTGATTAAGTTCAGTTGACGATACAGTCTAAGAAATTTGGATTTGGAGTTCATTTATGAGCTAGGTCCCATCAGGCATCCAGACATTCTAAGACAGGTATTGCTCATTTCGGGAGATGGCTTTCTCCGCGAACTTGAGATATAGAGAGACATAGAAAGGAACACCAGAGCGGATCCACTCACTGAGGCTATTCCTCGAACGCAATAGTTTCGCAAACGAGCTTTGTGAGGCTGACCTGTAGAGGAGTTGGGTGTTCGGTATCACACGGGCTGTGAGTATGCGACATCGCAATAATTAGCCTTGAGTGCAAGTGGGAGATTGTTGGAGATAGTGCCCTCAGAGTCAATTATTGGATCACAGGCACGTGATTGCAATGATTGAGGGAGGACCTATCCCGGTACGACAGTCTTACTCGAGATGATAGTATGCTATCTGGTTTACCTTTATCATCGTGTACTGCTTTAGGTAACCTGACAGGTCGCTATTGCACGTAGATAGAGCCCCTAGGATTCTTGCTTGACTGCCAGCAGTATGAGGGCGATCATATAAGTGAGAGCTGGAGTCTATAAGCACATCCTTAAAAGGTCCCTAGTCGTGGGAGTTTCGAGACAGGGCATCGATACTCCAGAGTAGACTAGTGTATACAGTCGAGACCCCGACGAGGGGCGGTGGCCGGTCTCACAGGCCACTGGTGTCGGTTGGTTCACCTAAGATGTATACAGGTGCTCATTGGGTTATGAGTACACCGGACAGGACTCGCCGGGAACATGCTAGTTGGTCTTATACCTGACGTCAGATAGCAGTTCCCAGGTGACATGTGTACAGGTTAGTTCATTGACCTGGGGATCGTCATTTGTCTCGTGTGAGTTCCCACTGTGCTTTGATTACTACCCTACCATGGCTCAAAGGAGTCGTGCAAACAGGTTTTAGTTGGGTACAGTCCCGAGCCACATGGAGGCAGTGAGCGGATCTTCAGGGGTTCGTCTCTCCCGGTATTGGGGGTGAGGTCGCGCTGTGTCTAGGAGAGCCATTACACGAAGTCCTTGGCCAAGGCAGGGGATTTACTGGTAGGTATTCCAGTAGTATCTCAGGGTGTTCTGGGCTACACTCCGACACGACTTGTACTGCTTTTGGGGGTCTGACTTTTACCCACCCCCTAGGCCCGACATGCGATGCTCATAGACGAACGGACCGGACTGTACGGATATTGTCACTGACAGGCTCAGTAGGGTGTCAGGATGAGTTCGCTCATCGACGTCCCTTTTGGTCAATAGCTGGTGGCCCGTTACGTATTGGCTTATACCTCTGACGTGCTAGTGGTTAAATCCACAGCCATTGTATTGACGAGTCTTTAGAGTCCACCACACTTTCAGTTACTCAGCTTTCGGGCGAAACGCTGTAGAGGCCGTATGGAGATATAGCAGGGTCCGATCAGATACGTGCGGTATTGCACGGATCAGGATCGGACGTTTTGTACTAGAGGCCGTATAGATATATGGCAGGGTTCGATCAGATACGTGCGGTATTGCACGGATCAGGATCGAACGAATATTACTAGCCGGCTTTGGTTTAAGCCGGATCCTAGTTTAGTACAGTGTAGATTTGTCTCTTTGCATTTGTATCCGGTCGGAATACAGATGCGAGTGTGTATGCACAGTTTCGGGGTTTTCCTGTAATTTATTACGGGACCAGTTTTCTGGAGTTGCCAGTTTGCATTCCGTTCCGGCCGGTTTTCCTTTGTTCTTTCCCGGCCGGACTTTTCCGATGGAGGGTGTTATTTGCAAGTTTGCAAATAACACATTGTGGAGGGGTTTCATGCAAATGGTTTGATTATGATAGGATTAGAATCTTTCATCCATGCTTTTGCTTTAATGAGATTTGATGTGGATGTAAGTAATAAGCATGGTTCATGTTTGTTTGTGGTCACCTCTTGATTTCTCCTACCCTCACCTCCCTTCATGATTTATTCTTTCCCTCCACCATTTTCCATAAGGAATGGCCGGCCACAATTTGTGAAAATGAGAGAAATTTCCATTCTTTGGTAGCACACATTTCATCATCTCATTCATCTAGTTTTGGAAAAATGAAAGCACCATTTTTCCATAACCTTATTCCTCTATCAAGGCAACTACAAATCCCAAATGAGACAAGCATCATCTACACTACATTCTACAGCAAATCTTGGGCACGTCGACTAGCCAGCTTCGTGCCCGAGTTGCCTCGGTATTGAGGTGGGAGCCCGTAAAAGATACAGACGATGTGGTGCCCTTCCGGCAAGGAGGCGACGACCGGAGTTTCCGCGGGAGATCGGGACGACGACGAGAAGACCGGAGGACTCGGATCACTCGGTATATCTCTTCTCATCTTGTAGTTAGCTAGATATAGTTTAATGGCCCGATCCGGGTGTTTAGTGCGCGGTGGTGCCGGTTTGCAAAGTCCGCAAAATTAAAGTTTATCACCGTTTCCGCATTTGGCCGTCGGTTTGACGGCCGGGGCGCCGCCGTACACTTACAGGCTGGACCGTTGGTATTGTGGCATGAAGTGGGTGTTTTTTAAACTTATTTCAAGTGTTGAGATTTTCGGGAAAACTTGGGTGTTTGATTGTTTGATCAGAAAGTTTAACATTGTCTATTCATCTGGAATGTGCACAATATTTGGAATCAACAACATTTGAATATTATAAATCTAGCAGTTTAGTCTCACTTGATCGGTTACCACGGGATTTTGATGTGATCAAAAGTCCGTCGCAATCACATTGCGTACGCGGATACTCGCCGGTAAACTTAAAAGATAGCCACGCCCCATAGCCCCGACCAAGTGACTGTAGGAGAACCCCGTCACCGAAAGCATCCGTTCGGTTGCTCGCGGCAGCGGTGTTCCGCCTTAATGCACTTCGTCGACGGTATCGGGGGTGCGTCCGTCTACTAAAGTTTGTGACGAGCATTCGTTCTGGATGTTGGGAATCTTGTTGAATTGCCCGACTTGATATTGAAAAGTGTTTTCGATAGTGAGACTAAATGCAGGGTTTATAATTGTTAGGCATGCGATGTCTAAAGAATTCATTTGGTTAGGCATGCGTTGTCTATGCAGGTTGCAGATTCCAATTGTTGTAGTTTTACACTTTCTTTTCTGCGACAGTAAGTGTAATATGTGATATCGCCGGTTTCGTTGCTATATGTCAACGACAATTGGGATGGGCATATTTACTTACGTTGATGACATGTGATGTTATGTGTTGCTGGATATGTTATATTGGATCGTCGTGTTTGAATAGCCGGTTTTTTTTTTATGTGAGATGAGTGTTTTTCATTTTCATTCATGTAAAAAAACCTGTATGTAATATTCTTTTATTGGGACACTTCCGGGTTGAGGATGATGTCACCATTGTATATTATTTAGTTTTTCGCATTAGGATAGACCCAAGGAGGGGAGCACAAGTAACCAGGTTCTAGAGTCCAGTGGGAGACCATTTCGAGGAGTCGAGTCCGGGTCTCCTAACTCTAGATTTGGTAGGGTTGCTTGCCGCTCTCGTAGGGGTCTAGGGGTATGGGATTGGCTATTCATCAGGACCGTGGAATCCGTGTTTTATACAGGCTCAAAATAAAACATGGACGTCCTAGTATTCCAATATTTCATATGATATTTTCTGCTGCGTTATCTGTGATGTGATCATGTGATTTGTTCAGATGGATACTGTATATACTATATATGATATATTATATAAACGTGGCTTATGTTTTACACCCGCACTAGCCCTGCCCCGCTCTGCCGTTAGTTACCTAACCTAACGGTGCAGACGGGACATCGAGGCGAATGCGGATGGCATAAGCGTACGTTGTATTTATCTGTGATGTTTAGGTTGAATTAATTGATGGGACATTCATTAATGAGATTAATGAAAGAAAATAAACCTAAAAGATGTTGTGGAATCGAATTTTCAAAAACAGGTACCTACAGTTCTTGCTTTGCATCGCGGTGTTCCTTGTAGAACATCCTCCACCTTATTCGATAAGGAAAGGGCCGAGATCCCTTCACTGGGAGTGACCCCTTTAGCAATAACTGGCAGATGCTATAACTCTCGGTCTGTCTTTTGATTGCTTCTATAGTTTTTTGCTTTGCACAGCGGTATATATGATATATCTTGCACCATATTCGATGAGGAAAGGGCCGACGATCCCTTCACCGGGAGTGACCCCTTTAGCAAAACTAGAAGAGCCTAAAAAACACTCCATTTAAAAACCATTTGATTCCGCAACGAGATCAAGTTCAAAGCGTTAAAGGTATTCTTAAAAACCATCCGCAACCCTCCGTCATTTTAGGAAGTAGAGTACTTAGTATTCGTGCTGTGATTGTTGACCATAGTCAAGGCACAGTGTACGGTAGCTAAGTGATGTCTTCCTACACCGCATATGATACGATTAGTTAAGACAGTCATGTGGCTTTGTTGACCTTAGCCAAGGGTCATGTGGGTGGGTCTAATTAATCACGAAATGACGGGTAAAACTTGACTAGTGCTTATGATTTGTTGACCTTAGCCAAGTTCATAGGTGCTAGGGGCAAAAACCTTTATCGGGAGTTTCAAGTGTTGAAACTTGCAATGAGATTGCATACTTTCTATATGATAGTTGGATCCCGATACCCACTGCGAGTAATTGTTACTCCTGGGAGGGTTTTGCACTTTGCAATTAGCCGATCAAGTAGGTTCCTAGAAAGGTGTCAACAGGGTTACGCCCATGGGAAAACGAGGTTTACTTTAATTAGGTCCGTGCAAAAGCACGGGGAACCGCCCTC
This sequence comes from Agapanthus africanus, assembly GCA_030015575.1. Taxonomy (NCBI): domain Eukaryota; kingdom Viridiplantae; phylum Streptophyta; class Magnoliopsida; order Asparagales; family Amaryllidaceae; genus Agapanthus; species Agapanthus africanus. The sequence continues at coordinate 634,216,900 of CM057338.1, forward strand.
AAAGTACCGGCACTGGCTTGGCTGAAAGATTGGCGAACTTGTAGAGTGTAATTAATCCCGGCTAGTCTTTCCTTTTAAAGTTTGAAGGAAGATTTGATAAAAACAGTGGGAGCCATCCTGATTAGATAAAATATATAACCAATCTAATCTTGCAAGAGCGCACGCAGAGTGTTTTCTTCTCTCTCCCTACAGGTAGAGACCATGTCACGCCTTAATCAAGATAATAATATGGATGTATTGACCCCGCTTGTTATACTGAGCTGGGGAACGTTGGTCCCGCTCCAACTTATAATTGTTATAAGACCGAGCAGGAAATATGTTAGTGTATATGCCCTAGAGGCCATTACTGTATCATACTAGTTTGTATATTACTTGATGGAAGCTTGGGATATTCACAGTTGTATATACAATCTTGCTCGAAATGGTAGTATGCTACTTGGTTTGTCTCTACTTCAATATGTGCATGTGTTTCTTTTAGCATATCGCTTATATACATATTAGTAGAGCCCTTAAGATCTTTGCTTGATTACCAGTGTTGTGATGGCGCTCACACTCGTGGGGGCTGGGTAATCCATAAGCACATCCTTATACAGGTCCCTGGTCGTTGGACTATCGAGACAGGGCATCGATACTCCGGAGTAGACTAGCGCATGCACTTCTCATCCCAGCGTGGGAGACGGTCTGTCCCACAGCCGTCAGTACGTCGTACTTGAGATAGTATGCGGGTGCTCGTTAGGTTACGAGTACACTAGACAGTACTCGTCGGGAACTGTTGGTTGGTATTATACCTATCGTCAGTTATCAGTTCCCAGGTGACATGAGTACAGCTTAGTCCGCTGACTTGACACTGTCACTTCGCCTCGAGTGTGTTCCCACTGCACTTTGATTACTACCCTACCACGGCTCAAAGGAGTCGTGCAAACAGGTAGTTTTTGGGTGCAGTCCCGAAGCACTTGGAGGCAGTGACGGTTAGATAGGATTCATCTCTCCCGGTTTTGGGGGTTGACATCGCGCTGTGTCCAGGAGAGCCATTACACGAGTAGTCCCTGGCCAGGGTAGGTTTCCAGTGTTATCTCACGGTGTTCTGGGCTACACTCCGACACGACTTGTACCGCTATTAAGAGACTGACGTTGTCCGCCCCCTAGGCCCGCCATGCGATGTATCAGACGAATAGACCGGACTGTACGGAGACTGTCACATACAGGCTCAGTAGGAGTTCGGATGCGGTTACTTCGTCAGTCTTCTTATCGGCATCTACCAGGGGACGGTTACGTACAGCTAGTGCCGCTTGCGGTCTGTGGTTAAACCCACTGCCAGCGTAGTGTCGAGTCTTTAGAGTCCCACACAGAGAGCTATTCGCCTTTAGGCAAAATGAGTAGAGGTCGCATGGTTTTGCGACAGGGTTCGTTTACATCCGCGCACTTGTGCACGTTTGCTGTCCGGACAGCTTATACTAGCGGGCTTTGGTTTAAGCCAGATCCTAGTATATGATTTGGGATTGGTTTTATCTCTTTGTATTCGTGTTCCTCGGATCACGAATACGGGTGCGTATGCACAGTTGCTTGAGACAGAGGGAGAGGACTTTGATTAGGGTTAATGACCATTGTCATTTTATTAACCCTAATGCTTATGTGTCTATTATGGTTAATTGATATTAGTTTAATATAATTGTGCATGGTTATGGTTACTGACCATTTGACATTCTTGACTTGTTGACCTAGGTTGACACTTTGACCATCATCATTTCATTTGGAAGATGCTCTTTGATCCTTGCAATTTGCATTAAAAATGAAATGATAATGGTCATGTCTTGATTAAGCCATGACAATTATCTCACTAATTATCAATTCATAATAATTCACACATATATGTGAGAATGCTTCTTTTTTCTCTCATTCTATCATATAGTTTCTCTCTCTTGCTCTTCCTCTTCCTCAAGCTTTCCCCTCTCATGTGTTGAGAAACACTTGAGCTTGAGAAAAACCATTCCATAGTAATCTCTACTCTCATCTAGGGTTCTAGGATTAGCACTTCTAGCACCCTAGTTACTTCTAGCTTGAAGTTGAAGCCAAAGGTTGAGGCTTTCGGGTGGATCCTTCTTCGACGTGAGAAGACGACAAAGGTGATCCCTTTCTACTACTCCAAGGAGCAAGGAGAGAAGGACTTAAAGCCCTAGGTATAACCATTCTACCCTTTAGCTAGTTTCTAGTTAGCTTTAGCTAGTTTATGTTTAGCAAAGATCCTCCTTTGTCTAGTCCATGTTGTCTAGCATGATAAAAATCCGATTTTTATTCCGTTTTTCGCCTCCCCGCAAGCACCGGGGTGGGCAACGTGGACTTACAGTGGTATCAGAGCGTAACTAAACATAAACTAGCTAGGTAGTAAAGTGTATGGAAGTTCAATCGGAAGAAATCACAAAACTAAAAACGCAAAACCCTAAGTTTCTGTTAAAATTTTTTCTGCTCTAAAATTAAAAAGTCATACTCCAAAAATCATCTCAGGGTTTTGTGAAGAAGCCCACCAAAAACGGTCGAGTGATCCCTTCAAAGCGCCGCGGTTCCGCAGCAATGGGAATACTTTTGCCGCGGAACCGCCGCCGTTTTGACTCGGATCATGACCGAGTTTGGTGCAGTGTTTTTAGGTTGTGGTTTTAGGATTTTTAAGATGGTTTATATCAGCCCAGATTTTCCAGAAAAGAAATTTGTATTTGGGGGCCTATAAATCCGTATTTTTGATCGAACTTCACTATACTTTGACTAATCGGTTATATCTGTGATGTTTTTATGTATTGAACGTCGGCTAATCGCTATATGTCGATTAGTGGGGGTTATACATATCTGTGATCTGTGTTTGATGATGGTATGTGTATATGAATGCGTTGGATTGTCGCGGGTGAATAGCCGGGGTGGATGTGAGATGAGTGTTTCTTTTTCTTTCATTCATTGTAATATGTAAATTGATGTAATATTATTTGTATGGCCGCACAACCGGGTCGGGGTTGTAGCCGTCATTGTATAATTCTTTTTACTGTTTTTGCTCCTAGGATAGACCCATGGAGGGGGTGCACAAACTACCGAGTATCTCGAAGTGCCGAGGTGGCCTTCTCACGGTGTTGAGGGAGGTTGCTTCGCTTCGGGTACTTGGCGGGTAGTTTGCCGCACCCGTGGGGGTCTTGGGTGGGGTATTTGGCTATTCACCGCGACCATGTAATCCGCTTTTCGTTGCAGGCTCGAACGGATTGTGGATTCCTAGTATATCCAATGTATTCATCTGTGATCTGTAATGTCTATCATTGCTATATATTTATATACTATAACTATTTAGGCATTGCTTATGTTTTACAGCCGCGCTAGCCCAGCCCCCGCTCTGTCGTTAGTTAAGTAACCTAACGGGTTATGACGGGGCCCCGTGGCGAATGCGAATGGCATAAGCATACGTCATATTTTGGTTTTTTTTGCAATGGTTGGATTAAATGATGGGACGCATTAAAAGAACTAATGCAAGAAAATAAACCAAGTAAAAGTCGATTGGAACACTTTGAAAACCACTCGGTTCTTTTCAAATCTAAACTTTTAAACGCGGAGCTTGAACCACTCCTTTTAAAAGCTATCTCGTTCCATCGATTATATCAAGTTCACTACGTTCACGGTTTCGCCAAAACCATTCGTAGCCCTCCGTCATTCTACATGAATGGTCAAAAAGTATTCAAGCTATGTATTTTGGCCAAAGTCAAGGCATAATGATTGGTAGCTATTGGGTATTCATGTGCAGCATAGATAGATGCGTTGGTTTGGGACAGTCGTGCTGCCATTTTGGCCAAAGTCAAGGGTCGGTACGGGTGGGTCCAAATTAACCAAGAGAATGACAAGTAGAACTTGACATGTGACTTATGATATTTTGGCCAAAGTCAAGGTCATAAGAGCATGGGGCAAAAATCCACATCGGGAGTTTCATAAGCACTGAAACTTGCTAGCGCTGCATACCATTTGGAGTGTGATGATTCTGGTAGGATTCCTTCGGTTTTATCACGCGATGATATTTGGATCCCGATCCTACTATGAGTATATGCTACTCCTCGGGAAAACTCTCACTTAACGATCAATGCTATAAACCTAGTAGGTGTCTAGAAAGGTGTTAGCGGGGCTACGCTCACAGGGAAAAGAGGTTACTCAATTAAGGAACTTCGCGAAAGCGTTGGAAAACCTCCCTCGAAGTACCGACACTGGCCTGGCTGAACGGTTTAGCAAGCATTGTATGGTGAGATTGATCCCGACTAATCCATTCTTTACGGTTTGAGAAGGGATTCGAGAGACAGTGGGAGCCATCCTGTTTAGACAAACTAAAAACCACTCTAAACTTGCAAGAGCATTATGCTAAAGTGTTTCTTTTCTCTCTCCTAATTGCAGCGACCATTCAAGATGACCGGACTTAAGTTATTACTAGATAAAAACATACTGATAGGGCCAAACTACAAAGATTGGCTCAGGAATGTCAAGATAGCAATCACTTACAACAAGTTAGGGTATCTCCTTACCACCAAAGCTCTCCTTGTCCCAGGTCCCAAAACCAGTGTCGCGGATAGGGAAATCCGTAAGACATGGGAAATAGATTACGCGAAGGCCAAATGCCTCGTACTTTCCTCGATGGACAACGAACATCAGAGGAGGCACGAGAATATGGACCTAGAGTCCATGTTTCTTCATACAAAAGAACTGTATGGAGAGCAGTCTCGTATCGCCAGATACGAAGTGTTGAAGAAGTTGTTTTCGACAAGGTTGGCTGTCAGATCATCGGTAGCGGAACACATGCTTAAGATGATTGGCTACATAGAGGAGCTCGTGGAACTTGGGACTACGTTGGAGAATGAGCTCTATACGGACTTGATTCTCCAGTCCCTTCCTTCCACTTACGCCCAGTTCATCCTGAACTTCAACTTATAGGAAAAGGAAGTTGAACTTTCAGAGCTCCTCAACATGCTGAGGAGTGCAGAGGGCACCCTACAGAAAAGTAGGGAGACATCCACTTTGTTTGTAGGAGGATCATCCTCTTCTAGGTCCAGGGCGAAAGCCAAGGGCAAGAAGAAGAAAACCCCCACCAAACCAAGAGGCAGTGTCAGTAAAGTGGATACGAAGGTAAAAGGAAAGGCAAAAGCAACAAAGGTAGCGGGGAAGCTTGTGGGGAAAGAAGAGTGCTTTTACTGTCACAAAAGTGGTCACTGGAAACAGGATTGCAAGGCTTGGAAGGCCAGAACCCAGGATCTGGAGCGAGTTGCGGCTTCAGCTTCAGGTGTGTATGTTATTGAAAACTGTCTATCAATAAACTCTACATCCTGGGTATTAGATACCGGATCAGGATCTCATATCTGTAATTCTTTGCAGGCGTTGAGAAAGCGTAGAGTTTTGAAGGCAGGTGACCTGACCCTCAGAGTTGCAAATGGAGCTAGCATGGATGCTGAGGCCGTAGGGGACTATCACCTGGGATTGTCTGATGGACACTTTTTGGTTTTGCGTAGTTGTTATTATGTACCAAATGCAACCTGTAATATCATTTCTGTATCTTTATTATCTAAAGAAGGTTATGAATTTGCATTTGTAAGTAATGTAGTGAACATTCACCTTAATCAAGTTTTGATTGGGTCAGGTACATTAAACAACGGTATATACGTATTGAACCAACCACAGATTTTCAATGTCTAGAATACACACAAAAGAAAGTCTCCAGAAATCAATAAAACTTTCTTATGGCATTGTAGACTGGGTCACATCAATGAGAGAAGGTTAACTAAGTTACATACAGAAGGATATTTGGATCCGTTCGAATATCAATCGTATGCAACTTGTCAATCCTGTCTCAAAGGAAAGATGACAAAGACTCCGTTTACTGGACACGGAGTAAGAGCGAGCGAGCTCTTGGGACTCGTACACAGCGACGCGTGCGGTCCAATGTCTACACATGCACGAAACGGTTATTCTTACTTCATTACTTTTACGGATGACTTTTCAAGGTACGGTTATGTCTTCTTAATGAAACATAAATCCGAGGCTTTTGAAAAATTCTAGGAATATAAGAATGAAGTAGAAAAACAAACAGGCAAAAGTATCAAGGCACTGAGATCTGATCGAGGTGGTGAATACTTGAGTGCCGAGTTCCTGGGTTACTTAAAAGAGAATGGAATTCTCTCTCAGCTTAGTCCTCTATACACTCCGCAACATAACGGTGTATCGGAGAGACGGAACCGAACCCTATTGGATATGGTACGGTCCATGATGAGTAACGCTGAGTTGCCGCGATCGTTCTGGGGATATGCTCTAGTATCAGCTGCATACCTTTTGAACCGAGTTCCAACTAAGACTGTGCCTACTACACCATATCAGATGTGGTGTGGGAAGAGACCCTATATTAATCACATTAAGACATGGGGATGTCCAGCTTTTGTAAAAAAGCAGCATGCGGACAAGCTCGAGGCACGCTCAGTACAGTGCATGTTTGTGGGATATCCAAAGAACTCCAAGGGATATTTCTTCTATTGCGAAGAGGAACAAAAGGTTTTTGTTTCTCGCCATGCCTACTTTCTAGAACACCAGTTCATAGAAAAAGAAATAAGTTAGAGCGCAGTAGAACTGGAAGAAATTCCAGAACCACAAGCTATTACTGAAAGCTTAGTAGAACCAGAGGGTTCGAAAGATCAGGACATTCCCATGCCACTCCGCAGGAGTAGTAGGCTGTCTCATCCGCCCGAGAGATACTACGGTTTTCTCATTGACGGGGATAGAGAGGATTGCATCATAGATTGTGATGAGCCTACTAGCTTCCAGCAAGCCATTCAGAGCGTCGACCCGGTAAAATGGCTGGATGCAATGCGGGCCGAAATGGAGTCCATGTACACCAACAAAGTATGGACGTTGGACATTGCTCCAGATGGGGTAAAACCCGTAGGATGCAAGTGGATCTTCAAAAGGAAGATTGGTGCAGATGGACAGGTTGAGACCTATAAAGCTAGACTGGTTGCAAAGGGTTTTCGTCAGCGACCTGGTTTGGACTATGACGAAACCTTTTCTCCAGTAGCTATGCTGAAATCCATTCGGATCCTTCTTGCCATTGCTGCCTTCCACGATTATGAAATTTGGCAGATGGACGTAAAAACCGCTTTTCTAAATGGACATTTAGAGGAGTGTGTCTATATGGACCAGCGAGAGGGTTTCATTCAGAGTGGGAGCAGCGGAAAGGTGTGCAAGTTGCTTAAGTCCATTTATGGACTAAAGCAGGCATCGCGAAGTTGGAACATCTGTTTTGATGAGACGGTCAAGAAATTTGGCTTTATCAAAAATCCAGATGAACCATGCATCTAATGTAGATTTGTAGCGAGAACTGTAGTATTCCTCGTTTTATACATGGATGACATTCTCTTAATAGGAATTGACGTTCCTATGCTACAATCTGTCAAGGGGTTCTTGTCACACAGGTTCTCCATGAAAGACCTGGGTGATGCCTCATACATTCTGGGGATCCGGATCTACCGTGACAGATCCAAGAGGATTTTAGGACTATCACAGTCCAGGTACATCGACACCAAGATTCAGTATGGAAGATTCCAAGCGCGGTAATCTACCGGCTTGTCACGGGATTACCCTCTCCAAAGAGATGTCTCCCAAGACTGATTTGGAGAGGGATCGCATGTCTATTATACCCTACGCTTCTGCGGTAGGCTCTATAATGTATGCGATGTTGTGTACCAGACCAGATGTGGCTTATGCAATGAGTGTGGTAAGCAGGTATCAGTCAAACCCTGTGGCGAAACATTGGATAGCGGTAAAGAACATTCTCAAGTACCTGAGAAGGACTAAGGAGATGTTCTTGGTGTATGGCGGAAAAGACCTCCAGATTGAGGCCTTTGCTGACTCCAGCTTCCAAAGTGACAAGGATGATTCCAAGTCCATGTCGGGTTTTGTCTTTACCCTCAATGGAGGGGCGGTATGTTGGAAGAGCTCCAAACAGGAAACCGTTGCTGACTCGACTATGGAAGCGGAATACATCGCTGCATCTGATGCCGGAAAAGAAGCTGTCCGGATGAGGAAGTTCTTGAAAGAACTTCAGGTGGTTCCGTCCATTGTTGACCCAATACCTCTGTATTGCGACAACAACGGGGCTATAGCTTTAGCGAAGGAACCCAGGTCCCATCAGAAATCCAGACACATCTTGAGGCGGTATCACCTGATCAGGGAGATCGTGGATCGCCAGGAGATCGAGGTTCGGAGGGTTGCTTCAGAAGATAACACTGCAGATCCATTCACCAAGGCCTTGCCCCAGATTCAGTTCGAGCGGCTGATCGAGATGATAGGTCTTCGATACGCCAGTACATGGCCTTAGTGCAAGTGGGAGATTGTTAGTGTATATGCCCTAGAGGCCATTACTGTATCATACTAGTTTGTATATTACTTGATGGAAGCTTGGGATATTCACAGTTGTATATACAATCTTGCTCGAAATGGTAGTATGCTACTTGGTTTGTCTCTACTTCAATATGTGCATGTGTTTCTTTTAGCATATCGCTTATATACATATTAGTAGAGCCCTTAGGATCTTTGCTTGATTACCAGTGTTGTGATGGCGCTCACACTCGTGGGGGCTGGGTAATCCATAAGCACATCCTTATACAGGTCCCTGGTCGTTCAACTATCGAGACAGGGCATCGATACTCCGGAGTAGACTAGCGCATGCGCTTCTCATCCCAGCATGGGAGACGGTCTGTCCCACAGCCGTCAGTACGTCGTACTTGAGATAGTATGCAGGTGCTCGTTAGGTTACGAGTACACTGGACAGGACTCGTCGTGAACTGTTGGTTGGTATTATACCTATCGTCAGTTATCAGTTCCCAGTTGACATGAGTATAGCTTAGTCCGCTGACTTGACACTGTCACTTCGCCTCGAGTGTGTTCCCACTACACTTTGATTACTACCCGACCACGGCTCAAAGGAGTCGTGTAAACAGGTAGTTTTTGGGTGCAGTCCCGAAGCACTTGGAGGCAGTGATGGTTAGACAGGATTCGTCTCTTCCGGTATTGGGGGTTGACATCGCGCTGTGTCCAGGAGAGCCATTACACGAGTAGTCCCTGGCCAGGGCAAGCGAGATATACAGGTAGGTTTCCAGTGTTATCTCAGGGTGTTCTGGGCTACACTCCGACACGACTTGTACCGCTATTACGGGACTGACGTTCTCCGCCCCCCTAGGCCCGCCAAGCGATGTATCAGACGAACAGACCGGACTGTAAGGAGACTGTCACATACAGGCTCAGTAGGAGTTCAGATGGGGTTACCACATCAGTCTTCTTATCGGCATCTACCTGGGGACCGTTACGTATAGCTAGTGCCGCTTGCGGTCTGTGGTTAAACCCACTGCCAGCGTAGTGTCGAGTCTTTAGAGTCCCACACAGAGAGCTATTCGCCTTTAGGCAAAATGAGTAGAGGTCGCATGGTTTTGCGACAGGGTTCGTTCACATCCGCGCACTTGTGCACGTTTGCTGTCCGGACAGCTTATACTAGCGGGCTTTGGTTTAAGCCTGATCCTAGTATATGATTTGGTATTGGTTTTATCTCTTTGTATTCGTGTTCCTTGGATCACGAATACGGGTGCATATCCACAGTTGCTTGAGACAGAGGGAGAGGACTTTGATTAGGGTTAATGACCATTGTCATTTTATTAACCCTAATGCTTATGTGTGTATTATGGTTAATTGATATTAGTTTAATATAATTGTGCATGGTTATGGTTGTTGACCATTTGGCATTCTTGACTTGTTGACCTCGGTTGACACTTTAACCATCATCATTTCATTTGGAAGATGCTCTTTGATCCTTGCAATTTGCATTAAAAATGAAATGATAATGGTCATGTCTTGATTAAGCCATGACAATTATCTCACTAATTATCAATTCACAATAATTCACACATATATGTGAGAATGCTTCTTTTTTCTCTCATTCTATCATATAGTTTCTCTCTCTTGCTCTTCCTCTTCCTCAAGCTCTCCCTTCTCATGTGTTGAGAAACACTTGAGCTTGAGAAAAACCATTCCATAGTAATCTCTACTCTCATCTAGGGTTCTAGGATTAGCACTTCTAGCACCCTAGTTACTTCTAGCTTGAAGTTGAAGCTAAAGGTTGAGGCTTTCGGGTGGATCCTTCTTCGACGTGAGAATATGACAAAGGTGATACCTTTCTTCTACTCCAAGGAGCAAGGAGAGAAGGACTTAAAGCCCTAGGTATAACCATTCTACCCTTTAGCTAGTTTCTAGTTAGCTTTAGCTAGTTTATGTTTAGCAAAGATCCTCCTTTGTCCAGTCCATGTTGTCTAGCATAATAAAAATCCGATTTTTATTCCGTTTTCCGCCTCCCCACAAGCACCGGGGTGGGCAACGTGGACTTACAAAATAGGGGAATACCAGGATTCCCATGCCACCCAAATGAAGAAAGTGCATAAGATGCATCTCCTTCGGGTGTGTTCATTACAAAGAACGGTTTCTCTGTATTCTCTGCGTCCTGGGTATGAGATACCGGATCAGGATCCCACATATGTAATCTGTTACATGGGCTACAGAAAGGTAGATAACTGAGAACGGGTGATAAGTTTCATGAGACAGAAAACGGTACAAGTGTTGCAGCCAAATCTGTTGGTCACTATCACCCTCTATTTCCAAATGCATTGATTCTGAACAAATATTATTAGATACTGAACCTGATATACAACATCATATCAGTCTCTTTATTTACTAAAGAAGGATATAATTTTGTATTGTTGGATAATGTTTTGAACATTTTGTTGGAGATAGTGCCCTCAGAGTCAATTATTGGATCACAGGCAAGTGATTGCAATGATTGAGGGAGGACATATCCCGGTACGACAGTCTTACTCGAGATGATAGTATGCTATCTGGTTTACCTTTATCATCGTGTACTGTTTCAGGTGACCTTACAGGTCGCTATTACACGTTGATAGAGCCCCTAGGATTCTTGCTTGACTGCCAGCAGTATGAGGGCGATCATATAAGTGGGAGCTGGTAGTCTATAAGCACATCCTTAAATAGTCCCTAGTCGTGGGAGTTTCGAGACAGGGCATCGATTCTCCAGAGTAGACTAGTGTATACAGTCGAGACCCCGACGAGGGGCGGTGGCCGGTCTCACAAGCCACTGGTGTCAGTTGGTTCACCTAAGTTGTATACAGGTGCTCATTGGGTTATGAGTACACCGGACATGACTCGCCGGGAACATGCTAGTTGGTCTTATACCTGACGTCAGATAGCAGTTCCCTGGTGACATGTATACAGGTTAGTTCATCGACCTGAGATCGTCATTTGTCTCGTGTGAGTTCCCACTGTGCTTTGATTACTACCCTACCACGGCTCAAAGGAGTCGTGCAAACAGGTTTTAGTTGGGTACAGTCCCGAGCCACATGGAGGCAGTGAGCGGATCTTCACGGGTTCGTCTCTCCCGGTATTGGGGGTGAGGTCGCGCTGTGTCTAGGAGAGCCATTACACGAAGTCCTTGGCCAAGGCAGGAGATTTACTGGTAGGTATTCCAGTAGTATCTCAGTGTGTTCTGGGCTACACTCCGACACGACTTGTACCGCTTTTGGGGGTCTGACTTTTACCAACCCCCTAGGCCCGCCATGCGATGCTCATAGACGAACGGACCGGACTGTACGGATATTGTCACTGACAGGCTCAGTAGGGTGTCAGGATGAGTACTCTCATCGACGTCCCTTTTGGTCAATAGCTGGTAGCCCGTTACGTATTGGCTTATACCTCTGACGAGCTAGTAGTTAAATCCACAGCCATAGTATTGACGAGTCTTTAGAGTCCACCACACTTTCAGTTACTCAAGCTTTCGGGCGAATCGCTGTAGAGGCCGTATGGAGATATGGCAGGGTCCGATCAGATACGTGCGGTATTGCACGGATCAGGATCGGACGGTTAGTACTAGAGGCCGTATAGATATATGGCAAGGTTCGATCGGATACGTGCGGTATTGCACGGATCAGGATCGAACGGATATTACTAGCCGGCTTTGGTTTAAGCCGGATCCTAGTTTAGTACAGTGTAGATTTTGTCTCATTGCATTTGTATCCGGTCGGAATACAGATGCGGGTGTGTATGCACAGTTTAGGGGTTTTCCTGTAATTTATTACGGGACCAGTTTTCTGGAGTTGCCAGTTTGGATTCCGTTCCGGCCGGTTTTCCTTTGTTCTTTCCCGGCCGGACTTTTCCGATGGAGGGGGTTATTTGCAATTGTGCAAATAACATTTGTGGAGGGGGTTTCTTGCTAATGTTTTCATTATGATAGGATAAGCATCCTTGCTTTTTCATGATGGTTTTTGCATTAATGAGATTTGAAAGGGTATGGTTTTGATGTGAATTAAGTTATGGTTGATGTTTGTTTATGGTCACCTCTTCTCATCTCCTACCATCACCTCCCTCTTGGATTATGTTTTCTCTCCACCACCATTTCCCACAAGATATGGCCGGCCACAATTTTGAGGGAGTGAGAGAGAGAGTTTCATTTTGTAAGCTTGTGGCATTTTATCTTCATCTCAATTTCCTTGCATGAAAAATGAAAGCACCATTTTTCTTGACCTCATTCCTCCATCTACAAAGGCAATAAAATCCCAAATAAGACACAACCCTAGACATTCTACAGCAAATCTTGGGCATGTCGACTTGCCAGCTTCATGCCCGAGTTGCCTCGGTATAAAGGCGGGAGCCCGTAAAAGAAACAGGCGATGTGGTGCCCTTCCAGCGAGGAGGCCACGACCGGAGTTTCCGCGAGAGATCGGGACGACGACGAGAAGACCGGAGGACTCGGATCACTCGGTATATCTCTTCCCATCTTGTTACTTTGCTAGATCTAGTTTAATGGCCCGATCCGGGGTTTAGTGCGCGGTGGTGCCGGTTTGCTAAGTTCGCAAAATTAAAGTTTATCACCGCTTCCGCATTTGGCCGTCGGATTGACGGCCGGGGCGCCGCCGTGCACTTACAGTGGTATCAGAGCCTCGCCATTAACTTCGTCTAGCTTTGTTTGATGTGTTTGCATTTCCGATCGACCGAAATTCCAAAAACCCGCGTTTTTCTTTACATCAGTTTTCTGTCGAAATTTTTTGATGTCCAAAAATTTTTCAGGTTGTCTCAGAATGATGTGCAGGGAGTTCTAAGAACACTGGAAAAATTCGACAACACGATCCCTCCGTACGACCGCGGAACCGCGGCCATTACCACTCTGGAGGCCGCGGATCCGCCGCATGAATGAGGGATCATGTCATCATTTTTTTGTAGTGGGCTTGTGGGCTAATTTTAGGGGTTTTGGAATATTAATATTGGGCCCAGATTTTCTGTGAGTGCTACAGTATTGCTTGGGGGCCCACTTGTTAATTTTTAATCGATCGGATATTTTAAACACATTTTTTCACAGTATTTACATTATATCTGCGACCGTGAATGTCACTCGATCGGTAAATCCGGTCTAACTGCTATAGCCCGGTTAGACGGATTTGCGAACGTGACTTTCACGTTGATGTTCTGTGTTTTGCTGTGATGTTGCGGATCGGTCGTGGGGATAGCCTGGATGCAATGCTAGTACAGTGTTGTTGTATTATGTACATTTGATATTGCGGGGCGAGCGTCCGACATGTGGACTGCCGTCACTGCCTGTTTGTATTATTCTTTTGGGGCACGACCAGGTTGCGGTCGATGTACCCGGTGTATGTATATTTTACTTTCTGTACTAGGGTTACCCCGCGGAGGGGTGCACGGATAGCCGAGTTCTGGAGGGCAACAAGCCCGCATCTCATGGCATTGGGACGGAGGGGGCCTCGTTCTAGAATTGGCGGGCTATTCGCCGCACTCGTAGGGGGTACAGGTTGACCCAGGAGGGATGCCCAAGTTGCCGGATTCCGTGAAGTGCTGGGTGGTCCATTCACGGCGCTGAAGGGGGCTGCCTCGCTTCAGGTTTTGGCGGGTAACTTGCCGCGCCCGTAGGGGTCTAGGATTTCATTGCACAGGCTATCCACACGACCAGGGGAACGTCGGGTTTCAGCAGTGGCTCTGTGAAACCCGGGGATCCCAGATATCTGTATTGTTCTGTGATGCTGTACATTTCTGTGATGTTGCATTTTATTCACGCCTTGAGCGAAATATAATATATTGGTATATATATTAGTAGATGTTGTATATGTTTTTCATCCGCGCTAGTCCAGTCCCCGCTCTGCCGTTAGTTAGCTAACCTAACGGGTGATGACGGGACCCAGTGGCGAATGCGGATGGCATATACGTACGTCAGTATATTTTCGTTCTTTGTGGTGTGATCAATTGATGGGACTGCATTGATTCGGATCAATGCAAGTTAAAACAAACCTATTCTGATGTTGTTGGAACACTTTTCAAAAAGCTGTTATTGCAAGGACGTTCACTTTTGTTTTGCATCGTGGTATTCATTTGGAATATCCTGCTCCTCAATCGACGAGGCAAGGGCCGAGATCCCTTCAGTGGGAGTGACCCCTTGGACAGAAGTTTGCGTCAGGGCATTAATTTCACTATAGCCGATTACTTTTGCTTTGCATCGTGGTATTCATTTGGAATATCCTGCACCCCATTCTACGGGGAAAGAGCCGAGATCCCTTCACCGGGAGTGACCTCTTTAGTAAAGGTTTTCGTCACTATATTTTCTAAAAAGCTATCCGTTCCTTCAACGATATCAAGTTCATTACGTTAAAAGTTTTCGCCAGAAACCATTCGTAGCCCTCCGTCATTTCATATGGATAGTCAATAGTATTCAAGCTGTGTATGTTGGCCAAAGTCAAGGCACAGTGTTTGGTAGCTGTTGGGTATTCATATGTAGGATAGATAGATGCGTTGGTTTGGGACAGCCGTACTGCCATTTTGGACAATGTCAAGGGTAGGTACGGGTGGATTCAAATTAACCTGGAGAATGACGGGTTGAACTTGACATGTGACTTATGATATGTTGGCCAAAGTCAAGGTCATAAGAGCATGGGGTAAAAATCACATCGGGAGTTTCAAAAGAACTGAAACTTGCCAGATATGCGCATACCTTCTGGAGTGTGATAGCGTGAGCGGATTCCGTCACGTTATCATGCGATGATAGTTGGATCCCGATTCCCACTGATGAGTTGGTTTACTCCTCGGGTGACCCCGACTAATTCTTCTTTCAGGTTTGGAGGAGAATTTGAGGTACAGTGGGAGGTTTCCAGATTAGATAAATTGGTAACCATTCTGATCTAGGTTAGAGTGCACGCTGAGTGTTTCTTTTCTCTCTCTCTCTGGCAGCGACCATTGACCCGACCCTAAGATTATGACTCAGTGACCAAGTTGACCGAACCTTCTTAACACTGGCTTTTGGATTGTCAGAGTTGCAGACCTCATTGCCACTCCTACTTTTACCCTTTTCTCCAGGACACCCCGTATTACTACGAACGTCCACTTCCATTGGACAAAACCATCGTATGGTTAGATACGAACTCGAAGGAATTCGAGGATGGTTTCCGGTCCTGGAGAAAACGGATAGGATTATTCAGTTGTCTTTTCCTTTTTGCCTTCTCTCAAGTTACGAGTACTCCTTAGTTTAGGAGATAGTACACCTATTACGCAAATTGGATAGTCTTCTTCCAAACCTTAGGCTAGTGCCGAACAGTGGGGAACGAAGAAAACCAATTAGCATAATGATGGTGTGCAGAAGGTATTAAGATTAAGACAAAGCAAGGGATTAGTAAGAGGGCAAAGTAAATTGCGACTGATATTCACGACCAAACCAAGTATTTCTTCGCCAATCCTAAATAACCTTTGTATTTCTCCAGGACACTCCGTATCACTACGAAGATCCACAGTTTATTGGATACTCCATCGTATGGTTATATACGAACTCGAAAGGAACTTGTTCCAGTTCGGGGATGGATTCTGGTCCAGGAGAAATAGGAATAAGGTTTATTCGGTTGTATTTTATCTTCACCTTCTCTCGCATTGCGAGTGCTCCTAGGATTAGGACAGTACACCCATTATGCTTATTGGATAGCCTTCTTCCAAACCATCGGCTGGTGCCGAACGGTAGGGAAGGAAGAAAACCATTTGGCCTAAGGGGTGTGCAGAAGGTAACGACTAAAGACATATAAATGGATTTGGAGAGGTGGCAAAGAATTATACGGTTATAGTTGTGAATCTGGATAATGGTAGAGGCATTACTAGGAATACCAGGATACCCCATCGAAACATTTTAATGTTTCAGTTCAACTGTGTACTGTTAAAGGAAAACTGATTTCTCGATCAGACACTTGCTCCAGGGTATGTATTTACCAGGTTTGATTCTCACATCTGTATGGTTTTACAGATGATGAGTGGGAGTAAGTTATTGGGAATTGGGTGATCATCCTCATTATATCGAGATTCGTTGTAATCGGTGATATTTGAGGAGATCACCTGGGCTGTTTGCCGATCGGCAAATATTTGGTTTTGAATATCCGCTTTTATGCACCAATTTCAAATTGATATATCTGTACGTCTATTTTCATAGAGTGAGATATACCTTTTGATATTATGTCGATGACATTTACCTATATCAGTGGATGGTTAGGTAAGGAGCATTAAACAGCGGTGTAATTCTTCTTAACCATAAGTACAGTTTTCAACCTACGACACACAGTGAAAGAGTTGTCAGACTCAGTGGACTTATACAGAGTATTGTATGTTGTCCAGTGTCCATTAGGACAGAGGGGTTGGTCCTCATACTATATTCTGTTTACTTTTAACTTCTCTAGGTCTTAGACATGTGTTTCGTAGAAACACAGGGTCTAAGTTTTGAGGAGTTATAGGTATTTGAATAGAGTAGAGAACCAGGTGTAGCAAGTATAGGGATTCTTCAAAGTGATCGAAGATGTAGATACTTGTGTATGGTATTCAGTTGATAGTAATGATAAAGAGAAATTGCTTCTCTTTCAGGTTACTCATAATTGGAAGCATTCCTAAGTTGAGTAACGCTGATCGGCCTCCTTCCATTTAGTAGACATGCACTGGAGACAGCTGCTTGATTTGAATCTGGTTAAATTAAATCAGTGCCTCTGGTTCTATATTGGATGTAGAACAGTTCATATCTTAACGTTGTTAAGGTACGGGGAGTTGTCCGGCTTATGATTAAAACCAGACTCTGGATAACTCAAGGCACGTTTCTGTAATGGCTGTTTGTGGGTTGACCCAGGCTATGACGAGGGTTGATTTTCTACCATTTGGCAGATCAATAGAAATATTGTTCTAGACTCGCCACAGTTTTATTAAAAATGGATTTTTTCAAAAACAGTAGTGAGAGTATGGTAGAACTGGAAGTGATTCCAGAACCGCAAACGATTACTGAAGATTTGATAAGGAACCTAAAGATTCAATCTGATTTGACATTCCATTGGCCACTCCGCAGATACGGTGGGTAACTTCAGGCACCCGAGAGGTACTCCGGTAGCCTCAAGGACGGTGACAGGGAAGTTCTTGTTTACCCACACTTGCCATTGCTGTTGTTCCAGGCTGCGAGACCCGTGGGAGGATGAGTATAGCGTCGTTCTAAACTAGCTTTAGAAGTGCACGTCTATATGACTCTGCCAGAGGGTTGTCGTAGTCAGTGGGAGCAGCGGAAGCATTGGTGGACATTAGGCTTATGTCTATTTATAGACTAAAGCAGATGTAGCGGAGATAGATCATCTATTTTCTGATGTGACAGTCATAGGTTTGACGTCATCAGAATAGGGGATGGATCTGTTGAGAAGGTAGTAGAGTGTGATGTCATGGTATCTTGGATGACATACACAGAATAGGAAAAGATATTCCTATACTACGATCGGTTATACTTTGGTCGTCACACAGTGGTTTCTCCACATGGGACTTGGACATTATATCAGACATACTGGTTACTAGATCTATGGTTTTAGATCTAGATTTGGGTGGTTTCCCAATCAGGGTACTTTGACAGCATTCTAAGAGTATTTAGAATGGACGACTCCTGGCACGGTAGTGTACCTGCAGGTGATGGAGTCACCCTCTCTAAAGGTGTCTTATAGACTAAAGTAGAGAGGGATGTGCATGATTGACAGATCACTTGCTTAGGCAATTGAGTCAATCATGAGATGTCAAGTACCACACTAGATGTTGTTCTTGCAGTAGGTGCAATAAGTTGATATTGATCCAATCCTGGAGAAACAGTCGGAAGCAGCTTTAGAACATAAGTGGATGTTCTAGGGATATGATAACGACAGCCTCATTCGGGAGACAGTTATCATTCCAGGCTTCTAAGGTGACATGGACGACAAGGAGGTTGTCAGAGTTTTAGTTTTCCTTCTGATGAGGGACAGTATTTTGGACAGGTGATCCAAGGCAATACTGAGGGAGGCATGGCGCAAGATACTGATTAAGTTCAGTTGACGATACAGTCTAAGAAGTTTGGATTTGGAGTTCATTTATGAGCTCGGTCCCATCAGACATCCAGACACTCTAAGACAGGTATTGCTCATTTCGGGAGATGGCTTTCTCTGTGAACTTGAGATATAGAGAGACATAGAAAGAAACTTCAAGGCGGATCCACTCACTGAGGCTATTCTTCGAACGCAATAGTCTTCCAAACAGGCTTTGTGAGACTGACTAGTAGAGGAGTTGGGTGTTCGGTATCACACGGGCTGTGAGTATGCGACATCGCAATAATTAGCCTTGAGTGCAAGTGGGAGATTGTTGGAGATAGTGCCCTCAGAGTCAATTATTGGATCACAGGCAAGTGATTGCACTGATTGAGGGAGGACCTATCCCGGTACGACAGTCTTACTCGAGATGATTGTATGCTATCTGGTTTACCTATATCATCGTGTACTGTTTCAGGTGACCTTACAGTTCACTATTACACGTTGATAGAGCCCCTAGGATTCTTGCTTGACTGCCAGCAGTATGAAGGCGATCATATAAGTGGGAGCTGGTAGTCTATAAGCACATCCTTAAATAGTCCCTAGTCGTGGGAGTTTCGAGACAGGGCATCGATTCTCCAGAGTAGACTAGTGTATACAGTCGAGACCCCGACGAGGGGCGGTGGCCGGTCTCACAAGCCACTGGTGTCAGTTGGTTCACCTAAGATGTATACAGGTGCTCATTGGGTTATGAGTACACCGGACAGGACTCGCCGGGAACATGCTAGTTGGTCTTATACCTGACGTCAGATAGCAGTTCCCTGGTGACATGTGTACAGGTTAGTTCATCGACCTGAGATCGTCATTTGTCTCGTGTGAGTTCCCACTGTGCTTTGATTACTACCCTACCACGGCTCAAAGGAGTCGTGCAAACAGGTTTTAGTTGGGTACAGTCCCGAGCCACATGGAGGCAGTGAGCGGATCTTCAGGGGTACGTCTCTTCCGGTATTGGGGGTGAGGTCGCGCTGTGTCTAGGAGAGCCATTACACGAAGTCCTTGGCTAAGACAGGAGATTTACTGGTAGGTATTCCAGTAGTATCTCAGGGTGTTCTGGGCTACACTCCGACACGACTTGTACCGCTTTTGGGGGTCTGACATTTACCAACCCCCTAGGCCCGCCATGCGATGCTCATAGATGAACGGACCGGACTGTACGGATATTGTCATTGACAGGCTCAGTAGGGTGTCAGGATGAGTTCGCTCATCGACGTCCCTTTTGGTCAATAGCTGGTAGCCCGTTACGTATTGGCTTATACCTCTGACGAGCTAGTGGTTAAATCCACAGCCATAGTATTGACGAGTCTTTAGAGTCCACCACACTTTCAGTTATTCAAGCTTTCGGGCGAATCGCTGTAGAGGCCGTAAGGAGATATGGCAGGGTCCGATCAGATACGTGCGGTATTGCACGGATCAGGATCGGACGGTTAGTACTAGAGGCCGTATAGATATATGGAAAGGTTCGATCGGATACGTGCGGTATTGCACGGATCAGGATCTAACGGATATTACTAGCCGGTTTTGGTTTAAGCCGGATCCTAGTTTAGTACAGTGTAGATTTTGTCTCATTGCATTTGTATCCGGTCGGAATACAGATGCGGGTGTGTATGCACAGTTTAGGGGTTTTCCTGTAATTTATTACGGGACCAGTTTTCTGGAGTTGCCAGTTTGCATTCCGTTCCGGCCGGTTTTCCTTTGTTCTTTCCCGGCCGGACTTTTCCGATGGAGGGGGTTATTTGCAATTGTGCAAATAACATTTGTGGAGGGGGTTTCTTGCTAATGTTTTCATTATGATAGGATAAGCATCCTTGCTTTTTCATGATGGTTTTTGCATTAATGAGATTTGAAAGGGTATGGTTTTGATGTGAATTAAGTTATGGTTGATGTTTGTTTATGGTCACCTCTTCTCATCTCCTACCATCACATCCCTCTTGGATTATGTTTTCTCTCCACCACCATTTCCCACAAGATATGGCCGGCCACAATTTTGAGGGAGTGAGAGAGAGAGTTTCATTTTGTGAGCTTGTGGCATTTTATCTTCATCTCAATTTCCTTGCATGAAAAATGAAAGCACCATTTTTCTTGACCTCATTCCTCCATCTACAAAGGCAACAAAATCCCAAATGAGACACAACCCTACACATTCTACAGCAAATCTTGGGCATGTCGACTTGCCAGCTTCATGCCCGAGTTGCCTCGGTATAGAGGCGGGAGCCCGTAAAAGAAACAGGCGATGTGGTGCCCTTCCAGCGAGGAGGCGACGACCGGAGTTTCCGCGAGAGATCGGGACGACGACGAGAAGACCGGAGGACTCGGATCACTCGGTATATCTCTTCCCATCTTGTTACTTTGCTAGATCTAGTTTAATGGCCCGATCTGGGGTTTAGTGCGCGGTGGTGCCGGTTTGCTAAGTTCGCAAAATTAAAGTTTATCACCGCTTCCGCATTTGGCCGTCGGATTGACGGCCGGGGCGCCGCCGTGCACTTACACATTTCCTATATCAATAGCTGATCGGTTCAGGCACGTTATCTAAAAGCATATACATTCTAAATCAAACTACAGTTCCTTACGTACAGAACACACACGAGAGGAAGAATTCAGAAATGAACGAATTCTTTTTGAGGCATTGTAGACTAGGTCATATCAATGCGACCCGACTAGCTAAGTTACAATTAGATGCATATTTAAATCAGTTTAAATTTACATCTTATGAAACTTGTCAGTCATGTCACAAAGATAAGATGACCATAGCTCCGTTTACTGGAAACAGAGAAAGAGTTAGTGAACTCTTGGGACTGATACAAAGTGATCCCCAGTCTACATATGCCAGGACCGGTTCTTTGTACTTCATTACATTCACTGATGATCTCTCAAGATTCGGACACATGTTCCTGTTGGAACACATGTCTGAAGTTTTTAAGAAATTCAATGAATATAAGTT
Organism: Agapanthus africanus; assembly: GCA_030015575.1. Lineage (NCBI taxonomy): Eukaryota > Viridiplantae > Streptophyta > Magnoliopsida > Asparagales > Amaryllidaceae > Agapanthus > Agapanthus africanus. The sequence continues at coordinate 634,238,326 of CM057338.1, forward strand.
AGAAGTAGAGAACCAAATACAGGTATAAGTATTATGTCCTATGATGAGATCAGGGAGGAGAATACTTGTGCATGGAATTCTTGGACTATTCTAAAGGAGAATGAGATTCTCTCTCTGTGTTACTCCTCTGTATACACCATAACACAACGGTGTATCGGGGCGGAGCAATCGCGCCCTATATGATATGGTGCGCTCTATGATGAGTACTACTGAGTTACCTATTTCTTCTTGGGGGTTGTGCACTTGAGAAGCCGTATACCTATTGAATTAGGTTCGAATCAGATCATTGCCTACCACTCCATATGAGATATGGTATGGGAAGAACCCATATCTTAAGTAAATTAAGATTTGGGATTGTCCAGCCTATGTCAAAAGCAAAATCCGGACAAGATCGAGGCAAGGTCAGTTTTGTAGAACTGGAAAGGAATTCCAGCTATATAAACTACAGCTGATGATTTGATAGAACTAAAGGATTCAATAGTCCCCGATGAACCCCAGCCTCTCCGCCGATCTGGCAGGGTTCCTCATCCGCCTGAGAGATACTTCGGTTTCTCGATGACAGTGGGAGCGAGGAATGCATCATGAGATGATGACCCAACTAGTTTCGAGCAGGCCATCGAGAGTAGAGACTCTGTAAGAATGGCTGGATGCTTAGCGATCTGAGATGGAATCCATGTACACCAACAAAGTATGGACTTTGGATGCTATATCTGAAGGGTTAAATCCCCATCAGGAGCAAGTATATCTTGAGAAGATTACTTGGTGTAGATGGAAAAGTTGAGACTTTCAAAGCTAGACTTGCTAATGGTTTTCAACATCGACCAGGCGTGGATAATGATGAAACCTTTTTCCAGTGGCTATGATTAAGTCCATCCGGATCCTACTTAACATTGCTACATACCATGACTACGATATCTGGTGGTTGGGTGTCATGACTGCTTTTCTAAATACTGATTTAGAAGAGAACGTCTATAATTATACAGCAAGAGGGCTTCGTAGACAGTGGGAGCAGCGGAAACGTGTGCAAGTTGCTTTACAGGATAAAGCAGGCATCGCGAAGTTGGAACGTCTGTTTTGATGTGCTAGTCAAAAAGTTTGACTTCATCAAAATGGTAGATGAACCTTGTGTATACAAAAAGGTAGTAGAGAGTATGGTGGTGATCCTCGTAGAGTACGTGGATAACATACTCTTAATAGGAAAAGAGTTTCCTATGCTACGCACGGTCAATCTCCTCTTATCACATGGATTCTCCATATAGGATCAAACTGATACCTCCTAAATCCTGGGTTTTGGATCTATGAGATAGATCTAAATGGATATTAGGATTCTCACTAGGTGCAGTAAGATGGTATCAATCGATCCTGGGAAGAATCACTGGAAAAGTTCCAGGGTGATAAGGACGACTGAATGTCAGTCGCAGGCATTGTCTTTACCCTCAGTGGAGGGACGGGATATTGGAAGAGTTCCAAGCTAGATACCGTGGCAAACTAGACGATAAAGACTGGTGACATCGCTATCAAAGATACTACCAAAGAGGAAGTTTGGGTGTATATTAGTTCGTGAGATGAACTAGGTTCCTACCATTGTGTGACAATGGAAGTGTAGCTTTGGCCCAGGAACCCCGATCCCATCAGTGACCCAGAGATATTCTAAGGCAGCATCACCTGATCATGGAGATAGTTGATCTCCAGGGTGATCGAGGTTAGGAGAGTAGACTCAGAGGACAACACGGCGGATCCACTCATAAAGGCCTTTTCCCAGAGAGAGACTTTTATGGGATGGTTGAGTATGAGATACTGCAACCACTGCTACAGATGGACCTAGTGCAAGTGGGAGATTGTTAGTTATATGTATGCCCTAGAGGCCATTACTGTACATGAGATGTATATTGTAGTGGATGCTGGGACATATATAGGTAGGACTTTCTTGCTCGACATGATAGTACGCTATCTGGTTGCTCTTTATCTTAACATGTATACTGATTGTCTCTCTGTTACATGTTGATAAAGCCCTTAGGATATGTGCTCGACTTCCAGGACTATGATGCAGATCATACTGGTGGGGTCTGGATAGTCAGTGAGTACATCCTTCAATGTTCCTAGTCGTGGGAATATCGAGACGGGGCATCGATATTCCAGAGTAGACTAGCGTATATATTCTCGATCCATGTGATGGGCGATGGATGATCCCATATCCATTGGTGTTTGACATCAGAGATGGTATGCGGGTGCTCAGAGGTGACTGGGTACACTGAACGGACTCGCCGAGAACTCCCAGATGGTATTATACCTTACGTCAGATGGCAGTTCTCTGGTGACACTGGTACAGCTTAGTCTATTGACCCGAGATCATCATAGAGTCTTGTGTGTCTCCCACTGTGCTTTGATCTCCACCCTACCACGGCTGTACCGAGTCATGCAAACAGGTGGTTTTTGGGTACAGTCCCGATTCATATGGAGGCAATGAGAGATAGGAGGGGATTCGTCTCTCCCGGTATTGGGGGTTGATGTTGCGCTATGCTCGACTGGCCATAACTGGAAATTCCTGGCCAGGGTTGCACTGATTTACTGGTAAGTGTTATCAGTAGTTTCATGCTTGTTATGGACCTTACATCGGCATGACTTATCAAGCTACTGGGGTCTGACGTTTACCACCCCTAGGCGAGATATACGACACATCAGACGAACAGACCGGACTGTGCGATAAGTGTTACTGGTTGGATTCACAGGAGTGTGAGCGGTCTTGCTCGTTGATCTTCTGATCGCTCAATACCCGGGTGGCCGTTACGTTTAGCAGACTGCTTGCGGCTTGTGGGTGTTTTATATGATCATTACCTACTGCCGGCGTATTGACGAGTCTTTAGAGTCCTACACAGAGGTTTCCTGGCTCAAGCGAAACGAAATAGGAGCACATATGAGATATGCACGGGACCGAGAATAATACCAGTATGTGATACTGAATTCTATTCTCGCGATTTATATCATCGGACGGTTATCTGAGATATATCCGGGTTACCGAATCAAATGTTGTTCGATATATTGATACACTTGATATTAGTCGGTTATATGCGATATGACCGGATCATTAAATCAAGTATTGATTTAATGATTTAATGTATAATTATATATTTGATATATTACTTTACATTAACTAGTATTTGTTCACTTAAGATTGTTTTTCTCACATGATGTGCACAAGTTGTATATATGATATATGTTTGTGCACTAGTTTGTATCATGATTGATGATACATGCAAACTTGGGTGTGTGTATGATTTACACCATTTTTTAGGTTAATGGTTAGGGTTTTATTTACTTTATATATTTTGTTTTGTTAAAACAAAATGGTCTTTTTCTTTCACTTTGCTAGAAGCTTCATGATACTTCAAGCAAGCATCTTTGAAAAAGTCTACCATTTTGTTTTATCCTTTAACCTAACCATTACCTAAACCCTAGTTTACTCTCTACATGAGTTTACTCACCCATGGTTGCTAAATGATAAGTCTTCACTTGAATTTTCTTTTACACATAATTCATTTTCTATTCTCTTCTTCTTCTTCTTCATGAAGAAAAAAGCTTGCTAGAAAATTCCAAGTGAAGAAATCAAGTGAGAAATCCAATTCTAAAGTGAACCCACTTCCTATTTCTTCATCCTCTACAACTTGCCATGTAGTAGCGTGTGTTATCTTCACAAATTTCATGACCTAGTGAAGATGGAGCTTGAGTTTGAGTCGCCTCGACGTAGATCATCTTCGGCATCGAAGTCAACAACCTAGCCCGCTCATTTCTTCGATTAAACCAACGCTAGAGTCCGGGATCCCGATGATCGCAGCGGAGGGACGTCAACACTGTTGGGGTAAAAATTTATACCCCAGTTGACCAAGTCAAAATCCAAGTCAACCCCAAGCCAAGTGGGCCCAAGCCCAGACCCAGTGGGCCCATGCCCGAGTCGAGCCCGAACATGAAGCGGCCGGCCTCCTCCACGCCAAGATAAAATTTTTGTAATAAATAATTTTGTTGTATTTCTTTTATTTTATTTATGGATGAATGTAAGAAAAATAGGCATAAAGCCAAATTTTTGTAAAGCCCATGGGTTATGTGCAAAAAGAAATGGCACATGAGCCATGAAATAGGCAAAATGCCATTTTGTGAAGCCCAAGGGGCTATTTGTAAAGTGTATGGCCTATAAAGGCAAGGATAATGAAATATCCCAACAACTTTTTCTCTCTCCAGAAATTTCTAGATCTGAGATCTCTTTCTCCTTCTTCAAGGTTCCAAAACCTTCTTCTTTCTCTGGAATTAAATCAAGAGTTCTACTCTCCTTTTTATAAAACAAATTAGTTTTTCACCACAAAACCCATCAAGGGGAACTCAGATCTTCCATTAAATCTCAAAAGGAAGAGATTTTTAAAAATCCCACATCTCTTGATCTTCAAGATCCAGCTAACAGAGGAGGAAGAAGGAGAACCCCTTTTACTAAACCCAACAAAAAAACACTCAGGAGTCTAACTCCTCTTTGATTTCTCTTCAGAGAAATATTTTTAGGCTAAAAGCCTCTTGTGCTCTCCAGCGCGCAGCGCAAGTGCGCAAAGCGCCCGCGTGCCGACACGTGGCGCGCGCGCTTGCGCACCTGCGCAAGTGCGCAAAGCGCCCGCGTGCCGACACGTGGCGCGCGCGCTTGCGCACCTGCTCAAGTGCGCAAAGCGCCCGCGTGCCGACACGTGGCGCGCGCGCGCTTGCGCACCTGCGCGCAGCGCTCTTGCGCAAAGCGCCCGCGTGCCGACACGTGGCGCGCTTGCGCACCTGCGCGCAGCGCTCTTGCGCAAAGCGCCCGCGTGCCGACACGTGGCGCGCTTGCGCCTGAGCGCACAGCGCCCAAGGTGCTGCCCCACGCATCCTTTGGATGCATTTTCCCCTTTATTTATACATATATGTATATATATACATTTGTATACAAATGTACACATACACATACTCCGCAACATTCTCCCCCTCCAAAAAAATTTTCGGGCCGGGGCGCTGCCCCGAACCCCGCAAGGGGGCTGCTAGCCCCCTTGACCCCCAGCCCGCTATCCGGGTAGCGGGACCCCCGTAAAAAACTCTGCGTGGCTCCAGATATATCCAAAACCCCCCTTTAAGAACAGAACACACGTACACTGCACATTGAATTCGCATGACCAGTTTAACCCGTTAATCGGAGGTTCCCTCGCCCCAAAGGCGAGGGGTAATTAACGGCAGCTTAGTCCGCGGCTGCCGGAGATTCGGATCCCCACAATCATTAAACCCCGGCCTACCCTAGGCAGGGGGAATCTGTAGTACGCCTGACAAGCGTGCGCGTATTCCCATCTCAATGGGGTGACGAAAAAACACCCTACAAACACTGAGCTAAAGAAGTGGAAGACCGGATCTACAAAGGTTGTAATCCCTTTCACTTGTAGTTAAAGTAGTTAAATTGCATGTATTTCGCCTTACCTCTAGTAACGATCTTGCATTAGGGTTTCTCGGCACATGAAAAATTTGATTTTGGCATGGTTGATGCCTTGTGGAACCTCATGAGTGTGCCTAGGAACCCTACACATCCCTTTTTGTTTATTCATTTCCTTTTCTTTTTCTTTTTCTTTTCTAATCTTTTCTTTTCATTTAAAACAAAGTCATGCCTGAAAAATATAGAAAAAGCCATGGTAGAAAATGTAAAAATGTGAAATATGACATGGTGCATGTCATGTGCACAAATCAAGCTTAATGCACGATTAGCGATATCTAATCGAGATTAGCATTAAAATAGAATATAATCAATCATCAAAATTTATAATTTGCTTAAATCATATAAAACACCCTCATTTCAGTGATTTCTATAATTTTCCAAATATTTCCCCATTTATCGGTAATTAATTATACCGCATTAACAAATATTCATAGTATTTATTATTTAATTAAATAAATTCCCAAAAATAATATTTTATTTTTCTGAAATGTTATATAAAATAAGTGGCATTAAACATTTAAAAGCAACGTCATATTTTCCCGAAAATTTCGGCAGAGTTTCCTTTGTAAATACTGGCCCCAAACAGGAATATATGTGAGTAATTCATAAAGGTATCCCCCAAGCGGGAGCTAGCTCTTCGCCAATTGGCAGAAACAACCACACAAGCAATATAATATACAACGCCGAAGGGCAAGGATCTAAAACTCAGAAAGAAACCAACAAACTCAAGAAAATCAGAGAAGAATCATAATAATACAAGCGCGCGACTCTAAGTTCGAAAGAATATACATACTGGTCTTCTAAGTCTATCAAATAAAATACAAGTCCGGTTGATGGAGTTTACCAAATACAACTCTAAAATAAAAGTACAACGGTGGTCACGATGCAAGTGAACCCACATAACAAAGAAATCATCCGAAAAGAAGCAGTGTGCCAGCAAGCCGCAACAAAACCTGTACGGCAAAACCTGCAAGAAACTGTGGCACAACGGGGGTGAGTTACCAACTCGTGAGTAGAAAACATCACTGAGAAGAAATCGCATGTATGACTCTCTCCTAGGTCATACAATAATATTCTCAGAAAATATAACCTGAAGCATATAATAATTGCAAGGGTAAACATCTAAACATAAGTGTAATATGTTAATGATATGTATGCCCTTGAGGCCATTACTGTACATACGATGTATATTGTTGTGGATGCTTGGACATATATAGGGGGACTTTCTTACTCAACATAATAGTATGCTATCGGTTGCTCTTTATCTTAACATATACTCTGATTGTCTCTATGTTATATGTTGATAAAGCTGTTAGGATGAGTACTTGACTACCAGGACTATGATGCAGATCATACTAGTGGTGACAGAGTAGTCGCTAAGTACATCCTTCAAATGTTCCTAGTTGTAGGTGTATCGAGATAGGGCATCGATATATAAGAGTAGACTAGCGTATAGCTTCTCGACCCATGTAGATGGGTGATGGATGATCCCATATCTGTAGGGTTCTTAGGCACTCTAGTGAAGTCTCACAAGTGATCAAACATGCCAATTTATAAAATTCTAGGTGCCGAGAGACCCGACTACGGATCGTTTGCTAGAAAACTAGGCGAAAAAGCTAGCTAGTTAACAATTAACTAAGAGATACGGAAATACAACCTTTGTAGATCCGTTTTTCCACCTCCATAGCTCCGCAACGAGGTGCCTTCACTGTCCAAGTGAACTCCCAGGCTCTAGCATCGGCTTCGTCGAAGAATAAGCGAGCTAGGTCGTCGATGTCCATGCCGAAGATGATCTACGTCGAGGCATCGCTAGATCAAGCTCCACCTTCACCTAGTCGAAAAAACTTGTGAAGGAAACACCCTATACTACTTGGCAAGAGGTAGAGGATGAAGAAATAGGAAGTGGGTAAACTTTAGTTTTGGATTTCTCACTAGATTTCATGACTTGCCATTGGAGTAGCAAGCTTTCTTCATTGAAGAAGAAGATGAAGAAAGAAGAAGATGATATGATAAGTTAATTAAAATAGAAAAGAAAATACAATACTTATCATCTCTTCAACCATGGTTTAGTGTAGAGACTTAACTTAGGTTAGATGAGTGGTTAGGGTTAGGCATGAGACAAGAATGGTGACTAAGTCAATGCTTCATGAATCTTCAACTAAAAACAAAAGTAGCCACCATTCATTTCTCTTTATCTTTTTCTTTTGAAATAAATAAAATAAAAAGATAAATGAATAAGATGAAACCCTAATCACTAACTAACCATGGTTTAATACTTTACACAAAACCAAACAAGAATGTATCATCAAACATGATACAATCATGTGCACAAAGAAATATATCACATATACAACTTGCACAATTCAAGTGAGAAAATCCTTTTAAAGTCAACCAATACTAGTTAATGCAAAGTGATATATCGAATATAAAATTATACATTAAATCATTAAATCAACACTTGATTTAATGATCCGGTCATATCGCATATAACCGACTAGTATCCTATGTATCGGCTTATCGAATCAATGCTTGATTCGATAACTAGGTTATATCGCATATAACCAATCGATACATTGATCGCGAGAATGGAATACGGTATCACATACTCGAATTATTCTCGGTCCCGCACATATCTCATATGCGCTCCTATTTCGTTTCGCTTGAGCCAGGAAACCTCTGTGTAGGACTCTAAAGACTCGTCAATACGCCGGCAGCAGATGATGATCATATCAAGCATCCACAAGCCGCAAGCGGTCTGCTAAACGTAACGGCCACCCGGGTATTGAGCGATCAGAAGATCGACGAGCAAGCCCGCTCACACTCCTGCGAATCCAACCAGTAACACTTACCGTACAGTCCGGTCTGTTCGTCTGATATGTCGCATATCTCGCCTAGAGGTGGTAAACGTCAGACCCCAATACCTCGATAAGTCATGCCGACTTGAGGTCCATAACATTCGTGAAACTACTGATAACTCTTACCAGTATATCACTACAACCCTGGCCAGGAATTTCCTGTTATGGCCAGTCGAGCATAGCACAACATCAACCCCCAATACCGGGAGAGACGAATCCCCTCCTATCGCTCATAGCCTCAATGTGAATCGGGACTGTACCCAAAAACCACCTGTTTGCACAACTCAGTAGAGCCGTGGTAGGGTGGAAATCAAAGCACAGTGGGAGACACACAAGACTCTATGACGATCTCGGGTCTACAGACTAAGTTGTACCAGTGTCACCAGAGAACTGCCATCTGACGTGAGGTATAATACCATCTGGGAGTTCTCGGCGAGTCCGTTCAGTGTACCCAGTCTCCACTGAGCACCCGCATACCATCTTCGATGTCAAACACCAATGGATATGGGATCATCCATCGCCCATCGCATGGGTCGAGAAGATATGCGCTAGTCTACTCTGGAATATCGATGCCCCGTCTCGATATTCCCTCGACTAGGAACATTTCAAGGATGTACTCATGGACTACCCAGGCCCCACTAGTATGATCTACATCATAGTCCTGGAAGTCGAGTACACATCCTATGGGCTTTATCAACATGTAATCAGAGAGACAGAAAGTATACATGTTAAGATAAAGTGCAACCAGATAGCGTACTATCATGTCGAGCAAGAAAGTCCTTCCTATGTATGTCCCAGCATCCACTACAATATACATCCAATGTACAGTAATGGCCTCTAGGGCATACATATAACTAACAATCTCCCACTTGCACTAGGGCCATCTGTAGCAGTGGTTGCAGTATCACATACTTAACCATCCCCTAAAAGTCTCTCTTTGGGAAAAAGGCCTTCGTGAGTGGATCCGCCGTGTTGTCCTCTGAGTCTACTCTTCTAACCTCGATCAACCTGGAGATCATCTATCTCCATGATCAGGTGATGCTTCCTCAGAATATGTCTGGGTCACTGATGGGACCAGGGTTCCAGGGCCAAAGCCACACTTCCATTGTCATACAATGGCAGGAACCAAATTCATCTTATGAACCAATATACACCCAAACTGCCTCTTTGGTAGTATCTTCAATAGCGATGTTGCCAGCCTTTATCGTCTAGTTTGCCACGGTATCTAGCTTGGAACTCTTCCAACATACCGTCCTTTTACTGAGGGTAAAGACAGTGCCTCTGACTGACATTCAGTCATCTTTATCACCCTGGAACACTTCCAGTGATTCTCCCCAGGATCGATTGATACCATCTCACTACATCTAGTGAGAATCCTAGCATCCAATTACATCTATCTCATAGATGAAAACTCAGGATTTAGGAGGTATACTTTGATCCTATTTGGAGAATTCTAGTGATAATAGGAGATTGACCGATCGTAGTATAGGAAACTCTTTTCCTATCAAGAGTATGTTGTCTACGTACAATACGAAGATGACCACCTTACTCTCTACTACCCTTTTGTATATACAAGGTTTGTCTACCAGTTTGATGAAGTCAATCACTTTGACTATCACATCAAAACAGACGTTCCAACTCTGCGATGCCTGCTTCATTATGTAAAGCAACTTGCACACGTTTCCGCTGCTCCCACTGTTTACGAAGACCTCTGGCTGTGTTCTTATAGACGTTCTCTTCTAAATCAGTATTTAGAAAAGCAGTCATGGCACCCAACCGCCAGATATCGTAGTCATGGTATGTAGCCGTGGTAAGTAGGATCTGGATAGACTTAAGCATAGTCACTTGAAAAGGTTTCATCATTATCCATGCCTGGTTGATGACTAAAACCTTTAATAAGCCCAGCTTTGAAAGTCTCAACTTTTCCATCTACACCAAGTAATCTTCTCAAGATATACTTGCCCCTGAAGGGGATTTAACCCTTCAGATATCGCAACCAAAGTCCATACTTTGTTGGTGTATATGGATTCCATCTCAGATCGCTAAGCATCCAGCCATTCTTACAGAGTCCCTACTCTCGATGGCCTGCTCAAAACTAGTTGGGTCATCATCTCATGATGCAATCCTTGCTCCTACTGTCATCGAGAAACCGAGGTATCTCTCAGGCAGGGGAGGAACCCTACCAGATCGGCGGAGAGGCTGAGGTTCGTCGGGGACAATAGAATCCTTTGGTTCTGTCAAATCTACAGCTGTAGTTTCGTATAGCTGGAACCTTTCCAGTTCTAGAGAACTGATCCTGCCTCGATCTTGTCCGGATTTTGCTTTAAACATAGGCCGGACAACCCCAAATCTTAACTCGCTTAAGAGATGGGTTCTTCCTATACCATATCTTATATGGAGTGGTAGGCAGTGATTTGATTCAAACCTAATTCAATAGGTATGCAGCTTCTTAAGTGCATAACCCCAAAAGGAAATAGGTAACTCAGTAATACTCATCATAGAGCACACCATATCTAATGTTGTGCAATTGCTCTACCCTGATACACCGTTGTGCTGTGGTGTATTCAGAGGAGTAACACTGAGAGAGAATCTCATTCTCCTTTAGAATAGTCCAGGAATTCTATGCACAAGTATTCTCCTCCCTGATCTCATCATAGGATATAATACTTATACCCGTATTTTGGTTCTCTACTTCTAGCTTATATTCTGTGAATATCTCAAATGGTTCGGACTTATGTTTCAACAGGAACATATGACTGAATCTTAAGAGATTATCAGAGAATATAATGAAGTATGAAGAACCAGTCCTGGCATGTGTAGACAGGAGACTTTACATACATCATCATGTATCAGTCCTAAGAGTTTACTAACTCTTTCTCTGTTTCTAATAAACAGAGCTATGGTCATCTTGTCTTTGTGACATGACTGGAAAGTTTCATAAGATGTAAATTCAAACTGATTTAAATATGCATCTAAAATGTAACTTCAGCCAGTCGGGTCGCATTGATATGACCTAGTCTACAATACCTCAAGAAGAATTCGTTCATTTCTGAACTCTTCTTCTTGTGTGTGTTCTGTATACGAGGAACTGTAGTTTGATTTAGAACGTCAATGCTTTTAGATAACGTGCCTGAACTGATCAACTTTTGAAATAGGAAATGTTCAAAACATTATCCATCAATACAAAATTATATCCTTTCTTTACTAATAAAGAGACTGATATGATTTTGTATATCAGGTTCGGTATCTAATAACATTCGTTCAGAATCAATGTATTGGTAATACAGGGTGACAGTGACCAACAAACTTGGCTGCAACACTTGCCCCGTTTTCTGCCTCATGAAACTTATCACCCGTTCTCAGTTCTCTACCTTTCTGTAGCCCTATGTAACAGATTACATATCTGGGATCCTGATCTGGTATCACATACCCAGGACGTAAAGGATACTGAGAAACAGTTCTCTGTAATGAACACACCCGAAGATGATGCATCAGCATGCACTCTCTTCGTTTGGGCGGCACGGGAATTCTGGTAATCCCCTATTTCCTGCTCTGTCTTATAACAATTATAAGTTGGAGCGGGACAAATGTTCCCCAGCTCAGTATAACAAGCGGGTTCGGTCAATACATCCGTATTATTATCTTGATTAAGGCGTGATATGGTCGCTACCAGGAGAGAGAGAGAAGAAAACACTCTGCGTGCGCTTTTGCAAGATTAGATTGGTTATGTATTTTATCTAATCAGGATGGCTCCCACTGTTTTTATCAAATCTTCCTTCAAACCTTAAAAGGAAAGACTAGCCGGGATTAATTACACTCTACAAGTTCGCCAATCTTTCAGCCAGGCCAGTGTCGGTACTTTGAGGGAGGTTCCCCGTGCTTTCGCACGGACCTAATTACTGTAAACCTCGTTTTCCCAGAGGCGTAACCCCGTTGACACCTTTCTAGACACCTACTTGATCGGCTAATTGTAAACTGCAAAACTCTCCCAGGAGTAACAATTACTCGCAGTGGGTATCGGGATCCAACTATCATATAGAAGGTATGAAATCTCATTGCAAATTTCAACACTTGAAACTCCCGATAAAGGTTTTTACCCCTAGCACCTATGACCTTGGCTAAGGTCAACAAATCATAGGTACTAGTCAAGTTCTACCCGTCATTTCGTGATTAATTAGACCCACCCACATGACCCTTGGCTAAGGTCAACAAAGCCACATGACTGTCCTAACTAATCGCATCATATGCGGTGTAGGAAGACATCTCTTAGCTACCGTACACTGTGCCTTGACTATGGTCAACAAACACAGCACGAATACTAAGTACTCTACTTCCTAAAATGACGGAGGGTTGCGGCTGGTTTTTGTGAAAACCTTTAACGCTTTGAACTTGATCTCGTTCCGGAATCAAATGGTTTTTTTTTAAATGGAATGTTTTTGAAGCTTTTCTAGTTTTGCTAAAGGGGTCACTCCCGGTGAAGGGATCGTCGGCCCTTTCCTCGTCGAATGAGGTGCGGGATATATCATATATATCACTGTGCAAAGCAGAAACTATAGAAACGATCAAATACAAACCGAGTGTGTAGCATCTGCCAGTTATTGCTAAAGGAGTCACTCCCGGTGAAGGGATCTCGGTCCTTTCCTCATCGAATAAGGTGCAGGATGTTCTATAATGAACACCGCGATGCAAAGCAAGAACTGTAGCTACCTGTTTTATTTTGAAATTCGATTCCACAACATCAATTAGGTTTATTTTCTTTCATTAATCTCATTAATGAATATCCCATCATTTAAATTACCTAAACATCACAGATAGATATGACGTACACTTATGCCATCCGCATTCGCCTCGATGTCCCCTCGTGCACCGTTAGGTTAGGTAACTAACGGCAGAGCGGGGCAGGGCTAGCGCGGGTGTAAAACATAAGTAACGTCTATATAATATATCATATATACTATATATAATATCTGTCACAGAACATCACATGATCGCAGATAAAACACAGCAGAAGAAACATATGAAATATTGGATATACTAGGACGTCCGTGTTTTCAATACGAGCCAGTATAAAACACGGATTCCACGGTCGTGATGAATAGCCAATCCCACACCCCTAGACCCCTACGAGAGCGGCAAGCAACCCTGCCAATTCTAGGGTTAGGAGACCCGGACTCGACTCCTCGAGTTGGTCTCCCACTGGACCCCAGAACCCGGTTACTTGTGCTCCCCTCCTTGGGTCTATCCTAGTGCAGAAAAGTAAATAATATACAAACGGTGACTACTTCCGCAACCTGGAAGTGCCCCAATAAAAGAATATTACATACAAGTTTTTACATGAATGAAAATGAAAAACACTCATCTCACATAAAAACCCCCGGCTATTCAAATACGACGATCCAATATAACATATCCAGCAACACATAACATCACATGTCATCAACGTAAGTAAATATGCGCATCCCAATTGTCGTTGACATATAGCAACGAAACCGGCGACATCACATATTACACTTACGGTCACAGAAAAGAAAGTGTAAAATTACAACAGTTGGAATCCGCAACCATCTCAGACATCGCATGCCTAACCAAATGAATTCTTAAGACATCGCATGCCTAACAATTATAAACCCCGCATTTTAGTCTCATTATCGAAAACTCTTTTCAATATCAAGTCGGGCAATTCAACAGGATTCCCGACATACTGATCGAATGCTCGTCGCAAACTTCAGTAGACGGCCGCACCCCCGATACCGTCGACGAAGTGCACCAAGGCGGAACACCGCTGCCGCGAGCACCCGAACGGATGCTTTCGGCGACGGGGTTCTCCTACAGTCACTTGGTCGGGGCTATGGAGTGAGGCTGTCTATTAAGTTTATCCGGCGAGTATCCACGTACGCTACGTGATTGCAACGGACTTTTGATCACATCAAAATTCCATGGCAACCGATCAAGTGAGACTAAACTGCTATGTTTATAACATTCATTTAGTTATCACATAACTACTTGTGAATTCCAATTACTGTATCACATTCCAGATAAATAGAAAATGCTAAACTTTTCGATCGAACAATCGAACACCCAAGTTTTCCCGATACAGCTCAACACATGAAATAAGTCTAACAACATTCAGTTCGTGCCTCAGTACCAACGGTCCAGCCGTAGAAGGGTCAAGCCAACGCCTCACATGTGGCACGCCGTACTGCCCCAAACCCGAAGGTTCAAAGGGCAGTTCAAGACGGTCACATAATCGAGTTAAGGTTTGTTGTCTTCTAGAGGGTCCATCGCGTTACTTGCACTACTTAGAACGTCGTTAAACTACGGAAAAATCCAACAATTGGAAATTTCCCGGCAGGGGAAAAAGTGGGTATTTATATCCGGTCGAACTTTTTAACATATTCTAAAATTTATCCGGAGACGCACACCGACAAAATTAGATGGTCCGATCGAATACACCGAGTCCCCAATACCACTCAGAAAAAACAACTCTGGAATAAATCTTAAAATATCCCCAGGAAAACCAGCATTAAAAACTAGGAGTTACTGTGAAAAAGAATCATGCTGATGTGACAAGTTCGCCGCGGAACCGCCGCACGAGCCCTGCTCGTGCCGCGGTTCCGCCGCGCTTTAGAGGAATCGTGCTCTCGAATTTCACAGTAAGTCTTAGAATTACCTGATGATTTTTCTGCATATTTTTAATTTCGAAAAAATCACATTTTACAGAAATGTCCAGAGAGCAATATTCGGGTCGGGGTTTTGGTTCGATCGGACTTCTAACTCCGTCGGGACTTCGCCTAAGGCTCTAGCTAGGCTCTGATACCACTGTAGGGTTCCTAGGCACTCTAGTGAAGTCTCACAAGTGATCAAACATGCCAATTTATAAAATTCTAGGTGCCGAGAGACCCGACTATGGATCGTTTGCTAGAAAACTAGGCGAAAAAGCTAGCTAGTTAACAATTAACTAAGAGATACGGAAATACAACCTTTGTAGATCCGTTTGTCCACCACCATAGCTCCGCAACGAGGTGCCTTCGCTGTCCAAGCGAACTCCCGGGCTCTAGCGTCGGCTTCGTCGAAGAATAAGCGAGCTAGGTCGTCGATGTCCATGCCGAAGATGATCTACGTCGAGGCATCGCTAGATCAAGCTCCACCTTCACCTAGTCGGAAAAACTTGTGAAGGAAACACCCTATACTACTTGGCAAGAGGTAGAGGATGAAGAAATAGGAAGTGGATAAACTTTAGTTTTGGATTTCTCACTAGATTTCATGACTTGCCATTGGAGTAGCAAGCTTTCTTCATTGAAGAAGAAGATGAAGAAAGAAGAAGATGATATGATAAGTTAATTAAAATAGAAAAGAAAATACAATACTTATCATCTCTTCAACCATGGTTTAGTGTAGAGACTTAACTTAGGTTAGATGAGTGGTTAGGGTTAGGCATGAGACAAGAATGGTGACTAAGTCAATGCTTCATGAATCTTCAACTAAAAACAAAAGTAGCCACCATTCATTTCTCTTTATCTTTTTCTTTTGAAATAAATAAAATAAAAAGATAAATGAATAAGATGAAACCCTAATCACTAACTAACCATGGTTTAATACTTTACACAAAACCAAACAAGAATGTATCATCAAACATGATATAATCATGTGCACAAAGAAATATATCACATATACAACTTGCACAATTCAAGTGAGAAAATCCTTTTAAAGTCAACCAATACTAGTTAATGCAAAGTGATATATCGAATATAAAATTATACATTAAATCATTAAATCAACACTTTATTTAATGATCCGGTCATATCGCATATAACCGACTAGTATCCTATGTATCGGCTTATCGAATCAATGCTTGATTCGATAACTAGGTTATATCGCATATAACCAATCGATACATTGATCGCGAGAATGGAATACGGTATCACATACTCGAATTATTCTCGGTCCCGCACATATCTCATATGCGCTCCTATTTCGTTTCGCTTGAGCCAGGAAACCTCTGTGTAGGACTCTAAAGACTCGTCAATACGCCGGCAGCAGATGATGATCATATCAAGCATCCACAAGCCGCAAGCGGTCTGCTAAACGTAACGGCCACCCGGGTATTGAGCGATCAGAAGATCGACGAGCAACCCCCCTCACACTCCTGCGAATCCAACCAGTAACACTTACCGTACAGTCCGGTCTGTTCGTCTGATATGTCGCATATCTCGTCTAGGGGTGGTAAACGTCAGACCCCAATAGCTCGATAAGTCATGCCGACTTGAGGTCCATAACATTCGTGAAACTACTGATAACTCTTACCAGTTTATCACTACAACCCTGGCCAGGGATTTCCTGTTATGGCCAGTCGAGCATAGCACAACATCAACCCCCAATACCGGGAGAGACGAATCCCCTCCTATCGCTCATTGCCTCCATGTGAATCGGGACTGTACCCAAAAACCACCTGTTTGCACGACTCAGTAGAGCCGTGGTAGGGTGGAAATCAAAGTACAGTGGGAGACACACAAGACTCTATGACGATCTCGGGTCTACAGACTAAGCTGTACCAGTGTCACCAGAGAACTGCCATCTGACGTGAGGTATAATACCATCTGGGAGTTCTCGGCGAGTCCGTTCAGTGTACCCAGTCTCCACTGAGCACCCGTATACCATCTTCGATGTCAAACACCAATGGATATGGGATCATCCATCGCCCATCGCATGGGTCGAGAAGATATGCGCTAGTCTACTCTGGAATATCGATGCCCCGTCTCGATATTCCCTCGACTAGGAACATTTCAAGGATGTACTCATGGACTACCCAGGCCCCACTAGTATGATCTACATCATAGTCCTGGAAGTCGAGTACACATCCTATGGGCTTTATCTACATGTAATCAGAGAGACAGAAAGTATACATGTTAAGATAAAGTGCAACCAGATAGCGTACTATCATGTCGAGCAAGAAAGTCCTTCCTATATATGTCCCAGCATCCACTACAATATACATCCAATGTACAGTAATGGCCTCTAGGGCATACATATAACTAACAATATCCATTGGTGTTTGACATCAGAGACAGTGTACGGGTGCTCAGTGGAGACTGGGTACACTGGACGGACTCGCCGAGAACTCCCAAATGGTATTATACCTCACGTCAGATGGCAGTTCTTTGGTGACACTGGTACAGGTTAGTCTGTAGACCCGAGAGCGTCATAGAGTCTTATGTGATTCCCATTGTGCTTTAATTTCCACCTTACTACATTCAAGAGAACGTGCAAAATGGTGGCTTTTGGGTACAGTCCCGAGTCACATGGAGGAAATGAGCGATAGGAGGGATTTCGTCTCTCCCGGTATAGGGAGTTGATGTTGCGCCGTGCTCGATTGGCTATAACAGGAATTCCTTGGCCAAGGCTGCTTCAGAGATATACTGAAAAGTGTCATCAGTAGTTTCTCGACCCGTTATGAGCCTCACATCGACATGACTTATCGAGTTACTGGGGTCTGACGTTTACCACCCCTAGACGAGATATGCAACATATTAGACGAAGAGACCGGACTGTACGGTAGTGTTACCGATTGGATTCACAGGAGTGTGAGCAGGCTTGCTTGTTGATCTTCTGATCGCTCAATACCCAGTTGGCCGTTACGTTTAGCAGACTGCTTGCGGCTTGTGGGTGTTTGATATGATCATCACTTGCTGCCGGCGTATTGACAAGTCTTTAGAGTCCTACACAGGGGTTTCCTGGCTTAAGCGAAACGGAGTAGGTGCGCATATGTGATATGTGCGGGACCGAGATTAATGCGATATGTGATACCGCATTCTATTCTCGTGATGTGTGACATGAAATGTTATATGTGATATAGCCGGGTTATCGGATCAAGTGCTGATTCGATAAGATGTTACATTATGATATTAGTCGGTTATAGGTGATATAGCCGGATTATTAAATCAAGAGTTGATTTGATAATCTAATGTATAATTATATATTTGATATATTACATTAACTAGTATTAGCTCACATATGATTTCTTTTCTCACTTTGGATACATTTATATATATGTGATATATGTTAAATGTATCATGCTAGGTTACAAATGCAACTAGAGTTAATGAGGGTTAAACCATGCTAGGGTTAAGATTAGGGTTTATATTTATCATTAAGTAATTCAAAAATTGTGGAATTATTCATGGTTGATATTTGTTGAAAGCTTGTAAAAGCTTCAAGGCATCTTTGACTTTGTCCATTCTCTTTGTTTTGCTTAAGATATTTTTGACCTAACCTTTAACCATAGCTTATGGTTAACTCTCTACAAGGGTTAAGCATGACATGCTTAACCCTTGGTTGCATTTCTAACCACACACAATAATTCATTTTGATGAGTTAATTCTTCTTCTTCTTCTTCTTCCTCAAAGCTTTCTAGCTTCAATGGAGGTATGAGAAAAAGTGTGAGAAAATCATTTCTAATGTGAGAAAAATTCCTACTTCATCATCCTCTACTACTTTCCATTTAGTATAGGGTGTTTGCTTCACTAATTCCATGGTTAGTGAAGAGATAGCTTGGGTTAGTGTCTCCCCGACGTAGATCATCTTCGGCCTTGAAGACTTCGAAACAAGCATGTTCGTTTCTTCATCGGAGCCTCTCTAAAGACCGGAGTTCACGATCGCAGCGAAGGGAATACTACACGAAGCTATTGAAGTGAAGGACCGGTCCACAAAGTTTGTATTCCTTGCTCATTTTTTGTTGCAAAGTGTTTGCATTTCATATTCCGTCGATTTCTAGTTTACGATTCATGGTTAGGGTTAGCTAGAACGACAATTTTTGAATTTAGCATGGACGATGCCTCCCGAAACCTTGCTGCTGTCTTAGATAACCCTGTAGTGGTATTAGAGCCATGCTAGAAATTTATACTGATTTTGATAAGATTACGAAACCGAAACAACTCCGAAACTTGAAACAGCAAAATCCAGTTTCTGTCGATTTTAAATATTTGTCAAAAAATTTTTTAAACAAGTACAGAGTGCTATATATGATATAACATGAACACTGACAAAATTTGAGGCAAATTGGAGAAAAATTAGCCGAGCACCATACCCTAGATCTCGGCCAAATCCGAGCTCACCCCGTGATTTTTTGCCTGTGTTCAAGTGACTGGGTTTTAATGTTTCAGGTGTTGTTTGTTTTTGCTAATTTTGCATGTGATGTAATATTACACTATAAACAATTCGGAGCGTTTCGTATTCGTATTTTTTACATTGTTTCTGGTTATTCGCATGTTGTCTAGACGAAGTTAAAAAGTTTGATCGAATATCAAAAACCCATTTTTCCAAGTTTAACGTATTCGGAAAAACATGCAAGTGATCCTATGAACCCTCTAGAAGAATGAAACCCTAACTCGACTTTTTTTGGATCGTGGAACCGCGGTCAAACCCTAGGGATTGCCGTAGTTCCATGGAGACATGAGTGAGGCTTGGGTTTTCCCTTCTACGGCTGGTGCATACGTACTGTGGCATATTCTGGGTATTATTAAAACTGTGCTAAAGTATTAAGCTGTCGGGAAATTGTGGGACTTTGATGAATCGATCAAAAAGTTTAACGTCGTCCGAATATTATATGATGGGATACAATATTGGGAATCCACAAGTAGTTATGAGATAACTAATTTGAATGTTATAAATCTAGCAGTTTAGTTTCAGATGATCGGTTGCCACGGGATTTGATGAGATCAAAAGTCCGTCGCAATCACGTAGCGTACGCGGATACTCGCCGGGTAAACTTATTAGATAGCAACACCCCATAGCCCCGACCAAGTGACTGTAGGAGAACCCCGTCGCCAAAAGCATCCGTTCGGGTGCTCGCGGCAGCGGTGTTCCGCCTTAGTGCACTTCGTCGACGGCATCGGGGGGTGCGACCGTCTACTAAAGTTTCCGATGAGCATTCGATCAGGATGTCGGGAATCTTGTTGAATTGCCCGACTTGATATCGAAAAGAGTTTTCGATAATGAGACTAAAATGCGGGGTTTATAATTGTTATGCATGCGATATCTAAGGAATTCATTTGGTTAGGCATGAAATCCAAAATATGTGATACGTTGGGTTTATGATGTCTAAGGTGGTTGCGGATTCCAACTGTTGTAGTTTTTCACTTTCTTTTCTGCGACCGTAAGTGTAATATGTGGTGTATCGCCGGTTTCGGTGCTATATGTCAACGACAATTGGGATACGCATATTTACTTACGTTGATGACATGTAATGTTATGTGTTGCTGTGATATGTTATATTGGATCGTCGTGTTTTGAATAGCCGGGGGTTTTATGTGAGATGAGAGTTTTTTTCATTTTCATTCATGTAAAATTCATTGTATGTAATATTCTTTTATTGGGGCACTTCCGGGTTGAGGATAATGTCACCATTGTATATTATTTACTTTTCCGCATTAGGATAGACCCAAGGCGAGGAGCACAAGTAACCGGATTCTAAGGTCCAGTGGGAGACCATCTCATGGAGTTGAGAACGGGTCTCCTAACTCTAGAATTGGTAGGGTTGCTTGCCGCTCTCGTAGGGGTTTAAGGGTGTGGGATTGGCTATTCATCACGACCGTGGAATCCGTATTTTATACAGGCTTAATTTAAAACACGGAAATCCTAGTATATCCAATATTTCATATGTTATTTTCTCCTGCGATATCTGTGTTGTGATCATTTTATATATTGATGAGATGAATACAGGATATAGTATATGTGATATATTATATAGACGCTGCTTATGTTTTACACCCGTGCTAGCACTGCCCCGTTCTGCCGTTAGTTACCTAACCTAACGGTGCACGAGGGGACATCGAGGCGAATGCGGATGGCATAAGTGTACGTTGTATTTATCTGTGATGTTTAGGTAACTTAAATGTTGGGATTTCATTAATGAGATTAATGAAATAAAAGAAACCTAAAGATATTGTAGAAACTTGTCTCGAAAACTGGTAGCTCTAGTTCTTTCTTTGCATAGCGGTATTCCTTTTAGAATATCCAGCACCTTATTCGATAAGGAAAGAGCCGAGATCCCTTCACCGGGAGTGACCTCTTTAGCGAAACTAGCAGATGCTACAAACTCGGTTTGTCTTTTTATTGCTTTTATAGTTTTAGCTTTGCACAGTGGTATTTGTGAAATATCCTGCACCTTATTTGATAAGGAAAAAGCCGAGATCCCTTCACCGGGAGTGACCTCTTTAGCAAAACTAGTAAAAACCTTAAAAGCACTCCTTTTCAAAATCACTCGATTCTACGACAATATCAAGTTCATTAGGCAAAGGGTTTTCTTAAAATCCTGTCGTAGCCCTCCGTCATTTCAGATAAGTACTGGTTAGTATTCGTGCTACGTTTGTTGACCATGTTAAGGCGGTGTGTGCGGTAGCTGATTAGTGCTTATTTGCATAAGCATATGATGCGATTGGATTAGGGTAGTCGTACGACTTTATTGACCATGTTAAGGGTCGTGCGGGTGGGTTTAATTTAATCAGGAAATGACGGGTTCTACTTGGCTAGTGCTTATTATTTGTTACCTATGTTAAGGTCATAAGTCGCTAGGGGCAAAATATTATCGGGAATTTCAAGTGTTGAAATTTGCAATGAGATTGTATACCTCCTATAAGATAGTTGGATCCCGATACCCACTGCGAGTAAGAGTTACTCCTGGGAGAGTTTTACACATTACAATTAGCCGATCAAGTAAGTGTCTAGAAAGGTGTCAATGGGGTAACGCCCCTGGGAAAACGAGGTTTATTTTAATTAGGTCCGTGCGAAAACACGGGGAACCTCCCTCAAAGCACCGGCACTGGCCTGGCTGAAAGATTGGCGAACTTGTAGGGTGTAATTAATCCCAGCTAGTCTTTCTTTTTAGGGTTTGAAGGAAGATTTGACTAAAACAGTGGGAGCCATCCTGATTAGAGAAATTAATAACCAATCTAATCTTGTAAGAGCATACGCCATGTGTTTTCTTCTCTCTCCCTCTCTCCAGGTAGCGACCATGTCACGCCTTAATCAAGATAATAATATAGATGTATTGACTGAACCCGCTTGTTATACTGAGCTAAGGAACGTTGGTCCCTCTCCAACTTACAATTGTTATAAGACCGAGCAGGAAATAGAGGATTAACAGAATTCCTGTCCCGCCCAAACGAAGAAAGTGCATGTGATGCATCTTCTTTGGGTGTGTTCATTACCGAGAACTGTTTCTCAGTATCCTTTACGTCCTAGGTATGAGATACCGGATCAGGATCACACATATGTAATCTGTTACATGGGCTACAGATAAGTAGAGAACTGAGAATGGGTGATAAGTTTCAAGAGTTAAAAACGGTATAAGTGTTACAGCCAAATCTATTGGCAGTTATCACCCTGTATTACCAAATACATTGATTCTGACGAATGTTATTGGATACCGAACCTGATATACAATATCATATCAGTCACTTTATTTAGTAAAGAAGGATATAATTTTGTATTGTTGGATAATATTTTGAACATTTCCTATATCAAGAGTTGATCGGTTCAGGCACGTTATCTAAAAGCATATATGTTCTAAATCAAACCACAGTTCATCAACGTACAGAACACACACAAGAGGAAGAGTTCAGAAATGAACGAATCCTTCTTGAGGTATTGTAGACTAGGTCATATCAATTCGACCCGACTAGCTAAGTTACATTAAGATGCATATTTAAATCAATTTGAATTTACATCTTGTGAAACTTGCCAGTCATATCACAAAGATAAGATGATCATAGCTCCGTTTATTGGAAACAGAGAAAGAGTTAGTGAACTCTTGGGATTAATACATGCTGATGTATGAAAGTCCCCTGTTTACATATGTCAGGACCGGTTCTTTGTACTTCATTACATTTACTGATAATCTCTCAAGATTCCGGCATATGTTCCTGTTGAAACACAAGTCTGAAGCTTTTGAGAAATTCAAAGAATATAAGCTAGAAGTAGAGAACCAAAAATGGGTATAAGTATTATGTCCTTTGATGTGATCAGGGAGGAGAATACTTGAGCACGGAATTCCTGGACTATTCTAAAGGAGAATGAGATTCTCTCTCAGCATTACTCCTCCGTATACACCACAGCACGTTGGTATATCGGGGCGGAGCAATCGCACCCTATGTGATATATGATTACTACTGAGTTTCCTATTTCCTTTTGGGGGTTATGCACTTGTGAAGCTGCATACCTATTGAATATGGTTCCAATCAAATCAAGTGCCTACCACTCCATATGTGATATGGTATGGGAAGATACCATCTCTTAAGGATGTTAAGATTTGGGGTTTTCCGGCCTATATCTAAAAGCAAAATCCGGACAAGCTCGAGGCAATGTCAGTTCTGTGGAAGTATGTTGGATATCCCAAGCATTCGCAAGGGAATATCTTCTACCACACCGAGGAGCAAAAGGTGTTTTGTTTCTCAGCATGCCACCTTTTGGAAAGGGAATTTCTTATGAAGAAATTAGTGGTCATGAGGTAGAACTGGAAGGAGTCCCAGCTATACAAACTGCAGCTGATGATTTGGTAGAACCGGAGGATTCAATAGCTCCCGACGAACCTCAGCCTCTCTGCCGATCTGGTAGGGTTCCTCATCTACCTGAGAGATACTTCTGTTTTCTCTGTGACAGTGGGAGCAAGGATTGCATCATGAGATGATGACCCAACCAGTTTCGAGCAGGCCATCAGGAGTGATGACTCTGTAAGAATGGCTGGATGCTAAGCGATCTGAGATGGAATCCATATACACCAACAAAGTATGGACTTTGGTTGTTGTTTGTTATATATATGCCCTTGAGGCCATTGTTGTACATATGATGTATACTATAGTGGATGCTTGGATATATATAGAGAGGACTTTCTTGCTCGACATGATAGTATGCTATTTGGTTTCACTTTGTCTTAACATGTTGACTTGTATTAGTTTACTGTCTTACTCTCACATGTTGATAAAGCCCTTAGGATATATACTCGACTACTGGGACTATGATGAGATCATACTAGTGGGGCCAAGGTAGTCAACGAGTACATCCTATAACTGTTCCTAGTCGAGGGTGTATCGAGACAGGGCATCGATACACCAGAGTAGACTAGCGTATACGCATCTTGACCCATATGATGGGCGATGGATGATCCCATATCCATTGGTGTTTGACATCAGAGATGGTGTACTGGTGCTTAGTGGAGACTGGGTATACTGAACGGACTCGCCGAGAACTCCTAAATGGTATTATACCTCACATCAGATGGCAGTTCTCCGGTGACACTGGTACAGGTTAGTCTGTAGACCCGAGATCGTCATGGAGTCTTGTATGATTCCCACTGTGCTTTGATTTCCACCTTACCAAGTCCAAGAGGGCATGCAAAACGGTGGCTTTTGGGTACAGTCCCGAATCACATAGAGGCAATGAGCGATAGGAGGGGATTCGTCTCTCCCGGTATAAGGAGTTGATGTTGTGCTGTGTTCGATTGGCTATAACTGGAAGTCCCTGGCCAGGGCGGATATAAAGTACTACTGGTAAGTGTTATTAGTAAGTTTTCGACCTGTTATGAGCCTCACATCGACACAACTTATCGGTTACTGGGGTCTGACGTTTACCACCCTTAGGCTTGATATGTGACATATCAGACGAAGAGACCGGACTGTACGGTAGTGTTACTGATTGGAGTCATAAGAGAATGTACAGGCTTGCTTGTTGATCTTCTGATCACTCAATACCTGGGTGGCTGTTACGTTTAGCTGACCGCTTGCAGCTTATGGGTGTTTGATATGATCATCACCTACTGCCGGCGTATTGACGATTCGTTTGAGTCCTACACAGAGGTTTCCTGGCTCAGGCAAAAAGGAGTAGGAGCACATATGTGATATGTGCGGGACCGAGAATAATTCGATATGAGATACCGTATTCTATTCTCGCAATATGTGATATCGGCCGAGTATAAATGATATAGCCGGGTCATCGGATCAAGTGTTGATTCGATGAATTAGTACATGTTATATTAGTCGGTTATATGCAATATAGCCGGATTGTCGGATCAAGTGTTGATTCGATAATTTAATGTATAATTATATATGTGATATATTACATTATGTTAACTAATATAAGCTTGCTTTATTGATTCATTTTCTCACGGGATAATACATTGATATATATGCGATATATGTTAATTGTATTATTTTGTTTTGTTACAAAATATATTGTATATATGATATATAATATTGTAACATGTTAGGGTTACAAATTTAACAAAGGTTTAGGGTTTAAACTTAGTTCGGGTTTGGATTATGGTTAGCTTTTGCTTGAAGCTTCCATGAAGCTTCATGAAGCTTTGACATTGTCTTTAGCTTGATATTTTGTGAAGATATTTTGTTAACCCAATCCAAACCATTAACTATAGTTTATTTTCTACAAGGGTTAACTCCTTCATGCTTAACCCATGGTTGGATTTGTAACCACAACACAATAATTCATTATTCATCACAAAAGGTTTCATCTTCTTCTTCCTCCTTGAAAAGCTTAGTAGCTTTTGTGTTTGTGATGATTTAGTGTGAGAAATTGAAAATAAAAGGGAGCTAAATTCCTACTTCATCATCCTCATCTATTCTAAACACTTAGATTAGGGTGTTCGCTTCTCTAATAAGTTGTTTAGTGAAGTGTAAGCTTGTATTAAAGATTCTTCAAGGTAGATCATCTTCGAAAAGGAAGACTTCAAACAAGCATGGATCATTCGGCTTGTGGAGCCTCGCTTAAGTCCTGAAGTTCATGGATCATGGCAAAAGGACTACTACTCGGAGCTTATGAAGCGAAGGAACGGACTACAGAGGTTGTAATCCCTTTCTCTTCGATATAAAGATGTTTACATGCTTTGTTAACCCTAATTATCTAGCAAAGATCCTCGCTTTAGGTTGTTCGGCACTTGAAAATTTTTGATTTGGCATGGTTGATACCTTATAGACCCTTGTGATAGTGCCTAGTAACCTTACAGTGGTATCAGAGCCTAGCTAGAGCATTAGGCGACGTGTAGACGAAGTTAAAAGTCCGATCGAACCCCGAAACATCATTTTGGACCCCCTCTCTGGAATTTTTTAAAAAAGATGGTTTTTTCCGTATTAAAAATACTCAGAAAATTAAGCAGATGATTCTATGGATATCTGTTAAGTATGACACCCTAACTCCATCAAGTCGCCGCGGAACCGCGGCCAACCCAAGCATTTGGCGGTGGTTCCGTGGCCTAACATGAGGAGTGGCGGATCGTACTTTAACAGTACATCCGTAGGTACTACGTTGTGCTTCTGGGAATTTTTAATGCTACACAAGTGTTAAGTTTTCTGGAGATCTTTAAAATTCGTTGATTCGATCGGAAAGTTTAAAATCGTTTAGCTTTTTGGGTAATTTAGAACATGTTAAAATGTTCGAACGGATATCAATAACTCATTTTTCTCATGACGAAAAACTTTCAAGTGTTGGATTTTTCCTCTGATTAGAACTTTCGGCAAATCATGCAAGCGTATCTATGGACCCTCTAGAAGAACGTAACCTTAACTCGATTATGTGACCGTCAAAACCGCCACTGAACCCTAGGGTTTGTGGTAGTTTAGCGTTGCCACATGTGAGGCGTTGGTTTGACCCTTCTACGGCTGGTTCATGTTAGCGTATATGCCCCAGAGGCCATTACTGTATCATACTAGTTTGTATATTACTTAATGGAAGCTTGGGATATTCACCTTGTATATACAATCTTGCTCAAAATAGTAGTATGCTACTTGGTTTGTTTCTACTTCAATGTGTACATGTGTTTATTTTAGTATATCACCTATACACATTAGTGGAGCCCTTAGGATCTTTGCTTGATTACCAGCGTTGTGATGGCAGTCACACTAGTGGGGGCTGGGTAATCTATAAGCATATCCTTATGCAGGTCCCTAGTCGCAGGACTATCGAGACAGGGCATCGATACTCCGGAGTAGACTAGCGCATGAGCTTCTCATCCCAGTGTGGGAGATGGTCTCTCCCACAGCCATTAGTACGTCGTACTGGAGATAGTATGCGGGTGCTCGTTAGGTTACGAGTACACTGGACAGGACTCGTCGGGAACTGACCGGTTGGTATTATACCTATCGTTAGTTATCAGTTCCCAGGTGACATGAGTACAGCTTAGTCCGCTGACTTGACACTGTCACTTCGCCTCGAGTGTGTTCCCACTGCACTTTGATTACTACCCTACCACGGCTCAAAGGAGTCGTGCAAACAGGTTGTAGTTGGGTGCAGTCCCGAAGCACTTGGAGGCAGTGACGGTTAGACAGGATTCGCCTCTCCCGGTATTTGGGGTTGACATCGCGCTGTGTCTAGGAGAGCCATTACATGAGTAGTCCCTGGCCAGGGCAAGCGGGATATACTGGTAGGCTTCCGGTGTTATCTCAGGGTGTATTGGGCTTCACTCCGACACGACTTGTACCGCTATTAGGGGACTGACGTTTACCGCCCCCCTAGGCCCGCCATGCGATGTTTCAGACGAACAGACGGGACTGTACGGAGACTGTCACATTCAGGCTCAGTAGGAGTTCAGATGGGTTTCACCTCGTCAGTCTTCTTGTCGGCATCTACATGGGACCGTTACGCACAGCTAGTGCCGCTTGCGGTCTGTGGTTAAA
This sequence comes from Agapanthus africanus, assembly GCA_030015575.1. Taxonomy (NCBI): domain Eukaryota; kingdom Viridiplantae; phylum Streptophyta; class Magnoliopsida; order Asparagales; family Amaryllidaceae; genus Agapanthus; species Agapanthus africanus. The sequence goes on from CM057338.1 coordinate 634,266,342, forward strand.
CCTGTTAGTTATATGTATGCCCTAGAGGCCATTACTATACATAGGATGTATATTGTAGTGGATGCTGGGACATATATAGGGAGGACTTTCTTTCTCGACATGATAGTATGCTATCTGGTTGATCTTTACCTTAACGTGTACACTGATTGTCTCCCTGTTACATGTTGGTAAAGCCCTTAGGATCTGTGCTTGACTACCTGGACTATGATGCAGATCATACTAGTGGGGACATGGTAGTCCATAAGTACATCCTTCAAAGTCCCTAGTCGTGGGTGTATCGAGACGGGGCATCGATATACCAGAGTAGACTAGCGTATACCTTCTCGACCCATACAGATGGGCGATGGATGATCCCATATCCATTGGTGTTTGACATCAGAGATGATATACGGGTGCTCAGTAGAGACTGGGTATACTGGACGGACTCGCCGAGAACTCCCAGATGGTATTATACCTCACGTCAGATGGCAGTTCTCTGGTGACACTGGTACAGAGTAGTCTGTTGACCCGAGATCGTCATAGAGTCTTGTGTGGTTCCCACTGTGCTTTGATTTCCATCTTACCACGTCCAAGAGGGCGTGCAAAACGGTGGTTTTTGGGTACAATCCCGAGTCACATGGAGGCAATGAGCGATAGGAGGGGATTCGTCTCTCCCGGTATAGGGGGTTGATGTTGTGCTGTGTTCGATTGGCTATAACAGGAAATCCCTGGCCAGGGTTGCTGAGATTTACTGGTAAGTGTTACCAGTAGTTTCTCGAACAGTTATAGACCTCATATCGACACGACTTATCGAGCTATTGGGGTCTGACGTTTACCACCCCTAGGCGAGATATGCGACATATCAGACGATCAGACCGAACTGTACGGTAGTGTTACTGGTTGGATTCACTGGAGTGTGAGCGGGCTTGCTCGTCGATCTTCAGATCGCTCAATACCCGGGTGGCCGTTACGTTTAGCAGACCGCTTGCGGCTTGTGGGTGTTTGATATGATCATCATCTGCTGCCGGCGTATTGACGAGTCTTTAGAGTCCTACACAGAGGTTTCCTGGCTCAAGCGAAACGAAATAGGAGCGCATATGAGATATGTGCGGGACCGAGAATAATACAGTATATGATACTGTATTCGATTCTCGCGATGTGACATTGATCGGTTATATCCGATATAGCCGGGTTATCGGATCAAGTGTTGATTCGATAAGTTGTTACTAATGATACTAGTCGGTTATATGCGATATGACCGGATCGTTAAATCAAGTGTTGATTTAATGATTTAATGCATAATTATATATTTGATATATTACTTTGCATTAACTAGTATCGGTTCACTTTAAATGGATTTTCTCGCTCGGATGTGCGCATTCCATATGCGATATGATTTTGTGCACTAGATTGTATCATGTTTGTTGATACATACTTTTTGGTTAAGTGTAAAGTATCAAACCTTGGTTAATGAAATGGTTAGGGTTTACTATTTCCTTATTCATTTATTCATTTATTTATTCTTTTTGGATATTGATAAGCATTAAGAGAAAATGGTGGCTTAATTTGTTTTCTAGCAAAAGCTTCTTGAAGCTTTGACCAAAGTCACCCTTTTTGTCTCATGCTTAACCCTATCCACTTCACTAACCCTAGTTCACTCTCTACAACTAACCATGGTTCACTTATGATAAGAATGGATTATTCTTTTCATTTTAATTTATTCTTATCATAACTCTTTCATCTTCTTCTTCATCTTCTTCTTTGAAGAAGCTTGAGGTCATCAATGGTGGATTGATGATTTGAGTGAGAAATCCAATTCTAAAGTCTACCCACTTCCTATTTCTTCATCCTCTACCTCTTGCCAAGTAGTAGAGTGTGTTTCCTTCACAAGTTTTTAGGGCTTGGTGAAGGTGGAGCTTGATTTAGCGATGCCTCGACGTAGATCATCTTCGGCTTGGACATCGACGACCTAGCTTGCCCATTCTCCGACGAAGCCGACGCTAGAGCCCGGATTTGATTTGGACAGCGGAAAGGACCTCATCTCGGAGCCGTGGAGGTGGAGGACCGGATCTACAAAGGTTGTATTTCCGTATCTCTTAGTTAATTGTTAACTAGTTAGCTTTTTCGCCTAGACATCTAGCAAACGATCCGTAGTCGGGTCTCTCGGCACCTAAAATTTTTGTAATTGGCATGTTCGATGCCTTGTGAGACCTCTTGAGAGTGCCTAGGAACCCTACAGTGGTATCAGAGCCTAGCTAGAGCCTTAGGCGAAGTCTAGACGGAATTTGAAGTCCGAACGACCCGAAAACCCAAACCGGAATATGCTCTCTGGACATTTTCCGAAAATGCGGATTTTTGTGTATTAAAAATGCCTAAAAAATTCAATAAATAATTATAAGAATTACTGTGCAAACTCAGGCGAAAGATTCATCTAACAGAGCGCGGAACCGCGGCAGAAGCACTGCTTCTACGGCGGTTCCGCGGCTATGTGATGACATCACCTTCCACTTGTTGCACAGTAATTCCTATTTAATTATTATGGATTTTCTGGGAATATTTAAAATTTATTCCATAGTTGAATGTTCTGGGTTGTTTTGGGATTCGGTGTTTCGATCGGAGTATCAAATTTTGTCTATGTGGCTTTCCGGATAAATTTTTAGAATATGTTAAAAGGTTCGACCGGATATAAATACCCAATTTTTCCCCTGTCGGGAAATTTCCAAGTGTTGGATTTTTCCGTAGTTTAACGACGTTCTAAGTAGTGCAAGTAACGCGATGGACCCTCTAGAAGACAACAAACCTTAACTCGATTATGTGACCGTCTTGAACTGCCCTTTGAACCTTCGGGTTTGGGGCAGTACGGCGTGCCACATGTGAGGCGTTGGCTTGACCCTTTTACGGCTGGACCGTCGGTACTGAGGCACGAACTGAATGTTGTTAGACTTATTTCATGTGTTGATCTGTATCGAGAAAACTTGGGTGTTCGAATGTTCGATCGGAAAGTTTAACATTTTCTATTTATCCGGAATGTGATACAATAATTGGAATTCATAAATTGTTATGAGATAACGGAATGAATATTATAAACGTAGCGGTTTAGTCTCACTTGATCGGTTGCCACGGAATTTTGATGCGATCAAAAGTCCGTCGCAATCACGTAGCGTACGCGGATACTCGCCGGATAAACTTAATAGACAGCCTCACTCCATAGCCCCGACCAAGTGACTGTAGGAGAACCCCGTCGCCGAAAGCATCCGTTCGGGTGCTCGCGGTAGCGGTGTTCCGCCTTGGTGCACTTCGTCGACGGTATCAGGGGTGCGGCCGTCTACTGAAGTTTACGACGAGTATTCGATCAGACTGTCGGGAATCTTGTTGAATTGCCCGACTCGATATTGAAAAGTGTTTTCGATAATGAGACTAAAATGCGGGGTTTATAATTGTTAGGCATGTGATGTCTAAGGTATTCATTTGATTAGGCATGCGATGTCTATGCAGATTGCGGATTCCAACTGTTGTAGTTTTACACTTTCTTTTCTGTGACCGTAAGTGTAATATGTGATATCGCCGATTTCGTTGCTATATGTCAACGACAATTGGGATGCGTATATTTACTTACGTTGATGACATGTGATGTTATGTGTTGCTGGATATGTTATATTGGATCGTCGTGTTTGAATAGCCGGGGTTTTTTATGTGAGATGAGTGTTTTCTCATTTTCATTCATGTAAAAACTTGTATGTAATATTCTTTTATTTGGGGAACTTCCAGGTTGCGGAAGTTGTCACCTCTTGTATATTATTTACTTTTCCGCACTAGGATAGACCCAAGGAGGGGAGCACAAGTAACCGGGTTCTGGAGTACAGTGGGAGACCAACTCGAAGAGTCGGGTCCGGGTCTCCTAACTCCAAAATTGGTAGGGTTGCTTGCCGCTCTCGTAGGGGTCTTGGGGTGTGGGTTTGGCCATTCATCACGACCGTGGAATCCGTGTTTTATACTGGCTCGTATTGAAAACACGGACGTCCTAATATATCCAATATTTCATATGTTTCTTCTGCTGCGATATCTCTGATGTGTTTCTGTGATGGATATAGTATATAGTATATATGATATATTATATAGACGTTACTTATGTTTTACACCCGCGCTAGCCCTGCCCTGCTCTGTCGTTAGTCACCTAACCTAACGGTGCACGAGGGGACATCGAGGCGAATGCGGATGGCATAAGTGTACGTCATATCTATCTGTGATGTTTAGGTACTTTAATGATGGGACTTCATTAATGAGATTAATGAAATAAAAGAAACCTAAGATGTTGTAGAATCGAATTTCAAAATAAAACAGGTAGCTACGGTTCTTGCTTTGCACAGCGGTATATATGATATATCCTGCACCTTATTCGATAAGGAAAGGACCGAGATCCCTTCACCGGGAGTGACTCCTTTAGCAATAACTGGCAGATGCTACACACTCGGTTTGTCTTTTGATTGCTTTTAAGTGTTTTTGCTTTGCACAGTGATATATATGATATATCCAGCACCTCATTCGACGAGGAAAGGACTGACGATCCCTTCACCGGGAGTGACTCCTTTAGCAAAACTAGAAAAGCCTCAAAAGCACTCCATTTCAAAAATCATTTGATTCTACAACGATATCAAGTTCATTACGCAATGGGTTTTCAGAAAAACCTGTCGTAGCCCTCCGTCATTTCAGATAAGTAGTAGTTAGTATTCGTGCTACGTTTGTTGGCCTGCGTCAAGGCGTAGTGTGCGGTAGCTAACTGGTGCTTATCTGCATAAGCATATGATGTGATTGGATTAGGGTAGTCGTGCGACTTTGTTGGCCTGCGTCAAGGGTCGTGCGGGTGGGTTTAATTCAATCACGAAATGACGGGTTGAACTTGACTAGCGGACTATGGTTTGTTTGCCTGCGTCAAGGTCATAGGACGCTAGGGGCAAAATATTATCGGGAATTTCAAGTGTTGAAATTTGCAATGAGATTGCATACCTTCTATGAGATAGTTGGATCCCGATACCCGCTGCGAGTAAGAGTTACTCCTGGGAGAGTTTTATACATTACAATTAGCCGATCAAGTAGGTGTCTAGAAAGGTGTCAACGGGGTTACGCCTCTGGGAAAACGAGGTTTACATTAATTAGGTTCGTGCGAAAGCACGGGGGACCTCCCTCAAAGTACCGACACTGGCCTGGCTGAAAGATTGGCGAACTTGTAGTGTGTAATTAATCCCGGCTAGTCTTTCCTTTTAGGGTTTGAAGGAAGATTTGATAAAAATCAGTGGGAGCCATCCTGATTAGATAAAATAATAACCAATCTATTCTTGACAGAGCGCACGCTGAGTGTTTTCTTCTCTCTCTCTCCAGGTAGCGACCATATCACGCCTTAATCAAGATAATAATACGGAATATTGACCGAACCCGCTTGTTATACTGAGCTGGGGAACGTTGGTCCCGCTCCAACTTATAATTGTTATAAGACAGAGTAGGAAATTGGGGATTACCAGAATTCCCGTGCCGCCCAAACGAAGAGAGTGCATGCTGATGCATCATCTTCGGGTGTGTTCATTACAGAGAACTGTTTCTCAGTATCCTTTACGTCCTGGGTATGTGATACCGGATCAGGATCCCAGATATGTAATCTGTTACATAGGGCTACAGAAAGGTAGAGGACTGAGAACGGGTGATAAGTTTAATGAGGCAGAAAACGGGGCAAGAGTTGCCGCCAAGTCTGTTGGTCACTGTCACCCTGTATTGCCAATACATTGATTCTGAACGAATGTTATTAGATACCGAACCTGTTATGCAAAATCATATCTGTCTCTTTATTAGTAAAGAAACGATAAAATTTTGTATTGTTGGACAATGTTTTGAACATTTCCTATATCAAAAGTTGATCGGTTCAGGCACGTTATCTAAAAGCGTTGATGTTCTAAATCAAACTACAGTTCTTAGAATATGGAACACACACAAGAGGAAGAGTTCAGAAATGAACGGATTCTTCTTGAGGTATTGTAGATTAGATCATATCAATGCGACCCGACTAGCTAAGTTACATAAAGATGCATATTTAAATCAGTTTGAATTTACATTTTGTGAAACTTGCCAGTCATGTCACAGAGATAAGATGACCATAACTCCGTTTATTGAAAACAGAGAAAGAGTTAGAAAACTCTTGGGATGATACATGTTGATGTATGTAAATTCCTCTGTCTACATATGCCAGAACTGGTTCTTTGTACTTCATTACATTCTCTGATAATCTCTCAAGATTCAGACATATGTTCCTGTTGAAGCACAGGTCTGAACCTTTTGAGATATTCACGGAATATAAGATAGAAGTAGAGAACCAAAATACGGGTAAAAGTATTATGTCCTTTGATAAGATCAAGGAGGAGAATACTTGAGCACGAAAATCCTGGATTATTCTAAAGGAGAATGAGATTCTCTCTCAGCATTACTCCTCTGAATACACCATAGCACGATGGTATATCCCTGGCGGAGCAATCACACCCTATATGATATGGTGTGCTCTATGATGAGTATTACTGAGTTACCTATTTCCTTTTAGGGGTTATGCACTTGAGAAGCTGCATACCTATTGAATAGGTTCGAATCAAATCAGTTGCCTACCACTCCATATGAGATATGGAAAGGGAAGAGCCTATGTCTTAAGCTAGTTAAGATTTGGGGTTGTCCGGCCTATGTTTAAAAGCAAAATCCGGACAAACTCGAGGCAAGGTTAGTTATGTAGAACTGGAAAGGTTCCAGCTATGCAAACTACAGAAAATGATTTGATAGAACCAAAGGATTCAATAGTTACCAACGAACCTCGGCCTCTCCGCCGATCTAGTAGGGTTCCTCACCCACCTGAGAGATACTTCGGTTTCTCTATGACAGTAGGAGCGAGGATTGCATCATGAGATGATGACCCAACTAGCTTCGAGCAGGCCATCGAGAGTAAGACTCTGTAAGAATGGCTGGATGCTTAGCGATCTGAGATGGAATCCTTATACACCAACAAAGTATGGACTTTGGTTGCTATATCTGAAGGGTTAAATCCCCATCAGGAGCAAGTATATCTTGAGAAGATTACTTGGTGTAGATGGAAAGGTTGAGACTTTCAAAGCTGGACTTGTTAAAGGTTTTCGTCATCGACCAAGCATGGATAATGATAAAACCTTTTCAAGTAGCTATGCTTAAGTCCATCCAGATCCTACTTGTCATGGCTACATACCATGACTACGATATCTGGTGGTTGGGTGTCATGACTGCTTTTCTAAATGATGCTTTAGAAGAGTGCGTCTATAAGTACACAGCCAGAGGGCTTCGTAGACAGTGGGAGCAGCGGAAACGTGTGCAAGATGCTTTATAGGATTAAAGCGGGCAACGCGGAGTTGGAACATCTGTTTTGATGGATTAGTCAAAGAAGTTGACATCATCAAAATGGTAGATGAACCTTGTATAAACAAAAAGGTAGTAGGGAGTATAGTGATGATCCTCGTAGGGTACGTGGATGACATACTCTTGATAGGGAAAGAGTTTCCTATGCTACGCTCGATCAATCTCCGCTTATCACTATGATTCTCCATATAGGATCAAAATGATACCTCCTAAATCCTGAGTTTTGGATCTATGAGATAGATTTAATTGGATGTTAGGATTCTCACTAGTTGTAGTGAGATGGTATCAATCGATCCTGGGGAGAATCACTGGAAGGGTTCCAGGGTGATAAAGGCGACTGAATGTCAGTCGCAGGCATTGTCTTTACCCTCAGTAAAGGGACGGTATGTTGGAAGAGTTCCAAGTTAGATACCGTGACATACTAGACGATAAAGGCTGGATACATCGCTACTTAAGATGCTACCAAAGAAGCTGTTTGGGTGTATATTAGTTCATGAGATGAACTACGTTCCTACCATTGTGAGACAATGGAGTTGTGGCTCATGCCGAGGAACGCCGGTCCCATCAGTGATCCAGACTTATTCTAAGGGAGCATCGCCTGATCATGGAGATAGTTGATCTCCAGGGTGATCGAGGTTAGGAGAGTAGATTCAGAGGACAACACAGCGGATCCACTCACAAAGGCCTGTTCCCAAAGAGAGATTTTTTTATGGGATGGTTGAGTATGAGATACTACAACCACTGCTACAGATGGCCCTAGTGCAAGTGGGAGATTGTTAGTTATATGTATGCCCTAAAGGCCATTACTATACATAGGATGTATATTGTAGTGGATGCTGGGACATATATAGGGAGGACTTTCTTGCTCGACATGATAGTATGCTATCTGGTTGATCTTTACCTTAACGTGTACACTGATTGTCTCCCTGTTACATGTTGGTAAAGCCCTTAGGATCTGTGCTTGACTACCTGGACTATGATGCAGATCATACTAGTGGGGACATGGTAGTCCATAAGTACATCCTTCAAAGTCCCTAGTCGTGGGTGTATCGAGACGGGGCATCGATATACCAGAGTAGACTAGCGTATACCTTCTCGACCCATACAGATGGGCGATGGATGATCCCATATCCATTGGTGTTTGACATCAGAGATGATATACGGGTGCTCAGTAGAGACTGGGTACACTGGACGGACTCGCCGAGAACTCCCAGATGGTATTATACCTCACGTCAGATGGCAGTTCTCTGGTGACACTGGTACAGAGTAGTCTGTTGACCCGAGATCGTCATAGAGTCTTGTGTGGTTCCCACTGTGCTTTGATTTCCATCTTACCACGTCCAAGAGGGCGTGCAAAACGGTGGTTTTTGGGTACAGTCCCGAGTCACATGGAGGCAATGAGCGATAGGAGGGGATTCGTCTCTCCCGGTATAGGGGGTTGATGTTGTGCTGTGTTCGATTGGCTATAACAGGAAATCCCTGGCCAAGGTTGCTGAGATTTACTGGTAAGTGTTACCAGTAGTTTCTCGAACAGTTATAGACCTCATATCGACACGACTTATCGAGCTATTGGGGTCTGACGTTTACCACCCCTAGGCGAGATATGCGACATATCAGACGATCAGACCGGACTGTACAGTAGTGTTACTGGTCGGATTCACTGGAGTGTGAGCGGGCTTGCTCGTCGATCTTCAGATCGCTCAATACCCGGGTGGCCGTTACGTTTAGCAGACCGCTTGCGGCTTGTGGGTGTTTGATATGATCATCATCTGCTGTCGGCGTATTGACGAGTCTTTAGAGTCCTACACAGAGGTTTCCTGGCTCAAGCGAAACGAAATAGGAGCGCATATGAGATATGTGCGGGACCGAGAATAATACAGTTTGTGATACTGTATTCGATTCTCGCGATGTGACATTGATCGGTTATATCCGATATAGCCGGGTTATCGGATCAAGTGTTGATTCGATAAGTTGTTACTAATGATACTAGTCGGTTATATGCGATATGACCGGATCGTTAAATCAAGTGTTGATTTAATGATTTAATGCATAATTATATATTTGATATATTACTTTGCATTAACTAGTATCGGTTCACTTTAAATGGATTTTCTCGCTCGGATGTGCGCATTCCATATGCGATATGATTTTGTGCACTAGATTGTATCATGTTTGATGATACATACTTTTTGGTTAAGTGTAAAGTATCAAACCTTGGTTAATGAAATGGTTAGGGTTTACTATTTCCTTATTCATTTATTCCTTTATTTATTCTTTTTGGAAATTGATAAGCATTAAGAGAAAATGGTGGCTTAATTTGTTTTCTAGCAAAAGCTTCTTGAAGCTTTGACCAAAGTCACCCTTTTTGTCTCATGCTTAACCCTATCTACTTCACTAACCCTAGTTCACTCTCTACAACTAACCATGGTTCACTTATGATAAGAATGGATTATTCTTTTCATTTTAATTTATTCTTATCATAACTCTTTCATCTTCTTCTTCATCTTCTTCTTTGAAGAAGCTTGAGGTCATCAATGGTGGATTGATGATTTGAGTGATAAATCCAATTCTAAAGTCTACCCACTTCCTATTTCTTCATCCTCTACCTCTTGCCAAGTAGTAGAGTGTGTTTCCTTCACAAGTTTTTAGGACTTGGTGAAGGTGGAGCTTGATTTAGCGATGCCTCGACGTAGATCATCTTCGGCTTGGACATCGACGACCTAGCTTGCCCATTCTCCGACGAAGCCGACGCTAGAGCCCGGATTTGATTTGGACAGCGGAAAGGACCTCATCTCGGAGCCGTGGAGGTGGAGGACCGGATCTACAAAGGTTGTATTTCCGTATCTCTTAGTTAATTGTTAACTAGTTAGCTTTTTCGCCTAGACATATAGCAAACGATCCGTAGTCGGGTCTCTCGGCACCTAAAATTTTTGTAATTGGCATGTTCGATGCCTTGTGAGACCTCTTGAGAGTGCCTAGGAACCCTACAAAACCCACTGCCAGCATAGTGTCGAGTCTTTAGAGTCCCACACAGAAAGCTATTCGCCTTTAGGCAAAAGAGTAGAGGTCGCATGGTTTTGCGACAGGTCGCATGGTTTTGCGACAGGGTTCGGTCACATCCGTGCACTTGTGCACGTACAATGTCCGGACAGTTAACACTAGCGGGCTTTGGTTTAAGCCAGATCCTAGTGTACGTTTTGGGATTGGTTTTATCCAGTATGTATTCGTGTTCCTCGGAACGCGAATGCGGGTGTGTATGCACAGTTGACGGAGAGATGGAGGCAGAGGATTCTCATTAGGGTTGTTGACCGTTGACTGTTGACTATTGACTTTTTGCTCAACCCTAATGAGAATATGATATGTAATTAACAATAATATTAATTAAGTATTGTGGTGACATGGTTTTTGAGGTGTTGACTTTGTTGACTTGTTGACTTTGTTGACTGGTTGACTAGGTTGGACTAGTTGACCATCATGATGACAATGGCTATCATTTCATGGCAAAGACTTTTTACTTGCTTGTTCTCTTGTGCAATATGAGTGCATGAAATGATATAGCCATTTTGACTTAAACCATTTACACAATACTTGATTACTATTTTTGTGATGATGGTTTTGGATTATGAGAGCCAAGTGAGAAAAGTCTTGCTCATTCTATCATTTTCATTCTCTCTCTTGTGTTCTTGAGCTCTCATCTTCTTCCTCTTGCTCTCACTCTCTTTAGTCTATGGTTCACTTGTCTCATATGTTGAGAACCAAGAACCATAGAGAAAATCCCAACACACTCTTCTCTACTCACTCTAGTTCATAAGGTTTAGCAAACCAAGTGAACTAGTTTTCTTCAAAGACCGATGAAGAAGCCAAAGGTAGAAGCTTTCAGGTGGATCGATCTTCGGCGCAAGGAGACGACGGAGTGAAGCCGATTCGGACAGCCATCGAGGCTTGAAGACGAAGGAGTTCAAGAAAGAAAGGTATAACCCCCTAACCGAGTAGTTAACAACTCCTAGTTAGGTTGTTAGTTAGATGTTTAACAAAGATCCGGTTTTGAGTCCATGTTACCGCCTCTAGAAAATTGTTTCTCACCAAATTCCGCATGCCCGAAAGTACCGGGAGAGGTAGCATGGACTTACAGTGGTATCAGAGCCAGGTTAAACTCTATCTAACATGTTAGCATAGTAGCTAGAAATTCGATTGGAGAAAAAGTCCCGAAATAAACCCGAAATTCAAACTTTCTGTCGATTTTCAAAGTGCTGCAAAAATTATTTGAGATGTACCAAAAATCGACTCAGGGTTTTTAGAAGAAACTGCAAAAATTCGACCCACTGAATCGATCAACGCGCCGCGTTTCCACGGCGGGAGCAAGCTCCCGCCGTGGAATCGCGGCCGAGTTGAATCGGTCGTGGGGTTTTATTTTTGCAGTTTGTTCATAGGGGTATTTTGGGATTTTTGGAATATGTATTTTCTGCCCAGATTTTCCAGAACGAAAATTTTGTGTTTGGGGCCTGAAAAACCGTATTTTGATCGAATTTCTTATGACTTAAGCTGACGGGTTTTTATCTGTGATGTGATATTTGTATTGAACGTCTGCTAATCGCTATATGTCGATTAGTGGGGGTTATACAAATCTGTGATCTGTAATGTCATTGGAATGTGTATATGAATTCATTGGATTGTCGCGGGTGAATAGCCGGGGGTTGTGAGACGAGAGTTTTCTTTTCTTTCAATTCATGTAAATTTGTAAATTGATGTAATAATTATTTGTATGGCCGCACAACTGGGTCGGGGTTGTAGCCGTCATTGTATAATTTCTTTTTACTGTTTTTGCTCCTAGGATAGACCCATGGAGGGGGTGCACAAACTACCGGGTATGCCGAAGTGCTGAGTGGCCTACTCACGGAGTTGAGGGAGGTTGCTTCGCTTCGGGTACTTGGCGGGTAGTTTGCCGCACCCGTAGGGGTCTTGGGTCGGGTATTGGCTATTCACCGCGACCGTGTAATCTGCTTTTCGTTACAGGCTCGTACGAATTGCGGATTCCTAGTATATCCAATGTGTTCATCTGTGATCTGAAATGGCTATCATTGCAATATATCTATATATGATATTATTTAGGCGTTGCTTATGTTTTACAGCCGCGCTAGCCCAGCCCCCGCTCTGTCGTTAGTTAAGTAACCTAACGGGTAATGACGGGGCCCCGTGGCGAATGCGAATGGCATAAGCGTACGTCATATTTTGGTTGTTTTCTGCAATGGTAGGATTAAATGATGGGACGCATTAAAAGAACTAATGCAAGAATATCACGCATTAAAAAAACGAATGCAAGAAAATAAACCAAGATTAAAGTCGGTGGAACACTTTCGGAAAACCACTCGGTTCTTTTCAAAAACAACTTTTAAATGCGGAGCTTGAGCCACTCCTTTTAAAAGCTATCTCGTTCCATCGATTATATCAAGTTCACTACGTTCACGGTTTAGCCAAAACCATTCGTAGCCCTCCATCATTTCAGTTAAATATTCGGTAGTATTCAAGCTATGTATTTTGACCTCACGCCAAGGCATAGTGATTGGTAGCTGCCGGATATTTATCTGTTGCATAGATAGAATGTGTTGGTTTGGGACAGCCGTACTGCCATTTTGGCCTACGTCAAGGGTAGGTACGGGTGGGTTCAAATTAACCTGGATAATGATGGGAAAAACGTGACATGTGACTTATGATATTTTGACCTCACGCCAAGGTCATAAGAGCATGGGGAAAAAATCCACATCGGGAGTTTCAAAAGAACTGAAACTTGCTAGTGTTGCATACCATTTGGAGTGTGATGATTCTGGTAGGATTCCTTCAGTTTCGTCACGCGATGATATTTGGATCCCGATCCTACTGTGAGTATATGCTACTCCTCGGGAAATTTCTCACTAAACGATCAATGCTATAAACCTAGTAGGTGTCTAGAAAGGTGTTAGCGGGGCTACGCCCCTAAGGAAAAGAGGTTATTTAATTAAGGAACTTCGCGAAAGCGTTGGAAAACCTCCCTCGAAGTACCGACACTGGCCTGGCTGAACGGTTAAGCAAGTATTATACGGTGAGATTGATCTCGACTAATTCTTCCTTTTTGGTTTGAGGAAGGATTCGAGAAACAGTGGGAGCCATCCTGTTTAGACAAACTAAAAACCATTCTAAACTTGCAAGAGCATCATGCTGAGTGTTTCTTCTCTCTCCTAATTGCAGCGACCAATCGACATGACTGGACTTAAGTTACTCCTAGATAAAAACATACTGACAGGGCCAAACTACAAAGATTGGCTCAGGAATGTCAAGATGGCAATCACTTACGACAAGCTGGGGTATCTTCTTACTACCAAAGCTCCCCCTGTCCCAGGTCCCAAAACCAGCGTCGTGGATAAGGAAATCCGTAAGACCTGGGAACTAGACTGCACGAAGGCCAAGTGCCTCGTGCTTGCCTCTATGGACAATGAACATCAGAGGAGGCACGAGAATATGGACCTGGAATCCATATTTCTTCATACAAAAGAACTGTATGGAGAGTAATCTCGTATCGCAAGATACGAAGTGTCGAAGAAGTTATTTTCGGCAAGATTGGCCGTCGGATCATCGGTAGTGGAACACGTGCTTAAGATGATTGGCTACATAGAAGAGCTTGCGGACCTTGGGACCACGTTGGAGAATGAGTTCTATACGGACTTGATTCTCCAGTCCCTTCCTTCCACTTACGCCCAGTTTATCCTGAACTTCAACTTACAAGAAAAGGAAGTTGAACTTTCAGAACTCCTCAACATGCTGAGGAGCGCTGAGGGCACCCAACAGAAAGGTAGGGAAACATCCACTTTGTTTGTAGGAGGATCTTCCTCTTCTAGGTCCAAGGCGAAAGCCAAGGGAAAGAAGAAGAAAGCCCCCGCCAAACCAAGGGGCGGTGTTAGTAAAGTGGATACGAAGGGAAAGGCAAAAGCAACAAAGAAAGTGGGAAAGTTTGTGGATAAGGAAGAATGCTTCTATTGTCATAAGAAAGGACACTGGAAGAATGATTGCGGGGCTTGGAAGGCCAGAACACAGGAATTGAAGCAGGTTGCGGCTTCAGCTTCAGGTGTGTATGTTATTGAAAGCTGTCTTTCAATAAACTCTACTTCCTGGGTATTGGATACCGGATCAGGATCTCATATCTGTAATTCTTTGCAGGCGTTGAGAAACCGTAGGGTTTTGAAGGCAGGTGACATGACCCTCAAAGTTGCAAACGGAGCTAGCATGGATGCTAAGGCCGTGGGGGACTATCACCTGGGGTTGTCAGATGGACACGTTTTGGATTTGCGTAATTGCTATTTTGTACCCAACGCAACTTGTAATATCATTTCTATATCTTTGACTTCTAAAGAAGGTTATGAATTTGCGTTTGTAAGTAATGTTGTAAACATTCACCTTAATCAAGTTCTGATTGGGTCAGGTACATTAAGCAATGGTATATACGTGTTAAACCAACCACAGATTTTCAAAGTCCAGAATACACACAAAAGAAAGTCTCCGGAAATAAATCAGACTTTCTTGTGGAATTGTAGACTGGGTCACATCAATGAGAGAAGGTTGACGAAGTTACATACAGAAGGATATTTGAATCCGTTCGAATATCAATCGTATGCCACTTGTCAATCCTGTCTCAAAGGAATGATGACAAAGACTCCGTTCACTGGACACGGAGTAAGAGCGAGCGAGCTCTTGGGACTCGTACACAGCGACGTGTGCGGTCCAATGTCTACACATGCACGAAGCGGTTTTTCTTACTTCATTACTTTTACGGATGATTTTTCAAGATTCGGACATGTCTTCTTAATGAAATATAAGTCCGAAGCCTTTGGAAAATTCCAGGAATATAAGAATGAAGTAGAAAAACAAACCGGCAAAAGTATCAAGATCCTAAGATCGGATCGAGGTGGTGAATACTTGAGTGCCGAGTTCCTGGACTATTTAAAAGAGAACGGAATTCTCTCTCAGCTTACTCCTCCATACACTCCACAACATAATGGTGTATCGGAGAGACGGAACCGAACCCTATTGGATATGGTACGGTCCATGATGAGTAACGCTGAGTTACCGCGATCATTCTGGGGGTATGCGCTAGAATCAGCCGCATACCTTTTGAACCGAGTTCCCACTAAGATTGTGCCTACCACACCATATGAGTTATGGAGTGGGAAGAAACCCTATCTTCAATATCTGAAGATCTGGGGATGTCCAGCTTTTGTCAAAAAGCAGCATGCGGACAAACTCGAGGAACGCTCAGTACTGTGCAAGTTTGTGGGATACCCAAAGAACACTAGGGGGTATCTTTTCTACCACGCAGAGGAACAAAAAGTCCTTGTTTCTCGTAATGCCCACTTTCTAGAACACCAGTTCTTGGAAAAGGAAATTAGTGGGAGCGCAGTAGAACTAGAAGAAATTCCAGAACCACGAGCTATTACTGAAAGCTTAGTGGAACCAGAGGGTTCAAAAGAACAGGACATTCCTTCGCCGCTCCGCAGGAGTAGTAGGCAGTCTCATCCGCCCGAGAGATACTGCGGTTTTCTCATAGACGGGGATAGAGAGGATTGCATCATAGATTATGATGAGCCTACTAGCTTCCAGCAGGCCGTTCAGAGCATTGACTCGGTAAAATGGCTGGATGCAATGCGGACCGAAATGGAGTCCATGTACACCAACAAGGTATGGACGTTGGACATTGCTCCAGACGGGGTAAAACCCGTAGGATGCAAGTGGATCTTCAAAAGGAAGATTGGTGTAGATGGACAGGTTGAAACCTATAAAGCTAGACTTGTTGCAAAGTGTTTTCGTCAATGACCTGGTTTGGACTATGACGAAACCTTTTCTCCAGTGGCTATGCTGAAATCCATTCGGATCCTTCTTGCCATTGCTGCCTTCCACGATTATGAGATCTGGCAAATGGACGTAAAGACCGTTTTTCTAAATGGAAATTTATAGGAGTGTGTCTATATGGACCAGCCAGAAGGTTTCATTCAGAGTGGGAGCAGCGGAAAGGTGTGCAAGTTGCTTAAGTCCATCTATGGACTAAAGCAGGCATCGCGGAGTTGGAACATCTGTTTTGATGAGACGGTCAAGGAATTTGGCTTTATCAAAAATCCAGATGAACCATGCATCTACAGTAGATTTATAGCGAGAACTGTAGTATTCCTCGTTTTATACGTGGATGACATTCTCTTAATTGGAAATGACATTCCTATGCTACAATCTGTCAAGGGGTTCTTGTCACACAGGTTCTCCATGAAAGACCTGGGTGATGCCTCATACATCCTGGGGATCCGGATCCATCGTGATAGATCCAAGAGGATATTAGGACTTTCACAGTCCAGGTACATCGACACCATACTGAAGAGATTCAGTATGGAAGATTCCAAGCGCGGTAACCTACCGGCTTGTCACGGGATCACCCTCTCTAAAGAGATGTCTCCCAAGACTGATTTGGAGAGGGATCGCATGTCTGTTATACCCTACGCTTCTGCGGTAGGCTCTATAATGTATGCGATGTTGTGTACCAGACCGGATGTAGCTTATGCACTGAGTGTGGTAAGCCGGTATCAGTCAAACCCTGGGGAGAAACACTGGATAGCGGTAAAGAACATTCTCAAGTACCTGAGAAGGACTAAGGAGATGTTCTTGGTGTATGGCGGAAAAGACCTCCAGATCGAGGCCTTTGCTGACTCCAGCTTCCAGAGTGACAAGGATGATTCCAAGTCCATGTCGGGTTTTGTCTTTACCCTCATTGGAGGGGCGGTGTGTTGGAAGAGTTCCAAACAGGAAACCGTTGCAGACTCGACGATGGAAGCAGAATACATCGCAGCATCTGATGCCGCAAAAGAAGCTGTCTGGATGAGGAAGTTCTTGAAAGAACTTCAGGTGGTTCCGTCCATTGTTGATCTAATACCTCTGTATTGCGACAACAACGGGGCTATAGCTTTAGCGGAGGAACCCAGGTCCCATCAGAGATCCAGACACATCTTGAGGCGGTATCACCTGATCAGGGAGATCGTGGATCGCCAGGAGATCGAGGTTCGGAGGGTTGCTTCAGAAGATAACACTGCAGATCCATTCACCAAGGCCTTGCCCCAGACTCAATTCGAGCGGCTGATCGAGATGATAGGTCCTCGATACGCCAGTACATGGCCTTAGTGCAAGTGGGAGATTGTTAGTGTATATGCCCTAGAGGCCATTACTGTATCATACTAGTTTGTATATTACTTAATGGAAGCTTGGGATATTCACCTTGTATATACAATCTTGCTCAAAATAGTAGTATGCTACTTAGTTTGTTTCTACTTCAATGTGTACATGTGTTTATTTTAGTATATCGCCTATACACATTAGTGGAGCCCTTAGGATCTTTGCTTGATTACCAGCGTTGTGATGGCAGTCATACTAGTGGGGGCTGGGTAATCTATAAGCACATCCTTATGCAGGTCCCTAGTCGCAGGACTATCGAGACAGGGCATCGATACTCCGGAGTAGACTAGCGCATGCGCTTCTCATCCCAGTGTGGGAGATGGTCTGTCCCACAGCCATCAGTACGTCGTACTGGAAATAGTATGCGGGTGCTCGTTAGGTTACGAGTACACTGGACATGACTCGTCGGGAACTGACCGGTTGGTATTATACCTATCGTCAGTTATCAGTTCCCAGGTGACATGAGTACAGCTTAGTCCGCTGACTTGACACTGTCACTTCGCCTCGAGTGTGTTCCCACTGTACTTTGATTACTACCCTACCATGGCTCAAAGGAGTCGTGCAAACAGGTAGTGGTTGGGTGCAGTCCCGAAGCACTTTGAGGCAGTGACGGTTAGACATGATTCGTCTCTTCCGGTATTTGGGGTTGACATCGCGCTGTGTCTAGGAGAGCCATTACACGAGTAGTCCCTGGCCAGGGCAACCGGGATATACTGGTAGGCTTCTAGTGTTATCTCAAGGAGTATTGGGCTTCACTCCGACACGACTTGTACCTCTATTAGGGGACTGACGTTTACCGCCCCCTAGGCCCGCCATGCGATGTATCAGACGAACATACCGGACTGTACGGAGACTGTCACATTCAGGCTCAGTAGGAGTTCAGATGGGTTTCACCTCGTCAGTCTTCTTGTCGGCATCTACCTGGGGACCGTTACGCACAGCTAGTGCCGCTTGCGGTCTGTGGTTAAACCCACTGCCAGCGTAGTGTCAAGTCTTTAGAGTCCCACACAGAAAGCTATTCGCCTTTAGGCAAAAGAGTAGAGGTCGCATGGTTTTGCGACAGGTCGCATGGTTTTGCGACAGGGTTCGGTCACATCCGTACACTTGTGCACGTACAGTGTCCGGACAGTTAACACTAGCGGGCTTCGGTTTAAGCCAGATCCTAGTGTACGTTTTGGGATTGGTTTTATCCAGTATGTATTTGTCTTCCTCGGAACGCGAATGCTGGTGTGTATGCACAGTTGACGGAGAGACAGAGGCAGGGGATTCTCATTAGGGTTGTTGACCGTTGACTGTTGACTATTGACTTTTTGCTCAACCCTAATGAGAATATGATATGTAATTAACAATAATATTAATTAAGTATTGTGGTGACATGGTTGTTGAGGGGTTGACTTTGTTGACTTGTTGACTTTGTTGACCGGTTGACTAGGTTGGACTAGTTGACCATCATGATGACAATGGCTATCATTTCATGGCAAAGGCTTTTTACTTGCTTGTTCTCTTGTGCAATATGAGTGCATGAAATGATATAGCCATTTTGACTTAAACCATTTACACAATACTTGATTACTATTTTTGTGATGATGGTTTTGGATTATGAGAGCCAAGTGAGAAAAGTCTTGCTCATTCTATCATTTTCATTCTCTCTCTTGTGTTCTTGAGCTCTCATCTTCTTCCTCTTGCTCTCCCTCTCTTTAGTCTATGGTTCACTTGTCTCATGTGTTGAGAACGAAGAACCATAGAGAAAATCCCAACACACTCTTCTCTACTCACTCTAGTTCAAAAGGTTTAGCAAACCAAGTGAACTAGTTTTCTTCAAAGACCGAAGAAGAAGCCAAAGGTAGAAGCTTTCAGGTGGATCGATCTTCGGCGCAAGGAGACGACGGGGTGAAGCCGATCCGGACAACCATCGAGGCTTGAAGACGAAGGAGTTCAAGAAAGAAAGGTATAACCCCCTAACCGAGTAGTTAACAACTCCTAGTTAGGTTGTTAGTTAGATGTTTAACAAAGATCCGGTTTTGAGTCCATGTTACCGCCTCTAGAAAATTGTTTTTCACCAAATTCCGCATGCCCGAAAGTACCGGGAGAGGTAGCATGGACTTACAGTTCATTGGCGCAGTGACATCCGTAGTTCAGTTTGCCTTATTCGTTTGCTTTGCTGAAACTGTTTCAACGACGGTTTAGTTTAGCGTTGCCACAAGTGTTGAGCTATTTGGAAAATCTTGGGTGTTTGATTATTCGATCGGAAAGTTTAACATTGTCTATTTATCTGGAATGTGATACAATATGTGGAATTTATATAGTTAGGCATGAAATGCGAAGTATGTGATATTTCGGATTTAAGATGTCTAAAATAATTGTGGATTCCAAATGTTGTAGTTTTACACTTTCTTTTCTGTGACCGTAAGCATAGTATGTGGTGTATCGCCGGCTTCGTTGCTATACATCAACGACAATCGGGATACGCATACTTGCTTACGTTGATGATATGAGATATTATGTGTTGCTGTGATATGTTATATTGGATCGTCGTGTTTTGAATAGACGGGGGTTTTATGTGTGATGAGGGTTTTTATTTTCATTCATGTAAAATTCAAATGTATGTAATATTCTTTTTTTGGGGCACCTCCGGGTTGAGGTTGATGTCACCATTGTATATTATTTATTTTTCCGCATTAAGTAGACCTAAGGAGGGGTGCACAAGTAATCGGGTTCTAGGGTCCAGTGGGAGACCAACTCGAGGAGTCGAGACCGGGTCTCCTAACCCTAGAATTGGCAGTGTTACTTGTCGCTCTTGTAGGGGTCTAGGGATGTGGGTTTGGCTATTCATCGCGACCGTGGAATCCGTGTTTTATACAGGCTCGAAATAAAACATGGATGTCCCAGTATATCCAATATTTCATATCTTATCTTCTGCTGCAATGTTCTGTGATGAGATCATATTACTGCCTGAGACGAATGCTTATACTATATATATATATGATGGTATATAAATATTATTGCTTTCGTTTCTTCTGTGATGCTTAGGAAACATAACTGATGGGATTTATTAATGAGATTAATAAAAGAAAAGAAACCTAAAAAATGTTGTAGAATCAAAACTTTATAAAAAGGGTAGCTACAGTTTTGCTTTGCATAGCGGTATATATGATATACCCCGCACCTTATTCGATGAGGAAAGAGCCGAGATCCCTTCACCGGGTGTGACCTCTTTAGCAAAACTGGCAGATGCTACAAACTCACGGTTTAGTTTTTGATTGCTTCTATAGTTCTTGCTTTGCACCGCGGTATTTGTGAAATATCCTGCACCTTATTCGATAAGTAAAAAGCCGAGATCCCTTCAACGGGAGTGACCTCTTTAGCAAAACTAGAAAAAGCCTCAAAAACACTCCTTTTCAAAATCACTTATTTCTATAACGATATCAAATTCATTACGCAATAGGTTTTCAGAAAAACCTGTCGTAGCCCTCCGTCATTTCAGATAAGCCCTATTTAGTATTCGTGCTGCGTTTGTTGACCTTGTCAAGGTACAGTGTACGGTAGCTAATTAATGTTTATCTGCTAAAAACATGAGATGTGATTGGATTAGGATATTCGTACGGCCTTGTTGACCTTATCAAGGGTCATGCGGGTAGGTTTAATTCAATCGGGAAATGATGGGTTGAACTTGACTTGCGATTTATGGTTTGTTGACCTTGTCAAGGTCATAGATCGCTAGGGGCAGAATATTATCGGGAATTTCAAGTGTTGAAATTTGCAATGAGATTACATACCTTCTATGAGATAGATGGATCCCGATACCCACTGCGAGTAAGAGTTACTCCTGGGAGAATTTTACACAGGACAATTAGCCGATCAAGTCGGTGTCTAGAAAGGTGTTAACGGGGTTAAGCCTCTGGGAAAATGAGGTTTATTTTAATTAGGTCCGTGCGAAAGCACGGGTAACCTCTCTCAAAGTACCAATACTGATCTGACTGAAAGATTGATGAAATTGTAGGGGGTAATTAATCCCGGCTAATCTTACCTTTTAGGGTTTGAAGGAAGATTTGATTAAAACAGTGGGAGCCATCCTGATTAGATAAGATAATAACCAATCTAATCTTGCAAGAGCGCACGCTAAAGTGTTTTCTTCTCTCTCTCTCCAGGTAGCGACCATGTCAGGCCTTAATCAAGATAATAATATGGATGTATTAACTGAACCCGCTAATTATACTGAGCAGGGGATCGTTGGTCCCGTTCTTTCTTATAAGTGTTATAAGACTGAGCAGGAAATAGGAGAATATCTGGATTCTCACACCGTCCAAACGAAGAACAAGCATGTTGATGCATCTTCTTCGGGTGTGTTAGTTATTGAGAACTGTTTCTCAGTTCACTCTACGTCCTGGGTATTAGATACCGGATTAGGATCCCACATATGTAATTTGTTACGTGGGCTACGTAAAGGTAGAGAACTGGGAATGGGTGATCATTCCGTAAGAGTAGCGAATGGTGCAGATCTTGCAGCGAAAGCAGTTGGCGAATATCACCTTGTGTTACCAAATGGTAATACATTGGATCTGAACGAGTGATATTACATTCCGACCCTGATATGCAATATTATATCAGTTTCTTTATTGAATAAAGAAGGATATAATTTTGTAGTACAGGATAATGTTATGAACATATTCCTGAATCAAAAGTTGATAGGATCAGGATCGTTAAATAATGGCATGTACGTTCTCAACCAAACTACAACACTTGATGTATAAAACACACACAAAAGGAAGAGTTCAGAAATGAATGAATCCTTCTTGTGGCATTGTAGACTAGGTCATATCAATGCGACACGGCTAGCTAAATTGTATAAGGATGGATATTTGAATCCGTTCGATTTTTCATCTTATGATACTTGCCAGTCATGTCTCAAAGGAAAGATGACCAAAACTCCGTTTAGTGGACACAGAGTAAGAGTTACAGAACTCTTAGTGCTGATACATAGCGATGTATGTGGACCCATGTCTACACATGCCAAGAATGGTTCTTCCTACTTCATTACAATCACTGACGATCTCTCAAGATACGGACATGTGTTCCTGATGAAACACAAGTCTGAAGCTTTTGAGAAATTAAGGGAATATAAGCACGAAGTAGAGAACCAAACGCGCAAAAGTATTAAGATCCTTCGATCTGATCGAGGAGGAGAATACTTGAGCAATGAGTTCCTAGACTATCTAAAAGAGAATGGGATTCTCTCTCAACTTACTCCTCCTTATACACCACAGCACAATGGTGTATCGGAGCGGAGGAATTGCACCCTATTAGATATAGTGCGCTCTATGATGAGCATTGCTGAGTTGCCTATTTTCTTCTGGGGTTATGCGCTTGAGACAGCAGCATACCTATTGAATCAAGTTCCATCTGAATCTGTACCTACCACACCATATGAGATGTGGAGTGGGAAGAGACCTTATCTTAAACAAGTTAAGATATGGGGTTATCCGGCCTATGTCAAAAAGCAAAATCCAGACAAACTCGAGGTACGATCAGTTCTCTGTAAGTTTGTAGGATATCCAAAGAATTCTTATGGGTATTTTTTCTACCATGGTGAGGAGCAAAAAGTGTTTATTGCTCAACATGCCATCTTTTTAGAAAAGGAATTTCTTGCAAAAGAAATTAGTGGTAAAGAGGTAGAGCTGGAAGAAGTTTCGGCACCACAAACTATGATTGAAGATTTAGTGGAACCAGATGATTCAGTAGTTCCCAACGAACCTCAGACTCTCCGCCGATCTAGTAGGGTTTCTCATCCACCTGAGAGATACTACGGTTTTCTCATTGATGGTGGGAGCGAGGATTGCATCATGGAAGATGATGACCCAACTAGCTTCGAGAAGGCCATCATGAGTGGGGACTCTGTGAACTGGCTGGATGCAATGCGATCTGAGATGGAATCCATGTACACCAACAAAGTATGGACTTTGGAAGTTGCTCCTGAAGGGGTAAAACCCATTGGGAGCAAGTGGATCTTTAAGAAGAAACTTGGTGTAGATGGAAAAGTTGAGACTTTCAAAGCTAGACTTGTTGCAAAGGGTTTTCACTAACGACTAGGTGTGGATTATGACGAAACATTTTCTCCAGTGGCTATGCTTAAGTCCATCCGGGTCCTACTTGCCATTGCTGCATACCATGACTACGAAATCTGGCAGATGGATGTTAAGACCGCTTTTCTAAATGGTGATTTAGAAGAGAGCGTGTACATGACTCAGCCAGAGGGCTTTGTAGACAGTGGGAGCAGTGGAAAGGTGTGCAAGCTGCTTAAATCCATCTACGTGTTAAAGCAGACATCACGGAGTTGGAACATCTGCTTTGATATTGTAGTCAAAGAGTTTGACTTCATCAAAAACATAGATGAACCTTGTATATATAAGAAGGTTGCAGAGAGTAAGGTTGTCTTCCTCGTATTATACGTCGATGACATACTATTGATAGGAAATGATGTTCCTATGCTGCAATCGGTCAAGCTCTTCTTATCGCAAAGATTCTCAATGAAAGATCTAGGTGATGCCTCCTGCATACTGGGAATTAAGATCTATAGAGATAGATCTAAACGGACACTGGGATTGTCCCAATCCAGGTACATTGACACCATACTAAAGTGGTTTAGTATAGAAGAATCCAAGCATGGGGACCAACCCACGATCTCTGGACTCACTCTCTCCAAAGAGATGTCTCCCAAGACAGATTTGGAGAGAGCTCGCATGCAAGGGATACCCTATGCTTCGGCAGTAGGCTCTATCATGTACGCGATGCTATGTACCAGACCCGATGTAGCATACTCACTAAATGTAGTAAGTAGGTATCAAGAAGATCCTGGAGAGAGTCATTGGATAACTGTGAAGAACATTCTCAAGTACTTGAGAAAGACTAAAAAGTTGTTCTTGGTGTATGGTAATGGTGAACTCCAGGTGGAGTCCTTTACTGATTCAAGCTTCCAAAGTGATAAGGACGACTCTAAGTCGCACTCGGGATTTGTCTTTACCCTTAATGGAGGGGTGGCGTGTTGGAAGAGTTCCAAATAGGAAACCGTTGCAGACTCGACGATGGAGGTTGAATACATCGCTGCGAACGATGCTGCCAAAGAGGCTGTCTGGATAAAGAAGTTCATCACTGAACCTGGTGTGGTTCCGTCCATTGAGCATCCAATACCTTTGTATTGTGATAACAATGGAGCTGTGGCTTTGGCCAAGGAACCCAGGTCCCATTAGAAGTCCAAACATATTCTGAGGCGGTATCACCTGATCAAGGAGATAGTTGATCGCCGGGAGATCGAGGTCAGGAGAGTTGATACGAAGGACAACACTGCGGATCCATTTACGAAGGCCATTCCCCAGATACAGTTTGAGAGACTCTTCGGGATGTTTGGTATGAGATACTACAACAGCTGGCCTTAGTGCAATTGGGATTGTTAGTTATATATATGCCCTATAGTCCATTGTTGTACATATGATGTATATTATAGTGGATGCTTGGATATATAGAGAGAGGACTTTCTTGCTCGACATGATAGTATGTTATTTGGTTTCACTTTGTCTTAACATGTTGACTTGTATTAGTTTACTGTCTTGCTCTCACATGTTGATAAAGCCCTTAGGATATGTACTCGACTACTGGGACTATGATGAGATCATACTAGTGGGGCCAGGGTAGTCAACGAGTACATCCTATAACTGTTCCTAGTCGAGGGTGTATCGAGACAAGGCATCGATACACCAGAGTAGACTAGCGTATACGCATCTTGACCCATATGATGGGCGATGGACGATCCCATATCCATTGGTGTTTGACATCAGAGATGGTGTATGGGTGCTCAGTAGAGACTGGGTACACTGAACGGACTCGCCGAGAACTCCCAGATGGTATTATACCTCATGTCAGATGGCAGTTCTCCGGTGACACTGGTACAGGTTAGTCTGTAGACCCGAGATCGTCATAGAGTCTTGTGTGATTCCCACGGTGCTTTGATTTCCACCTTGCCAAGTCCAAGAGGGCGTGCAAAACGGTGGTTTTTGGGTACAGTCCCGAATCACATGGAGGCAATGAGCGATAGGAGGGGATTCGTCTCTCCCGGTATAGGGAGTTGATGTTGTGTTGTGTTCGATTGGCTATAACTGGATGTCCCGGGCCAGGGCAGATATAGAGTACTACTGGTAAGTGTTATCAGTAGGTTCTCGACCTGTTATGAGCCTCACATCGACACGACTTATCGGTTACTGGGGTCTGACGTTTAGCACCCCTAGGCTTGATATGCGACATATCAGACGAAGAGACCGGACTGTACGGTAGTGTTACTGATTGGATTCATAAGAGAATGTACAGGCTTGCTTGTTGATCTTCTGATTGCTCAATACCTGGGAGGCTGTTACGTTTAGCTGACCGCTTGCAGCTTGTGGGTGTTTGATATGATCATCACCTACTGCCGGCGTATTGACGATTCATTAGAGTCCTACACAGAGGTTTCCTGGCTCAGGAAAAAAGGAGTAGGAGCACATATGTGATATGTGCGGGACCGAGAATAATACGATATGAGACACCGTATTCTATTCTCGCGATATATGATATCGGCCGGGTATATGTGATATAGCCGGGTCATCGGATCAAGTGTTGATTCGATGAATTAGTACATGATATATTAGTTTGTTATATGCAATATAGCCGGATTATCGGATCAAGTGTTGATTCGATAATTTAATGTATAATTATATATGTGATATATTACATTAAGTTAATTAATATAAGCTCGTTTTATTGATTCATTTTCTCACGGGATAATACATTGATATATATGCGATATATGTTAATTGTATTATTTTCTTTTGTTACAAAATATATTGTATATATGATATATAATATTGTAACATGTTAGGGTTACAAATTTAACAAAGGTTTAGGGTTTAAACTTGGTTAGGGCTTGGATTAGGGTTAGCTTTTGCATGAAGCATCCATGAAGCTTCATGAAGCTTTGACTTTGACTTTAGCTTGATATTTTGTGAAGATATTTTGTTAACCTAATCCAAACCATCAACTTTAGTTTAATCTCTACAAGGGTTAACTCCTTCGTACTTAACCCATGGTTGGATTTGTAACCACAACACAATAATTCATTGTTCATCACAAAAGGTTTCATCTTCTTCTTCCTCCTTGAAAAGCTTACTAGCTTTTGTGTCTGTGATGATTTAGTGTGAGAAATTGAAAATAAAAGAGAGCTAAATTCCTACTTCATCATCCTCATCTATTCTAGCCACATAGATTAGGGTGTTCACTTCTCTAATAAGTTGTTTAGTGAAGTGTAAGCTTGGGTTAAAGATTCATTAAGGTAGATCATCTTCGAAAAGGAAGACTTCAAGCAAGCATGGATCATTCGGCTTTTGGAGCCTCTCTAAAGTCCGGAAGTTCATGGATCGCGGCGAAGGGACTACTACTCGGAGCTTATGAAGTGAAGGAACGGACTACAAAGGTTGTAATCCCTTTCTCTTAGATGTAAAGATGTTTACATGCTTTGTTAACCCTAATTATCTAGCAAAGATCCTCGCTTTAGGTTGTTCGGCACTTGAAATTTTTTGATTTAGCATGGTTGATGCCTTATAGACCTTTGTGATAGTGCATAGTAACCTTATAGTTGCTTTATCTGAAGGGTTAAATCCCTATCAGGAGCAAGTATATCTTGAGAAGATTACTTGGTGTACATGGAAAAGTTGACACTTTCAAAGCTAAGACTTGTTGCAAAAGGTTCTCGTCATCGACCAGATGTGGATAATGATGAAACCTTTTCTAGTCCCTATGCTTAAGTCCATCCAGATCCTACTTGCCATTGCTACATACCATGACTACGATATCTGGCGGTTGAGAGTCATGACAGCTTTTCTAAATAGTGATTTAGAAGGGAGCGTCTATAAGTACACAGCCATAGGGCTTCATAGACAATAGGAGCAGCGGAAACGTGTGCAAGTTGCTTGATGGTTTAAAGCAGGCATCGCAGAGTAGGAACATATGTTTTGATGTAGTAATCAAAGCGTTTGACTTCATCAAAATGGTAGATGAACCTTGTATATACAAAAAGGTAGTAGGGAGTATAGTGGTGATCCTCGTATTGTACATGGATGACATACTCTTGATAGGGAAGGAGTTTCCTATGCTATGCTCGGTCAATCTCCTCTTATCACAAGGATTCTCCATATAGGATCAAGGTGATACCTCCTAAATCCAGGGTTTTGGATCTATGAGATAAATCTTAATGGATGTTGTTTCCCCCAATCAGAGCAAAGCTCTGTTTTGAAATTCAAAATTCAAAAATTGAAGCAACGCTTCAGATCCGGCGCTAGGCACGCTGTGCGCCACGTGTTAAACACGGATCCGCTAGCGCCAGGTGCGTTGCGCCCTAAGCAGTGCACCCCTATCAGAGCAAAGCTCTATTTTGAAATTCAAAATTTAGAAATTGAAACAATGCTTTAGATCCAGCGCTAGGCGCGCTGCGCGCCACGTGTCAAACACGGATGCGCTAGCGCAAACGGCGTAGCGCCCTAGGCAGTGCACCATGTGTACGCTAGCGCTAGGTGCGCTGCGCGCCATGTGTCAAACACGGGTATGCTAGCACAGGCTGCGCTGCGCGCCACGTGTCAAATGTAAGTGCGCTAGCGTAAAGTGCACTGCGCTCTGAGCAGCGCACCACGTGCAAAGCACAGGTGCGCCAGCGCTGGAATTATAAAATTCCCCACTATTAGATCAAAAGATCTAATAATAATGATAAATCATTAATTAATCAGAATTAAAATTCTGTTATGGAAAAATCTTTCCAATCTTGTTAAAAATAAGAATATTGTCTTCTGTAAAAGAAGCCCTAGGATCAAAGATCCAACGGTGGGGAAACTCCCCAAAATCAATCAGAGAAAGATCTATTTAACTAATTTAACAAATCAATTTGCCCTATATAAAGGCCCCAAGACTTCAAGTCTGAGATAGAAAAAAAAACCTATAAACTTTGAGAAATTCAAAGAAAGAAGAGCAAGCTCACAGCAAAAGAAGATTATTTCATCAAGGTAAAAATGGTGATGAACTCAGAGATGAAACCATCTACTAAAAAAGAAGAATTATCTTCTTAAAATATCATAGATCTACAAAGACCAAGGTCTTTTATAAAAAAGATCAAAAGATCTCATCATAAAAACAAAGAAGTACTCACTTCATTCACAGATCATTGATCTATAAAGGCAAAGCCTTTCAAAAATAAGAACTGTTGTTCATGAATCTTGAGACAAAGTCTCTTTTAAAAGAACATAAATTTGTTAACTGATCATAGAACTGTTGTTCTTGAATCTTGAGACAAAGTCGCTTTTAAAAGAACATAAATTTGTTCACAGATCATAAAAATTGATCAAATGCGCTTTGCGCTATTGAAATGTGCCTTGCACTTTTGAACTGCGCTTCTGCGCTCTCTGGACCGGCGCTCTGCGCCAAAATGCGCCACGTGTCAACCACGTATGCAACTTGCGCTTTGCGCTTATGAAATAGCGCACTGCGCTCATGGGATGGCGCTCAACGCCAAGCACACCATGTGTCACTCACGTGTGCGCCTCTAAATTAACAGCGCAATGCGCTCATGGACTAGCGCTTAGCGCTCATAAACTGGCGCAATGCGCCCACCATCTGGCGCTTAGCGCCAAGCGTGACATGTGTCTCGTGTGCACTACTTGAAAGAAGCACACTGCGCTCTTTAACTGGCGCAAAACACCTGGCACGCCACGTGTCACCCTGACAGAACATAAATTGTTCTGATGAATGCTCGGCATTCTATACAAGACAAAAAAATGTCAAGATATAATGCTCAGCATTATTAAAAGGGCCAAGCCCAAATAAAAGCTTAACAGCCCTAAATAAAATGGTAAACATTTTTATCTGATTGGACTTAGCCCAAGATTGGCGATAAGTCCTCAACTTATATTTAATTGAGTCCATCTGCTCATAAATATTTCAACAGATCTTAGTCCCAAATTGGACTACAGATCTTCCAACCAACTCACACCGGTTCGAGGGTACATCTCTTTACTCCTCTGATATTTGTCGTTGTAATCCTTCAACGTCTTCAGAGAGGTGACGGGTCCTGACAACCACATATTTTACGGACTGTGGGGTCCCTTTAAACCCACGGACTGTGGGGTCCCTTTAAACCCACGGACTGTGATGTCCTTAACCTCGGACTGTGGGATCCCTTTAAACCCATGGACTACGATGTCCTTAACCTCGGACTATGGGGTCCCTTTAAACCTACAGACTACGATGTCCTTAACCTTGGAACACTATGTCCTTAAACAGGTACTGGACCACCATGTCCTTAAACTGGTAATTGACCACAATGTCCCTAAACTAAATAATAGAGCCCAAATGCTCTTTTGTCGGATCTAAACGATCCAGTTAAGTTGTTCTTAGTCTAAATTTAGACTAACGTATCCTTAACAAACGTTTAAGTTGATCTTACTCTCAAATGAGACTAATGTATCCTTAAACTAAACCCCCAAACCCAAATCTAAGAAGATACGGATTTGAACTAATCCACGACCTATGGGCGACAACATAAATTAGTCTCCGTATACAATCCACGGGCAACCAAAAACAAAACAAACACCCACGACACGAAGTGACCAGCTGGAGAAGGAGAAAGTGGTTACTGCGATGCGGTAGCGTAATTAACTGCAGGGGCTTACGCCTGCAGGGATGAGCGTCCCCATAATCAAAAACCCCTCAACGAGGGGGAATCTGACGAAGTCTGCTACATAGGCCGCATCCGTTTAAACCTTCGATAAATGGTGCCATAAATCAACTTGGCATCTTCGGAGAGGTGGACAGATAGCACCAACTAGCATCTCCCCTCGGTATTCAGGCCCCGACGTCCCGATGTCCCGGTCGCGTCTTCTGGCGGGGAACAGATTCTGGCATTCCCGGTGGGACCAACTAGAGAAGGAGAAAGTGGTTACCGCGATGCAGTAGCGTAATTAACTGCAGGGGCTTGCGCCTGCAGGGAAGACCATAAATTCTGGCACGCCCAGTGGGACCTCTTACTCTTTCCACTCCACACTTCGTGTGTCGTGTTAGCGAAGGAATCGCGGTTTGATATGGTTACCCTTTGGTTCGAGGTACTAAGATTTGGTGTCTTGCTCCGTGCAGAAAACGAAAGATCAATGGCGTCTACTTGCACGAGGTGTTCCAGTTGCAACTGCAACTCACGTTCCACCTCATCTAGAGGTGTAGCTTACGGGCCTCAGGCGTCCTCCTTGTTCATAATGCCAGTGGACCAAGTGACTCAGGCCACCACTGGTCTATTCTTTGGGACAATGCTCCCACCCATGAACTTCAATGCTCCTATACCTTCACAAGAAGTTCCCAAGAAGTCGGTCCTTGATCGACTTACCACTGCTGCGGCCCCTCTCAACGGGTCGCCCAAACCAAATGCGTCAGTCTTTGCCAGATTGGGCCAAAGTTCATGCGGGCCCATGAAGAAGCCTGCAATCCCAGAAAGGGTTATCCCGAAGAGGATAGCCATCCCTGCTCCAGAAGTCGTTAAAGCGGCTTCTCCTGCCCAGGAGTCGGTCTTCGCTAGACTGACTGTTCCGGCTTTCGCCCTAAACAAAATTGTCAAAACTACTCCCCATGCGCGAAAATCTTCTTTTAATAGGTTGGCCGTCCCCACTCAACGGACGTCGATCTTCAAGAGGCTGATACCAGCAGCACCTGACCAGAACAGGGGGCATGACGAAGTCACCCTTAAAGCTAACACAATCCAATGGCTCGACATGCTTGACGTCGCCACTGGCGCCGAGTAAGGAAGGCTAGAGGCAACTCCCCCTCCGGGTTAACTCCACCAGCCCCAACGTTGGAAGTCAATGCCACTGTTCCAACTGGGAACAGTTTCGAGCTGCTTAATAGGGTGCGCAAGAATTCGTCCACCGCCATACTGAAAAGATCTCCTCCACCCGTGGAGAATGTTACAGAAACAAAGCTGGAACAGTCCCCTCAGCAGCTGTCCTCCAAAATTTACAAAGCCTGGCGACAGGTTCAGGACTCAGTAATTGATCAAAATTACTCTCGCTGGCAGAAAATGGTGAAGGTTCAACAGGAAGAGAACCATCCTGTCAAGCCACAAAGGACGACAACCACCTGGGTGCCCGCTGCAACGTCAACTGCTCAAAAGAGAAAGAGGCCAGAGAATGCCCCTGTGACTACGGCAGACCACAAAGACGCTGAGCCCAAACGCCCCAAGTCTGGGGGCATAATGGTGCATACTATTTACATGGCTTCCGGAAAAGAGGAAAGCCGCGCTTCGACGGGTCACCGACCGCTCACCCGATCCGTGAAAAAAGCCCAGGAGCAGCAACAGAAGCTTCAGGAAATGCTAACGCAAATGGCCGCACTCACCGGGCCAAAAGAAAGCCCGGAGGCGTCATCAGAACAGCGTCATGAACAAGAAACCGATGCTGACTTCTTTCGCAGAGTCCTCGAAAAGAAGGACAGAGAAGCAGCAGAACAAGCGACTAATATAAGACGAATGGCGCTTCTCTTCCAACACATGGTCGGGATGATGTTACAGCCGGATCCTCCAGGTGAAGACCCTCCGATCATTATTGAAGACGATAGAGGGGAGACATCGAACCCTCCTCTGGCTCTTTCAGCAGCCAAAGTGCAAACCATTTCTAAGGCCGCTCTGGATGACTATATTGCTGAGCAAATACGAGCCCACCAGGCGAATGAAGCGGTTGGCCAAGTTGTTAAAACTGGGCGACCGTATCCAGACTGGTATGACCAAATAAAGTACCCGTCTGTTGGAGATAGTCCCTCAGAGTCAATTATTGGATCACAGGCACGTGATTGCAATGATTGAGGGAGGACATATCCCGGAAGGACAGTCTTACTCGAGATGATAGTATGCTATCTGGTTTATCTTTATTATCGTGTACTGCTTTAGGTGACCTGACATGTCGCTATTACACGTTGATAGAGCCCCTAGGATTCTAGCTTGACTACCAGCAGTATGATGACGATCATATACATGGGAGCTGGTAGTCTATAAGCACATCCTTAAAAGGTCCCTAGTCGTAGGAGTTTCGAGACAGGGCATCGATACTCCATTAGTAGACTATTGTATACAGTCGAGACCCCGACGAGGGGCGGTGGCCGGTCTCACAAGCCACTGGTGTCAGTTGGTTCACCTAAGATGTATACAGGTGCTCATTGGGTTATGAGTACACCGGACAGGACTCGCCGGGAACCTGCTAGTTGGGATTATACCATACGTCAGATAGCAGTTCCCAGGTGACATGTGTACAGGTTAGTTCATCGACCTGAGATCGTCATTTGTCTCGTGTGAGTTCCCACTGTGCTTTGATTACTACCCTACCACGGCTTAAAGGAGTCGTGCAAACAGGTTTTAGTTGGGTACAGTCCCGAGCCACATGGAGGCAGTGAGCGGATCTGCAGGGGTTCGTCTCTCCCGGTATTGGGGGTGAGGTCGCGCTGTGTCTAGGAGAGCCATTACATAAAGCCCTCGGCCGAGGCAGGAGATTTGCTGGTAGGTATTCCAGTAGTATCGCAGGGTGTTCTGGGCTTCACTCCGACACGACTTGTACCGCCTTTGGGGGTCTGACTTTTACCAACCCCCTAGGCCCGCCATGCGATGCTCATAGACGAACGGACCGGACTGTACGGATATTGTCACAGACAGGCTCAGTAGGGTGTCAGGATGAGTTCGCTCATCGACGTCCCTTTTGGTCAATAGCTGGTGGCCCGTCACGTATTGGCTTATACCTCTGACGTGCTAGTGGTTGAATCCACAACCATAGTATTGACGAGTCTTTAGAGTCCACCACACTTTCAGTTACTCAAGTTTTCGGGCGAAACGCTGTAGAGGCCGTATGGAGATATGGTAGGGTCCGATCAGATACGTGCGGTATTGCACGGGTCAGGATCGGACGGTTTGTACTAGTGGCCGTATGGATATATGGCAGGGTTCGATATGATACGTGCGGTATTGCACGGATCAGGATCAGACGAACATTACTAGCCGGCTTTGGTTTAAGCCGGATCCTAGTATAGTACAGTGTAGATTTTGTCTCTTTGCATTTGTATCCGGACGAAATACAGATGCGGGTGTGTATGCACAGTATCGGGGTTTTCCTGTAATTTATTACGGGACCAGTTTTCTGGAGTTGCCAGTTTGCATTCCGTTCCGGCCGGTTTTCCTTTGTTCTTTCCCGGCCGGACTTTTCCGATGGAGGGGGTTATTTGCATTTGTGCAAATAACATTTGTGGAGGGGTTTCTTGCAAATGCTTTGATTATGATGGCATCATTACTTTTGCACCATCACTTGCATTAATGAGATTAGAATGGGTATGGGTTTGATGTAAGTTTGTTATGGTTGATGTTTGTTTGTGGTCACCTCTTTTCTTCTCCTACCATCACCTCCCTTCATGCTTGATTTATCCCTCCACCATTCTCACATTTTCATGGCCGGCCACTTTAGTTTGGGAGGGGGAGAAATTTCCATTTTCGTGGTAGCACATATTTCTTCATCTTATACTTCTAGTTTTGGAAAAATGAAAGCACCATTTTTCCATAACCTTATTCCTCCATCAAGGCAACTACAAACCCCAAATGAGACAAGCATCATATACACTACATTCTACAGCAAATCTTGGGCACGTCGACTAGCCAGCTTCGTGCCCGAGTTGCCTCGGTATTGAGGTGGGAGCCCGTAAAAGAAACAGGCGATGTGGTGCCCTTCCGGCGAGGAGGCGACAACCGGAGTTTCCGCGGGAGATCGGGACGATGACGAGAAGACCGGAGGACTCGGATCACTCGGTATATCCCTCTCACCCCATCTCTAGTTAGCTAGTATAGGTTAATGGTTTCGATCCGGGTATATTGTCCGCGGTAGCGCCAGTTTAAAGTTAAGAAAAATTTTGATTCCGCATTTTGGCCTCGGATAGACGGCCGGGGCACTGCCGTGGCCCAACATGGTATCAGAGCCACGCCATTAACCTTGCCTAGCTTGTTCTAATGTGTTTTACTTATCCGATCGACCAAAATTCCAAAAACCGCGTTTTGCTTTCATCAGTTTTCTGTCGATTTTTTCCGGGCTCGAAAAATTTTTCAGGTGATTGCAGAATGATGTACAGAGAATCCTAAGAACACTGCAAAAATTTGAAAGCTTGATCATTCCGTACGACCGCGGAACCGCGGCAATAACCCCTCGTTTGCCGCTGTTCAGCCGCAGTATGTTTGCTTCATTTGGCCAATGTTTTGCAGTGGGCTTTTGGGCTTAAGATAGGGGTTTTGGAATATTAAAATTGGGCCCAGAATTTTTGTGAGTGCTACAGTATTACTTGGGGGCCCACTTGTTAATTTTTGATCGATTGGATATTTTAAACACATTATTTCACAGTATTTACATTATATCTGCGACCGTGAATGTCACTTGATCGGTAAATCCTGTCTAACTGCTATAGCCCGGTTAGACGGATTTGCGAACGTGACTTTTCACGTTGATGTTCTATGTTTATGCTGTGTTGTTGCGGATCGGTCGTGGGGGATAGCCTGGATGCAATGTTAGTACAGTTTTGTTTTATATGTACATTTGATATTGCGGGGCGAGCGTCCGACATGTGGACTGCCGTCACTGCCTGTTTGTATTATTCTTTTGGGGCACGACCTGGTTGCGGTCGATGTACCCGGTGTATGTATATTTTACTTTCTGTACTAGGATTGCCCCACGGTGGGGTGCACGGATAGCCGGGTTCTGGAGGGCAACAAGCCCGCATCTCATGGCATTGGGACGGAGGGGGGCTTCACTCCAGGATTGGCGGGCTATTCGCCGCACTCGTAGGGGGTACAGGTTGACCCAGGAGGGGTGCCCAAGTTACCGGATTCCGTGAAGTGCTGGGCGGTCCATTCACGGAGCTGAAGGGGGCTGCCTCGCTTCAGGTTTTGGCGGGTGACTTGCTGCGCCCGTAGGGGTCTAGGATTTCATTGCACAGGCTATCCACACGACCAGGGGAACGTCGGGTTTCAGCTGCGGCTCTGTGAAACCCGGGGCTTCCAGATATCTGTATTGTTCTGTGATGCTGTACATTTCTGTGATGTTGTATTTTATCACGCCTTGAGCGAAAATTATATATTGGTATATATATTAGTAGATGTTGTATATGTTTTACATCCGCGCTAGTCCAGTTCCCGCTCTGTCGTTAGTTAGCTAACCTAACGGGTAATGACGGGACCCAGTGGCGAATGCGGATGGCATATACGTACATCAGTATATTTTCGTTTTTTGTGGTGTGATCAATTGATGGGACTGCGTTGATTCGGATCAATTCAAGATAAACAAACCTATTCTGATGTTGTTGGAACATTTTTCAAAAATCTGTTATTGCAAGGACGTTCACTTTTGTTTTGCATCGTGGTATTCATTTGGAATATCCTGCTCCTCAGTCGACGAGGCAAGGGCCGAGATCCCTTCACCGGGAGTGACCGCTTGGACAGAAGTTTGCGTCAGGGTAATAACTTCACTATAGCCGATTACTTTTGCTTTGCATCGTGGTATTCAGTTGGAATATCCTGCACCTCATTCTACGGGGAAAGAGCCGAGATCCCTTCACCGGGAGTGACCTCTTTAGTAAAGGTTTTCGTCACTATATTTTTCTAAAAGGTTATCCAGTTCCTTCAACGATATCAAGTTCATTACGTTAAAGGTTTTTCGCCAAAAACCAGTCGTAGCCCTCCGTCATTTCAGATTGGTATTACTTAGTATTCGTGCTGCGTTTGTCGTGCATTGCCGAGGCGTAGTGTTCGGTAGCTATGTAGTGCTTTTCTGTCACATGGATAAGTGGATTGGTTAGGACAGTCGTACGGTCTTGTTGGCATTATCAAGGACTCGTACGGGTGGGTTTAACGCAATCAAGATAATGACGGGTAGAACTTGACTAGGACTCTTTGATTTGTTGGCATTGTCAAGGTCACTTGGGTCCTAGGGGTAAAAACCTACATCGGGAGTTTCAAAAGAACTGAAACTTGCCAGACACGCGCATACCTTCTGGAGTGTGGTGACGTGAGTGGATTCCGTCACGTTATCAACCGATGATAGTTGGATCCCGATTCCCACTGATGAGTTGGTTTACTCCTCGGGTGATCCCAACTAATTCTTCTTTTAGGTTTGGAGGAGAATTTGACGGTACAGTGGGAGGTTTCCAGATTAGATAAATTGGTAACCATTCTGATCTAGATTAGAGTGCACGCTGAGTGTTTCTTTTTTCTCTCTCTTTGGCAGCGACCATTGACCCGACCCTGGACTATGACTCAGTGACCAAGTTGACCGAACCTTCTTAACACTGGCTTTTGGATTGTCAGAGTTGCAAACCTCATTGCCACTCCTACTTTTACCCTTTTCTCCAGGACACCCCGTATTACTACGAACGTCCACTTCCATTGGACAAAACCATCGTATGGTTATATACGAACTCGAAGGACTTCGAGGATGGTTTCTGGTTCTGGAGAAAACGAATAGGATTATTCAGTTGTCTTTTCTTTTCACCTTCTCTCATTGCGAGTACTCCTTGGTTTAGGAGATAGTACACCTATTATGCAAATTGGATACTCTTCTTCCAAACCTTAGGCAGGTGCCGAACGGCAGGGAATGAAGAAAACCAATTAGCATAACGATGGTGTACAGAGGGTATTAAGTTAAGACAAAGCAAGGGATTAGTAAGAGGGCAAAGTAAATTGCGACTGCTATTCACGACCAAGCCGAGTATTTCTTCGCCAATCCTAAATCACTTTTGTATTTCTCCAGGACACTCCGTATCACTACGAAGATCCCAAGTTTTTGGATACTCCATCGTATGGTTATATACGAACTCGAAAGGAACTTGTTCCAGCTCGGGGATGGATTCTGGTCCAGGAGAAATAGGAATACGGTTTATTCAGTTGTCTTTTCTCTTCACCTTCTCTCGCATTGCGAGTGCTCCTAGGATTAGGACAGTACACCCATTATGCTTATTGGATAGTCTTCTTCCAAACCATAGGCTGGTGCCGAACGGTAGGGAGGGAAGAAAACCAATTGGCCTAAAGGGGTGTGCAGAAGGTAATGACTAAAGACATATAAAGGGATTTGGAGAGGTGGCAAAGAATTATACGGTTATAGTTGTGAATCTGGATAATGGAAGAGGCATTACTAAGAATACCGGAATACCCCACCGAAACATTTCAGTGTTTCAGTTTCAACTGTGTACTGTTAAAAGAAAACTGATTTCCCGATTAGACACTTGCTCCAGGGTATGTATTTACCAGGTTTGATTCTCACATCTGTATGGTTTTACAGATGATTAGTGGGAGTAAGTTATTGGGAATAGGGTGATCATCCTCATTATATCGGGATTCGTTGTAATCGGTGATATTTGAGGAGATCATCTGGGCTGTTTGCCGGTCGGCAAATATTTGGTTTTGAATATCCGCTGTTGTGCACCAATTTCAAATTGATATATCTGTACGTCTATTTTCATAGAGTGAGATATACCTTTTGATATTATGTCGATGACATTTACCTATATCAGTGAATGGTTAGGTAAGGAGCATTAAACAGTAGTGTAATTCTTCTTAACCATAAGTACAGTTTTCAACCTACGACACACAGTGAAAGAGTTGTTAGACTCAGCGGACTTATACAGAGTATTGTATGTTTTCCAGTGTCCATTAGGACAGAGGGGTTGGTCCTCATACTATATTCTGTTTACTTTTAACTTCTCTAGTTCTTAGACATGTGTTTCGTAGAAACACAGGGTCTAAGTTTTGAGGAGTTATAGGTATTTGAATAGAGTAGAGTACCAGGTGTAGCAAGTATCGGGATTCTTCAAAGTGATCGAAAATGTAGATACTTGTGTATGGTATTCAGTTGATAGTAATGATAAAGAGAAATTGCTTCTCTTTCAGGTTACTCATAATTGGAAGCATTCCTAAGTTGAGTAACGCTGATCGGCCTCCTTCCATTTAGTTGACATGCACTGGAGATAGCTGCATGATTTGAATCTGGTTCATTTAAATCAGTGCCTCTGGTTCTATATTAGATATAGAACAGTTCATATCTTAACGATGTTAAGGTACGGGGAGTTGTCCGGCTTATGATTAAAACCAGACACTGGACAACTCAAGGCACGTTTCTGTAATGGCTGTTTGTGGGTTGACCCAGGCTATGACGAGGGTTGACTTTCTACCATCTAGAAGATCAATAGTAATATTGTTCTTAACTCGCCACATTTTAAAAGGAAATGGTTATTTTTCAGAAAACAGTAGTGGGAGTATGGTAGAACTGGAAGCGATTCCAGAACCGCAAACGATTACTGAAGATTTGATAAGGAACCTAAAGATTCAATCTGATTTGACATTCCATTGGCCACTCCGCAGATAAGGTGGGTAACTTCAGACACCCGAGAGGTACTCCGGTAGCCTCAAGGACGGTGACAGGGAAGTTCTTGTTTACCCACACTTGCCATTGTTGTTGTTCCAGGCTGCGAGACCCGGCAGGAGGATGAGTATAGCGTCGTTCTAAACTAGCTTTAGAAGTGCACGTCTATATGACTCTGCCAGAGGGTTGTCGTAGTCAGTGGGAGCAGCGGAAGCATTGGTGGACATCAGGCTTATGTCTATAGACTAAAGCAGATATAGCGGAGATAGATCATCTATTTCTGATGTGACAGTCATAGGTTTGACGTCATCAGAATAGGGGATGGATCTGTTAAGAAGGTAGTAGGGTGTAATGTCCTGGTTTTGGATGACATACACAGAGTAGGAAAGGAAATTCCTATACTACGATCGGTTATACTTTGGTTGTCACACAGTGGTTTCTCCACATAGGACTTGGATATTATATTAGACATTCTGGTTACTAGATCTATGGTTTTAGATCTAGATTTGGGTGGTTTCCCAATCTGGGTACCTTGACAGCATTCTATGAGTATTTAGAATGGACGACTCCTGGCACGGTAGTACACCTGCAGGTAATGGAGTCACCCTCTCTAAAGGTGTCTTACAGACTAAAGGGGAGAGGGATACGCATGATTGACAGATCACTTGCTTAGGCAATTGAGTCAATCATGAGATGTCAAGTACCACACCAGATGTTGTTCTTGCACTAGATGCAATAAGCTGATATTAATCCAATCCTGGAGAAACAGTCGGAAGCAGTTTTAGAACATAAGTTGATGTTCTAGGGATGTGATAACGACAGCCTCTTTTAGGAGACGGTTGTCACTCCAGGCTTCCAAGGTGACAAAGATGGCAGAGTGGCTGTCAGAGTTATATTTTCTCCTTCTGACGAGGGGCAGTATTTTGGACAGGTGGTCCAAGGCAATACTGAGGGAGGCATGGCGCTGGGTACTGATTAAGTTCAGTTATCGATACAGTCTAAGGAGTTTGGATTTGGAGTTCATTTATGAGCTAGGTCCCATCAGATATCCAGTCATATTCTAAGACAGGTATTGCTCATTTCGGAAGATGGTTTTCTCCGCGAACTTGAGATAGAGAGAGACATAGAAAGAAACTTCAAAGCGGATCCACTCACTGAGGCTATTCCTCGAACGCAAGAGTTTCGCAAACAGGCTTTGTGAGACTGACTAGTAGAGGAGTTGGGTGTCCGGTATCGCACGGGCTGTGAGTATGCGACATCGCAATAATTAGCCTTGAGTGCAAGTGGGACATTGTTGGAGATAGTGCCCTCAGAGTCAATTATTGGATCACAGGCACGTGATTGCAATGATTGAGGGAGGACCTATCCCGGCAGGACAGTCTTACTCGAGATGATAGTATGCTATCTGGTTTATCTTTATCATCGTGTACTGCTTTAGGTGACCTGACATGTCGCTATTACACATTGATAGAGCCCCTAGGATTCTAGCTTGACTACCAGCAGTATGATGGCGATCATATACGTGGGAGCTGGTAGTCTATAAGCACATCCTTAAAAGGTCCCTAGTCGTAGGAGTTTCGAGACAGGGCATCGGTACTCCATTAGTAGACTAGTGTATACAGTCGAGACCCCGACGAGGGGCGGTGGCCGGTCTCACAAGCCACTGGTGTCAGTTGGTTCACCTAAGATGTATACAGGTGCTCATTGGGTTATGAGTACACCGGACAGGACTCGCCGGGAACCTGCTAGTTGGGATTATACCATACGTCAGATAGCAGTTCCCAGGTGACATGTGTACAGGTTAGTTCATCGACCTGAGATCGTCATTTGTCTCGCGTGAGTTCCCACTGTGCTTTGATTACTACCCTACCACGGTTCAAAGGAGTCATGCAAACAGGTTTTAGTTGGGTACAGTCCCGAGCCACATGGAGGCAGTGAGCGGATCTGCAGGGGTTCGTCTCTCCCGGTATTGGGGGTGAGGTCGCGCTATGTCTAGGAGAGCCATTACACAAAGCCCTCAGCCGAGGCAGGAGATTTGCTGGTAGGTATTCCAGTAGTATCTCAGGGTGTTCTGGGCTTCACTCCGACACGACTTGTACCGCCTTTGGGGGTCTGACTTTTACCAACGCCCTAGGCCCGCCATGCGATGCTCATAGACGAACGGACCAGACTGTACGGATATGGTCACTGACAGGCTCAGTAGGGTGTCAGGATGAGTTCGCTCATCGACGTCCCTTTTGGTCAATAGCTGGTGGCCCGTCACGTATTGGCTTATACCTCTGACGTGCTGGTGGTTGAATCCACAACCATAGTATTGACGAGTCTTTAGAGTCCACCACACTTTCAGTTACTCAAGTTTTTGGGCGAAACCCTGTAGAGGCCGTATGGAGATATGGCAGGGTCCGATCAGATACGTGCGGTATTGCACGGGTCAGGATCGGACGGTTTGTACTAGTGGCCGTATGGGTATATGGCAGGGTTCGATCTGATACGTGCGGTATTGCACGGATCAGGATCGGACGAACATTACTAGCCGGCTTTGGTTTAAGCCGGATCCTAGTATAGTACAGTGTAGATTTTGTCTTTTTGCATTTGTATCCGGACGGAATACAGATGCGGGTGTGTATGCACAGTATCGGGGTTTTCCTGTAATTTATTACGGGACCAGTTTTCTGGAGTTGCCAGTTTGCATTCCGTTCCGGCCGGTTTTCCTTTGTTCTTTCCCGGCCGGACTTTTCCGATGGAGGGGGTTATTTGCATTTGTGCAAGTAACATTTGTGGAGGGGTTTCTTGCAAATGCTTTGATTATGATGGCATCATTACTTTTGCACCATCACTTGCATTAATGAGATTAGAATGGGTATGGGTTTGATGTAAGTTTGTTATGGTTGATGTTTGTTTGTGGTCATCTCTTTTCTTCTCCTACCATCACCTCCCTTCATGCTTGATTTATCCCTCCACCATTCTCACATTTTCATGGCCGGCCACTTTAGTTTGGGAGGAGGAGAAATTTCCATTTTTGTGGTAGCACATATTTCTTCATCTCATACTTCTAGTTTTGGAAAAATGAAAGCACCATTTTTCCATAACCTTATTCCTCCATCAAGGCAACTACAAACCCCAAATGAGACAAGCATCATTTACACTACATTCTACAGCAAATCTTGGGCACGTCGACTAGCCAGCTTCGTGCCCGAGTTGCTTCGGTATTGAGGTGGGAGCCCGTAAAAGAAACAGGCGATGTGGTGCCCTTCCGGCGAGGAGGCGACGACCGGAGTTTCCGCGGGAGATCGGGACGATGACGAGAAGACCGGAGGACTCGGATCACTCGGTATATCCCTCTCACCCCATCTCTAGTTAGCTAGTATAGGTTAATGGTTTCGATCCGGGTATACTGTCCGCGGTAGCGCCAGTTTAAAGTTAAGAAAAACATTGATTCCGCATTTTGGCCTCGGATAGACGGCCGGGGCGCTGCCGTGGCCCAACACCGTCGGGATACACGATCCCTAAATTCCATTTGTACAAGGAGACAGGCAATCCCCATCAACATGTCGCTTAGTTCAGGGTTCTATGTGCCAACACCGGAGGTGATGATAAATTGCTACTTCGCCAATTCGTCGGCAGTTTGTCGGAAACGGCATTCGAGTGGTACTCTGAACTTCCAAATGACTCTATCAAGACATTTGCGGAGATGGAGCTGCTGTTTACACAGAGATTCGCGAGCGCTAGCGAGCTTACTCCGATTACCGCACTGATTAGCGCCAGGGTAAAGACAGGTGAAACATGGGTTCAATACGCAATACGATGGTGGAATCTGTAGTCGAAATACGAGCAGCGCATCGAAGAAGCACCTGTGGTGGGAATGTTCATGGGCACTCTGGACCCTCATGCAACTATTTCCCAATTCATGATGTTTTTCAAGCCAACTACTTTCCAGGCCTTGA
Source organism: Agapanthus africanus (assembly GCA_030015575.1). NCBI lineage: Eukaryota > Viridiplantae > Streptophyta > Magnoliopsida > Asparagales > Amaryllidaceae > Agapanthus > Agapanthus africanus. Next base: position 634,309,387 of record CM057338.1, read on the forward strand.
TTGAAAAGCTGGCCCAAATGGACCAGATGGGTCATAGACCATCTTCCTCGAAAGCAGAGCCTCGAAACGAAAAGGGAAAGGGGAAAACGACCTTCGTCGCCAATACTCAACAACAGCCTAGTGGTCCAAGACCAGTTGATCGTCAAAATGATAGAACACGATCTCTAGGAGATAAAATGAGACGCCCTTACTTGTTCTCTCGGGACAAGACAAAGAGGTTATTCGAGCTGGCATTGCGCAACAGGCTCATCACTCTGCCAGAGCCATGACGCCCAACGCAACCGAGCGACATTAACAATCCTAATTACTGCCCTTATCACCGAATGTTGGGTCATCCGATCGAAGATTGTTACATCTTCAAAAGCTGGATAGAAGATCAGTACCAACAGGGCAAGTTCGTATTATCTGAGAATTGGAAGGTGAACCCGCCCCAGCCGCACGCTCTCAAAAAGGCGGACACACCGGGGGCATCGTGCTCGTTTGTCAAGGAAGCTCCATAGGAGGTCGCTCTTTCAGCCAAAACAAAAAGAATGCTGAAAGATCTCCAAACATGCCCGGCGATCAGGTGGAAAAATCCACTAGCACCCGAGATCATCGAGGGAATGATGAAACCGCGTCCAATTCCAAAGATTGCCAGTGATAGTCAAAATGCCCACGCCCAGCCGTCAAAGTCTTCGAAGATGAAGAAGAAGAAAACCAAGAAGCCCGTGAAGCCTGATGACAAACGCACAGACCTGCAAAAGAGGATTGACGCGCTGGAAGAATATAATCAAAAAGCGCGGACTCCGGTCACACTTCAAGAGTTTCTCAGCCACGTCCTTGAGGATGGAGATGATGGCAGTAGAGAAGACTCGTCGGATGAATCTGAAGATTATGTGGCAAGCTGCCATGTGATCTCTCACTCGTCGATAAATGACGATGAAGCTCCTTACACAGAGAAGCTGGGGGCAGATCCTGAGCCAGAACTTCTAGGACCATCAGACGAAATGATTGATGCATTCTTGAATGATGCTCATCTTAAAAGCAAAGCTGATCGAGAGCGCGAGATGGCCATATTCGAGAAGGCCAAACGCCGGCGACTGGATGAAAGGGTTGAAACATTCCCGCCAGGTCAGAGTACATCCGCAGAAAATAAAAGCAGGTTCAAGACAAGGAAAAGGTTCGCCAAAGCCATATGAATGGGAATGAAGCTGCCTCTCTCCGAAGGAAATACTCCTGATGAAACGGAAACACATCCTACCTACTGCTTATATCATCAAAAGATTGCGCACCCCACCGAAGAATGCAACGCTTTTAAAAATTGGTGGCAAGGATATGTTGCTCACCGACAACATTTCAAGCGGATGAAACGCAAAACTCGTCGAGAGCAAAGAAATACGACCGAGGAGCATATGAAAACTACCAGCAACTGTCACATGGTCGACGCTTGGGGATCGCAAGTTCTCACATTTGAGAGCGATTCTGATGAAGTAATAGCCCTTGGCCCTTTCTTCAAAGAACCCACCTCCGAGGCGGAAGAAATGAAGACCTGTGAGAACATTCAGCTGCGCAATCGTACGCTGCCTGAAAAGAATCTTTGGCCCACGAACAGTAGGTCAAATAGAAAATATAAAGGGAAAGAAAAGATCCCTGAAGACATCGCCTTAGATGATCAATTCGTCAAAGATCTGATGGCCAAGGACCCGCCCAAGATAAATAAGGTGGATTACAACGTTCTGGCATACCTGAGAAAGATACCCTCACAACTCAGCATTCTCGACGCCCTTCTGTTATCCAAAGAAGCGAGAGATTCTTTGATCAAGGCATTGCAAGAGCCCGAGCAATTCCAAGCTTTCCTCGCCGAGGAAAAGATGAAAGACGAACCGGAAGAAGTGCACACTGCTGACATTACCTTCGGCGATGAAGATCTCCTCCTCGGGACATGTGAGCACAACCGTCCCCTTTATGTCTCCGGATACTGTCATGATATTAAGATCGGCAAAATCCTGGTTGACAATGGGTCCTCCGTCAACCTCCTCAATGTGAGAGTGTTGAAGGAAATTTGCATCAGAGTGCAACACCTCGCTCATGATAAAATCACAATCTCCGGATTTGACTCCCAGTCATCATGGACGCTTGGGTCTGTAATTTTGACACTACGCTTTGGGCTGCTTTTCATGGACATTAAGTTTCACGTCATTGACGCCAAGACATGCTACAATGCTTTGCTCGTCCGGCCCTGGTTATACGAGTACAACATCATCCCTTCTACACAACATCAGTGTATGAAGTATTTCAAGGATGGTCTCGAGTACACTTTGACAGGGGAACTAAACCCATTCTCCGTGAATGAAGTCCGCAAATACGAGGATGCCAAGTATTTATTACCAGATTTTGAAGAAACAAAAAGATGGCACAAACCGGAGGACAAGCAAAAAGCTATCACCACCATTTCGGTCTTCGGGAGCGATACCGAGGAGGAAGAGGAGATAGTTTATTCAGGGCCGCCCCAATACAACAAGCCGGGACCGTCCACTCCTATGTTGATCTTTGGCAGCGACTCGGAAGATGAGGTCAATGCCGTATTCTCTGCTCGGCCATCAATACAAACCTTCGCTCATGAAGATCAAAGTTTGCAAGTTACCATGTTTCCGCCCAAGCATCATAAAGAACTAGACGCGCTTGATACATACAGTATGGAAGAACTGCAGACATTCTACGTCCCTCCTACGCGAAAAGGTAAAAAGGCAATCCTATTCTACTGATCCGGGAAACTACAGTGGAGAAAGAAATTTGGCATGGTGCAGATTCTACGCTTGACAGACTCCAGCCCATCCGTTTGCCCAGATACTACACAGACGGATTAAAAAGACTGTTGAAGCGCTAAGGCGTACCCCTTAAACAGACTGCTCGACAAGCCCAGTTTTATGATAGGATCTGGATCGTTCCTGGAACTCAACGAAAGTTGCACAACGGGAGAATGGAAACGATCGGGATTGGATATGTTTGATCAAAGAAACAGGAGCTATTCCGCGACTGCTACATCATACATGACTTTGATGAAGAAGGAGTTGCTCTCTGGGAAGATGCTAACCCTGAACCAAAATGAGCTCCCGCCGTGAAATTGCCCAGTCCGTCGTTCGAAGAACAAATGGACAAGCTTATAAGGGAAGCATGTCAAAAGATTCGAGACGACCATAATCGCGAAATGGCCATCTACGAGAAAGCCAGGACGCAACGCCTCCTTCGACAGGACGTGAAAAATGAAAATGCTCCTCCTTGTCAACCCGTTGTACAAAAGGCCCGACACAGAGGCAGAAACAAACCAAAGAACGAGAAAGGCGTTCGGCAGAGACAAAGCGGGTCCAAGAAGCCACGCGATCAGGAATTGAGCAGTCCGGATTCGTCTCTTATAAAAAAGATGGGTCGAGCATATTCTTTTCCCCAAGACAAGACAAGGAAGATATTCGATCTTGTCATAAAACATCAAATGATGACACTCCCAGAGTCCAAGCAGCTCGAGCAAGCAGACGAAGTCTCTCACCCGGACTATTGCTCCTATCACAGGGCAACAGGACATCCTCTCGAAGACTGCTTCACATTTAAAGACTGGGTAGAAGACCAGTATCAGCAAGGCAGGTTTGCTCTATCCAGCAGCTGGAGGGTAACCCCGCCACAGAAGCATGAACCCAAAGCCGCGAGAGTAAAACCAGATCAACATCAGTCTTGGAAGCCATCTCGTACTTATCATATGATAATGTTGTTAGAAGAAGAGCCCGAGAATATGGATGAACTCCCCCGGTGCTTCGAAAACAATGATAACGAGGTAATCTCAGAATTTCCACCGGCACCAAAAGAGCTGGAAGATAGGATACATACTACTGCACATAACCTCAAGAAAATCGACTTGGGAATTGCAAACGACCCACGTCCGACGTTCGTCAGTGAGCTGTTGTCTGAAGAAAAATTGGCTACGCTCAAAGACGTGCTCATTCGGTATAAAGATTGCTTCACATGGAACTATTCCGAAATGCCGGGACTAGATCCAGAGATTGCTGTGCACAAATTGGTGATATCTCCGGACATCAAGCCAGCCAAACAAGCACCGAGACGAATGCGGCTCGAGCTTAAGATGAGTATCAACGCCGAGGTCAAGAAGCTAATCGACTCCGGCTTTATCCAAGAGGTTCAGTACCCTGATTGAATCGCCAACATCATCCCAGTGATGAAGAAAAATGGGACGGTTCGCATATGCGTGGACTTTCGGGATCTCAACAAAGCTTGCGCAAAGGACGACTTTCCAGTACCGGTCACCGAGCTGATGATAGATAATAGTCCACTCACGAAATCTTTTCCTTCATGGACGGCTCATCAGGATACAATCAAATAAAGATGCATCCCGAGGACTAGAAGCATACCGCTTTCCGGAATCCTTTGGGCATATTCTGCTATAAGGTGATGCCTTTCGATCTGAAGAACGCCGGCGCTACCTATCAGAGGGCCATGATGAAGATTTTCGATGACCTCATACATAAAATCGTCGAATGCTATATTGACGACCTCGTAGTTAAAAGCAAATCATACGAGGAACATCTAGAGCATCTGAAGATCGTATTTCAACGCCTTCGGCAATACAACTTGAAGATGAACCCTCTCAAATGTGCATTCGGAGTTTCCTCAGGCAAGTTCCTAGGATTCGTCGTCGAACACCGAGGCATCGAAATAGATCCATCGAAGATCAAAGCAATCATGGAAATGCCTCCACCAAGGACTCTCAAGAAATTGCGGTCTCTCCAAGGGAAGCTCGCGTATATCCTGCGATTTATAGCTAACCTTTCCAGCAAGTGCCGTCCTTACAGTCATCTAATGAAGAAGGGAACCTCGTTTGTCTGGGATCGCAAATGCTAAAGCGCGCTGGACGAAATCAGGCAATACCTACAGAATCCTCCGGTGCTAACCGCTCCAGTCAAGGGAAAACCCCTTGATCTGTATACAACTGCCCTCGAAGGTTCTTTAGGCGCGCCGTGGGCACAAGAAAACGACCAAGGGAAGGAGAGAGCCCTCTACTATTTTAGTTGAGTTCTCCTGGGGGCAGAAATCAATTACTCTCCCATCGAAGAACACTGCCTGGCATTGATCTTTGCGATAACGAAGATCCGGTACTATGCGTTGGCATACGAGGTCCATCTCATATCAAAGGTGGATCCTCTCAAATATTTGATGTCAAAGGCCATACTAACAGGACGACTCGTTAAATAGGCCCTGCTCTTGATGGATTTCTCGATAACTTATCACCCCCTCAAGGCGGTAAAAGGCCAGGCTATCGCCGTCTTTCTTGATGAGCATCCGATACCTGCCGACTCTCCCTTGAACTGCGAATTGCCAGACGAGCACGCCTTTGACACAATCGACGGGGAGAGAAGAGAGAATGATACCCGATGGGAACTCTATTTCGATGGAGCATCTTCTATGAAGAAACGCAAACAATGCACGCCCATAATAAAATCAGGGGTAAGCCTTATCTTCGTGACTCCACGAGGAGGGATAATGCTCTTTGCCTTCTCCTTAACAGAACCGAGGACGAATAATGAAGCCGAATATGAAGCATTGATAGGAGGTCTTGAAATCGGCGTCGATATGGGAATTGAAAAACTCCTCATATACGGAGACTCCCAGCTGGTCGTTAGTCAAGTAAATAGCGACTATCAAACGTGAAAGCCTGAGTTGGTGAAGTACGGCGAGAAAGTACAACAACTGCTGACTCAAATTCCTTCCTACACCTTGGAAAGCATAACGCGTGCGGAAAATAGCAAAGCGGATGCATTAGCCAAGCTCGCTAAAGAACCGGCCGACGAGAACCTCGATGACGTGAGGATCGTTGTGCAAAGCCGTCAGGTTCTCGCACTAGCAGAAATATCTCCGGAGTCATCCGAAGAAAAAGGAGCGACCGAGCAAATGGCCCTACAAATAAAAGAACATAAAAAGACTATGGATTGGAGAGAAGTCTTTATAAACTCTTTCAAATCCCGTTGAACACCTAAAGATGCGTCCTCAAGACATCAGCTTATGAAACGAGCTCTGTCTTTCACCTTCGTCAATGATACTCTGTATAAGAGAACGTTTGATTCTCTATGACTAAGATGCCTGGGACCTGAAGAGGCAAGGAGAGTCGTCCAAGAAACTCACGACGGACTCTGCGGTTCTCACCAAGCCGGGACAAAGATGAAACTGAAGATCAAAAGGATGGGTTATTATTGGCCCACGATGATTCAAGACTGTCTCGAATATACGAAGCAGTGCCACTCATGCCAAATTCACGGAGATTTTATCCATCAGCATCCAAATCCACTGCATCCAACGGTGGCTAGCTAGCCGTTCGAAATGTGGGGAACAGACATAATCGGCCCCATCGAACCGGCATCGTCCAGAGGACATCGGTTCATATTGGCAACAACTGATTGCTTCTCCAAATGGGCAGAAGTAGTACCACTAAGGGAAGTGAAAACGGAGAATATCCTCCATTTCTTTAAAACGCACATCATTTATCGGTTTGGAACTCCGAGACGGATCATCTCCGATAACGGGCCAGCCTACAGAAGCCACAAGATCAGCCGCTTCGCTCAACAGCATAACATAGACTGGACATACTCCTCATTCTATAATCCCCGAGCTAACGGTTTAGCTGAGGCTTTCAAAAAGACCTTGACGAAGATAGTAAAAAAGACGGTGTCTTGAAATAAGAGGGACTGGCACGAGAGACTGCATGAAGCTCTCTGGGCGTATCGAACTACGTTCAAAACGGCCACGAACACAACGCCGTATGCATTGGTATTCGGAATAGAAGCGGTACTCCCCCTTGAGATAGCGTGACCCTCACTTTGAATGGTAGTTCACTACGAGCTAACAGACGAAGAAAATTCCCACCTTGGACTTGAGGAGCTCGATGCCCTTGTTGAAGCCCGGCTCATGGCGCAACAAAATCTGGAGGCTTATAAAGCAAAGATGACACGCTCATATGAAAGATTGACTAGGCCGAGAACATTCCGCCAAGGAGAACTCGTACTAGTGATCAAAAGACTTATGTTCCCCAATCATGCTAAACGTGGGAAATTCGAGCCAAACTATGAAGGCCCGTATATCATAGACAATGTCTACCAGGGTGGAGCCTATCTACTCATGGACATGCATGGTGAAAGACCTTTCAAGCCAATAAATGGCCGCTTCCTTAAAAAATACTACGCCTGAAGAGTCACGGCCTAGGTCAACGATAGATGACGACGCCTATGCCCGCTCGCGCTCTTCCTAAGCCCAAATTCTGTAAGTAGTAGCCGGCCTCACAGATCGAAACGTCGTTAAACAAACAATGGACCACTATGTCCTAAAACTAGCTGTTGACCGAGACGTCGATAAACTACTGTAGACTGCAGCATCCCAAGGCTGACACAAAAAAAGAAGATAAAAAAAACGCTATGTCCATATGCAAAATGGGCATGGATGAAAACCCGAAAGGGCTTCGTGAGTAAAAACAGCAGGGCTACCAGCGAGTTTTGTGAAAACCCGAAAGGGCGCAAGCTCGTTAAAAGACACTTGCATGGTCCTCTCGACTTTTTGAGGAGAAACCACCTGCGTGAGATCCTTACGACTCACAAGGGAAGAACACACTTAGGGGTCCGCACGATTCCTAAGGAGAAATTACACTTGCGAGATCCTCACTACTCATAAGGAGAACCCTCTTATGAGACCCTCACGGCTCATAAGATTCAAAAGTCTTAAGCTACAGGGATCTGAACCTGTTCTTAAGCAGCTACCACAACCTCCGACACTGCCCTACAAGCGGCTCAATGCTGACCCTTTTATACAATCCACGGGTGTGAATAAACATTTCCCTAACAAATTCCCATCCGTGACTAGAGATATATTTGCCCAGTGAACAACTCTTGTAAGTCCTCTCGACTAATAAGGAGAAAGCCCTCTTGTAAGATCCTTACGACTTACGAGAAGCCATACACTTAGGAGTCCTCACGATTCCTAAGGAGAAAACATACCTACGAGATCCTCACGACTCGCAGGGAGAAAAACCTTTATGAGACCCTTACGGCTCATGAAGTCGAAAGCCTTAGTCGATAGGATCCTAACCCTGTTCGCTAAGCCACCTTTGTTAGACATCGACAGAGGCAAATGATGATTCGCTCCTGGCAATATTCCAGTTGTAGCGGTACTATCACGACCCGAAGTTCGACTCGTGACCGGCACTTAACCACGTAACGTCTACAGGTGTGACGCGACTAAGTAAACCGAAACCCAGAAATCAAAACCATTAAAAGTAGTGAGTGTTGAAAATATTTGTTTAAAACATTTGGAAAACCTTAAGTAGTTTAATAACAATCTTTAAAGTTTAAGTTATTATCTAAAAAATTTTGACAGCATTTCCTTTGTAAAACTAACCCCGAAATCGGGTACAAGACAAGATATGAGTAAAAATGATATACAATGAAATAAGGCATCCCAACAAGAGCAATCACGCCCAACGGCGGAAACAACCACCACTTGAGTAATATACTACGCCGAAGCGAAGAAATGGGCAATAAGTGAAAAACATCACAGAATGATAAACTGCATAAGTAAAGTCGGCTCATACGAGCTCGATACTAGAATACAAATAAAATACATCATCGTCCTCATACTGGTCTCTAAGTCAATACATAAGTAGATGGAGAATACTAGATACAAAAGTTTGTACAATAGAAATAACCAGATACCACAACCCACCTAACGGCAAAACAGCTCACGCTCCAACTGTAGTTGTATCTGTAGCCAAAAGATGCAAAAGGCAGCTTGCCGCGACTACTCTGAGGGTCAACCTGCAAACACTGTGGCACAACGGGGGTGAGTTGCCAACTCATGAATAGAAGATAACATATAAAGGTAATTGCGAGCATGCACGTGCTGCGCTACTCTATCATATACCAGCAGATGATATCTATATGCGATAAGCAGTATGTGCAATAATCATGCAAGTGCTCTATCAGATAATATGCCTACAGGATGAGATGCAAAATAATGAATGCTGAGCTTGGGAAATATAACATCTACACGGAATGTCAACGTGGAAATTATAATCGGTGCCTATCAATGCACCCAGATCCCAATAAACTCAGGCGCCGACACTCTCATCGGCCCTCAAATCCTGTAAATCTTAGAGAATCACGAGTGCCCAACATCGGCACTCAAAATATCATGAAATAATCGTGTCCAGTATCGACATGCAAATCCTCATATATCGGGTTCCGTCAGTCCGGATCAGGCCACGGGCTCCGTCTGCGGTATCGGCCCTCGGCCCCAGCAGTACGAGTGATCCCGTATCCGTCTATCGACTCTGGTCAGTATCCTCTGGATAACCGCCAGGTCCAACCAATCACCGGTAGTAGTTCCTCTGCCAGGCTCACCGTCTATATACACAGCATCCCTTTCTTTCCCCGGGATACTATACCGGGTCTACCATATACCCACAATCGGCCTAGTCTAGCTCCTCGATTCGGGTTCACATGTCACACGTCTCAGAACCGAGAAAACGCATGGTGGACGCACCAAAATATCATATCAAGAGGAACCGGGTTTTCAATAGTGCATATTTTCTTAAATAACTCAACGGTCCTCAAAAACCAAATATCACATGAAATCCGAAACCAATGTGTAAGTCAATGCGAAGTGATATATGCATCAAGTCATACTATAAGTAAAAAGGAGAAACCGCTCTTTTAAAATAGTTTCATTTTCTCAAAAGGTATCGTGCGGCTCCCAGTTTCTACCAAAATCAGCTTATCTAGGTAGGTACAGTTTGCATACGCATAAGTATATAATGAGTACGCGCACCAGTATGAATATGTAAATGTGTGCGTGCACAAGTATGAATATGTAAATGAGTACGTGCACATGTATGAATATGTGAATAAACACGTGCACAAGTATCATAATCATATCGAATCATATGTGAGATGAACTACAGTATAATAATCATGGCAATTCTACAGTGTGAGTGTCATGGCAGTTACTAACGGTGTGTGTGTAACATGCAGACTAGTGCTCTTGCAACATGAACCGTTAGTAACAGTGCGGTGTGTCTACCAATTCTAAGTTCATATACATATATAGCAGGGAATGCAGTATGCAACAACAGTATCCATCAACAGTCAATGTATGTAAATGCAATATGCTGCTACAAGCCCCTATCAGCCCTGACGCATAATGCCATGCGAGTGATTTCCCCGTAGATGTTAAATCTACTCACCGTAGTCTCGCGCTAAGTGTAGCCGACGACTTGCTTCCTCTTCTTCGCGGTGTTCGTCATACCCGCCTGCGAACCTAGAATTTCATCAGAAAATACACATAAGCTAAAATCTACAAAAACGCAACATCGAAGCCAAACTAGAAACCTGCGTCGCGATCCAAACGTGTGTGTGCACGATACGCTAAAACGTGTGATTACGCGCCTGAAGCTACCCCGACACGTCGCGGTGCACAGAAAACCCCAAAACTACACACGTATCACACATGTCGCGAAGATTTAAAAATACGAGAAATAGAGTAATTGGTCCCAAATTTTTCCACAGAAAGAATTAAACAAAATTACATATACCACAAATCTTCAAACAGCAGCAGACACCTACAAAATAGACCCCAGCACCCAGGTCCCCCATCTGGCCGCAATATGCGGCAAGAACGAATTTTCCGGCGGCCGGGGTAGGGAGTTTGGTTCCCGTGCTTCGTTTGTATTCTCTAATACTAGTGTACATGCTCCAGTAAATACAGTTTTATTCTGAAGCTAACGGGGTACTAGCAGATTACACAGAACCAAAAACCTAGTTAAAAATGTCATTTTAATACTAAATCGATACTTTAAGGTATTTTTGTGAAACTTGAAGCAAACCCTTGGTTAAAACCACACTAATAACACAACAATAAGCTAAGAAAGCTATAAGAACACAATTTTAACAAAAACTCCACTAATATCCCCTCATTAGCATCAAAAATGCATCAAATACGATATTTTGCTAAAAATACTACAAGTTATGAAATAGGGTAACATGGTTGAGTTTGATACCTTCAAAAGATCCTAAGGGAACTCAAAATCCAGACCTTGCCCTTACTTGCACTAATTTTCCTTCAAAATCACCAAAAGACCCATTTTTTTTCAAGGTTTAGAGTGAAGGAATTAGAGGTTTTGGGTAAGGTATGGTGTAAGAACTCAAAGAGAAGTGAAAGAAGAAGAGAAAAATTATGGAATGTTGTTGTTGCTGCTGCTATTCTGCAGGTTTTCCAGAAAAAAAATGAGATGGAGAGAGAAAAGAGAGAGAAAACAATGGTCAAAAAAGTCAAATCCTTCACCTAACCACCATACCTCTAATTTTCCATTTAAATTTGAATTTTAAAGGGGTTTGACTTGGTTAAATGGGGAAATAATAGAACCATGCAAGAAAAGAAAATGGTTAACATGTTAACACTTGCCTATGTTACAAAAGGAGAAGTGTGCAAGTGTACACTAACCTAGCTTAAGAAAGCAATTTAGGAAATAAAAATTTAATTAAGGTGGACACAAGCAAGATTATAATTAAAACACCCTAAATATATATATAAACACCCCTCATCACAATTTGCGCTAGTTTACAAAAGAAATAAGTTTTACGGGTTTTTATGAAAAACACACATAATTACTAATTAACGTGAAATTAACTTAAACGAATTTTCAAATCGTTACAATCTACCCTCTTAAAGAAATTCGTTCCCCGAATTTAAAAATCTAGCTATATGTACCTTCAAAGAGATGGGGATATTTCTTCCTCATCTCGCTCTTGGTCTCCCAAGTGACATCCTCGCTACTCGGACCACGCCAAAATACCTTGACGGACGGTATATCCTTCGATCTCAGTTTCTTCACTTGTCGATCCAAGATGACCATCGGCTGCTCTGCAAAAGAAAGGTCGCGCTCTAGCTAGATTGTCGGGTGCGGAATCGCATGCGAAGGATCATGAAGATACTTGCGGAGCATCAAAACGTGAAATACGGGATGCACATCTGGAAAACTGGGCGGAAGGGCTAAACGATACGCAACCGCACCAACACGCTCGAGGATCTCTAAGGGGCCTACGTATTTGGGACTAACCTTCCCCTTCTTCCCAAATCTCATCACACTTTTCATTAGGGAGACCCTCAAGAAAACATGATCACCTACAGAAAACTCAAGTCTGCGCCGACGACGGTCCGCATAAGATCTCTGCCTACTCTGGGCTGCCCTCATCCTATCGCGAATCAACTGGATCTTCACGGTCGTCTCCTCAACAATTTGCGGCCCTAAGATACTGCTCTCACTGAGCTCTGTCCAACAGGTGGGCGACCTGCATCTCCTACCATATAGAGCCTCGAATGGTGCCATCTGAATGGTCTCCTGGTAGCTGTTGTTGTAGGAGAACTATACTAAGGGTAAATGATGATCCCAGCTACCTCCAAAATCTAATACGCATGCTCGAAGCATGTCCTCGAGAGTCTTAATAGTCCGCTCTGACTGTCCGTCGGTCTACGGATGAAATGCTGTGCTGAAACACAAGCGGGTGCCTAAAGCCTCCTGAAGCCTCTGCCATAGTCGGCTGGTAAACTGGGTGCCTCTGTCGGACAAGATACACGTCGGAACTCCGTGCAGTCGTACAATCTTGTCGATGTATATCTGGGCATACTGAGCAAATCCGAAAGTCGTCTTCACCGACAGGAAGTGAGCCGCTTTCGTCAAACGATCCACGATCACCCAGATGGAGTCATACCCTCGACTAGTCCTGTGTAGACCCACGATGAAGTCTATAGAAATCTATTCCCATTTCCACTCCGGAATGGGTAACGGCTGTCGCTCTCCCGCGGGCCTCTGGTGCTCAGCCTTGACTTGCTGACAAGTCAGGCATCTTGACACGAAATCTGCGATGTCCCTCTTCATTCCGTCCCACCAGTAAACATCTTTAATATAATGGTACATCTTGGTGGAACCTGGATGAACACTGTATACCGATCGATGTGCCTCCTCAAGAATCTCGCGCCGCAGTCCCTCAGCATATGGTATGCACAGTCTAGTCCCAAATCATAATATCTACTGATCATCGATCACGAACTCGGAAAATCTGCCCTGTCCAATCTTTGCCATGATCTCTGAACATCGGTCATCACTGTACTGTGCCTCATGTACATGGTCAAGCAACTGTGGGCGTGCACGAACATGCGCAATCTGTCCTCCGATCGGCGTAAACTCGAACTGCACCCGGCTGTCGCATAAAATCTGTCAATCTGCCGATGACTGCCTCTGTACTGCGCTCAAACAAGATAGACTACCCCCGGGCCTCCTGCTCAAAGCATCAGCCACTACATTAGCCCTGCCCGGGTGGTACAAGATCTCGCAATCGTAGTTCTTCACTAACTCCATCCAACGACGTTGTCTAAGATTCAGGTCTCGCTGCTGAAATATATACTTTAAGCTCTTGTGATCAGTGAATATCTGGCATGACTCGCCGTATAGGTAATGTCGCCAGATCTTAAGTGCAAAGACCACTGCAGCCATCTCCAAATCATGAGTGGGGTAATTCTGTTAATGTTTCTTCAATTGCCGTGAAGCATACGCGATCACTCTGTCATGCTGCATAAATATGCACCCTAGCCCCACTCGAGAAGCAGCACAAAAGACCACAAATCCGCCCGATCCTGAAGGCAATGATAATACCGGCGCCGTAGTCAGTCGAGTCCGTAGCTGCTGAAAACTGTGCTCACACTCCACCGTCCAATCGAAAGGAACTCCCTTCCGGGTCAACCCGGTCAAAGGTGTAGCAATACGAGAGAAGTCCTGCACAAATCGCCTGTAGTAACCGGCCAACCCTAAAAAGCTGCGAATCTCCGTAATGGATATGGGTCTGGGCCAACGCTGAACGGCCTCGATCTTTCTCGGGTCTACACATATACCATCTCGTGTAATCACGTGACCCAAGAAGTCTACATTGTCCAGCCAGAATACGCACTTAGAGAATTTTGCGAAAAGCTGGTGCTCCCTCAAAGTCTGCAGTGTAATCCGCAGGTGTTGCTCGTGCTCCTCTCTACTCCGGGAATACACCAAGATATCGTCAATGATTACGATGATGAAAAGATCAAGATACGGCCGGAAAATACGGTTCATCAAGTCCATGAATGTTGCTGGCGCATTGGTGAGTCCGAACGACATCACCAAAATCTCATAATGGTCGTAGCGTGTGCGAAAAACTGTCCTAGGAATGTCCTCCTGTCGAACCCGCTGCTGGTGGTTGCCTAATCACAAATCGATCCTCGAAAAGTACCCTGCCCTCTGAAGCTGGTCGAACAAGTCGTCGATGCGTGGCAAAGGATACCTGTTCCGCACTGTAACCCTGTTCAGCTGGCGGTAATCGATACACAAACGCAAACTGCCGTCCTTCTTCTTAACAAACAGGACCGGAGCACCCCAAGGAGAAACACTGGGTCGAATAAGTCCCTTATCCAGAAAATCTTGCAATTGACCCTTCAACTCTCTAAGTTCCGCCGGGGCCATCCGATAAGGCGGTATAGAAATAGGCCCCGTACCAGGAATTAAGTCAATACAGAACGAAATGTCATGCTCGGGCGGTAGCCCAGGAAGCTCGTCAGGGAACACATCAAGGAACTCGCTAACAACCGGAACCTGATCCAACGGAACCTCTGTAGCTCTAGTATCGCAAACATAGGCGAGAAATCCCTGACATCTCTTCCTTAAAAGCTGTCCAGCGCGAAAAGAAGAAATCAAACTGTGAAGGGCAGCACCACGGTCCCCCAGCACAACAAAAACCGACTCGCTGGGAAAACAAAATCTAACTGTCTTCTCGCGGCAGTCTACTGACGCATAGCACGTGGCTAACCAATCCATGCCCAAAAGAACGTCGAAGTCCAACATCTCAAGAAGGATCAAGTCGACAGGCAGCTCTCTCTCGCCAATACGGATGGTACAGGATCGGAACACGTGCCTAGCAACAAATGACTCTCCCACAGGAGTGGTCACAACAAGCGGCTGATCAAGCAAACCGGACTCTCTACCTAAACTCGGCACAAAGTGTGTGGATACGTACGAGTGCGTGGATCCGGGATCAAACAACACATGTGCATCAACAGAACATACTGGAAGGATACCTGAGACCACCGCATTGGATGCCTGCGCGTCCTGATGCATCAAAGCAAAAACCCGTGCCTGTCCTCCACCTGCGACTGACTGTCCCCTGCCAGCAGCTGGCTGTCCTCTGCCTCGGTCACCTCGTCCTCTATGAACAAATCCTCCGCGACCACAACCTCTCTGTGCATGAGTCTGACACGGAGTAACAGTAGGTACAATAGGAAATGCCCTCTGGGGTTGTGTAGGAGGTAACGTGACATGCGGTGGTGCTGTATCTCTCCGGGGTATCTCAGGGCAATCTCGAACACGATGATAAGAACTCCCGCATCGGAAACATCTAAATGGTGCCGGCTGACCCTTCTGGGGATAAGTGCTGAATAGCTGACCTCGTCCCGATCCCCTGCTAACCCCCGTACCTTAACGGAACCTGTCGCGGCGCCTAAACGGATGTCTCTGTGCTGATGCATCCGCACGAACCCTCTTCAGCTCTGGAACTATCGAAGTCTCAGCAATGCGCTCCTCAACTAATAAGGCTGCGTCTACAGCTGCTGCATAAGTCTCGCAATGCTGAGCGCTGATCGCAAGGAACAGTGGTGTAAGCAAGCCTCGAACAAATCTCTTGACTCGCATCTCCTCAGTAGACACTAGGTATAGGGCATAAGCTGATAGTTCTGTGAACAGCACATCGTACTCTGCCACGGTCATCTCCGGAGTCCGGCGTAAGGACTCGAACCTGCGTGCTCTAGCATCTCTGACACTCAGTGGAAGGAAACTGGCAAGGAATAGCGTCACGAACTCTGCCCAGGTCATAGGAGGAAGACCTGCTGCTCTACCCTTCTCGACCGATTCACACCATTTCTGCGCAAGACCTTCCAGGCAAAAGCTTGCGAACTCTACCCATCTCGCATCTGCACATCTAAGTGAACGACATATCCGAGCCATCCAATCAATGAAAGACTTGTTAGTTATGTATATGTATAAGTGCACGGCGGCGCCCCGGCCGTCAATCCGACGGCCAAAAGCGGAAGCGGTGATAAACTTAAATTTTGCGGACTTAGCAAACCGGCACCACCGCGCACTAAACACCCGGATCGTAACCATTAACAAGTCTAAGCCAACTAGAAGAAGGGTTAGAGATTTACCGACGATCCTAGTCCTCCGGTCTTCTCGTCATGGTCCCGATCTCCTGCGGAAAATCCTGCCTCCTCCTCGTCGCCGGAAATGCACCACATCGCCAACTTTGTTTATGGGCTCCCACCTCAATGCCGAGGCAACTCGGGCACGAAGCCGGCTACTCGACGTGCCCAAGATATGCTGTAGAAAGTGTAGTAGAACTTGTGTCTCTTTTTGGGGTAGTGGAGGTTGCCATTAGTGGAGGAATTGAACTTGGAATTTTGGAGAGTCTTCTTGTGTGATTTTTGGAGCATCAAGAGAACCAAAAATTACCACACCAAAATGAATGCCCCCACCTTCTACAAAAGTGGCCGGCCCATGCAAAAGAGAAGGGTGAGAATGGAGAGAAAGTCAAGGGAGTGGGTGAGCTATCATGCAAGCATGGAAAAAGAGTGATGATCAAAACAATATCATCACCAACAAAACAAACACTCCAAAACAACCATGATGACTCCAAATGGTCAAGCCATCATGAGTTTATGAAGTCAAATGATGGGACAAGTATCATGACATGATAATAAGCAAAGACCCCATCCACAAATGCTTATTTGCAACAATGCAAATAAGCCCTCCTCTACCAATCTTCGCCCAATGAACGGAACAATGGAAATTGGCCGAAACGGAAAGCAAACTGGCAACTCCAGAAAACTGGTCCCGTAATAAATTACAGGAAAACCCCGATACTGTGCATACACACCCGCATCTGTATTTCGACCAAAATACAAATGCAATGAGACAAAGTCTACACTGTACTATACTAGGATCCGGCTTATACCAAAGCCGGCTAGTAATATCCGTTCGATCCTGATCCGTGCAATACCGCACGTATCTGATCGAACCCTGCCATATAACCATACGGCCTATAGTACAAACTGTCCGATCCTGATCCGTGCAATACCGCACGTATCTGATCGGACCTTGCCATATCTCCATACGGCCTCTACAACCTTTCGCCCGAAAGCTGAGTAACAGAATGTGGGGGACTCTAAAGACTCGTCAACACCACGGTTGTGGATTTAACCACTAGCACGTCAGAGGTATAAGCCAATACGTAACGGGCTACCAGGTATTGACTAAAAGGGATGTCTGTGAGTGAACTCAGCCTGACAACCCTACTGAGCCTGTCAGTGACAATATCCGTGCAGTCCGGTCCGTTCGTCTATGAGTATCGCATGGCGGGCCTAGGGGGTTGGTAAAAGTCAGACCCCCAAAAGCGGTACAAGTCGTGTCGGAGTGTAGCCCAGAACACCCTGAGATACTACTGGAATACCTACCAGTAAATCTCCTTGCCTTGGCCAAGGACTTTGTGTAATGGCTCTCCTAGACACAGCACGACCTCACCCCCAATACCGGGAGAGACGAACCCCTGAAGATACGCTCACTGCCTCCATGTGGCTCGGGACTGTACCCAACTAAAACCTGTTTGCACGACTCCTTTGAGCCGTGGTAGGGTAGTAATCAAAGTACAGTGGGAACTCACACAAGACAAATGACGATCCCCAGGTCGATGAACTAACCTGCACACATGTCACCAGGGAACTGCCATCTGACGTCTGGTATATGACCAACTAGCATGTTCCCGGCGAGTCCTGTCCGGTGTACTCATAACCCAATGAGCACCTGTATACATCTTAGGTGATCCAACTGACACCAGTGGCTTGTGAGACCGGCCACCGCCCCTCGTCGGGGTCTCGACTGTATACACTAGTCTACTAATGGAGTATCGATGCCCAGTCTCGAAACTCCCACGACTAGGGACCTTTTAAGGATAAGCTTATAGACCCCCAGCTCCCACTTATATGATCGCCCTCATACTGCTGGTGGTCAAGCAAGAATCCTAGGGGCTCTATCAACGTGTAATAGCGACGTGTCAGGTCACCTAAAGCAGTACACGATGATAAAGGTAAACCAGATAGCATACTATCATCTCGAGTAAGACTGTCCTACCGGGATAGGTCCTCCCTCAATCATTACAATCACGTACCTGTGACCTAATAATTGACTCTGAGGGCACTATCTCCAACAATCTCCCACTTGCACTCAAGGCTAATTATTGCGATGTCGCATACTCACAGCCCGTGTGATACCGAACATCCAACTCCTCTACTAGTCAGTCTCACAAAGCTCATTTGCGGAACTATTGCGTTCGAGGAATAGCCTCAGTGAGTGGATCCGCTTAGTTGTTTCTTTCTATGTCTCTCTATATCTCAAGTTCGCGGAGAAACCCATCTCCCGAAATGAGCAATACCTGTCTCAGAATATGTCTGGATGTCTGATGGGACCTAGCTCATAAATGAACTCCAAATCCAAAGTTCTTAGACTGTATCGTCAACTGAACTTAATCAGTATCCTGCGCGCCATGCCTCCCTCAGTATTGCCTTGGACCACCTGTCCAAAATACTGCCCCTCATCAGAAGGAAAATTATAACTCTGACAACCTCCTTGTCGTCCATGTCACCTTGGAAGCCTGGAATGATAACTGTTTCCCGAATGAGGCTGTCGTTATCATATCCCTAGAACATCCACTTATGTTCTAAAACTGCTTCCGACTGTTTCTCCAGGATTGGATTAATGTCAACTTATTGCATCTAGTGCAAGAACAATGTCTGGTGTGGTACTTGACATCTCACGATTGACTCAATTGCCTGAGCAAGTGATCTGCCAATCATGCCCGTCCCTCTCCCCTTTAGTCTGTAAGACACCTTTGGAGAGGGTGACTCCATTACCTGCAGGTACACTACCGTGCCAGGAGTCGTCCATCCTAAATACTCTTAGAATGCTGTCAAGTACCCTGATTGGGAAACCACCCAAATCTAGATCTAAAACCATAGATCCAGTAACCAGTATGTCTGATATAAAATCCATTTCCTTTGTGGAGAAACAACTGTGTGACGACCAAAGTATAACCGATCGTAGTGTAGGAGTTTCTTTTCCTACTCTGTGTATATCATCCAAATACTAGGATATCACACCCTACTACCTTCTCAACAGATCCATCCCCTATTCTGATGAAGTCAAACCCATGACTGTCACGTCAGAAATAGATGATCTATCTCCGCTACATCTGCTCTAGTCTATAAATAGACATAAGCAACCTGTCCACCAATGCTTCCGCTGCTCCCACTGACTACGACAACCCTCTGGAAGAGTCATATAGACGTACACTTCTAAAACTGGTTTAGAACGACGCTATACTCATCCTCCCGCCGGGTCTCGTAACCTGGAACAACAGCAATGGCAATTGTGGGTAAACAAGAACTTCCCTGTCACCGTCCTTTAGGCTACCGTAGTGCCTCTCGGGTGCCTGAAGTTACCCACCTTATCTGCGGAGTGGCCAATGGAATGTCAATCCAGATTGAATCTTTAGGTTCCTTATCAAATCTTCAGTAATCGTTTGTGGTTCTGGAATCACTTCCAGTTCTACCATACTCCCACTACTGTTTTCTGAAAAAAAAAATCCATCTTTAATAAAACTGTGGCGAGTCTAGAACAATATCGCTATTGTTCATCCAGATGGTAGAAAGTCAACCCTCGTCATAGCCTGGGTCA
Organism: Agapanthus africanus; assembly: GCA_030015575.1. NCBI lineage: Eukaryota > Viridiplantae > Streptophyta > Magnoliopsida > Asparagales > Amaryllidaceae > Agapanthus > Agapanthus africanus. The sequence goes on from CM057338.1 coordinate 634,329,266, forward strand.
ACCCACAAACAGCCATTACAGAAACGTGCCTTGAGTTGTCCAGTGTCTGGTTTTAATCATAAACCGGACAACTCCCCGTACCTTAACATCGTTAAGATATGAACTGTTCTATATCCAATATAGAAACAGAGGCACTGATTTAATTGAACCAGATTCAAATCATGCAGCTGTCCCCAGCGCATGTCAACTAAATGGAAGAAGGCCGATCAGCGTTACTCAACTTAGGAATACTTCCAATTATGAGTAACCTGAAAGAGAAGCAAGATCTCTTTATCATTACTATCAACTGAATACCATACACAAGTATCTACATCTTCGATCTCTTTGAAGAATCCCGATACTTGCTATACCTGATTCTCTACTCTATTCAAATACCTATAACTTCTCCAAATTCGGACCCTGTGTTTCCACGAAACACCTGTCTAAAAACTAGAGAAGTCATAAGTAAACCGAATATAGTACGAGGACCAACCCCTCTGTCCTGATAGACCCTGGACAACATACAATACTCTGTATAAGTCCCTTGAGTCTGATAACTCATTCACTGTGTGTCGTAGGTTGAAAACTGTACTTATGGTTAAGAAGAATTACACCGCTGTTTAATGCTCCTTACCTAACCATCCACTGATATAGGTAAATGTCGTAGACATAATTTCAGAAAGGTATATCTCACTCTACGAAAATAGACGTACAGATATATCAATTTGAAATTGGTGCATAACAGCGGATATTCAAAACCAAATATTTGCCGACCGGCAAACAGCCCAGGTGATTTCCTCAAATATCACTGATTACAACGAATCCCGATATAATGAGGATAATCACCCAATTCCCAATAACTTACTCCCACTCATCATCTGTAAAACCATACAGATGTGAGAATCATATCTGGTAAATACATACCCTGGAGTAAGTATCTAATAGGGAAATCAGATTTCCTTTAACAGTACACAGTGAGACTGAAACATCGAAAATGTTTCGATAGGGTATCCTGGTATTCCTAGTAATGCCTCTTCCAGATTCACGACTGTAACCGTATAGTTCTTTGCCACCTCTCCAAATCCCTTCATATGTCTTTAGTCTTTACCTTCTGCACACCCTTTTAGGCCAAATGGTTTTCTTCCTTCCCTACCGTTCGGCACCAGCCTATGGTTTGGAAGAAGACTATCCAATAAGCATAATGGGTGTACTGTCCCAATCCTAGGAACACTCGCAATGAGAGAGGGTGAAGATAAAAGACAACCGAATAAACCTTATTCCTATTTCTCCTGAACCAGAATCCATCCCCGAACTGGAACCAGTTCCATTCGAGTTCGTATATAACCATACGATGGAGTATCCAAACAAACTATGGATCTTCGTAGTGATACGGAGTGTCCTGGAGAAATTCAAAGGTGATGTGGGAGTGGTAACGAAATATTTGGTTTGGTTGTGAATATCTGTTGCAATTTACTTTGCCCTCTTACTAATCCCTTGCTTTGTCTGAACTTAATACCTTCTGCACACCATCGTTATGCTAATTGGTTTTCTTCATTCCCTACCGGTCGGCACCAGCCTAAGGTTTGGAAGAAGACAATCCAATTTGCGTAATAGGTGTACTACCCCTAAACCAAGGAGTACTCGTAACCTGAGAGAGGGTAAAAGGAAAAGACAACTGAATAATCCTATCCGTTTTCTCCAGAACCGGAAACCATCCTCGAATAAATTCTTTCGAGTTCGTATCTAACCATACGATGGTTTTGTCCAATGGAAGTGGACGTTCGTAGTAAAACGGGGTGTCCTGGAGAAAAGGGTAAAAGTAGGAGTGGCAATGAGGTTTGCAACTCTGACAATCCAAAAGCCAGTGTTTAAGAAGGTTCGGTCAACTTGGTCACTGAGTCATAGTCTTAGGGTCGGGTCAAATGGTCGCTGCAAGAGAGAGAGAGAAAAGAAAACACTCAGTGTGCACTCTAACCTAGATCAGAATGGTCACCAATTTATCTAATCTGGAAACCTCCCACTGTACCTCAAATTCTCCTCCAAACCTGAAAGAAGAATTAGTCGGGCTCACCCGAGGAGTAAACTAACTCATCAGTGGGAATCGGGATCCAACTATCATCGCATGACAACGTGACGGAATCCGCTCACGGTATCACACTCCAGAAGGTATGCGCATATCTGGCAAGTTTCAGTACTTTTGAAACTCCCGATCAGATTTCTGCCCCATGCTCTTATGACCTTGACTTTGGCCAACATATCATAAGTCACATGTCAAGTTCTACCCGTCATTCTTCAGGTTAATTTGAATCCACCCGTACATACCCTTGACTTTGGCCAAAATGGCAGTACGACTGTCCCAAACCAACGCATCTATCTATGCTGCATATGAATACCCCAATAGCTACCAATCACTGTGCCTTGACTTTGGCCAACATACACAGCTTGAATACTATTGACCACCCATATGAAACGACGGAGGGCTACGAATGGTTTCTGGCGAAAACCTTTAACGTAAAGAACTTGATATCGTTGAAGGAACTGATAGCTTTTAAAAATATAGTGACGAAAACCGTTGCTAAAGAGGTCACTCCCGGTGAAGGGATCTCGGCTCTTTCCCCGTAGAATGGGGTGCAGGATATTCCAACTGAATACCACGGTGCAAAGCAAAAGTAATCGGCTATAGTGAAGTTAATGCCCTGACGCAAACCTTTTGTCCAAGGGGTCACTCCCGGTGAAGGGATCTCGGCCCTTGCCTCGTCGACTGAGGAGCAGGATATTCCAACTGAATACCACGATGCAAAACAAAAGTGAACGTCCTTGCAATAACAGCTTTTTGAAAAATGTTCCAACAACATCAGATTAGGTTTGTTTTTAACTTGCATTGATCCGAATCAACGCAGTCCCATCAATTGATCACACCACAAAGAACGAAAATATACTGATGTACTTATATGCCATCCGCATTCGCCACTGGGTCCCGTCATTACCCGTTAGGTTAGCTTACTAACGACAGAGCGGGGACTGGACTAGCGCGGATGCAAAACATATACGACATCTACTAATATATATACCAATATATAGTATTTCGCTCAAGGCGTGAATAAAATGCAACATCACAGAAATGTACAGCATCACAGAAACAATACAGATATCTGGGATCCCCGGGTTTCACAGAGCCACTGCTGAAACTCGACGTTCCCCTGGTCGTGTGGATAGCCTGTGCAATGTAATCCTAGACCCCTACGGGCGCGGCAAGTCACCCGCCAAAACCTGAAGCGAGGCAGCCCCCTTCAGCGCCGTGAATGGACCACCCAGCACTTCACGGAATCCGGTAACTTGGGCACCCCTCCTGGGTCAACCTGTACCCCTTACGAGTGCGGCGAATAGCCCGCCAATCCCAGAGTGAAGCCCCTTCCGTCTCAATGCCATGAGATGCGGGCTTGTTGCCCTCCAGAACCCGGCTATCCGTGCACCCCTCCGCGGGGCAATCCTAGTACAGAAAGTAAAATATACATACAACGGGTACATCGACCGCAACCAGGTCGTGCCCCAAAATAATAATACAAACAGGCAGTGACGGCAGTCCACATGTCGGACGCTCGCCCCGCAATATCAAATGTAGATAATACCACCACAACTGTACTAGCATTGCATCCAGGCTATCCCTACGACCGATCCGCAACAACACAGCAAATACATAGAACATCAACGTGAAAGTCACGTTCGCAAATCCGTCTAACCGGGCTATAGCAGTTAGACAGGATTTACTGATCGAGTGACATTCACGGTCGCAGATATAACGTAAATACTGTGAAAAATGTGTTTAAAACATCCGATCGATCAAAAATTAACAAGTGGGCCCCCAATCAAAACTGTAGCACTCACAGAAAACCTGGGCCCAATTTTAATATTCCAAAAACCCTATTTTCTCCCCAGAAGCCCACTGTAAAAACCCAACCCACTAATTCCTGCATGCTGCGGCGGAAGCGCGGCCACAAGTGGGTTTTGGCCGCCCTTCCGCGCTCTGGTGAGAGGATTAGTGCCTCGAATTTGAACAGTGTTCTTATAATTTTTAGTACATAAATATTTTACAACCTGAAAAATTTTTCGAGACTAAAAATTTCCAACAGAAAACTGATGTGAGCAAATACGGGTTTTTGGACATTTCGATCGATCGGAACTGAAAAACACATTACACAAAGCTAGACTAAGTTAATGGCGAGGCTCTGATACCACTGTAAGTGCACGGCGGCGCCCCGGCCGTCAATCCGACGGCCAAAAGCGGAAGCGGTGATAAACTTAAATTTTGCGGACTTAGCAAACCGGCACCACCGCGCACTAAACACCCGGATCGTAACCATTAACAAGTCTAAGCCAACTAGAAGATGGGTTAGAGATTTACCGACGATCCTAGTCCTCCGGTCTTCTCGTCATGGTCCCGATCTCCTGCGGAAAATCCTGCCTCCTCCTCGTCGCCGGAAATGCACCACATCGCCTACTTTGTTTACGGGCTCCCACCTCAATGCCGAGGCAACTCGGGCACGAAGCCGGCTACTCGACGTGCCCAAGATATGCTGTAGAAAGTGTAGTAGAACTTGTGTCTCTTTTTGGGGTAGTGGAGGTTGCCATTAGTGGAGGAATTGAACTTGGAATTTTGGAGAGTCTTCTTGTGTGATTTTTGGAGCATCAAGAGAACCAAAAATTACCACACCAAAATGAATGCCCCCACCTTCTACAAAAGTGGCCGGCCCATGCAAAAGAGAAGGGTGAGAATGGAGAGAAAGTCAAGGGAGTGGGTGAGCTATCATGCAAGCATGGAAAAAGAGTGATGATCAAAACAATATCATCACCAACAAAACAAACACTCCAAAACAACCATGATGACTCCAAATGGTCAAGCCATCATGAGTTTATGAAGTCAAATGATGGGACAAGTATCATGACATGATAATAAGCAAAGACCCCCTCCACAAATGCTTATTTGCAACAATGCAAATAAGCCTTCCTCCACCAATCTTCGGCCAATGAACGGAACAATGGAAATTGGCCGAAACGGAAAGCAAACTGGCAACTCCAGAAAACTGGTCCCGTAATAAATTACAGGAAAACCCCGATACTGTGCATACACACCCGCATCTGTATTTCGACCAAAATACAAATGCAATGAGACAAAGTCTACACTGTACTATACTAGGATCCGGCTTATACCAAAGCCGGCTAGTAATATCCGTTCGATCCTGATCCGTGCAATACCGCACGTATCTGATCGAACCCTGCCATATAACCATACGGCCTATAGTACAAACTGTCCGATCCTGATCCGTGCAATACCGCACGTATCTGATCGGACCTTGCCATATCTCCATACGGCCTCTACAACCTTTCGCCCGAAAGCTGAGTAACAGAATGTGGGGGACTCTAAAGACTCGTCAACACCACGGTTGTGGATTTAACCACTAGCACGTCAGAGGTATAAGCCAATACGTAACGGGCTACCAGGTATTGACTAAAAGGGATGTCTGTGAGTGAACTCAGCCTGACAACCCTACTGAGCCTGTCAGTGACAATATCCGTGCAGTCCGGTCCGTTTGTCTATGAGTATCGCATGGCGGGCCTAGGGGGTTGGTAAAAGTCAGACCCCCAAAAGCGGTACAAGTCGTGTCGGAGTGTAGCCCAGAACACCCTGAGATACTACTGGAATACCTACCAGTAAATCTCCTTGCCTTGGCCAAGGACTTTGTGTAAGGGCTCTCCTAGACACAGCACGACCTCACCCCCAATACCGGGAGAGACGAACCCCTGAAGATACGCTCACTGCCTCCATGTGGCTCGGGACTGTACCCAACTAAAACCTGTTTGCACGACTCCTTTGAGCCGTGGTAGGGTAGTAATCAAAGTACAGTGGGAACTCACACAAGACAAATGACGATCCCCAGGTCGATGAACTAACCTGCAAACATGTCACTAGGGAACTGCCATCTGACGTCTGGTATATGACCAACTAGCATGTTCCCGGCGAGTCCTGTCCGGTGTACTCATAACCCAATGAGCACCTGTATACATCTTAGGTGATCCAACTGACACCAGTGGCTTGTGAGACCGGCCACCGCCCCTCGTCGGGGTCTCGACTGTATACACTAGTCTACTAATGGAGTATCGATGCCCAGTCTCGAAACTCCCACGACTAGGGACCTTTTAAGGATAAGCTTATAGACCCCCAGCTCCCACTTATATGATCGCCCTCATACTGCTGGTGGTCAAGCAAGAATCCTAGGGGCTCTATCAACGTGTAATAGCGACGTGTCAGGTCACCTAAAGCAGTACACGATGATAAAGGTAAACCAGATAGCATACTATCATCTCGAGTAAGACTGTCCTACCGGGATAGGTCCTCCCTCAATCATTACAATCACGTACCTGTGACCTAATAATTGACTCTGAGGGCACTATCTCCAACAATATGCCCTAGAGGCCATTGTTGTACATATGATGTATATTATAATGGATGCTTGGTTATATATAGAGATGACTTTCTTGCTCGTCATGATAGTATGCTATTTGGTTTCACTTTATCTTAACATGTTGACTTGTATTGGTTTACTGTTTTACTCTCACATGTTGATAAAGCCCTTAGGATCTGTACTCGACTACTGGGACTATGATGAGATCATACTAGTGGGGCCGCGGTAGTCTATGAGTACATCCTATAACTGTTCCTAGTCGAGGGTATATCGAGACAGGGCATCGATACACCAGAGTAGACTAGCGTATACGCATCTTGACCCATATGATGGGTGATGGATGATCCCATATCCATCGGTGTTGGACATCAGAGATGGTGTACGGGTGCTCAGTGGAGACTGGGTACACTGGACGGACTCGCCGAGAACTCCCAGATGGTGATATACCACACGTCAGATGGCAGTTCTCCGGTGACACTGGTACAGGGTAGTCTGTAGACCTGAGATCGTCATAGAGTCTTGTGTGATTCCCACTGTGCTTTGATTTCCACCTTACCACGTCCAAGAGGGCGTGCAAAACGGTGGCTTTTGGGTACAGTCCCGAATCACATGGAGGCAATGAGCGATAGGAGGGGATTCGTCTCTCCCGGTATAGGGAGTTGATGTTGTGCTGTGTTCGATTGGCTATAACTGGAAGTCCCTGGCCAGGGCTGATATAGAGATTTACTGGTAAGTGTTACTAGTAGTTTCTCGACCCGTTATGAGCCACACATCGACACGACTTATCGGTTACTGGGGTCTGACGTATACCACCCCTAGACTTGATATGCGACATATCAGACGAACAGACCGGACTGTACGGGATTGTTACTGGTTGGATTCACAGGAGAACGCACAGGCTAGCTTGTTGATCTTCTGATCGCTCAATACCTGGGTGGCTGTTACGTTTAGCTGACCGCTTGCAGCTTGTGGGTGTTTGATATGATCATCACCTGCTACCGGTGTATTGACGATTCTTTAGAGTCCTACACAGAGGTTTCTTGGCTCAGGCGAAACGGAGTAGAGGCACATATGTGATATGTGCAGGACCGAGAATAATGCGATATGAGATACCGTATTATATTCTCGCGATATCAAGATATGAACCGGATCATCGGATCAAATGTTGATTCGATGAATCGGTACATGATATATTAGTCGGTAATATTCGATATAGCCGGATCGTCGAATCAAGTGTTGATTCGATGATTTAATGTATAATAATATATATGATATATTGTATTACATTATCTAATATTGGCTCGCTTTATTATTTCATTTTCTCACTGGATGATACATTGATATATATGCGATATATGTTAATTGTATTATTTTCTTTTGCTGCAAATATATAATATATATGTGATATGAATTATTGTGACATGATATGATTAATTGTTAAACATGTTTAAGGATGATTAATTGAGGTTAGGGTTTGATTAGGGTTAGTAGCTTCATGCACCTTCTAGAAGTAACTTCTTTTGTCTTGGTTAAGATATTTGTTGATGACACATTTTAACCCAACCAAACCCTAACTCTAGTTGTTTCTCTACACATTATTAGCCACTCATCCTTGACCATGGTTAATACTTCAATCATATACTTTTATTTCTATTCATCACAAAAGGATTTATCATTATCTTTTCCATTATCATCTTCTTCTCTCTTGAAGAACGCTCACTTGATTTTCTTTATGTGATGAAATAATATGAGAAAATGATTTAAAAAGAAAGCAAAAATACTACTCTCTCATCCTCATCTCATCTAGCCCATGAGATTAGTGTGTTCATCTCTTTAGAGTGAGAAAGCTTGAGTCTTTGCAACTTCAAGGTAGATCATCGGAGATTTGGAATACTTCGAGCAAGCATGGATCGTTCGAGTCGTGGAGCCTCTCATGAGTCCGGGAGATCGTGGATCGCGGCAAAGGGACTTCTACTCGGAGCTTGTGAAGCGAAGGAGCGGACTACAAAGGTTGTAATCCCTCACACTTAGATAAAGGTTATCATCTTGCATGTTAAACCCTAATAATCTAGCAAAGATCCCGGCTTTGGGTTGTTCGGCACGTCTAAATTTTTATCCGGGCATGTTTGATGCCTTTTGAACCTTCACAAGAGTGCCTAGGAACCCTACAGTGGTATCAGAGCCTAGCTAGAGCATTAGGCGATGTGTTTACGAAATTAAAACTCCGATCGAACCCGAAACGACAAAATTGGACCCCTCTCTGGAAATTTTTTAAGTTTTGGGATTTTTCTGAATTAAAAATACCTGAAAAATACAGCAACAAAAGATAAGAATTACTGTGAAATTCGTGCCTCTAATTCGACCACGTGGCCGCGGAACCGCGGCAAACCCCCCCCATTGGCGGCGGTTCCGCGGCAGTATAAGGGAATTAGCCACGGTTTTTTGCACAGTAATTCTTGAGTCTGTGTTTACTATTTTATGGGTATTTTTAATCTGTTTCAGGTGTTGAAAATTCTGGGGTTTGTTTTGTAATAGTAGACTCGATCGGAAATTTTAAATTCGTATTTCTTTCCGGATATTTAGAAACTGTTAAACTAGTTGAACGGATATCATTAACCCACTTTTTCCCGGCACGTAAAACTTTCAAGTGTTGAAATTTTTCCGGTTTTAAATCTTTCGGACAAATTGTACAAGTTAAGCGGTGGACCCTCTAGAAGACAACAAACCTTAACTCGATTATGTGACCGTCTTGAACTGACTTTTGAACCTTCGGGTTTGGGGCAGTACGGCGTGCCACATGTGAGGCGTTGGCTTGACCATTCTACGGCTGGATCACCGGTACTGTGACATATTCTGGGATTATTTGAACTCCGCTCAAGAGTTGAGCACTTTGGGAAATTTTGGGTATTTGATTATCTGTTCGGAAAGTTTAATACTGTCTATTTATCTGGAATGTGATACAATATGTGGAATTCATAGAGTTAGGCATGAAATTCGAAGTATGTGATATTTCGGATTTACGATGTCTAAAGTGATTGTGGATTCCAAATATTGTAGTTTTACACTTTCTTTTCTGTGACCGTAAGTGTAATATGTGATATCGCCGGTTTCGTTGCTATATGTCAACGACAATTGGGATGCGCATATTTACTTACGTTGATGATATGTGATATTATGTGTTGCTGTGATATGTTATATTGGATCGTCGCGTTCAGAATAGCCGGGGGTTTTATGTGAGATGAGGGTTTTTATTTTCATTCATGTAAAATTCTTTTGTAATGTAATATTCTTTTATTTGGGGCACTTCCAGGTTGCGGTTGATGTCACCAGTGTATATTATTTACTTTTCCGCATTAGGTAGACCCAAGGAGGGGAGCACAAGTAACCGGGTTCTAGGGTCCAGTGGGAGGCCATCTCGAGGAGTCGAGACCGGGTCTCCTAACCCTAGAATTGGCAGTGTTACTTGCCGCTCTCGTAGGGGTCTTGGGATGTGGGTTTGGCTATTCATCGCGACCGTGGAATCCGTGTTTTATACAGGCTCGTATTAAAAATACGGACGTCCTAGTATATCCAATATTTCATATATGTTCTTCTGCTGCAATGTTCTGTGATGAGATCATATTACTGCCTGAGACGAATGCTTATATTATATATATATATGCTGATATATAAATATTACTGCTTTCGTTTCTTCTGTGATGCTTAGGAAGCATAAGCTGATGGGATTTTTATTAATAAGATTAATAAAAGAAAAAGAAACCTAAAGATGTTGTAGAATCAAAACTTTATAAAAGGGGTAGCTACAGTTTTGCTTTGCACAGTGATATATACGATATATCCTGCACCTTATTCGATGAGGAAAGGACCGAGATCCCTTCACCGGGAGTGACTCCTTTAGCAAAACTGGCAGATGCTACAAAACTCGGTTTGTCTTTTGATTTCTTTTAATGTTTTGCTTTGCACAGCGGTATATATGATATATCCTGCACCTTATTCGATGAGGAAAGGGCCGACGATCCCTTCACCGGGAGTGACCCCTTTAGCGAAACTAAGAAAAGCCTCAAAAACACTCCTTTTCAAAAACTACTCGATTCTACGACGATATCAAGTTCATTACGCTCAGGGTTTTCTGAAAAACCTGCTTAGCCCTCCGTCATTTCAGATAAAGACTATTTAGTATTCGTGCTGCGTTTGTTGGCCTTTGTCAAGGCGTAGTGTGCGGTAGCTAACTGGTACTTATCTGTTTAAACATATGATGTGATTGGATTAGGGTATTCGTACGACCTTGTTGGCCTTTATCAAGGGTCGTGCGAGTGGGTTTAATTTCAATCAAGAAATGACGGGTTGAACTTGACTAGCTTCCTATGGTTTGTTGGCCTTTGTCAAGGTCATAGGGGTTAGGGGCAAAAGCATTATCGGGAATTTCAAGTGTTGAAATTTGCAATGAGATTGCATACCTCCTATGAGATAGTTGGATCCCGATACCCACTGCGAGTAAGAGTTACTCCTGGGAGAGTTTTACACAAGACAATTAGCCGATCAAGTAGGTGTCTAGAAAAGTGTTAACGGGGTTACGCCTCTGGGAAAACGAGGTTTACTTTATTTAGGTCCGTGCGATAGCACGGGGAACCTCCCTCAAAGTACCGACACTGATCTGGCTGAAAGATTGACAAAATTGTAGGGTGTAATTAATCCCGGCTAATCTTACCTTTTAGGGTTTTAAGGTAGATTTGATAAAAACAGTGGGAGACATCCTGATTAGATAAGATAATAACCAATCTAATCTTGCAAGAGCATACGCTAAAGTGTTTTCTTCTCTCTCTCTCCAGGTAGCGACCATGTCATGCCATAATCAAGATAATAATATGGATGTATTGACTGAACCCAATTATTGTACTGAGCTAGGGAATGTTGGACCCATTCTTTCTTATAAGAGTTATAAGACTGAACAGGAAACAGGAGAATTTCTAGATTCTCAAGCCGCCCAAAAGAACATGCATGTTGATGCATCTTCTTCGGGTGTGTTAGTTATTGAGAACTGTTTCTCAGTTCACCCTACGTCCTGGGTATTAGATACCGGATCAGGATCCCACATATGTAAACAGTTACATGGGCTACGGAAAGGTAGAGAACTGGGAAAAGGTGATCATTCCGTTCAAGTAGGGAACGGTGCAAGTATTGTAGCCAAAGCAGTTGGCGAATATCACCTTGTATTACCAAGTCGTAATACACTGATTCTAAATGAATGCTATTATATACCGAACATGATGTGCAACATAATATCAGTCTCCTTATTAAGTAAAGAAGGATATAATTTTGTAGTACAGGATAATGTTATGAACATATTCCTAGATCCAAAGTTGATTGCATCAGGCTCGTTACATAATGGCATATTCATTCTAAATCAGAATACAGTCCTGAATATACAAAACACACACAAGAGGAAAAGTTCGGATATGAACGAATCCTACTTGTGGCATTGTAGACTTGGTCATATCAATGCGACACGACTGGCTAAGTTACATAAGAATGGTTATTTGAATCCGTTCGAATTATCATCTTATGATACTTGCCATTCATGTCTCAAAGGAAAAATGACCAAAGCTCCGTTTAGTGGACACGGAGAAAGAGTTACCGAACTCTTAGGACTGATACATAGTGATGTATGCGGTCCCATGTCTACGCATGCCAGGAACGGTTCTTCCTACTTCATTACATTCACCGACGATCTCTCTAGATTCGGACATGTGTTCCTGATGAAACACAAGTCTGAAGCTTTTGAGAAATTCAGAGAATATAAGCACGAAGTAGAAAACCAAACGGGCAAAAGTATTAAGATTCTTCGATCTGATCGAGGAGGAGAATACTTAAGCAATGAGTTCCTAGATTATCTAAAAGAGAATGGGATTCTCTCTCAGCTTACTCCTCCTTATACACCACAGCATAACGGTGTATCTGAGCGGAGAAATCGCACCCTATTAGATATGGTGCGCTCTATGATGAGTACAGCTGAGTTACCTATTTCCTTTTGGGGGTATGCGCTGGAGACAGCCATATATCTATTGAATAGAGTTCCAACTAAATCAGTGCCTACCACTCCATATGAGATATGGAATGGGAAGAGACCGTCTCTTAAAAGAGTTAAGATATGGGGTTGTCCGGCCTATGTTAAAAAGCAAAATCCGGACAAACTCGAGGCACGATCAGTTCTTTGTAAGTTTGTAGGATATCCAAGCAATTCGTATGGATATCTATTTTACCACAGTGAACAACAAAAGGTGTTTGTTGCTCAACATGACACCTTTTTAGAAAAGGAATTTCTTGACAAAGAGATTAGTGGCTCTGAGGTAGAACTGGAAGAAGTTCCAGCAGAACAAACTACAACAGATGATTTAGTGGAACCAGAGGATTCAATAGTAACCGACGAACCACAGCCTCTCCGCCGATCTGGTAGGGTTTCTCGTCCACCTGAGAGATACTACGGTTTTCTCATTGATGGTGGAAGCGAGGATTGCATCATGGATGATGATGACCCAACTAGTTTCGAGCAGGCCATCACAAGTGGTGACTCTGTGAAATGGCTGGATGCAATGCGATCTGAGATGGAATCCATGTACACCAATAAAGTATGGATTTTAGAAAATGCTCCTGAAGGGGTAAAACCCATTGGGAGCAAGTAGATTTTTAAAAAGAAATTTGGTGTAGATGGAAAAGTTGAGACTTTCAAAGCCAGACTTGTAGCAAAGGGTTTTCGTCAATGACCAGATGTGGATTATGACGAAACCTTTTCTCCAGTGGCTATGCTTAAGTCCATCCGGATCTTACTTGCCATTGCTGCATACCATGACTACGAAATCTGGCAAATGGATGCTAAGACCGCCTTTCTAAACGGTGATTTAGAAGAGAGCGTGTACATGACTCCGCCAGAGGGCTTCGTAGATAGTGGGAGCAGCGGAAAGGTATGCAAGCTGCTTAAATCCATTTATGGGTTAAAGCAAGCATCGCGGAGTTGGAACATCAGTTTTGATGTTGTAGTCAAAGAGTTTGACTTCATCAAAAATATAGATGAACCTTGTATCTATAAGAAGGTAGCAGAGGGTAAGGTTGTCTTCGTCGTATTGTACGTGGATGACATACTCTTGATAGGAAATGATATTCCTATGCTGCAATCAGTCAAGCTCTTCTTATCACAGAGATTCTCAATGAAAGATCTAGGTGATGCCTCCTGTATATTGGGAATCATGATCTATAGAGATAGATCTAAACGGATACTGGGATTGTCCCAATCCAGGTACATTGACACCATACTAAAGAGGTTTAGTATGGATGAATCCAAGCGTGGGAACTAACCCACGATCTCTGGACTCACTCTCTCCAAAGAGATGTCTCCCAAGACTGATTTGGAGAGAGCTCGCATGCAAGGGATACCCTATGCTTCGGCAGTAGGCTCTATCATGTATGCGATGCTATGTACCAGACCCGATGTAGCATACTCACTAAGTGTAGTGAGTCGGCATCAAGCAGATCCTGGAGAGAGTCACTGGACAGCTGTGAAGAACATTCTCAAGTACTTACGAAGGACTAAGGAGATGTTCTTGGTGTATGGTAACGGAGAACTCCTGGTGGAGTCCTTTACCGATTCCAGCTTCCAAAGTGATAAGGACGACTCTAAGTCGCATTCGGGTTTTGTCTTTACCCTCAATGGAGGGGCGGTATGTTGGAAGAGTTCCAAACAGGATACCGTTGCAGACTCAACGATGGAGGCTGAATACATCGCTGCCAACGATGCTGCCAAGGAGGCTGTCTGGATAAAGAAGTTCATTAGTGAACTTAGTGTGGTTCCATCCATTGAGCATCCAATACCTCTGTATTGTGATAACAATGGAGCTGTGGCTTTAGCCAAGGAACCCAGGTCCCATCAAAAGTCCAGACATATTCTGAGGCGGTATCACCTGATCAGGGAGATAGTTGATCGCCGGGAGATCGAGGTCAGGAGAGTAGATACGAAGGACAACACTGCGGATCCATTCACGAAGGCTATTCCCCAGATACAGTTTAAAAGATTATTCGGGATGCTAGGTATGAGATACTACAGCAGCTGGCCTTAGTGCAAGTGGGAGATTGTTAGTTATGTATATGCCCTAGAGGCCATTGTTGTACATATGATGTATATTATAATGGATGCTTGGTTATATATAGAGATGACTTTCTTGCTCGTCATGATAGTATGCTATTTGGTTTCACTTTATCTTAACATGTTGACTTGTATTGGTTTACTGTTTTACTCTCACATGTTGATAAAGCCCTTAGGATCTGTACTCGACTACTGGGACTATGAGGAGATCATACTAGTGGGGCCACGGTAGCCGATGAGTACATCCTATAACTGTTTCTAGTCGAGGGTATATCGAGACAGGGCATCGATACACCAGAGTAGACTAGCGTATACGCATCTTGACCCATATGATGGGTGATGGATGATCCCATATCCATTGGTGTTGGACATCAGAGATGGTGTACGGGTGCTCAGTGGAGACTGGGTACACTGGACGGACTTGCCGAGAACTCCCAGATGGTGATATACCACACGTAAGATGGCAGTTCTCCGGTGACACTGGTACAGGGTAGTCTGTAGACCCGAGATCGTCATAGAGTCTTGTGTGATTCCCACTGTGCTTTGATTTCCACCTTACCACGTCCAAGAGGGCGTGCAAAACGGTGGCTTTTGGGTACAGTCCCGAATCACATGGAGGCAATGAGCGATAGGAGGGGATTCTTCTCTCCCGGTATAGGGAGTTGATGTTGTGCTGTGTTCGATTGGCTATAACTGGAAGTCCCTGGCCAGGGCTGATATAGAGATTTACTGGTAAGTGTTACTAGTAGTTTCTCGACCCGTTATGAGCCACACATCGACACGACTTATCGGTTACTGGGGTCTGACGTATACCACCCCTAGACTTGATATGCGACATATCAGACGAACAGACCGGACTGTACGGGATTGTTACTGGTTGGATTCACAGGAGAACGCACAGGCTAGCTTGTTGATCTTCTGATCGCTCAATACCTGGGTGGCTATTACGTTTAGTTGACCGCTTGCAGCTTGTGGGTGTTTGATATGATCATCACCTGCTACCGGCGTATTGACGATTCTTTAGAGTCCTACACAGAGGTTTCTTGGCTCAGGCGAAACGGAGTAGAGGCACATATGTGATATGTGCAGGACAGAGAATAATGCGATATGAGATACCGTATTATATTCTCGCGATATCAAGATATGAACCGGATCATCGGATCAAATGTTGATTCGATGAATCGGTACATGATATATTAGTCGGTAATATTCGATATAGCCGGATCGTCGAATCAAGTGTTGATTCGATGATTTAATGTATAATAATATATATGATATATTGTATTACATTATCTAATATTGGCTCGGTTTATTATTTCATTTTCTCACTGGATGATACATTGATATATATGCGATATATGTTAATTGTATTATTTTCTTTTGTTGCAAATATATAATATATATGTGATATATATTATTGTGACATGATATGATTAATTGTTAAACATGTTTAAGGATGATTAATTGAGGTTAGGGTTTGATTAGGGTTAGTAGCTTCATGCACCTTCTAGAAGCAACTTCTTTTGTCTTGGTTAAGATATTTGTTGATGACACATTTTAACCCAACCAAACCCTAACTCTAGTTGTTTCTCTACACATTATTAGCCACTCATCCTTGACCATGGTTAATACTTCAATTATATACTTTTATTTCTATTCATCACAAAAGGATTTATCATTATCTTTTCCATTATCATCTTCTTCTCTCTTGAAGAAAGCTCACTTGATTTTCTTTATGTGATGAAATTATATGAGAAAATGATTTAAAAAGAAAGCAAAAATACTACTCTCTCATCCTCATCTCATCTAGCCCATGAGATTAGTGTGTTCATCTCTTTAGAGTGAGAAAGCTTGAGTCTTTGCAACTTCAAGGTAGATCATCGGAGATTTGGAATACTTCGAGCTAGCATGGATCGTTCGAGTCGTGGAGCCTCTCATGAGTCCGGGAGATCGTGGATCGTGGCAAAGGGACTTCTACTCGGAGCTTCTGAAGCGAAGGAGCGGACTACAAAGGTTGTAATCCCTCACACTTAGATAAAAGTTATCATCTTGCATGTTAAACCCTAATAATCTAGCAAAGATCCCGGCTTTGGGTTGTTCGGCACGTCTAAATTTTTATCCGGGCATGTTTGATGCCTTTTGAACCTTCACAAGAGTGCCTAGGAACCCTACAAGACTGTGGGTCCTCGGCTGCATCGGTGCCAGTGAAGACCGGAAGCTTCAACCTCATAAACTCTGATAGCGATACTGAGATGACCTCTATAGCTGCAGGGGCAACTGCCTGCACCGTAGGTGCCATAGCGGTCCCGGCAACAGGTGGAACTACCTCTGGTCGCTGCGCTCGAAGCGTCTCATCTGGCGCATCTCCTGCATACTGGATCCTACCGTCTAGCGCATCTCCTGCATACCAGCCCCTAACATGGCAATCTGATCTATCATAGGAGGAACAGCCTTCTCAGGTACAACCGGTGTACTACCCGGATCGGTCCTTGTCTCGGACGAGTCAACTCGAATCTCGGCCCTCGCGGCCGCTCTCTGCGCCCTCGTAGTCTTTGGCGGCATAATGGCTGAAAAGAAAATAGGATTCGATAAGGATACAGGAATCGAATCGCAAGAATGTATATACTCATGAAGGAAATTAAATCAATAAGTCGTAACGTCGCTTAGGCGGAGTACCGTGTCGTGAGTATGCCGCGGAACATACACACGCTACGCCACTCTGCTTCAGCTACCTACTCCATCATACCAGGGTTATCCTACACTCCGAAAGGTAAAACCTACACTCTGATACCAACTTTGTCACGACCCGAAGTTCGACTCGTGACTGGCACTTAACCACATAACGTCTACAGGCGTGGCACGACTAAGTAAGCCGAAACCCAGAAATCAAAACCATTAAAAGTAGTGAGTGTTGAAAACATTTGTTTAAAACATTTGGAAAACCTTAAGTAGTTTAATAACAATCTTTAAAGTTTAAGTTATTATCTTAAAAATTTTGGCAGCATTTCCTTTGTAAAACTAACCCCAAAATCGTGTACAAGATAAGATATGAGTAAAAATGATATACAATGAAATAAGGCATCCCAACGGGAGCAATCACGCTCAACGGCAGAAACAACCACCACAAGAGTAATATACGACGCCGAAGCGAAGAAATGTGCAATAAGTGAAAAACATCACAGAATGATAAACTGCATAATTAAAGACGGCTCAAACGAGCTCGACGCCATAATACAAATAATATACATCATCGTCCTCACACTGGTCTCTAAGTCAATACATTAGTAGATGGAGAATACTAGATACAAAAGTGTGTACAATAGAAATAACCAGATACCACAACCCACCTAACGGCAAAACAGCTCACGCTACAACTGTAGTGGTATCTGTAGCCAAAAGATGCAAAAGGCAGCCTGTCATGACTACTCTGAGGGGCAACCTGCAAACACTGTGGCACAACGGGGGTGAGTTGCCAACTCGTGAATAGAAGATAACATATAAAGGTAATCGCGAGCATGCACGTGCTGCGCTACTCTATCATATACCAGCAGATGATATCTATATGCGATAAGCAGTATGTGCAATAATCATGCAAGTGCTCTATCAGATAATATGACTACAGGATGAGATGCAAAATAATGAATGCTGAGCATGGGAAATATAACATCTACACGGAATCTCAACGTGGAAAATATAATCGGTGCCTATCAATACACCCAGATCCCAATAAACTCAGGCGCCGGCACTCTCATCGGCCCTCAAATCCTGTAAATCTCATAGAATCACGAGTGCCCAACATCGGCACTCAAAATATCATGAAATAATCGTGTCCAGTATCGACACGCAAATCTTCATATATCGGGCTTCGTCAGTCCGGATCAGCCTACGGGCTCCGTCTGTGGTATCGGCCCTCGGCCCCAGTAGTACGAGTCGTCCTGTATCCATCTATCGACTCAGGTCAGTATCCTCTAGATAACCTCCAGGTCCAACCAATCACCGGTAGGTAGTAGTCCCTCTGCCAGGCTCACCGTCTATATACTCAGAATCCCTTTCTTGCCCCGGGGTACCATACCGGGTCCACCATGTACCCGTAATCGGCCTCGTCTAGCTCCTCGATTCGGGTTCACATGTCACACGTCTCAGAACCAAGAAAATGCATGGTGGACGCACCAAAAACTCATATCAAGAGGAACCAGGTTTTCAAATAGTGCATATTTTCTTAAATAACTCCACGGTCCTCAAAAACCAGAAATCACATGAAATCCGAAACCAATGTGTAATTCAATGCGAAGTGATATATGCATCAAGTCATACTATAAGTAAAAGGGAGAAACCGCTCTTTTAAAACAGTTTCAGTTTTTCAAAAGGTATAGTGCGGCTCCCAGTTTCTACCAATATCAGCTTATCTAGATAGGTACAGTTTGCATACGTATAAGTATGTAATGAGTACGTGCACCAGTATGAATATGTAAATGAGTACGTGCACAAGTATGAATATGTAAATGAGTACGTGCACAAGTATGAATATGTGAATGAACACATGCACAAGTATCATAATCATATCGAATCATATATGAGATGAACTACAGTATAATGATCATGGCAATTCTACTGTGTGAGTGTCATGGCAGTTACTAACGGTGTGTGGGTAACATGCAGATTAGTGCTCATGCAACATGAACCGTTAGTAACAGTGCGGTGTGTTTACCAATTCTAAGTTCATATACATATATAGCAGGGAATGAAGTATGCAACAACAGTATCCATGAACAGTCAATGTATGTAAATGCAATATGCTGCTGCAAGGTCCTATCAGCCCTGACGCATAATGCCATGCGGGCGATTTCCCGGTAGATGTTAGATCTACTCACCGTAGTCTCGCGCTAAGTGTAGTCGACGACTTGCTTCCCCTTCTTCGCGGCATCCGTCGTACTCGCCTGCGAACCTAGAATCTCACCAGAAAATACACATAAGCTAAAATCTACAAAAACGCAACATCGAAGCCAAACTAGAAACCCGCGTCGCGAACCAAACGCGTGTGTGCGCGATACGCTAAAACGTGTGATTACGCGCCTGAAGCTACCCCGACACGTCGCGATACGCAGAAAACCCCAAACCTACACACGTATCACACGTGTCGCGAAGATTTAAAAATACAAGAAATGGGGTAATTGATCCCAGATTTTTCAATAGAAAGAATTAAACAAAATTACATATACCACAAATCTTCAAACAGCAGCAGACACCTACAGAAAATACCCCAGCACCCAGGTCCCCCATCTGGCCGTAATTTCCGGCCAGAACGAATTTTCCGGTGGCCGGGGTAGGGAGTTTGGCTCCCGTGCTTCGTGTGTGTTCTCTAATACTAGTGTACATGCTCCAGTAAATACAGTTTTAATCTGAAGCTAACGGGGTACAAGCAGATTACACAGAACCAAAAACCTAGTTAAAAATGTCATTTTAACACTAAATCGATACTTTAAGGTATTTTTGTGAAACCTGAAGCAAACCCTTGGTTAAAACCACACTAATAACACATCAATAAGCTATGCAAGCCATAAGAACATAATTTTAACAAAAACTCCACTAATATCCCCTCATTAGAACCAAAAATGCATCAAATACGATATTTTGCTAAAAATACTACAAGTTATGAAATAGGGTAACATGGTTGAGTTTGATACCTTCAAAAGATCTCAAGGGAACTCAAAATCCAGCCCTTGCCCTTACTTCCACTGATTTGCCTTCAAAATCACCAAAAGACGCATTTTTTTCAAGGTTTTGAGTGAAGGAATGAGAGGTTTTGCGTAGGGTTTGGTGTAAGAACTCAAAGAGAAGTGAAAGAAGAAGAGAAAAATGATGGAATGTTGTTGCTGCTGCTGCAATTCTGCAGGTTTTCCAGAAAAAAAATGAGAGGGAGAGAGAAAAGAGAGAGAAAACAATGGTCAAAAAAGTCAAATCCTTCACCTAACCACCATACCTTTAATTTTCCATTTAAATTTGAATTTTAAAGGGATTTGAATTGGTTAAATGGGGAAATAATAGAACCATGCAAGAAAAGAAAATGGTTAACATGTTAACACTTGCCTATGATACAAAAGGATAAGTGTGCAAGTGTACACTAACCTAGCTTAAGAAAGCAATTATGGAAATAAAAATTTAATTAAGGTGGACACAAGCAAGATTATAATTAATACACCCCAAATATATATATAAACACCTCTGATCACAATTTGCGCTAGTTTACAAAAGAAATAAGTTTTACGGGTTTTTATGTAAAACGCGCATAATTACTAATTAACGTGAAATTAACCTAAACGAATTTTCAAAGCGTTACAATCTACCCCATTTAAAGAAATTCGGTCCCCGAATTTAAAAATCTAGCTACACGTACCTTCAAAGAGATGGGGATATTTCTTCCTCATCTCGCTCTCGGTCTCCCAAGTGACCTCCTCGCTACTCGGACCACGCCAAAGTACCTTGACGGACGGTATATCCTTCGATCTCAGTTTCTTCACTTGTCGATCCAAGATGAACACCGGCTGCTCTGCAAAAGAAAGATCGCGTTCTAGCTGGATTGTCGGGTGCTGAATCGCATGCGAAGGATCATGAAGATACTTGTGGAGCATCGAAACATGAAATACGGGGTGCACATCTGGAAAACTGGGCGGATGGGCTAAACGATACGCAACCGCACCAACACGCTCGAGGATCTCGAAGGGTCCCACGTATCTGGGATTAAGCTTCCCCTTCTTCCCAAATCTCATCACACCTTTCATTGGGGAGACCCTCAAGAAAACATGATCACCTACAGAAAACTCAAGTCTGCGCCGCCGACGGTCCGCATAAGATCTCTGCCTACTCTGGGCTGCTCTCATCCTATCGCGAATCAACTGGATCTTCACGATCATCTCCTCAACAACTGGATCTTCACGGTCATCTCTCGCTAAGCTCTGTCCAAAAGGTGGGCGACCTGCATCTCCTACCATATATAGCCTCGAATGGTGCCATCTGAATGGTCTCCTGGTAGCTTTTTTTGTTGGAGAACTCTACTAAGGGTAAATGATGATCCCAGATACCTCCAAAATCTAATACGCACTCTTGGAGCATGTCCTCGAGAGTCTGAATAGTCCGCTCTGACTGTCCGTCGGTCTGCGGATGAAATGCTGTGCTGAAACTCAAGCGGGTGTCCAAAGCCTCCTGAAGCCTCTGCCATAGTCGGCTGGTAAACTGGGTGCCTCTGTCGGACACGATACACGTCGGAACTCCGTGCAGTCATACAATCATGTCGATGTATATCTGGGCATACTAAGAAAATCCGAAAGTCGTCTTCACCGACAGGAAGTGAGCCGCTTTCGTCAAACGATCCACGATCACCCAGATGGAGTCATACCCTCGACTAGTCCTGGGTAGACCCACGATGAAGTCCATAGAAATCTGTTCCCATTTCCACTCCGGAATGGGTAACGGCTGTAGCTCTCCCGCGGCCCTCTGGTGCTAGGCCTTGACTTGCTGACAAGTCAGGCATCTCGACACGAAATCTGCGATGTCCCTCTTCATTCCGTCCCACCAGTAAACATCTCTAATATAATGGTACATCTTGGTAGAATCTGGATGAACACTATACACAGATCGATGTGCCTCCTCAAGAATCTCGCGCCGCAGTCCCTCAGCATCTGGTACGCACAGTCTAGTCCCAAATCGCAATATCCCCTGATCATCGATCACGAACTCGGAAAATCTGCCTTGTCCAATCTGTGCCATGATCTCTGAACATCGGTCATCATTGTACTGTGCCTCATGTACACGGTCAAGCAACTGTGGGCGTGCACGAACATGCGCAATCTGTTCTCCGATCGGGGTAAAATCGAACTGCACCCGGTTGTCGCATAAAATCTGCCAATCTGCCGATGACTGCCTCTGTACTGCGCTCAAACAAGATAGACTACCCCCGGGCCTCCTGCTCAAAGCATCAGCCACTACATTAGCCCTGCCCGGGTGGTACAAGATCTCGCAATCGTAGTCCTTCACTAACTCCATCCAACGGCGCTGTCTAAGATTCAGGTCTCGCTGCTGAAATATATACTTTAAGCTCTTGTGATCAGTGAATATCTGGCACGGCTCGCCGTATAGGTAATGTCGCCAGATCTTAAGTGCAAAGACCACTGCAGCCATCTCCAAATCGTGAGTAGGGTAATTCTGTTCATGTTTCTTCAATTGCCGTGAAGCATCTCGCAATACTTCATCCATATGACTCCGTCTTGGAAATACGTCATCCAAATGACCCCGTCGCGGAAATACGTCATCCACATGATCCTGTCGTGGAAATACGTCATCCAAATGACCCCGTCTCGGAAATACGTCATCCACATGACCCCGTCTCGGAAATACGTCATCCACATGACCCAGTCTCGGATATACGTCATCCACATGACCCCGTCGCGGAAATACGTCATCAACATGACCCCGTCTCGGAAATGTAAGTGCACGGCGGCGCCCCGGCCGTCAATCCGACGGCCAATTGCGGAAGCGGTGATAAACTTAAATTTTTCTTGGACTGGCAAACCGCCGCGCACTAATACCCGGATCGAACCACTAACTAGTCCTAGCTAACAATAATATGGGAAAGAGATATACCGACGATCCAAGTCCTCCGGTCTTCTCGTCATCGTCCCGATCTCTTGCGGAATATCCCGTCTCCTTCTCGTCGCCGGAAGTGCACCACATCGCCTACTTCTTTTACGGGCTCCCACCTCAATGCCGAGGCAACTCGGGCACGAAGCCGGCTACTCGACGTGCCCAAGATTTGCTGTAGAATGTGTGAAGAACCATGTCTCACTTTTGGGGATTGTGGAATTGCCATTGGTGGAGGAAAAGAGAACAACTTTAGGAAATGAGCTAGAGGACTTTTCTAGCAAAACATGAGAAGCAAAAAAATACCACCACACCAAATGAGCCCCATTCCATTCCCCTCCATAGGAATGGCCGGCCCCCCCCTCTCAAGTGTGATTGGAGAGAGAAAGAGAAAAGTCAAGGGGGTGGGTGGAAGCAATGATGAAAAGAGATGATGAGAGAACAAAACACAACACTCCAAAAGCCAATCATAACCTACAATGGTCAAGCCATCATCATAAAGCTAGAAGTCAAAAGATGGGCTCCATCATGAAACCATCATGATATAAATATTGCAAAGAACCCCCTCCACTAAAGCCTATTTGCAACAATGCAAATAAACCCTCCTCCACCACACTTCGGCCAATGAACGGAACAAAGGAAATTGGCCGAAACGGAAAGCAAACTGGCAACTCCAGAAAACTGATCCCGTAATAAATTACAGGAAAACCCCGATACTGTGCATACACACCCGCATTTGTATTCCGACCGAAATACAAATGCAATGAGACAAAATCTACACTGTACTATACTAGGATCCGGCTTAAACCAAAGCCGGCTAGTAATATTTGTTCGATCCTGATCCGTGCAATACCGCACGTATCTGATCGAACCCTGCCATATTACCATACGACCTATAGTACAGACTGTCCGATCCGGATCCGTGCAATACCGCATGTATCTGATCGGACCTTGCCATATCTCCATACGGCCTCTACAACCTTTCGCCCGAAAGCTGAGTAACTGAAATGTGGGGGACTCTAAAGACTCATCAACACCTTGGTTGCGGATTTAACCGCTAGCACGTTAGAGGTATAAGCCAATACATAACGGGCTACCAGGTATTGACCAAAAGGGACGTCCGTGAGCGAACTCAGCCTGACACCCTACTGAGCCTGTCAGTGACAATATCCGTACAGTCCGGTCCGTTCGTCTATGAGTATCGCATGGCGGGCCTAGGGGGTTGGTAAAAGTCAGACCCCCAAAAGCGGTACAAGTCGTGTCGGAGTGTAGCCCAGAACACCCTGAGATACTACTGGAATACCTACCAGTAAATCTCCTTGCCTTGGCCAAGGACTTTGTGTAATGGCTCTCCTAGACACAGCACGACCTCACCCCCAATACCGGGAGAGACGAACCCCTGAAGATACGCTCACTGCCTCCATGTGGCTCGGGACTGTACCCAACTAAAACCTGTTTGCACGACTCCTTTGAGCCGTGGTAGGGTAGTAATCAAAGTACAGTGGGAACTCACACGAGACAAATGACGATCCCCAGGTCGATGAACTAACCTGCACACATGTCACCAGGGAACTGCCATCTGACGTCTGGTATATGACCAACTAGCATGTTCCCGGCGAGTCCTGTCCGGTGTACTCATAACTCAATGAGCACCTGTATACATTTTAGGTGATCCAACTGACACCAGTGGCTTGTGAGACCGGCCACCGCCCCTCGTCGGGGTCTCGACTGTATACACTAGTCTACTAATGGAGTATCGATGCCCAGTCTCGAAACTCACACGACTAGGGACCTTTTAAGGATATGCTTATAGACCCCCAGCTCCCACTTATATGATTGCCCTCATACTGCTGGTGGTCAAGCAAGAATCCTAGGGGCTCTATCAACGTGTAATAGCGACGTGTCAGGTCACCTAAAGCAGTACACGATGATAAAGGTAAACCAGATAGCATACTATCATCTCGAGCAAGACTGTCCTACCGGGATAGGTCCTCCCGCAATCATTACAATCACGTACCTGTGACCTAATAATTGACTCTGAGGGCACTATCTCCAATAATCTCCCACTTGCACTCAAGGCTAATTATTGCGATGTCGCATACTCACAGCCCGTGTGATACCGAACATCCAACTCCTCTACTAGTCAGTCTCACAAAGCTCGTTTGCGGAACTATTGCGTTCGAGGAATAGCCTCAGTGAGTGGATCCGCTTAGTTGTTTCTTTCTATGTCTCTCTATATCTCAAGTTCGCGGAGAAACCCATCTCCCAAAATGAGCAATACCTGTCTTAGAATGTGTCTGGATGTCTGATGGGACATAGCTCATAAATGAACTCCAAATCCAAACTTCTTAGACTGTATCGTCAACTGAACTTAATCAGTATCCTGCGCGCCATGCCTCCCTCAGTATTGCCTTGGACCACCTGTCCAAAATACTGCCCCTCATCAGAAGGAAAACTATAACTCTGACAACCTCCTTGTCGTCCATGTCACCTTGGAAGCCTGGAATGATAACTGTCTCCTGAATGAGGCTGTCGTTATCATCTCCCTAGAACATCCACTTATGTTCTAAAACTGCTTCCGACTGTTTCTCCAGGATTGGATTAATGTCAACTTATTGCATCTAGTGCAAGAACAACATCTGGTGTGGTACTTGACATCTCACGATTGACTCAATTGCCTGAGCAAGTGATCTGCCAATCATGCCCGTCCCTCTCCCCTTTAGTCTGTAAGACACCTTTGGAGAGGGTGACTCCATTACCTGCAGGTACACTACCGTGCCAGGAGTCGTCCATCCTAAATACTCTTAGAATGCTGTCAAGTACCCTGATTAGGAAACCACCCAAATCTCGATCGAAGACCATAGATCTAGTAACCAGTATGTCTGATATAAAATCCATTTCCTTTGTGGAGAAACAACTGTGTGACGACCAAAGTATAACCGATCGTAGTGTAGGAGTTTCTTTTCCTACTCTGTGTATATCATCCAAATACCAGGATATCACACCCTACTACCTTCTCAACAGATCCATCCCCTATTCTGATGAAGTCAAACCCATGACTGTCACGTCAGAAATAGATGATCTATCTCCGCTACATCTGCTCTAGTCTATAAATAGACATAAGCAACCTGTCCACCAATGCTTCCGCTGCTCCCACTGACTACGACAACCCTCTGGCAGAGTCATATAGACGTACACTTCTAAAACTGGTTTAGAAAGACGGTATACTCATCCTCCCGCCGGGTCTCGTAACCTGGAACAACAGCAATGGCAATTGTGGGTAAACAAGAACTTCCCTGTCACCGTCCTTGAGGCTACCGTAGTGCCTCTCGGGTGCCTGAAGTTACCCACCTTATCTGCGGAGTGGCCAATGGAATGTCAATCCAGATTGAATCTTTAGGTTCCTTATCAAATCTTCAGTAATCGTTTGTGGTTCTGGAATCACTTCCAGTTCTACCATACTCCCACTACTGTTTTCTGAAAAAATCCATTTTTAATAAAACTGTGGCGAGTCTAGAACAATATCGCTATTGTTCATCCAGATGGTAGAAAGTCTACCCTCGTCATAGCCTGGGTCAACCCACAAACAGCCATTACAGAAACGTGCCTTGAGTTGTCCAGTGTCTGGTTTTAATCATAAACCGGACAACTCCCCGTACCTTAACATCGTTAAGATATGAACTGTTCTATATCCAATATAGAAACAGAGGTACTGATTTAATTGAACTAGATTCAAATCATGCAGCTGTCCCCAGCGCATGTCAACTAAATGGAAGGAGGCCGATCAGCGTTACTCAACTTAGGAATACTTCCAATTATGAGTAACCTGAAAGAGAAGCAAGATCTCTTTATCATTACTATCAACTGAATACCATACACAAGTATCTACATCTTCGATCTCTTTGAAGAATCCCGATACTTGCTATACCTGGTTCTCTACTCTATTCAAATACCTATAACTTCTCAAAATTTGGACCCTGTGTTTCCGCGAAACACCTGTCTAAAAACTAGAGAAGTCATAAGTAAACCGAATATAGTACGAGAACCAAGCCCTCTGTCCTGATGGACCCTGGACAACATACAATCCTTTGTATAAGTCCCTTGAGTCTGATAACTCATTCACTGTGTGTCGTAGGTTGAAAACTGTACTTATGGTTATGAAGAATTACACCGCTGTTTAATGCTCCTTACCTAACCATCCACTGATATAGGTAAATGTCGTAGACATAATTTCAGAAAGGTATATCTCACTCTATGAAAATAGACGTACAGATATATCAATTTGAAATTGGTGCATAACAGCGGATATTCAAAACCAAATATTTGCCGACCGGCAAACAGACCAGGTGATTTCCTCAAATATCACCGATTACAATGAATCCCGATATAATGAGGATGATCACCCAATTCCCAATAACCTGCTCCCACTCATCATCTGTAAAACCATACAGATGTGAGAATCGTACCTGGTAAATACATACCCTGGAGTAAGTATCTAACCGGGAAATCAGTTTTCTTTTAACACTACACAGTGAAACTGAAACATTGAAATGTTTCGATGGGGTATTCTGGTATTCCTAGTAATGCCTCTTCCAGATTCACGACTGTAACCGTATAGTTCTTTGCCACCTCTCCAAATCCCTTCATATGTCTTTAGTCTTTACCTTCTGTACACCCCGTTAGGCCAAATGGTTTTCTTCCTTCCCTACCGTTCGGCACCAGCCTATGGTTTGGAAGAAGACTATCCAATAAGCATAATGGGTGTACTGTCCCAATCCTAGGAACACTCGCAATGAGAGAGGGTGAAGATAAAAGACAACCGAATAAACCTTATTCCTATTTCTCCTGGACCAGAATCCATCCCCGAACTGGAACAAGTTCCTTTCGAGTTCGCATATAACCATACGATGGAGTATCCAATAAACTGTGGATCTTCGTAGTGATACGGAGTGTCCTGGAGAAATACAAAGGTGATTTTAGGAT
The DNA here is from genome assembly GCA_030015575.1 of Agapanthus africanus. Classification (NCBI taxonomy): domain Eukaryota; kingdom Viridiplantae; phylum Streptophyta; class Magnoliopsida; order Asparagales; family Amaryllidaceae; genus Agapanthus; species Agapanthus africanus. Next base: position 634,357,457 of record CM057338.1, read on the forward strand.
TGGCGAAGGAATACTTGGTTTGGTCGTGAATATATGTTGCAATTTACTTTGCTCTCTTACTAATCCCTTGCTTTGTCTTAACTTAATACCTTCTGTACACCATCGTTAGGCTAATTGGTTTTCTTCATTCCCTACCAGTCGGCACCAGCCTAAGGTTTGGAAGAAGACTATCCAATTTGCGTAATAGGTGTACTATCCCCTAATCTAAGGGGTACTCACAACCTGAGAGAAGGTAAAAGGAAAAGACAACTGAATAATCCTATCCGTTTTCTCCAGAACCTGAAACCATCCTCGAATAAATTCCTTCGAGTTCGTATCTAACCATACGATGGTTTTGTCCAATGGAAGTGGATGTTCGTAGTAATACGGGGTGTCCTGGAGAAAAGGGTAAAAGTATGAGTGGCAATGAGGTTTGCAACTTTGACAATCCAAAAGCCAGTGTTAAGAAGGTTCGGTCAACTTGGTCACTGAGTCATAGTCTTAGGGTCGGGTCAAATGGTCGCTGCCAAAGAGAGAGAGAAAAGAAACACTCAGCGTGCACTCTAACCTAGATCAGAATGGTCACCAATTTATCTAATCTGGAATCCTCCCACTGTATCTCAAATTCTCCTCCAAACCTGAAAGAAGAATTAGTCGGGGTCACCCGAGGAGTAAACTAACTCATCAGTGGGAATCGGGATCCAACTATCATCGCATGATAACGTGACGGAATCCGCTCACATCATCATACTCCAGATGGTATGCGCATATCTGGCAAGTTTCAGTTCTTTTGAAACTCCCGATGTGATTTCTGCCCCATGCTCTTATGACCTTGGCGTGAGGTCAAAATATCATAAGTCACATGTCAAGTTCTGCCCGTCATTATCCAGGTTAATCTGAACCCACCCGTACATACCCTTGACGTAGGCCAAAATAGTAGTACGACTGTTCCAAACCAACGCATCTATCTATGCAACAGATAAATACCCGGCAGCTACCAAACACTATGCCTTGGCGTGAGGTCAAAATATATAGCTTGAATACTACCAAATATTTAACTGAAATGACGGAGGGCTACGAATGGTTTCTGGCGAAAACCTTTAACGTAATGAACTTGATATCGTTGAAGGAACGGATAGCTTTTTAGAAATATAGTGACGACAACTTCCGCTAAAGAGGTCACTCCCGGTGAAGGGATCTCGGCTCTTTCCCCGTAGAATGGGGTGCAGGATATTCCAACTGAATACCACGATGCAAAGCAAAAGTAATCGGCTATAGTGAAGTTATTGCCGTGACGCAAACTTCTGTCCAAGGGGTCACTCCCGGTGAAGGGATCTCGGCCCTTGCCTCGTCGACTGAGGAGCAGGATATTCCAATTGAATATCACGATGCAAAACAAAAGTGAACGTCCTTGCAATAACAGCTTTTTGAAAAGTGTTCCAACAACATCAGATTAGGTTTGTTTTTAACTTGCATTGATCCGAATCAACGCAGTCCCATCAATTGATCACACCACAAAGAACGAAAATATACTGATGTACGTATATGCCATCCGCATTCGCCACTGGGTCCTGTCATTACCCGTTAGGTTAGCTAACTAACGACAGAGCGGGGACTGGACTAGCGCGGATGTAAAACATATACAACATCTACTAATATATATACCAATATATTATATTCGCTCAAGTTGTGAATAAAAAATGCAACATCACAGAAATGTACAGCATCAGAGAAACAATACAGATATCTGGGATCCCCGGGTTTCACAGAGCCACTACTGAAACCCGACGTTCCCCTGGTCGTGTGGATAGCCTGTGCAATGAAATCCTAGACCCCTACGGGCGCGGCAAGTCACCCGCCAAAACCTGAAGCGAGGCAGCCCCCTTCAACGCCGTGAATGGACCACCCAGCACTTCACGGAATCCGGTAACTTGGGCACCCCTCCTGGGTCAACCTGTACCCCCTACGAGTGCGGCGAATAGCCCGCCAATCCTAGAGTGAAGCCCCCTCCCTCTCAATGCCATGAGATGCGGGCTTGTTGCCCTCTAGAATCCGGCTATCCGTGCACCCTTCCGCGGGGCAATCCTAGTACAGAAAGTAAAATATACATACAACGGGTACATCGACCGCAACCTGGCCGTGCCCCAAAAGAATAATACAAACAGGCAGTGACGGCAGTCCACATGTCGGACGCTCGCCCCGCAATATCAAATGTACATAATACAACCACAACTGTACTAGCATTGCATCCAGGCTATCCCCCACGACCGATCCGCAACATCACAGCAAAAACAGAACATCAACGTGAAAGTCACGTTCGCAAATCCGTCTAACCGGGCTATAGCAGTTAGACCGGATTTACCGATCGAGTGACATTCACGGTCGCAGATATAATGTAAATACTGTGAAATAATGTGTTTAAAAATATCCGATCAATCAAATTTTAACAAGTGGGCCCCCAAACAATACTGTAGCACTCACAGAAATTATGGGCCCAAATTTAACATTCCAAAACCCATAAAATCACCCCAGATGCCCACTGTAAAAACCCGACCCACTGAATCCTCTATACTGCGGCGGAACCGCGGCAACAAGCAGGGTTTCGCCGCGGTTCCGCGCTCACCTGAGGAGATCAGTGTATCGTCTTTTTCCAGAACTCTTAGATCTTCCAGTACATCAATTTTAAACAACCTGAAAAAATTTTCGACACTAAAAATTTCCAACAGAAAACTGATGTGATCAAAATACGGGTTTTGGAACTTTTTGATCGATCGGAAATGTAAACACATTACACAAAGCTAGACTAAGTTAATGGCGAGGCTCTGATACCACTGTAAGTGCACGGCGGCGCCCCGGCCGTCAATCCGACGGCCAATTGCGGAAGCGGTGATAAACTTAAATTTTTCTTGGACTGGCAAACCGCCGCGCACTAATACCCGGATCGAACCACTAACTAGTCCTAGCTAACAATAAGATGGGAAAGAGATATACCGACGATCCAAGTCCTCCGGTCTTCTCGTCATCGTCCCGATCTCTTGCTGAATATCCTGTCTCCTTCTCGTCGCCGGAAGTGCACCACATCGCCTACTTCTTTTACGGGCTCCCACCTCAATGCCGAGGCAACTCGGGCACGAAGCCGGCTACTCGACGTGCCCAAGATTTGCTGTAGAATGTGTGAAGAACCATGTCTCACTTTTGGGGATTGTGGAATTGCCATTGGTGGAGGAAAAGAGAACAACTTTAGGAAATGAGCTAGAGGACTTTTCTAGCAAAACATGAGAAGCAAAAAAATACCACCACACCAATTGAGCCCCATTCCATTCCCCTCCATAGGAATGGCCGCCCCCCCTCTCAAGTGTGATTGGAGAGAGAAAGAGAAAAGTCAAGGGGGTGGGTGGAAGCAATGATGAAAAGAGATGATGAGAGAACAAAACCCAACACTCCAAAAGCCAATCATAACCTACAATAGTCAAGCCATCATCATAAAGCTAGAAGTCAAAAGATGGGCTCCATCATGAAACCATCATGATATAAATATTGCAAAGAACCCCCTCCACCAAAGCCTATTTGCAACAATGCAAATAAACCCTCCTCCACCACACTTCGGCCAATGAACGGAACAAAGGAAATTGGCCGAAACGGAAAGCAAACTGGCAACTCCAGAAAACTGATCCCGTAATAAATTACAGGAAAACCCCGATACTGTGCATACACACCCGCATTTGTATTCCGACCGAAATACAAATGCAATGAGACAAAATCTACATTGTACTATACTAGGATCCGGCTTAAACCAAAGCCGGCTAGTAATATCTGTTCGATCCTGATCCGTGCAATAACGCACGTATCTGATCGAACCCTGCCATATTACCATACGGCCTATAGTACAGACTGTCCGATCCGGATCCGTGCAATACCGCACATATCTGATCGGACCTTGCCATATCTCCATACGGCCTCTACAACCTTTCGCCCGAAAGCTGAGTAACTGAAATGTGGGGGACTCTAAAGACTCATCAACACCTTGGTTACGGATTTAACCGCTAGCACGTTAGAGGTATAAGCCAATACATAACGGGCTACCAGGTATTGACCAAAAGGGACGTCCGTGAGCGAACTCAGCCTGACACCCTACTGAGCCTGTCAGTGACAATATCCGTACAGTCCGGTCCGTTCGTCTATGAGTATCGCATGGCGGGCCTAGGGGGTTGGTAAAAGTCAGACCCCCAAAAGCGGTACAAGTCGTGTCGGAGTGTAGCCCAGAACACCCTGAGATACTACTGGAATACCTACCAGTAAATCTCCTTGCCTTGGCCAAGGACTTTGTGTAATGGCTCTCCTAGACACAGCACGACCTCACCCCCAATACCGGGAGAGACGAACCCCTGAAGATACACTCACTGCCTCCATGTGGCTCGGGACTGTACCCAACTAAAACCTGTTTGCACGACTCCTTTGAGCCGTGGTAGGGTAGTAATCAAAGTACAGTGGGAACTCACACGAGACAAATGACGATCCCCAGGTCGATGAACTAACCTGCACACATGTCACCAGGGAACTGCCATCTGACGTCTGGTATATGACCAACTAGCATGTTCCCGGCGAGTCCTGTCCCGTGTACTCATAACCCAATGAGCACCTGTATACATCTTAGGTGATCCAACTGACACCAGTGGCTTGTGAGACCGGCCACCGCCCCTCGTCGGGGTCTCGACTGTATACACTAGTCTACTAATGGAGTATCGATGCCCAGTCTCGAAACTCACACGACTAGGGACCTTTTAAGGATATGCTTATAGACCCCCATCTCCCACTTATATGATCGCCCTCATACTGCTGGTGGTCAAGCAAGAATCCTAGGGGCTCTATCAACGTGTAATAGCGACGTGCCAGGTCACCTAAAGCAGTACACGATGATAAAGGTAAACCAGATAGCATACTATCATCTTGAGCAAGACTGTCCTACCGGGATAGGTCCTCCCTCAATCATTACAATCACGTACCTGTGACCTAATAATTGACTCTGAGGGCACTATCTCCAACAGGAAATACGTCATCCAAATGACCCCGTCGCGGAAATACGTCATCCACATAACCCCGTCTCGGAAATACGTCATGTACATGACCCCGTTGCAGAAATACGTCATCCACATAACCCTGTCGCAGAAATACATCACCGACATGACCCCGTCGCGGAAATACGTCATCCACATGACCCCGTAGCGGAAATACGTCATCAACATGACCCCGTCTCGAAAATACGTCATCCAAATGGCCCCGTCGGGGAAATACGTCATCCACATGACCCCGTCGCGGAAACACGTCATCCACATGACCCCGCCTCGGAAATACGTCATCCAATGACTCCGTGGAACACGGCCAAAGTTAACCTTGACCCTGTAAGAAACGCCCGGAGCAACTTCTGACGCCGTGAAATGCGGATAATGTCAATCTCATTAAACACTCACGGGTCCTCTCGACCCATAAGGAAGAAAACTCTCTTGTAAGATCCTTACGAATTATAAGGGAAAAAGCACTTAGGAATCCTCATGATTCCTAAGGAGAAAATACACCTACGAGATCCTCTCGACTCGTAGGGAAAAAATTCTTTATGAGACCCTCACGGCTCATGAAATTGAAAAGTCTTAGGTAGCAGATCTGAACCTGCTTCCTAAGCCATCACTACCTCTCGAAGAATTCAAAATAGAATGTTCTCTATCCTCTACAGGCTAAGCTTACTATGTTAACATGCCGGCTGATAACAAAAGAAAGAAGAAAGCAGAGAGATGACACAGGACATTGCGAAAGAAATGTATCTTTTATTCATGAATTCAATTGAGTACAAAACACATCATATGAAAGAATAAAAGAATGAATACAATTTATTCAAAATTACAAATGGTACAAAAAACAATTATTGAGAGGGAAGAGCTTTCAATAGTCCGTTCAGCCACTCACGCACTTCCTTCAGCCCCTTTTCTTGATCAGCTGCTGAATTCAACTCTGCTTCGACCTGAGCTCGTTGCTGCAAATAAGATGAAAGTTGTTCCCCGATAGCCCGCTGAGCTGCCTGACGATTTTGTGCATCCCGCTCGACGACGTCGAGCTTCTGCCTCAGTGTTAACCCATCAGAGATGCATCGCAGAAGGCATTCAAAGATAACTTTCAACTGGGCAGCATTCCCATCAACCTGAGCATGCAGTCGAGCAGATTCGCTTGAAGTCTCTCCGCACTCCTTACGTTTTAAGACCGCCTCTTGTTCAAGATGAGGGAAGTAGGGAGTCCTCTGCTCAACCCATGCAGCCTGCTGGGTGTTCACAGCCAGGACTTCTGGAGCAGGACGTCCGACCTCGAGCACATGCAAGCAAGCCTCAATCTTCCTGCAGTGATTAACCCAGAACTCAAAGACGCCCTCACTATGAAAGTTCACGAGCATCTCCAGCATAGGGTTAACCTCTGCGGAAAAATCCGCAGCAGAAGTGGGAGTCTCCACGTCAAGCTTCTCAATATAGTCGCTCATCATGCGCAGACTATTCACGGCGCCTTTCGAGGATGCACGTCGAGAAAAAGGGTCGGCTGGCATTATGGTGTGAGACTCGAATAGAGCTAGAGTCGTTGTGATTGCTGCAAAATAAATCATAGTCAGATGTCGGCTCAAGAAATAAAGAAAATACATGAACAATAGAGTCTACTATACCGGCTGCAACAGGGGGCAGAGCTGGGAGTACTGGTGCTGCAACGATAGCCTTGTCCCCTCCTTCAATTTGTAAGTCTACAAGAAATACAAAGAAGAATTAGCAATAACGTGACTGTCGGTAAAGGAAAAGAAAAGACGTTAGCTAAAGGCTGTACACACCGGTGCCACTGGATGAGGCAATCTCCGACTGGAAGGAGAAATAGGGATGCAACACCTGATACAGGTGATCAAAAAAGACTCCTGCAAGGATGCAACAATGCAATGTAAATACATAAATTATACAGCCTAAAAATAAAACTGATGGATCACAAATCCACACCTTCTAACATCTGAGAGGGTACGAGAGAAGGTAGAGGTGTGGTCACCGTCAAAGCAGTAACTGGTGGCGCTGTCTCGGGTAGCGCAACATCAACGCTCGCCACGCCTGCATTAAAAACGAGATAAATACTGTCAGGAAAAAAATTGAAATGGATTGCAGAATAAAAAGAAAAGCAATGATCCAAAATCTACCTGGTGAGTCGCCGGTCGGAACCGTAATGAGGGCCTCACTTGATACAGCGACTGCTTCACCCCCCACCATCAGAATGGTTTCGCCGCCCGTGGCTTCATCCCCCGACTCTACGAGAATCGTCGTGATACTCACAGCGCCCGGAAACGGTAGGGAGCCGCAAGGGGAAAGAGCCACGATCGGAGCAGTTCCAGACTCTTGAGAAAGGGTGGCCACATCAGGCTCTATGGTTACCGCCATCTCACCCACCGCTACCTCAAGCTCGGAAATTGTAGCCGTCTCGCCTACCACCGCCTCGGGTTCGGCAATCATGGCTACCTCCTCTACCACTACCCTAGGTTCAGTGGTCGCCGCCACTTTTTCGGTAAGACTCGGCCCTGCAGGATAAGATATGTGAGAAACTGAAAGTTAAAACTTTGACAAAGGAACCCAATGTCACATTACCTTGAGTTGGTCTTCCGATTGCGTCCCGAGCCGCATGTGCTGCCCGTCTGTGGGCAGTAGACAAGGCAGCCGGGGATCCCTCTAAAGGAGTTGGGGCAGGGGTAGCGGTGCTCGAACCCGCACCCACGGCCAAGGCAGCACTACGCTCCATTGTCACGCGCATTCGGCGCTTCCTTTCCGCTCGGGCCATCAAAGTGGATCTTCTGGATGCCTCCATCAATAGGACGTCGTCATCCGCGCCAAGGGTTACCTCTGAAGCCGTTATAGCTTCCGTCATCGGTCGTTTGAGTAAGGCCTCTTTCGGCAGTCCCGAAGAGGCCGGGACTTCGGTGGCTGGCCCGGGAAGAATCTCCGCATCACCTTGCGGGATTGGCATTGTGGTCCCTGCGATAAGATAAAGAAGGGGTTAGATTATCCATAAGAAAGGAGAATGAAGATGCAATGAGCCGAGACATACGAATGCCCAACAAAGCGCGATTCCTCTCCTCCTCCTCAAAGGTCCCAAAGGAAGCCGCCAAAGCCTCTTCAGTGGTAAAGCGTGTTACAGAAGAAAAAAATGTCAGTCAAGACATGATAATAAAAATAAAGATATAATGCAATAACAAGGTGCGACTAATGTTTACTTGATTCCGTGAGGGTGGCCATTTCTGCTTGGTGGCTTGCGGATCGCACAGAAGCTGCAATAGCGGCCTCGAGATCAGTATCTTCCGGCGCCATGAAGAGACATTCGTTGGTCCCTTATTCGCTAAGACCCTCGTTATAAGGAGCCTGAGGCTCCAGGCCGAGTACATCATCTAGAGAGAGGACCGACTTCTTCTTCCTCTTCTGCGCGCGAGCTCCAGTCGTAGCCAGCAGAAGCTTACGCTTGGTGGGCACTTTGGGGCGACGAGTCCCAATGTCTGAGCCCACGCCAGACTCAGGGGAAGCTACGTTTACCATCTCCACGGGAGCAAGGGACACCAGTGGTACATCCCCCGTCCCCACGGGAGCATTGGGGATCGACAGCTCGGGTCTGTCATGTGGGACTTCGATCACGGCAGCTTCTCTTAAAGGAGGTGGAACAATAGTCCTTTGCTTCAGAGGGACGCCTGGTTTACCAGCCGGAACAGTGCCCTTGCGATCGAGCAACAATCGTTTCTCCTCCCTGATAACTGTGCCCATTGAATGTTGGTACCATGCCACATACACATTCAGGGCTTTCGGGACACAGCTCAGCTCACTAATAAAGAAATTGGAGCCGGTATTCAATCGCATAAAATGGTGCATTGCACTCCGAATACCCTCTTCAGTCGCAGCTGGCTCTGACTGGAAGGCCTCGAGCGGAATGCCCTGATTGTAACTCAGCTGCTGGGCAAAGCGATGTGGGTTGTATCTAATGAATAACGCCGCATCATTTTTCCAGAATACAAGAAAGCCCGGCCTGATGGAGTAGAAATGAAGAATCTCCCAGGATTTCAACACGGAGGCCCCGTCTTTAAAGATGTCTCGTAATGACAGCACCGCCTTTGAAGTTTCTTGGCCGATGGTCAAGATTTTATCTGTAAAAGACATACCATCTCCAACCGTGCGCGGATGGAGGAGTAAGCCCCTAGCTTCCCGCTGTGACGGACTCACGATGGAGACGTCAACCAGTCGCATAATCCGAGGGAACTTGCATCTCTCATAAAACGAAGGTATCTTGTGAATGCCAAAGACCCCGAGCACGTGCAGCTCCATCCATGAAGTGAAGTAATGCATCGGGAAGTTGGTAGGACGCACCCCCGGTTCAGTGGTATCTGCCGCTACGCTAAGACCGTGGTATAAATGGGCTAACCAGGCGATCCCGATGGCCACATGTATTCCGGCAACCATGCGATGCGCGGGGTAGAAGACGGAAGCCCTCATGTAACGAGGATGCATAGAGAGCGCGAACCAACTCAACCATAGCCCAAGAAACCCGAGAAAGAACGCCTCCTCGTCAATGCCCGGGGCGGCAACTTCTGACAGAGGGATGATCGCAGCGTCAGAAAGAAGGAAGCCCTTCTGATCAGCCTCCAGTACCGGCTGACGGTCCAAGCCTAAGCCGAAGGGATCATCGAGCTTAGCAAACTTTTCGCCTCGTCGCGACAAAATCTCCGGGCGAAGAAACCTGGCAATGAAGTCCGCAAAACTGACCCCCTGGCCTCCGGATTCAAGGAAGAGGCTCTCGTACAGGTTAAACACCTTTATCAGGCTGGGGAACTGGTGCTGAATGGCGTTCTCTGGTGTGAGGCCCATCACCACTGGCTTGGTGGCAAAAACTTATTCATCTGGAGGAAGCAGCTCCTCGTAGTGCTTCCCCCCTGACCGGTAGACCAGAAACCTCGGCGAATTCTTCCAAGGAAATGGAGACCTCTCTGTCCAGTAGAAGGAAGTTATGGGTCGGGATGTTCCACTGATCCAAGAATGCCTTAATCCACCACGTGGGAGGTGCAGAATATTGGAACAACGACGCGTAGACCGCAGGGTATACCCCAAGCCTCAACAGCTGTGATTTCTTCGCCGACAAGATGTATCGGGCCCACTGCAAGTACCCGGCCGGATGATGGGGAGTTAGCCTGATGTTGTAGGGCTGTCCCCAAGGGCGTGACTCACCCTGACCTATGCGCCGCCGAAGGGTATCCAAAGCCGCCGGCAGCTGCATGGGTACGGCGGTGATCGAAGTTTGAAGAAGGCCCTCCAAAGTCCAATTGACAACCTCCACGGCATAGTTCACTTGGGGTGCATCTGCATACGGGATCGCCGAGATAGGCTCCGAAGGCGTCGCACAAGAGAAGCTTCGACGACCTCTGATAATCTGGTCGTACCATCTACCCTACAAGTGAATATTTTTGTGTTCCGGGTCATGGTCTTTGATGAGCGTGAGAACCTCCCGGTCCACAGGTGCCTCAGGGAATCCTCCCTCTGAACGGACGAACATAAATATAGCATCGAAAGACATGTCGCCTGCAAAAAAGGGGTGACAGAAGTCAACTGTCAGTGCTATAATTTAATTTTAAATTTTGGCACTCGGTACTTTAAAATTTGTACCGCACTGCAATGCAGTGGAGAGGGGACCGAAGAGGGACCCACAAAATCTAGATCATAATGCATCAATTAATAAAACAGCCTCATCATTGGATGAAACTGTTAATTAAATAAGGAAATCCTCAGTAAAATTCTCATTAAATGAGAGATCCCTCTGGAAAAGGAGAAAATCTCCCTTTGAGAGCAATGCTCTATGACAGAGTGACATTTGTCAAACTCTGATCATGAAGGAATAAAATTCCTTGAGAGCCTGGCTCTGTAATGATAATGGAAAAATCCATCAGAAAAGAATTAATTAAAATTAATTTTTATGAATTTAAAAAAAAAATTCTAGGATCTTCAAGATCCATGAAAAAACTCTTAAGAGTTCTTCATCAAAGATTAATAATTCAATATGATTCAAAAGAGCAAAGCTCTGTTCATGGGCTAAGAAACCCCAAGAAAGATCTCTTTAAGATCTATAGGTTCAAGAGAGTAAAGCTCTGTTAATGAAACCCTAAATGGGTTTTCTTCAGATCAAAGATCTATGAAGAGCAAGACTCTGTTAATGGGTAAAACCCTAATTTATTAAAAAAAAAATTAAACTTTACCTAAGTTTTGATAGTGTTCTAACTCTTGAAAAGTTCTTAAACTGAAGAGCAATGCTCTGAATAAAAATTCTCAAGAAGAAGATGAAAATCAACTAAGGGACCAAAGGTCCTATTTATAGGCGTTTAAACGCCTCTTCAACTTCTGAGTTGATCCAAGGGCGCAGATGTTGCCACCGCTGCACTCATGTGTGCGCCATGTGAGCGCAACGGTGGGGGGCATTTGTTTCCCCCAATCCGAGCAAAACTCTGTTTTGAATTTCAAAATTCAAAAATTGAAGCAACGCTTCAGATCCGGCGCTAGGCGCGCTGCGCGCCACGTGTCAAACACGGATGCGCTAGCGTCAGGTGCGCTACGCCCTAGGCAGTGCACCCCCAATCAGAGCAAAGCTCTGTTTTGAAATTCAAAAATTTGAAATTGAAGCAACGCTTCAGATCCAGCGCTAGGTGTGCTGCGCGCCACGTGTCAAACACGGATGCGCTAGCGCAAAGTGCGCTGCGCCCTAGGCAATGCACCATGTGTGTGCTAGCGCTAGGCTCGCTGCGCGCCATATATCAAACACGGGTGCGCTAGCACAGGCTGCGCTGCGCTCTGCGCTGCACACCACGTGTCAAACGTAGGTGCGCTAGCGCAAAGTGCACTGCGCTCTGAGCAGCGCACCACGTGCAAAGCAAGGGTGCGCCAACGCTTGAATTATAAAATTCCCCACCGTTAGATCAAAAGATCTAATATAATGATAAATCATTAATTAATCAGAATTAAAATTCTGTTATGGAAAGATCTTTCCAATCTTGTTAAAAACAAGAAGATTGCCTTCTGTAAAACAGAAGTCATAGGATCAAAGATCCAACTGTGGGGAAACACCCCCAAATCAATCAGAGAAAGATCTCTTTAATTGATTTAACAAATCAATTTGCCCTATATAAAGGCCCCAAGAATTCCAGTCTGAGATAGAAAAAAACCCATATAAACTTTGAGAAATTCAAAGAAAGAAGAGCAAGCTCTCAGCAAAAGAAGATTATTTCCTCAAGGTAAAAATGGTGATGAACTCAGAGATGAAACCATCTCCTAAAAAAGAAGAATTATCTTCTTAAAAGATCATAGATTTACAAAGACCAAGGTCTTTCATAAAAAAGATCAAAATATCTCATCATAAAAACAAAGAAGTACTTACTTCATTCATAGATCATTGATCTACAAAGGCAAAACCTTTCAAAAATAAGAACTGTTGTTCTTGAATAATGAGACAAAGTCTCTTTTAAAAGAACATAAATTTGTTCACTGATCATAGGACTGTTGTTCTTGAGTTTTGAGACAAAGTCTCTTTTAAAAGAACATAAATTTGTTCACAGATCATAATGTAGGGTTCCTAGGCACAATAATGAGGTCTCACAAGGCATCAACTATGCCAATTTCAAAAATTACAAGTGCCGAGAAACCCTAATACGGATCGTTGACTAGAGTTTAAGCGAAAACGATAACTAGTTAACAACTTAACTAAGAGTGAACGGAAAATACAACCTTTGTAGATCCGGTCCTCCACCTCCATAGCTCCGTGATGATGTCTCCTCGCTGCGATCATCGGATCCCGGGCTCTAGCGTCGGCTTCATCGGAGAAATGGGCGGGCTAGGTCGTCGACTTCGTTGCCGAAGATGATCTACGTCGAGGCAACACAAGATCAAGCTCCAACTTCACCAAGCCATGAAACTTGTGAAGAAAACACCCTATACTACTTGGCAAGTGGTAGAGGATGAAGAAATAGGAAGTGGGTTCACTTTAGAATTGGATTTCTCACTCTTTTTCTCAAGTTGCCATTGATGGTAGCAAGCTTTTCTTCATTGTTGAAGAAGAAGAAGAAAAGAATTATGATAAGAATAAAAATAATTATCTTATCATATAGCAACCATAGTTAGGTGTAGAGAATTAACTACGGTTAGTTTTAATGGTTAGGTTAAGGCTAAGAGACAAAATGGTGAAAGCTTCAAAGCTTCATGAAATTTCATGAAAGAAACAAAAAAAAACTAGCCACCATTTTATTCTTGCCCAAAAAAAGAATTAATAAAAATAAATAGATAATCAAATCAAAACCCTAACCATTAAGATAACCATGGTTTAATCATACACACCCAAGTTTGCATGTATCATCAAACATGATACAATCTTGTGCACAAAAGTATATCACATATACAACTTGTGTATTTCAAGTGAGAAAATCCATTTAAAGTGAACCAATACTACTTAATGCAAAGTAATATATCAAATATATAATCATGCATTAAATCATTAAATCAACACTTGATTTAACGATCCGGTCATATCGCATATGACCGACTAATATCCGATGTATCGACTTATCGAATCAATCCTCGATTCGATAACTAGGTTATATCACATACAACCATTCGATACATTCATCGAGAGAATAGAATACGGTATCACATACACGCATTATTCTCGGTCCCGCACATATCTCATATGCTCTCCTATTTCGTTTTGCTTGAGCCAGGAAACCTCTGTGTAGGACTCTAAAGACTCGTCAATACGCCGGCAGCAGGTGATGATCATATCAAACACCCACATGCTGCAAGCGGTCTGCTAAACGTAACAGCCACCCGGGTATTGAGCGATCAGAAGATCGACGAGCAAGCCCGCTCATACTCCTGTGAATCCAACCAGTAACACTTACCGTACAGTCCGGTCTATTCGTCTGATATGTCGCATATCTTGCCTAGGGGTGGTAAACGTCAGACCTCAGTAGCTCGATAAGTCGTGTCGATATGAGGTCTATAACAGTTCGAGAAACTACTGGTAACACTTACCAATAAATCTCAGCAACCCTGGCCAGGGTTTTCCGGTTATAGCCAATTGAACACAGCGCAACATCAACTCCCTATACCGGGAGAGACGAATCCCCTCCTATCGCTCATTGCCTCCATGTGATTCGGGACTGTAACCAAAAACCACCGTTTTGCACGCCCTCTTGGACGTGGTAAGGTGGAAATCAAAGCACAGTTGGAATCACACAAGACTCTATGACGATCTTGGGTCTACAGACTAACCTGTACCAGTGTCACCAGAGAACTGCCATCTAACGTAAGGTATAATACCATCTGGGAGATCTCGGCGAGTCCGTCTAGTGTACCCAGTCTCCACTGAGAACCCGTATATCATCTCTGATGTCAAACACCAATAGATATGGGATCATCCATTGCCTATCTGTATGGGTCAAGAAGGTATACGCTAGTCTACTCTGGTATATCGATGCCCCGTCTCGATACACCCACGACTAGGGGCTTTGAAGGATGTACTTATGGACTACCATGTCCCCACTAGTATGATCCGCATCATAGTCCTGGTAGTCAAGTACACATCCTAAGGGCTTTACCAATATGTAATCAGAGAGACAATCAGTATACACGTTAAGGTAAAGAGTAACCAGATAGCATACTATCATGTCGAGCAAGAAAGTCCTCCCTATATATGTCCCAGCATCCACTACAATATACATCCTATATACAGTAATGGCCTCTAGGGCATACATATAACTAACAATCTTCCACTTGCACTAGGGCCATCTGTAGCAGTGGTTCTAGTATCTCATACTCAACCATCCCATAAAAGTCTCTCTCTGGGAATAGGCCTTCGTGAGTGGATCCACCGTGTTATCCTCTGAGTCTGCTCTCCTAACCTCGATCTTCTTGGAGATCAACCATTTCCATGATCAGGTGATACTGCCTTAGAATATGTCTGGATCACTAATGGGACGGACGTTCCTTGGCATAAGCCACAACTCCATTGTCACACAATGGGAGGAACTAAGTTCATCTCATGAACTGTTATACACACAGACAGCCTCTTTGGTAGCATCTTAAGTAGCGATGTATCCAGCCTTTATCGTCTAGTATGCCACGGTATCTAGCTTGGAACTCTTCCAACATACCGTCCCTTTACTGAGGGTAAAGACAATGCCTGTGACTGACATTCCATCGTCTTTATCACCCTGGAACCCTTCCAGTGATTCTCCCCAGGATCGAGTGATACCATCTCACTATATCTAGTGAGTATCCTAACATCCAATTACATCTATCTCATAGATGAAAACTCAGGATTTAGGAGGCATCACTTTGATCCTATATGGAGAATCCTTGTGATAAGCGGAGATTGACCGAGCGTAGCATAGGAAACTCTTTCCCTATCAAGAGTATGTCATCTACGTACTCTACGAGGATCACCACCATACTCCCTGCTACCTTTTTGTATATACAAGGTTCATTTACCATTTTGATGAAGTTAAACTTTTTGACAATTACATCAAAACAGACGTTCCAACTCCGCGATGTCTGCTTTATCCTATAAAGCAACTTGCACACATTTCCGCTGCTCCAACTGTCTGCGAAGCCCTCTGGCTGTGTACTTACAGACGTTCTCTTCTAAAACACCATCTAGAAAAGCAGTCATGGCACCCAACCGCCAGATATCATAGTCATGGTATGTAGCCGTGGCAAGTAGGATCTGGATGGACTTAAGCATAGCTCCTTAGAAAATGTTTCATCATTATCCACGTCTGGTCGATGACGAAAACCTTTAACAAGTCTAGCTTTGAAAGTCTCAACTTTTCCATCTACACCAAGTAATCTTCTCAAGATATACTTGCTCCTGATGGGGATTTAACCCTTCAGATATAGCAACCAAAGTCCATACTTTGTTGGTGTATAAGGATTCCATCTCAGATCGCTAAGCATCCAGCCATTCTTACAGAGTCCCACTCTTGATGGCCAGCTCGAAACTAGTTGGGTCATCATCTCATGATGCAATCCTCGCTCCTACTGTCATAAAGAAACCGAAGTATCTCTCAGGTGGGTGAGGAACCCTACTAGATCGGCGGAGAGGCTGAGGTTCGTTGGAATCTACTGAATCCTTTGGTTCTACCAAATCATCTGCTGTAGTTTGCATAGCTGGAACCTTTCCAGTTGTACATAACTGACCTTACCTTGATCTTGTCCGGATTTTTCTTTTGACATAGGACGGACAACCCAAATCTTAACAAGCTTAAGATACGGACTCTTCCCTTTCTATATCACATATGAAGTGGCAAGCAACTGATTTGATTTGAACCCTATTCAATAGGTATGCAGCTTCTCAAGTGTATAACTCCCAAAAGGAAAATAGGAAACTCAGTAGTACTCATCATAGAGCGCACCATACCATATAGGGTGTGATTGCTCCGCCCCGATATACCAACGTGCTATGGTGTATACGGAGGAGAGTAATGCTGAGAGAGAATCTCATTCTCCTTTAGAATAGTCCAGGAATTCCGTGCTCAAGTATTCTCCTCCCTGATCGCATCAAAGGACATAATACTTATACCCTCATTTTGGTTCTCTACTTCTAACTTATATTCCGTGAATATCTCAAAAGGTTCGGACTTGTGTTTCAACAGGAACATATGTCTGAATCTTGAGAGATCATCAGAGAATGTAATGAAGTACAAAGAACCGGTCTTGGCATGTGTAGACAGTGGACCTTTATACATCAACATGTATCATCCCAAGAGTTCAATAACTCTTTCTCTGTTTCCAGTAAACAGAGCTACGGTCATCTTATCTCTGTGACATGACTGGCATGTTTCACAAGATATAAATTCAAATAGATTTAAATATGCATCTTTGTGCAACTTAGCTAGTCGGGTCGCATTGATATGACTTAGTCTACAATACCTCAAGAAGGATTCGTTCATTTCTGAACTCTTCCTCTTGTGTGTGTTCCGTATACTAAGAACTGTAGTTTGATTTAGAACATTAATGCTTTTAGATAACGTGCCTGAACCGATCAACTTTTGATATAGGAAATGTTCAAAACATTATCCAACAATACAAAATTTTATCATTTCTTTACTAATAAAGAGACTGATATGATTTTGTATATCAGGTTCGGTATCTAATAACATTCGTTCAGAATCAATGTATTTGGAATACAGGGTGACAGTGACCAACAGACTTGGCTGCAACACTTGCCCCGTTTTCTGTCTCATGAAACTTATCACCCGTTCTCATTTCTCTACCTTTCTGTAGCCCTATATACAAGATTACATATCTGGGATCCTGATCTGGTATCAAATACCCAGGACGTAGAGGATACAGAGAAACAGTTCTTTGTAATGAACACACCCGAAGGAGATGCATCATATGCACTTTCTTCGTTTGGGTGGCACGGGAATTCTGGTAATCCGCAATTTCCTGCTCTGTCTTATAACAATTATAAGTTGGAGTGGGACCAACGTTCCCCAGCTCAGTATAACAAGCGGGTTCGGTCAATATTCCATATTATTATCTTTATTAAGGCGTGATATGGTCGCTACCTGGAGAGAGAGAGAAGAAAACACTCAGCGTGCGCTCTTGCAAGATCAGATTGGTTATTATTTTATCTAATCAGGATGGCTCCCACTATTTTTATCAAATCTTCCTTCAAACCCTAAAAGGAAAGACTAGCCGGGATTAATTACACACTACAAGTTCGCCAATCTTTCAGCCAGGCCAGTGTCGGTACTTTGAGGGAGGTCCCCCGTGCTTTCGCACGAACCTAATTAATGTAAACCTTGTTTTCCCAGAGGCGTAACCTCGTTAACACCTTTCTAGACACCTACTTGATCGGCTAATTGTAATGTGTAAAACTCTCCCAGGAGTACCTCTTACTCGCAGCGGGTATCGGGATCCAACTATCTCATAGAAGGTATGCAATCCCATTGTAAATTTCAACACTTGAAATTCCCGATAATATTTTGCCCCTAATCTCCAATGACCTTGACAAAGGCCAACAAACCATTGGAAGCTAGTCAAGTTCAACCCGTCATTTCCTGATTGAATTAAACCTACCCGCACGACCCTTGACAAAAGCCAACAAGGTCGCACGACTACCCTAACCCAATCTGCATCATATGCATAAGCAAATAAGCACCAGTCAGCTACCGCACACTACGTCTTGGCAAAGGCCAACAAACGCAGCACGAATACTAACTACTACTTATCTGAAATGACGGAGGGTTACGACAGGTTTTTCAGAAAACCTATTGCGTAATGAACTTGAAATCGTTGTAGAATCAAATGATTTTAAAATGGAGTGTTTTTTAGGCTTTTCTAGTTTTGCTAAAGGGGTCACTCCCGGTGAAGGGATCGTCGGCCCTTTCCTCATCGAATAAGGTGCAGGATATATCAAATATACTGCTGTGCAAAGCAAAAACTATAGAAGCGATCAAAAGACAAACCGAGGGGTGTAGCATCAGCCAGTTATTGCTAAAGGAGTCACTCCCGGTGAAGGGATCTCGGTCCTTTCCTTATCGAATAAGGTGCAGGATATATCACATATACCGCTGTGCAAAGCAAGAACTGTAGCTACCTGTTTTTATTTTTGAAATTTGATTCTACAACATCTTTAGGTTTCTTTTATTTCATTAATCTCATTAATGAAGTCCCATCATTTAAGTCACCTAAACATCACAGATAAATACGACATACACTTATGCCATCCGTATTCGCCTCGATGTCCCCTCGTGCACCGTTAGGTTAGGTGACTAACGGCAGAGCGGGGCAGGGCTAGCGCGGGTGTAAAACATAAGTAACGTCTATATAATATCTATCGTATATACTATATACAGTATCTATCACAGAACATCACATGATCACATCACAGATATCGCAGCAGAAAAAACATATGAAATATTGGATATACTAGGACGTCCGTGTTTTCAATACGAGCCAGTATAAAACACGGATTCCACGGTCGCGATGAATAGCCAAACCCACACCCCTAGACCCCTACGAGAGCGGCAAGCAACCCTACCAATTCTAGAGTTAGGAGACCCGGACTCGACTCCTCGAGTTAGTCTCCCACTGGACCCTAGAACCCGGTTACTTGTGCTCTCCTCCTTGGGTCTATCCTAGTGCCGAAAAGTAAATAATATACAAAGGGTGACATCTTCCGCAACCTGGAAGTGCCCCAATAAAAGAATATTACATACAAGTTTTTATATGAATGAAAATGAAAAACACTCATCTCACATAAAAACCCCCGGCTATTCAAACACGACGATCCAATATAACATATCCAGCAACACATAACATCACATGTCATGAACATAAGTAAATATGCGCATTCCAATTGTCGTTGACATATAGCAACGAAACCGGCGATATCACATATTACACTTACGGTCTCAGAAAAGAAAGTGTAAAACTACAACAGTTGGAATCCGCATCCTGCATAGACATCGCATGCCTAACAATTATAAACCCCGCATTTTAGTCTCTATATCGAAAACACTTTTCAATATCAAGTCGGGCAATTCAACAAGATTCCCGATTTTTTGATCGAATGCCCGTCGCAAACTTTAGTAGACCGCCGCGCTTTGATGGAATCATGAGTACGGGCTTCACAGTAATTCTTAGAAACTCCTGCAGAGTTTACTGCATATTTTTAATTCTCCAAAATCCCCGATTTCAAAAAATGTACAGAGAGCGGATTTGGATTAGGGTTTCGGTTCGATCGGACTTCTAACTCCGTCTACGCATCGCCTAAGGCTCTAGCTAGGCTCTGATACCACTGTAGGGTTCCTAGGCACACTAATGAGGTCTCACAAGGCATCAACCAGGCCAATTTCAAAAATTACAAGTGCCGAGAAACCCTAATACGGATCGTTGACTAGAGTTTAAGCGAAAACGATAACTAGTTAACAACTTAACTAAGAGTGAACGGAAAATAAAACGTTTGTAGATCCGGTCCTCCACCTCCATAGCTCCGTGATGATGTCTCCTCGCTGTGATCATCGGATCCCGGGCTCCAGCGTCGGCTTCATCGGAGAAATGGGCGGGCTAGGTCGTCGACTTCGATGCCGAAGATGATCTACGTCGAGGCAACACAAGATCAAGCTCCAACTTCACCAAGCCATGAAACTTGAGAAGAAAACACCCTATACTACTTGGCAAGTGGTAGAGGATGAAGAAATAGGAAGTGGCTTCACTTTAGAATTGGATTTCTCACTCTTTTTCTCAAGTTGCCATTGATGGTAGCAAGCTTTTCTTCATTGTTGAAGAAGAAGAAGAAGAAGAAAAGAATTATGATAAGAATAAAAATAATTATCTTATCATATAGCAACCATAGTTAGGTGTAGAGAATTAACTAAGGTTAGGTTTAATGGTTAGGTTAAGGCTAAGAGACAAAATGTTGAAAGCTTCAAAGCTTCATGAAGTTTCATGAAAGAAACAAAAAAAAACTAGCCACCATTTTATTCTTGCCCAAAAAAAGAATTAATAAAAATAAATAGATAATCAAATCAAAACCCTAACCATTAAGGTAACCATGGTTTAATCATACACACCCAAGTTTGCATGTATCATCAAACATGATACAATCTTGTGCACAAAAGTATATCACATATACAACTTGTGTATTTCAAGTGAGAAAATCCATTTAAAGTCAACCAATACTAGTTAATGCAAAGTAATATATCAAATATATAATCATGCATTAAATCATTAAATCAACACTTGATTTAACGATCCGGTCATATCGCATATGACCGACTAATATCCGATGTATCGACTTATCGAATCAATCCTCGATTCGATAACTAGGTTATATCACATACAACCATTCGATACATTCATCGCGAGAATAGAATACGGTATCACATACACGCATTATTCTCGGTCCCGCACATATCTCATATGCGCTCCTATTTCATTTTGCTTGAGCCAGGAAACCTCTGTGTAGGACTCTAAAGACTCGTCAATACGCCGGCAGCAGGTGATGCTCATATCAAACACCCACATGCCGCAAGCGGTCTGCTTAACGTAACGGCAACCCATGTATTGAGCGATCAGAAGATCGACGAGCAAGCCCGCTCACACTCCTGTGAATCCAACCAGTAACACTTACCATACGGTCCGGTCTGTTCGTCTGATATGTCGCATATCTTGCCTAGGGGTGGTAAACGTCAGACCCCAGTAGCTCGATAAGTCTTGTTGATATGAGGTCTATAACGGTTCGAGAAACTACTGGTAACACTTACCAGTAAATCTCAGCAACCCTGGCCAGGGATTTCCAGTTTTAGCCAAGCGAACACAGCACAACATCAACTCCCTATACTGGGAGAGACGAATCCCCTCCTATCGCTCATTGCCTCCATGTGATTCGGGATTGTACCCAAAAACCACCGTTTTGCATGCCCTCTTGGACGTGGTAAGGTGGAAATCAAAGCACAGTGGGAATCACACAAGACTCTATGACGATCTCGGGTCTACAGACTAACCTGTACCAGTGTCACCAGAGAACTGCCATCTGACGTAAGGTATAATACCATCTGGGAGTTCTCGGCGAGTCCGTCCAGTGTACCCAGTCTCCACTGAGCACCCGTATATCATCTCTGATGTCAAACACCAATGGATATGGGATCATCCATCGCCCATCTGTATGGGTCAAGAAGGTATATGCTAGTCTACTCTGGTATATCGATGCCCCGTCTCGATACACCCACGACTAGGGACTTTGAAGGATGTACTTATAGACTACCATGTCCCCACTACTATGATCCGCATCATAGTCCAGGTAGTCAAGTACACATCCTAAGGGCTTTACCAACATGTAATCAGAGAGACAATCAGTATACACGTTAAGGTAAAGAGTAACCAGATAGCATACTATCATGTCGAGCAAGAAAGTCCTCCCTATATATGTCCCAGCATCTACTACAATATACATCCTCTGTACAGTAATGGCCTCTAGGGCATAAATATAACTAACACATAAAAATTGATCAAATGCGCTTTGTGCTATTGAAATGTACCTTGCACTTTTGAACTGCGCTTCTGCGCTCTCTGGACCGGAGCTCTGCGCCAAAATGCGCCATGTGTCAACCACGTATGCAACTTGCGCTTTGTGCTTCTGAAATAGCGCACTGCGCTCATGGGCTGGCGCTCAGCATCAAGCGTGCCACGTGTCACTCATGTGTGCGCCACTAAATTGACAGCACAATGCGCTCATAGACTAGCGCTTAGCGCTCATAAACTGGCGCAACGCGCCCACTATCTGGCGCTTAGCGCCAAGCGCGACACATGTCCTTCTCGTGTGCGCTACTTGACAGAAGCGTACTGCGCCATTTAACTGGCGCAAAGCGCCTGGCGCGCCACGTATCGCCCTGACAGAATATAAATTGTTCTGATGAATGCTTTGCATTCAATACAAGACAAAAAAATGTCAAGATATAATGCTCAGCATTATTAAAAGGGCCAAGCCCAAATAAAAGCTTAACAGCCCTAAATAAAATGTTAAACATTTTTATCTGATTGGACTTATCCCAAGATTGGCCATATGTCCTCAACTTATATTTAATTGAGCCCATCTGCTCATAAATTTTTCAACAGATCTTAGTCCCAAATTGGACTACAGATCTTCCAATCAACTCACACCGGTTCGCGGGTACATCTCTTTACTCCTCTGATATTTGTTGTTGTAATCCTTCAACGTCTTCAGAGAGGTGATGGGTCCCGACAACCATATATTTTACGGACTGTGGGGTCCCTTTAAACCCACGGACTATGATGTCCTTAACCACGGATTGTGGGGCCCCTTCAAACCAATGGACTACGATGTCCTTAACCTCGGACTGTGGGGTCCCTTTAAACCCACGGACTACGATATCCTTAACCTCGGACTGTGGGGTCCCTTTAAACCCACGTCCCTTTAAACCCACGGACTACGATGTCCTTAACCTCGGACTGTAGGGTCCCTTTAAACCCACAGACTACAATGTCCTTAACCTTGGACCACTATGTCCTTAAACTGGTACTGGACCACCATGTCCTTAAACTGGTAATCGACTACAATGTCCCTAAACTAAACAATAGAGCCCCAATGCTCTTTTGTCGGATCTAAACGATCCAGTTAAGTTGATCTTAGTTTAAAATTAGACTAAAGTATCCTTAACAAACGTTAAAGTTGATCTTACTCTCAAATGAGACTAATGTATCCTTAAACTCAACCCCCAAACCTAAATCTAAGAAGATACGGATTTGGACTAATCTACGTTCTACGGGCAACAACATAAATTAGTCTCCGTATATAATCCATGGGCAACCAAAAACAAAACAAACACCCACGACACGAAGTGACCATCTAGAGAAGGAGAAAGTGGTTAGCACGATGCGGTAGCATAATTAACTGCAGGGGCTTGTGCCTGCAGGGAAGAGTGTCCCCACAATAAAAAACCCCTCAACGAGGGGGAATCTGACGAAGTCTGCTACATCGGCCGCATTCGTTTAAACCTTCGATACACGGTGCCATAAATCAACTTGGCATCTTCGGAGAGGTGGACGGATAGCACCAATTAGCATCTGCCCTTTGAATTTAGGCCCCAACGTCCCGACGTCCCGTTCGCGTCTCCGCGTTTCGGAGGGGAACAGATGTTAGGATTCTCACTAGGTGTAGTGAGATGGTATCAATCGATCCTAGGGAGAATCACTGGATAGCTTACAGGGTCGTAAGGAAGACTGAATGTCAGTCACAGGCATTGTCTTTACCCTCAGTGGAGGGACGGTATGTTGGAAGAGTTCCAAGCTAGATACCGTGGCATACTAGACGATAAAGGATGGATACATTGCTACCAAGGATGCTACCAAAGAGGTTGTCTGGTTGTATATAAGTTCATAAGATGAACTTCGTTCCTACCATTGTGTGACAATGGAGTTGTGGCTTTGGCCTAGGAACCCCGTCCCATCAATGATCCAGACATATTCTTAGGCAGTATCACCTGATCATGGAGATGGATGATCTCCAGGGAGATCGAGGTTAGGAGAGTAGACACAGAGGACAACAGCGCGGATCCACTTACAAAGGCCTATTTCCCAGTAAAGACTTTTATGGGATGGTTGAGTATGAGATACTTCAACCACTGCTGATTGTTGGGTATGAGATACTACAACAGATGGCCCTAGTGCAAGTGCGAGATTGTTAGTGATATGTATGCCCTAGAGGCCATTACTGTACATACGATGTATATTGTGGTGGATGCTTGGGCATATATAGGGAGGACTTTCTTGCTCGACATGATAGTATGCTATCTGGTTGCTCTTTATCTTAATATGTACTCTGATTGTCTCTCTGATTACATGTTGGTAAAGCCCTTAGGATGTGTACTTGACTACCTGGACTATGATGCGGATCATAGTAGTGGGGACATGGTAGTCTATAAGTACATCCTTCAAAGTCCCTAGTCGTGGGTGTATCGAGACGGGGCATCGATATACCGGAGTAGACTAGCGTATAGCTTCTCGACCCATGTAGATGGGCGATGGATAATCCCATATCCATTGGTGTTTGACATCAGAGACAGTATACGGGTGCTCAGTGGAGACTGGGTACACTGGACGGACTCGCCGAGAACTCCCAGATGGTATTATACCTCACGTCAGATGGCAGTTCTCTGGTGACACTGGTACAGGTTAGTCTGTAGACCCGAGATCGTCATAGAGTCTTGTGTGATTCCCACTGTGCTTTGATTTCCACCTTACCACGTTCAAGAGAACGTGCAAAACGGTGGCTTTTGGGTACAGTCCTGAGTCACATGGAGGCAATGGGCGATAGGAAGGGTTTCGTTTCTCCCGGTATAATGAGTTGATGTTGCACTGTGCTCGATTGGCTATAACAGGAAGTTCTTGGCTAAGGCTGCTTCAGAGATATACTAGTAAGTGTTATCAGTAGTTTCTCGACCCGTTATAAGCCTCATATCGACACGATTTATCGAGTTACTGGGGTCTGACGTTTACCACCCCTAGACGAGATATGCGACATATCAGACGAAGAGAACGGACTGTACGGTAGTGTTACTGATTTGGATTCGCATGAGTGTAAGCAGGCTTGCTTGTTGATCTTCTGATCGCTTAATACCCGGGTGGTCGTTATGTTTAGCAGACCACTTGCAGCTTGTGGGTGTTTGATACGATCATCACCTACTGCCGGCGTATTAACGAGTCTTTAGAGTCCTACACAGTGGTTTCCTGGCTCAAGCGAAACGGAGTAGGTGCGCATATATGATATGTGCGGGACCGAGATTAATGCGATATGTGATACTGCATTCTATTCTCGCGATGTGTGATATGAAAGGTTATATGTGATATAGCCGGGTTATCGGATCAAGTGTTGATTCGATAAGACGTTACATTATGATATTAGTCGGTAATAGGTGATATAGCCGGATTATTAAATCATGAGTTGATTTGATAATCTAATGTATAATTATATATTTGATATATTACATTACATTAACTAGTATTAGCTCACTTATGAATTCTTTTCTCAATTTGGATACATAGATGTATATGTGATATATGTTAAATGTATCATGCTAGGTTACAAATGCAACTAGGGTTAACGAGGGTTAAATGTCACGACCCGAAATGGCACGTGACTGGCCCTTGAATCATATGAAGTCTATAGGACCCCATCTAATTCAAGTAAGCCAAAAGTCCAGAAATCTAAAACCATTTTAAAGAATAAAAAAAGGAAAACTTGTTTAAAAGTAAGTGGTTTTAATAGCATAAACCGAATTATGCGTTTCTAAAACATCAAGTCATTTCTGAAAATTTTGGCAGAGTTTCCTTTGTAAATACTGGCCTAGAACGGGGTACAACATGAATAATATGAATAAAGGCATCCCCAAGCGGGAGCTAGCTCTTCGACCATTGACGATCACAACCACGCAGGCAATATAATATACAACGCCAAGGGCGAGGATCAAAACTCAAAAGGAAACTCAAAACAATAATATTACAAGCGCGACTCTACGGTCGAAAAAAATACACAACTGGTTTTTCTAAGTCTGAAATAAATATACAAGTCTGGTTGATTGAGTTTCTAGATACACAATGAAAATAAAATACAAGGGTGGTCATGATACGAGTGAACCCACCTACCAAAGCAATCACTCGGAATGGGAGCAGTGTACCAGAAAGCCGCAATGAAACCTGTACGGCAAAACCTGCAAGAAACTGTGTCGCAACGGGTTGATTTGCCAACTTGTGAGTAGAAAACATCACAGAGCAGAAATCGCATGTATGACTCAATCCTAGGTCAAACGATCAGTAATATATATCCTCAAAATGATAAAGTCTGAAGCAAGATAAGGTGGCAAGGGTAAACATCTATACATCAGTGTAATACCAAGTGCTTGTGTCAGTGCCTCAGGTAGCAACATATCATAAACATAAGGTGTGATCAATGTAATCATCATGAAATCAGTGTCAACTATAACATGAATTCTATAAGTATGTGGATATCATCCAACTATGTAATCAATGCCTGCATGAATATGGATCTCGTCCACGTGTCAACCAATGACATAACTGTAGGACTATGGTAGCGCCCCGGCCGTCTTTCCGAGGCCAAAATGCGGAAACGAAAATTTTTCTTGACTTTAAAACCGGCGCTATCGTATGCTTAAAACCCGGTGATTGATCGTAATTTTCCGATTATGTGTAAAAGTATCAACTCAAATGATCCCTGATAACGGTTTCATTTGATTGTAATATTTTCTTGTTTATGTAAATCGAATAAAGCGAATAAGTTTCTATGTGTCGGTAATATTGAATAAAATTCACAATCAAAGAATTATATTTGACCGCAATCAATTACGGTGTCGGTTGTAGATCGTAAGCGAGTGCGGATCGTCCAAAAGGATTGTGCGATTCGTTTTTATATTTAATTTGTTTGAATTGAAAAGTTAATCGAAAAGAAAAGAAAAAATGATTAACGATTTTATAGATTGATTCAGGTCTCACTAGTTTAATCAAGAATCAAGAAACTAATAAACAAATCATGAATCGGGTTTCGATGATATTTCCAACCAAATGTCAAGAATCTAAATGAGGCTTGTAAGAATCGATCGGATCTATAGACGTGATGTAATCTCAAGATTTCGTGTTCTTGTCCTTCGAAGGATTGATACTAGATCGATGATGATCGACGAGAGTTAGGGCTTTCTTGATGAAACTAGGGTTTCATCATTTAACGCTTTGTTCTTTCGTCGATGTCATTCACATTCTAGCCTCTAGCAATTTCAAGAAACGATCGTAACTCCCCAATCTCGAGCGATATCAATCAAGAAAGCATCGCAACGAATTGGGTCGTCGATTCTTGAACTTGCTAGGGCTTACAAAACTCGTAGGATTCAAGAATCGATTTAAGATATATTACATCATCATTCTATTGATCGTCTTGACTCCTCGACGAGCGGAGTATTACTCAAACATCACAACAAGAATTACAACTAGAAATTTAGATTGAATCATGATGCAAGAATTTAAAGAAAACAAGATAAAAGAATATCACCTTTTATTTATATCAACAATTTGATTACAGTCGCTCAAGAACTACAAGAGGAAGAACTAAATTGTCGAATTGGCGTCGCTCGGCTCCGTGAGTCGCGGATCGGCTTGGACCACTTGCTCTGTTGAAGATCGGCTCGGCTCATAAAAGGTTGCAAGGCTTCTTGCTTGATGGGGTACTCGAGATCTTGGCTTTTGATTGGAATTAGGGTTAGGGTTTCACAGAAGCCTTCTCACTAGACTTGTGGAAGAAGAAAGAGAGTGAATGGCTCTAGATTGGCTACTAAAATGAACTAGTCAAGGATCAAGTCTCTCTCAATGAATGAATTATTGGATCCCTTTACAAGTGAGCCTAGGGTCTTATTTATAGATCTCCCAAACCCTAAGCCTTGAAAAGTTCCCTCCAAAAGTTTGTTGAAAATACTTCTAGAAGTAGTTAGTTAGGCTTAGCTTAGGGTTTAAGCTAGGGTTTAGGGAGAAGTTTCTAGAATACAAGGCTAGTTTAGTGTTGATCCCAAAGCTTGCTGATCTGGCGAAGTCTCTGGAGTCTTCTGGGACTTGAAGTGTATGAGCTGAATGTGGGCCCTGAGTGAAGAATTTTGATGTAAAAATCAGGTGCTGACGTGGCAAGACTGCCGCGGAACCGCGGCGCAAGCTAGCTCCGGCCGCGGTTCCGCGACTCTTTAGAGGCCTTAGGGCTTGTGTCTTCTGGTGTGATCTTGGCCTGCCTTTTGAGGCTTTATCTGATATGTTGATTTGTATTTGTCCCTTTGGATTGATACCAGAAATGAAATCATTAAGTTGGCGTAATGTTTGATCGGTACCGTATAAATTTTGTCCTTTCTTCTGGATACTCCTGCACAGATCTTAAAACGAGTGTTGCGCAATATAGAGATGATGCGATGCCATGAAATGCAGTCAATTTCCCTAGAAATGCCGGTTTTAGAGTCTAACACATGCAATCTGATATTTTACGATAGTTTTGCTAATATGTGAAATATGAATGCCGAACACTTCTAGATGAGTGCAAAAGATAGGGAAATTGCCGTGTAAAAAATACAATATTTTCGACTAATCAAATTCCCCCAAACTTAATTTCGATCGTCTCGAGCGAACTTTTTATTAAAAAGAGAAGGAGAAAATAAAGAAAGAGGAAAACTAACTAGCACACTTTCGTAGGCAACACGATTGCACTGAGCACGTGCAACAAGCCTTTAAACTTCTAGGTGTCCATAGTAGGAGGAGTGTTGTCTCCTGAGGGTTTTCAGCGGATTGCACCCACAAAATCCAATAATAAAAGAAAGATCATGAATATTACATTTAAAGAAAAGAATTGTAAAAGAAAATCTTTGAAAATTAGGGTTTCCAACTAAGCTAGCTTTTCGGTTGTCATGAGCCCTATCTTAATGGTCATGAAAAGATGTCAGAAATCACGTCCTCCCTCAATAAAACATCGTCTTATTCTTCATTCCTATCTATATTCCAAACATCGATCATATCACCCTGCGTGTGTGTAAAGACATCCCTACACCCGGAGAATTCAATTCAAGCTATCATACTCATGCCCATCAGCCTCAGTACTTTTTAATCAATGAATATTTAGATGAGATTGCTCACACACTTTCATGCGACCGTTAATACTTCTTGAGGTACTAACCGACCGATTACTCCTGTGCTTGCTTACTTGGTGTATTTTCCTCGTCTTGCACCACCTCAGGCATAGCACTGACTCCCAGACCAGTTGGCCTTAGGGCACTAGGTGAAAAGGCACCCTCGCTATATATTTTTTTTTATTGCCCTCGGTGATAACAAAACCAGTGTCCATTTTTCTCACTACTTTATATTTTTTATTCACTTTTGTTTTCTTTTTATTTCCTTCATACATTGGCTTTAAGACAAGAGCATTTCAAGGTATCCTCTACTATCCCAGTCTTTAAGATGTGCGTAAGTGCGAATAGCAGGGTAGCAACGTTCAAAATGTTTGGCTTCCAGAATAGAAACTATTTTTCAGACTTAGTTTTATCCTCAGATTAGTGACGTCCTTTATCTTACTAACCCTTGGGACAACGGCTCATAACTACTTATTACTAGTTCGTATAAGAAAACTTCTAATTTTCTTAGTTTTCCTAAATTTTTCTAATCTTATGGATGCAATTGTTCACTATCTAAACTTTCATTATCTTATTTATGTACAAAAAAGTGAAAATATTAAAATTATTTTTATACTAGAAATTTTTTTAAATTTCTATGGGTTTTGAAAAAATTTCAATTTTTATGGATTTTTTTTTTAAAAAATGTTTTGTGCTTATGCAAATGATATGCAAATGATGCAAAAATAAGCACAAACCTCCCCCAAACTTGTTTTCAACAGTGTCCTCACTGTTGCCTACTGCTAGATCTACAAAACCTGTAAGTCTGGAAGGAATTATTAGTGGGGGCAAAATATATAAGTGAAGAATTTCCCCCAAACTTATTATTTGCAATGATATACTGGACATGAAGGTGAGACGGAGGAATTTTAATCCAAATAAAATGGTTCTTGTAAGAACAAGAGCTCCTCCGTGGGGTCAGTGGAAAAATACGGTTTTAGTCTATGTCCATTTACTTTGAAAAAGGTGTCGTTTTTAACATTTTCTACTTCTACTGCCCTGTGCGGGTATACAGACCGCACAATAAAAGGTCTCTTCCATCGAGATCGGAGCTTACCCGCTTGAAGGTGTAATCGTGAATCATAAGGAAGGACTTGTTGACCAGGTGAAAATGTTTTCCTCAAAATGTTTTTATCGTGAAAAACTTTAGTCCTATTCTTTGTGATTACAGCGTTATCATAAGCTTCATCGCGGAGTTCGCTTAGCTCATTTATTTGCAGCTTCCGAAAGTTGCAAGCAAGGTTTAGATCAAAATTTATTTCTTTAATAGCCCACAATGCTTTATGCTCTATCTCGACGGGTAAATGACATGCTTTTCCAAACACTATCCTATATGGAGACATCCCTAGATCGGTCTTATATGCAGTTCGGAATGCCCAAAGAGCATCCGTCAGTTTGGTTGACCAGTCTTTTCTATTTTTAGCAACAGTCTTCTCCAGGATAAGTTTGATTTGTCTGTTAGAGATTTCAGCCTGCCCGCTTGTTTGGGGGTGATAGGGTGTAGAAAGTCGGTGGTTGATTGAGTATTTTCGCATCAGAGTCTCGAAAGACCTGTTGCAGAAATGTGTCCCATTATCGCTAATGATAGCGCCTGGGTGTCCAAATCGCGAGAAGATATTCTCTTTTAAGAACTTAATGACAAATTTTTTGTCATTAGTGCGACATGGAATGGCTTCAACCCACTTTGAGACATAATCAACCGCCAGCAGTATGTACAAATTCCCAAAGGAGTTGGGAAAGGGACCCATAAAATCAATGCCCCAAACATCGAATATTTCAACAACCAAGATAGGTTGCTGAGGCATTTCATTCCTCTCGGAGATTCTACCCGTGTACTGACATTGTGTACAGGTTTTGCAATAGTCAAATGCGTCCTTGAATAAGGTCGGCCAATAAAATCCACATTGCAAAACCTTCTCCGCTGTCTTTCCAGGACCGAAGTGACCCCCGCAGGCCTGATCATGACAAAAAGAAAGAACACTCTTGAACTCTTCATTCGGGACACACCGGCGAATGATCTGATCAGGACAATATTTAAACAAATAGGGCTCGTCCCAGTAAAAGTGTTTTACTTGGGAAAGAAAACGGTATTTTTTCCTGTTTTGACTAATCACTGGGTATCAGTCCCGTGGCATGATAGTTCACAATATCCCTGAACCATGGTTCATTGGATATGCTCAAGTGTTGTTCGTCAGGGAACGAATCATTGATCGGCAGGGTCACAGGGGAAGAAATGTTGCGTGAAAGATGGTCGGCTACTACGTTTTCACATCCTTTCTTATCTTTGATAACAAGATCAAATTCTTGTAACAGTAGGATCCAACGTATTAGTCGACCTTTTGCATCTTTCTTCGCCAGAAGATGTTTTAAGGCGGAATGGTCAGTATACACAACTATAGGAGAGCCAATTAAGTAAGGTCTGAATTTTTCTAATGCAAATACAACCGCTAAGAGTTCTTTTTCTGTGGTTGTATAATTGATTTGAGCATCATTCAGGGTCTTACTTGCATAGTATATCACGTGTGGCATCTTTTCGATGTGCTGTCCTAAGACTGCACCTACTGCAAAATTGGATGCGTCACACATCAGCTCAAAGGGGTAGTCCCAGTTTGACGAAGATAGCACGGGGGCTGATGTGAGTGAGTGTTTAAGTGAGTTGAAAGCTGTCTTGCAGTCCGAGTTAAAATAGAAGGTCGTATCCTTGGCCAGGAGAAGAGTTAAAGGTCTAGCAATTTTGCTAAAGTCCTTAATGAATCTCCTATAAAAGCCTGCATGGCCAAGGAAAGATCGAATATCTTTGATGCTTTTGGGACGAGGGAGGTTTTGAATGACATCTATCTTAGCTCTGTCAACCTCAATGCCTTTCTGTGAAATGACATGTCCAAGTACAATACCTTCTTGGACCATAAAATGGCATTTTTCCCAGTTCAAAGTCAAGTTCTTCTTTTTGCAACGTGTAAGAACAGCGTCAAGATTCGATAGGCAATCAGAAAAAGAGTCTCCAAAAATCGAGAAATCGTCCATAATGATCTCCAAAAAATTCTCTACCATATCCGAGAATATCACCATCATACACCGCTGAAAGGTAGCGGGAGCATTGCATAACCCAAAGGGCATGCGACTGTAAGCAAATGTACCAAAGGACAAGTAAAAGTGGTTTTATCTTGATCCTTTTTGGCGATGGGGACCTGATTATAGCCTGAGTATCCGTCCATAAAACAATAATACTCTCGTCCCGCTAAGCGTTCCAGCATTTGATCAATGAATGGCAGAGGAAAGTGTTCTTTTCTCGTGGCAGCATTGAGTTTTCTATAATCGATACATACACGCCACCCAGTTTGGGTGCGTGTCTGAATCAACTCATTTGCCTCATTGGTTATAACAGTGATGCCGGATTTCTTAGGAACGACATTTATAGGACTCACCTATTGGCTATCGGAGATGGGGTATATAATACCATTATCTAAGCATTTGACGATTTCTTTCATCACAGCTTGCTTCATGACGGGATTTAACCGTCTCTGTGGTTCTCGGGTTGGTCTGGCATCATCCATCACATGTATATGATGTTCAACTATCAAGGGACTAATCCCTTTTATGTCCGCCATACTCCAACCAAACGCCTCTTTGTTAGATCTCAATACCGATAAAAGTGCATTCTCTTGCTCTGATGCTAGAGAAGCGGATATGATAACCGGTAAAGACTCATTCTCACCTAGATATGCATATTTAAGATGAGACGGTAAAATTTTGAGATCTAATTCAGGCGGAGAAATGATAGAAGGAGGGATCATTGAGTGATTTTCGGATTTACAAAGAAGCTCAGAGCCTGTGAAAGATACAGACTCGGGTGGAGAAAAGTCAGGAGTGCTGGACTCAAGTGTAGAAAAAGTGTCCTCACTAAGATCTTGTGTGAAATTAAACAGAGATGTGGTAATGTCATCAAGATCAGTAAAGCAAAGTTCCTCAGCTCCACAACTATCGGGAGCGATCTCATGGACAGAGCATACATCTAAAATATGAGCAGAGGGTTCTGATGGCTGACTTCCAACTTTGTAGATATTTAGTTCAAGGGTCATATTTCCAAATGATAAATTCATTGAACCATTTCTACAGTTTATAACAGCGTTGGAAGTGGCAAGGAAAGGACAACCCAGAATCATCGGAATTTGGCCCCGGGGGTTTGCTACAGGTTGTGTGTCAAGTACAATGAAGTCTACAGGGAAAACAAATTCCCCGACCTTTATCAACACATCCTATAATTCACTCCTTGGTTTGGTAATAGATCGGTCTGCCATTTGGAGAGTGCAGTGAGCAGGTTTCAGCTCTCCAATCCCTAATTGCTCATATACAGAATATGGAAGTAGGTTAACACTTGCGCCAAGGTCTAAAAGAGCACGATTTATGTTTTTACCCCCAATCGAAATCGATATTGTAGGACATCCTGGGTCCTTTCGTTTCTTTGGTAGCTGGGGAATAAAAGCAGTGCTGATATTATTAGCCATGAAGACCTTCTTCGGCACTTGAGTCTTCCTCTTCCTAGTGCATAAGTCCTTAAGAATTTTCGCATAAGCGGGGACTTGTTGAATTGCATTTAGGAGAGGGATATTGATGTTAACCTGTTTGAACATTTCCATAATTTTCTCCATATGAGGACTCGTTCTATTACCCCTTAACCAATTCGGGTAAGGAGCTTTCGCAATAAGCGCCGGGTCCATCATAGGAGAAGGAAGAGGGGGTAGACGAGGTCCCAAAAGAGGTGTGGGGACCGTCTGTGGTGAACTATAAGGGTTGGGTTCAGGTGTTGAGCCTAGTAGGAAATGGAGAATAGGCTCTCGAGAAGGTGGTGTGGTAGAAAAAGAAGGATCAGAAGGAGAAGTGTGTGTGTGTGGAAAGGTCTCAGCCGGGTTGTTGATTTGATTTCCAATATCATCAATACCTTCCCCGACATGATTATTCAGCACTCTTCCCGATCTCAACGTTGTGACGGCATTTACATTGTAATGCCCAGGATTCTGTAGGGGTTGAGAAGGAAGTTTCCCTTTTTCTCTCGCACTCATTTCGGCTTTAAGGCGTGCGATTTCAGCTTCCATCGATCTGATACACTCAGCTTGGGACGCTGAGTTTTTCTTTATCTCACTGACGGAAGATCTAACCTCAGTCGAAAGCTCTATGAAATTTGATAAAAGTGATTTCATGGTTTGAGTTAATTGAGAGAATTCGTCAGAACAGGTCATAGGATTAGACTGTGTAGGAGTGTTGACCTGATTTTGGAAGTTTTGTGACTGATAGGGGTGCTGAGTAAGTTGAAGGGGTTGCTGTTGTGGTGGAGGAAGAGCCCTTTGAAATTGATTCGTGTTTGGAAACGCGTTTTGAGATTGGTTTTGGTTCCAAGCGAAATTCGGGTGATTCCTCCAACCCTGATTGTACGTGGAAGAATATGGATCGTTTCGAGGTCTTTGAAATGCGGCATTAGAATGATCGTGACCTTGAAACGTAGAGTTTAATGGACATTCTTCCGTTAAATGAGACGGATCAGAACAGCACCCACAAACAGTTTTGGGGAGCGACACTGGGTTTAGGGAGGCTGCTGCAAATTTGTGTTCCATAGCGTCGAGCTTCTTTTGCATTGCTGCCATCTTAGCTCGAACACCTATGGACACATCTATTTGGTGTACGCCACCCCTATTCAATGGTTGGGTTCCACTCTCCCACTGTAGTGATTTTTAAGCGAACTCTTCTAAATACTTCCAAGCTTCCCCATCATCCTTGGTCATAAAAGTACCTTGACACATGTTTTCAAGGCTCTGTTTAGTGTTTGGGTTAATGCCCTCATAAATGATTCGGCAAAGCTCCCATCTCAGGATGCCGTGATGAGGACACTGAACCAATAGATCCTTGAAACGTTCAAAGCATTTAGAGAATGGTTCAGTAGGGAGCTGGGCAAATTGATTCAGTTCGCTACGGATTCGAGCTGTCTTTTGTATTGGGTAAAATTTCTTAAGGAATGCAGCGACGAATTCTTCCCAATTCGTAATAGAGTGTGCGGTAGTGTTATATAGCCACTTCTCGGCTATATCGCACAAAGTAAATGGAAGAAGTCGTAGACGCATCGCATCCACTGAAAGTTGTGACATACCCATCATTGCGCATACGTTTTCAAATTTGGTAATGAAAACGTAAGCGTCCTCAGTCTCGAGTCCATGGAATTTGGGTAAAAAGTTGATGTATTGGGGTTTAATTTCAAAGTTATCCCCATTGGCTGGTGGTGTGGATAAGCAGGTCAAAAGAGGACTTCGAATAGGGTAGCACCTCTCCTGGAGAGAGATGCGGGGTGGATTCTGCGCACCAACGGACGGCGGCAGATTAGGGTTAAAGAAGTTTGATGGATTCGGATCCATCGGTGTGGGTGTGGTAGTGGGTAAAGAAAAGGTAATTGGAGAAATATCGACTTCGGAGTCGATAAAGGGTACGCGGACTAAACGGGCACTAGAATCCCGTGTCCAGCCTATCTTGTACTAAAAAGGGTTAGTACAAGTGGCAGCGTTGACTTATAATTAGGGGTAATGAATGAATGCGGTGTTTGCTTTGAAAAAGGGACGGATTTTTGAAAAAAAAATGATGCGACACAACAAATGCAGCACACAAACCCTAGAATCTAGTGGTCACCTAGGTCCGGCTCTAGACCGCTCCTAACTGCCAAAAGACAAGTCGCAAGATAGAATCCTCCACTGCCTCTTTGTCCCCCTGTGGCCAGGTAAGTGCCAGGTAAGTGGGAAGGTACTCCACTACGTAAGTAGTGGGCCTAATTAATAACCACTAGCCTTCGACACACTTTCCTAGGCACCATAAGAAAACGCGGATAAGCAATGAATTACCCACGGCCTTCCCTTGTCCTAAGTGAGCGCGACGGTCCTTAGAGTCATCTCTAGATATTTGTTAATTAATGAGGGTAATGCGGATGCAGGTTTGTGATTTTTGGGGCCTAGGAAGGGTAATGAACTCCCCACCTAATTTGGATTTGGCCGTGCCCCTTAATATCCGTATTAGAATGGAAACAACCAAGAAACAAAATCACGTACAAATTTAATTTTGCAATTTGCGAGCTGCGATTATTTGCAAAGAATCCTGCAGAAAATTGTTAGTTGGAGCTAAAAAGAGGAGAGAGGAGAGGGTAAGAAGTTACCTGAAACAAAAAATTTGCAGAGATCCCCCAAGAATTCCGCGGTTCCGCCGCATATGGGTACTAAGACCGCGGTTCCGCGGTTGGATGATGTGATCACTGAACTAAAATTCACTAGTGAGCTTCTATAAACTCCCTCTGCTCTCTGGTATATTCCAAAAAATTTCTTCAATTTCCAAACAGCTCCAGATTTCCTTGCAATGAACCACAACAAATCGTTTAGGGTTTGCACGAATTTTGATCTCAAAAATCACAATGGAATAAATCTTTCAATTCAAACTATAATATGAAACGAATTAGTGCGTGATCCCCGGCAACGGCGCCATTTGATTGATCGTAATTTTCCGATTGTCTGTAAAAGTATCAACTCAAATGATCCCTGATAACGGTTTTATTTGATTGTAATATTTTCTTGTTTGTGTAAATCGAAAAAGCGAATAAGTTTCCATGTATCGGTAATATTGAATAAAATTCACAATCAAAGAATTATATTTGACCGTAATCAATTACGGTGTCGGTTTTAGATCGTAAGCGAGTGCGGATCGTCCACAGGGATTATGCGATTCATTTTTATATTTAATTTGTTTGAATTGAAAAGTTAATCGAAAAGAAAAGAAAACATGATACAAGATTTTATAGATTGATTCAGGTGTCACTAGTTTAATCAAGAATCAAGAAACTGATAAACAAATCAAGAATCGGGTTTCGATGATATTTCCAACAAAATGTCAAGAATCTAAATGAGGCTCGTAGGAATCGATCGGATCTATAGACGTGATGTAATCTCAAGATTTCGTGTTCTTGTCCTTCGAAGGATTGATACTAGATCGATGATGATCGACGTGAGTTAGGGCTTTCTTGATGAAACTAGGGTTTCATCATTTAACGCTTGTTCTTTCGTCGATGTCATTCACATTCTAGCCTCTAGCAATTTCAAGAAACGATCGTAACTCCCCAATCTCGAGCGATATCAATCAAGAAAGCATCGCAACGAATTGGGTCGTCGATTCTTGAACTTGCTAGGGCTTACAAAACTCGTAGGATTCAAGAATCGATTTAAGATATATTACATCATCATTCTATTGATCGTCTTGACTCCTCGACGAGCGGAGTATTACTCAAACATCACAACAAGAATTACAACTAGAAATTTAGATTGAATCATGATGCAAGAATTTAAAGAAAACAAGATAAAAGAATATCACCTTTTATTTATATCAACAATTTGATTACAGTCGCTCAAGAACTACAAGAGGAAGAACTAAATTGTCGAATTGGCGTCGCTCGGCTCCGTGAGTCGCGGATCGGCTTGGACCACTTGCTCTGTTGAAGATCGGCTCGGCTCATAAAAGGTTGCAAGGCTTCTTGCTTGATGGGGTACTCGGGATCTTGGCTTTTGATTGGAATTAGGGTTAGGGTTTCACAGAAGCCTTCTCACTAGACTTGTGGAAGAAGAAAGAGAGTGAATGGCTCTAGATTGGCTACTAAAATGAACTAGTCAAGGATCAAGTCTCTCTCAATGAATGAATTATTGGATCCCTTTACAAGTGAGCCTAGGGTCTTATTTATAGATCTCCCAAACCCTAAGCCTTGAAAAGTTCCCTCCAAAAGTTTGTTGAAAATACTTCTAGAAGTAGTTAGTTAGGCTTAGCTTAGGGTTTAAGCTAGGGTTTAGGGAGAAGTTTCTAGAATACAAGGCTAGTTTAGTGTTGATCCCAAAGCTTGCTGATCTGGTGAAGTCTCTGGAGTCTTCTGGGACTTGAAGTGTATGAGCTGAATGTGGGCCCTGAGTGAAGAATTTTGATGTAAAAATCAGGTGCTGACGTGGCAAGACTGCCGCGGAACCGCGGCGCAAGCTAGCTCCGGCCGCGGTTCCGCGGCTCTTTAGAGGCCTTAGGGCTTGTGTCTTCTGGTGTGATCTTGGCCTGCCTTTTGAGGCTTTATCTGATATGTTGATTTGTATTTGTCCCTTTGGATTGATACCAGAAATGAAATCATTAAGTTGGCGTAATGTTTGATCGGTACCGTATAAATTTTGTCCTTTCTTCTGGATACTCCTGCACAGATCTTAAAACGAGTGTTGCGCAATATAGAGATGATGCGATGCCATGAAATGCAGTCAATTTCCCTAGAAATGCCGGTTTTAGAGTCTAACACATGCAATCTGATATTTTACGATAGTTTTGCTAATATGTGAAATATGAATGCCGAACACTTCTAGATGAGTGCAAAAGATAGGGAAATTGCCGTGTAAAAAATACAATATTTTCGACTAATCAAATTCCCCCAAACTTAATTTCGATCGTCTCGAGCGAACTTTTTATTAAAAAGAGAAGGAGAAAATAAAGAAAGAGGAAAACTAACTAGCACACTTTCGTAGGCAACACGATTGCACTGAGCACGTGCAACAAGCCTTTAAACTTAGTAGGAGGAGTGTTGTCTCCTGAGGGTTTTCAGCGGATTGCACCCACAAAATCCAATAATAAAAGAAAGATCATGAATATTACATTTAAAGAAAAGAATTGTAAAAGAAAATCTTTGAAAATTAGGGTTTCCAACTAAGCTAGCTTTTCGGTTGTCATGAGCCCTATCTTAATGGTCATGAAAAGATGTCAGAAATCACGTCCTCCCTCAATAAAACATCGTCTTATTCTTCATTCCTATCTATATTCCAAACATCGATCATATCACCCTGCGTGTGTGTAAAGACATCCCTACACCCGGAGAATTCAATTCAAGCTATCATACTCTTGCCCATCAGCCTCAGTACTTTTTAATCAATGAATATTTAGATGAGATTGCTCACACACTTTCATGCGACCGTTAATACTTCTTGAGGTACTAACCGACCGATTACTCCTGTGCTTGCTTACTTGGTGTATTTTCCTCGTCTTGCACCACCTCAGGCATAGCACTGACTCCCAGACCAGTTGGCCTTAGGGCACTAGGTGAAAAGGCACCCTCGCTATATATTTTTTTTTATTGCCCTCGGTGATAACAAAACCAGTGTCCATTTTTCTCACTACTTTATATTTTTTATTCACTTTTGTTTTCTTTTTATTTCCTTCATACATTGGCTTTAAGACAAGAGCATTTCAAGGTATCCTCTACTATCCCAGTCTTTAAGATGTGCGTAAGTGCGAATAGCAGGGTAGCAACGTTCAAAATGTTTGGCTTCCAGAATAGAAACTATTTTTCAGACTTAGTTTTATCCTCAGATTAGTGACGTCCTTTATCTTACTAACCCTTGGGACAACGGCTCATAACTACTTATTACTAGTTCGTATAAGAAAACTTCTAATTTTCTTAGTTTTCCTAAATTTTTCTAATCTTATGGATGCAATTGTTCACTATCTAAACTTTCATTATCTTATTTATGTACAAAAAAGTGAAAATATTAAAATTATTTTTATACTAGAAATTTTTTTAAATTTCTATGGGTTTTGAAAAAATTTCAATTTTTATGGATTTTTTTTTTAAAAAATGTTTTGTGCTTATGCAAATGATATGCAAATGATGCAAAAATAAGCACAAACCTCCCCCAAACTTGTTTTCAACAGTGTCCTCACTGTTGCCTACTGCTAGATCTACAAAACCTGTAAGTCTGGAAGGAATTATTAGTGGGGGCAAAATATATAAGTGAAGAATTTCCCCCAAACTTATTATTTGCAATGATATACTGGACATGAAGGTGAGACGGAGGAATTTTAATCCAAATAAAATGGTTCTTGTAAGAACAAGAGCTCCTCCGTGGGGTCAGTGGAAAAATACGGTTTTAGTCTATGTCCATTTACTTTGAAAAAGGTGTCGTTTTTAACATTTTCTACTTCTACTGCCCTGTGCGGGTATACAGACCGCACAATAAAAGGTCTCTTCCATCGAGATCGGAGCTTACCCGCTTGAAGGTGTAATCGTGAATCATAAGGAAGGACTTGTTGACCAGGTGAAAATGTTTTCCTCAAAATGTTTTTATCGTGAAAAACTTTAGTCCTATTCTTTGTGATTACAGCGTTATCATAAGCTTCATCGCGGAGTTCGCTTAGCTCATTTATTTGCAGCTTCCGAAAGTTGCAAGCAAGGTTTAGATCAAAATTTATTTCTTTAATAGCCCACAATGCTTTATGCTCTATCTCGACGGGTAAATGACATGCTTTTCCAAACACTATCCTATATGGAGACATCCCTAGATCGGTCTTATATGCAGTTCGGAATGCCCAAAGAGCATCCGTCAGTTTGGTTGACCAGTCTTTTCTATTTTTAGCAACAGTCTTCTCCAGGATAAGTTTGATTTGTCTGTTAGAGATTTCAGCCTGCCCGCTTGTTTGGGGGTGATAGGGTGTAGAAAGTCGGTGGTTGATTGAGTATTTTCGCATCAGAGTCTCGAAAGACCTGTTGCAGAAATGTGTCCCATTATCGCTAATGATAGCGCCTGGGTGTCCAAATCGCGAGAAGATATTCTCTTTTAAGAACTTAATGACAAATTTTTTGTCATTAGTGCGACATGGAATGGCTTCAACCCACTTTGAGACATAATCAACCGCCAGCAGTATGTACAAATTCCCAAAGGAGTTGGGAAAGGGACCCATAAAATCAATGCCCCAAACATCGAATATTTCAACAACCAAGATAGGTTGCTGAGGCATTTCATTCCTCTAGGAGATTCTACCCGTGTACTGACATTGTGTACAGGTTTTGCAATAGTCAAATGCGTCCTTGAATAAGGTCGGCCAATAAAATCCACATTGCAAAACCTTCTCCGCTGTCTTTCCAGGACCGAAGTGACCCCCGCAGGCCTGATCATGACAAAAAGAAAGAACACTCTTGAACTCTTCATTCGGGACACACCGGCGAATGATCTGATCAGGACAATATTTAAACAAATAGGGCTCGTCCCAGTAAAAGTGTTTTACTTGGGAAAGAAAACGGTATTTTTTCCTGTTTTGACTAATCACTGGGTATCAGTCCCGTGGCATGATAGTTCACAATATCCCTGAACCATGGTTCATTGGATATGCTCAAGTGTTGTTCGTCAGGGAACGAATCATTGATCGGCAGGGTCACAGGGGAAGAAATGTTGCGTGAAAGATGGTCGGCTACTACGTTTTCACATCCTTTCTTATCTTTGATAACAAGATCAAATTCTTGTAACAGTAGGATCCAACGTATTAGTCGACCTTTTGCATCTTTCTTCGCCAGAAGATGTTTTAAGGCGGAATGGTCAGTATACACAACTATAGGAGAGCCAATTAAGTAAGGTCTGAATTTTTCTAATGCAAATACAACCGCTAAGAGTTCTTTTTCTGTGGTTGTATAATTGATTTGAGCATCATTCAGGGTCTTACTTGCATAGTATATCACGTGTGGCATCTTTTCGATGTGCTGTCCTAAGACTGCACCTACTGCAAAATTGGATGCGTCACACATCAGCTCAAAGGGGTAGTCCCAGTTTGACGAAGATAGCACGGGGGCTGATGTGAGTGAGTGTTTAAGTGAGTTGAAAGCTGTCTTGCAGTCCGAGTTAAAATGGAAGGTCGTATCCTTGGCCAGGAGAAGAGTTAAAGGTCTAGCAATTTTGCTAAAGTCCTTAATGAATCTCCTATAAAAGCCTGCATGGCCAAGGAAAGATCGAATATCTTTGATGCTTTTGGGACGAGGGAGGTTTTGAATGACATCTATCTTAGCTCTGTCAACCTCAATGCCTTTCTGTGAAATGACATGTCCAAGTACAATACCTTCTTGGACCATAAAATGGCATTTTTCCCAGTTCAAAGTCAAGTTCTTCTTTTTGCAACGTGTAAGAACAGCGTCAAGATTCGATAGGCAATCAGAAAAAGAGTCTCCAAAAATCGAGAAATCGTCCATAATGATCTCCAAAAAATTCTCTACCATATCCGAGAATATCACCATCATACACCGCTGAAAGGTAGCGGGAGCATTGCATAACCCAAAGGGCATGCGACTGTAAGCAAATGTACCAAAGGACAAGTAAAAGTGGTTTTATCTTGATCCTTTTTGGCGATGGGGACCTGATTATAGCCTGAGTATCCGTCCATAAAACAATAATACTCTCGTCCCGCTAAGCGTTCCAGCATTTGATCAATGAATGGCAGAGGAAAGTGTTCTTTTCTCGTGGCAGCATTGAGTTTTCTATAATCGATACATACACGCCACCCAGTTTGGGTGCGTGTCTGAATCAACTCATTTGCCTCATTGGTTATAACAGTGATGCCGGATTTCTTAGGAACGACATTTATAGGACTCACCTATTGGCTATCGGAGATGGGGTATATAATACCATTATCTAAGCATTTGACGATTTCTTTCATCACAGCTTGCTTCATGACGGGATTTAACCGTCTCTGTGGTTCTCGGGTTGGTCTGGCATC
Source organism: Agapanthus africanus (assembly GCA_030015575.1). Lineage (NCBI taxonomy): Eukaryota > Viridiplantae > Streptophyta > Magnoliopsida > Asparagales > Amaryllidaceae > Agapanthus > Agapanthus africanus. The sequence goes on from CM057338.1 coordinate 634,400,307, forward strand.
ATCCATCACATGTATATGATGTTCAACTATCAAGGGACTAATCCCTTTTATGTCCGCCATACTCCAACCAAACGCCTCTTTGTTAGATCTCAATACCGATAAAAGTGCATTCTCTTGCTCTGATGCTAGAGAAGCGGATATGATAACCGGTAAAGACTCATTCTCACCTAGATATGCATATTTAAGATGAGACGGTAAAATTTTGAGATCTAATTCAGGCGGAGAAATGATAGAAGGAGGGATCATTGAGTGATTTTCGGATTTACAAAGAAGCTCAGAGCCTGTGAAAGATACAGACTCGGGTGGAGAAAAGTCAGGAGTGCTGGACTCAAGTGTAGAAAAAGTGTCCTCACTAAGATCTTGTGTGAAATTAAACAGAGATGTGGTAATGTCATCAAGATCAGTAAAGCAAAGTTCCTCAGCTCCACAACTATCGGGAGCGATCTCATGGACAGAGCACACATCTAAAATATGAGCAGAGGGTTCTGATGGCTGACTTCCAACTTTGTAGATATTTAGTTCAAGGGTCATATTTCCAAATGATAAATTCATTGAACCATTTCTACAGTTTATAACAGCGTTGGAAGTGGCAAGGAAAGGACAACCCAGAATCATCGGAATTTGGCCCCGGGGGTTTGCTACAGGTTGTGTGTCAAGTACAATGAAGTCTACAGGGAAAACAAATTCCCCGACCTTTATCAACACATCCTATAATTCACTCCTTGGTTTGGTAATAGATCGGTCTGCCATTTGGAGAGTGCAGTGAGCAGGTTTCAGCTCTCCAATCCCTAATTGCTCATATACAGAATATGGAAGTAGGTTAACACTTGCGCCAAGGTCTAAAAGAGCACGATTTATGTTTTTACCCCCAATCGAAATCGATATTGTAGGACATCCTGGGTCCTTTCGTTTCTTTGGTAGCTGGGGAATAAAAGCAGTGCTGATATTATTAGCCATGAAGACCTTCTTCGGCACTTGAGTCTTCCTCTTCCTAGTGCATAAGTCCTTAAGAATTTTCGCATAAGCGGGGACTTGTTGAATTGCATTTAGGAGAGGGATATTGATGTTAACCTGTTTGAACATTTCCATAATTTTCTCCATATGAGGACTCGTTCTATTACCCCTTAACCAATTCGGGTAAGGAGCTTTCGCAATAAGCGCCGGGTCCATCATAGGAGAAGGAAGAGGGGGTAGACGAGGTCCCAAAAGAGGTGTGGGGACCGTCTGTGGTGAACTATAAGGGTTGGGTTCAGGTGTTGAGCCTAGTAGGAAATGGAGAATAGGCTCTCGAGAAGGTGGTGTGGTAGAAAAAGAAGGATCAGAAGGAGAAGTGTGTGTGTGTGGAAAGGTCTCAGCCGGGTTGTTGATTTGATTTCCAATATCATCAATACCTTCCCCGACATGATTATTCAGCACTCTTCCCGATCTCAACGTTGTGACGGCATTTACATTGTAATGCCCAGGATTCTGTAGGGGTTGAGAAGGAAGTTTCCCTTTTTCTCTCGCACTCATTTCGGCTTTAAGGCGTGCGATTTCAGCTTCCATCGATCTGATACACTCAGCTTGGGACGCTGAGTTTTTCTTTATCTCACTGACGGAAGATCTAACCTCAGTCGAAACCTCTATGAAATTTGATAAAAGTGATTTCATGGTTTGAGTTAATTGAGAGAATTCGTCAGAACAGGTCATAGGATTAGACTGTGTAGGAGTGTTGACCTGATTTTGGAAGTTTTGTGACTGATAGGGGTGCTGAGTAAGTTGAAGGGGTTGCTGTTGTGGTGGAGGAAGAGCCCTTTGAAATTGATTCGTGTTTGGAAACGCGTTTTGAGATTGGTTTTGGTTCCAAGCGAAATTCGGGTGATTCCTCCAACCCTGATTGTACGTGGAAGAATATGGATCGTTTCGAGGTCTTTGAAATGCGGCATTAGAATGATCGTGACCTTGAAACGTAGAGTTTAATGGACATTCTTCCGTTAAATGAGACGGATCAGAACAGCACCCACAAACAGTTTTGGGGAGCGACACTGGGTTTAGGGAGGCTGCTGCAAATTTGTGTTCCATAGCGTCGAGCTTCTTTTGCATTGCTGCCATCTTAGCTCGAACACCTATGGACACATCTATTTGGTGTACGCCACCCCTATTCAATGGTTGGGTTCCACTCTCCCACTGTAGTGATTTTTAAGCGAACTCTTCTAAATACTTCCAAGCTTCCCCATCATCCTTGGTCATAAAAGTACCTTGACACATGTTTTCAAGGCTCTGTTTAGTGTTTGGGTTAATGCCCTCATAAATGATTCGGCAAAGCTCCCATCTCAGGATGCCGTGATGAGGACACTGAACCAATAGATCCTTGAAACGTTCAAAGCATTTAGAGAATGGTTCAGTAGGGAGCTGGGCAAATTGATTCAGTTCGCTACGGATTCGAGCTGTCTTTTGTATTGGGTAAAATTTCTTAAGGAATGCAGCGACGAATTCTTCCCAATTCGTAATAGAGTGTGCGGTAGTGTTATATAGCCACTTCTCGGCTATATCGCACAAAGTAAATGGAAGAAGTCGTAGACGCATCGCATCCACTGAAAGTTGTGACATACCCATCATTGCGCATACGTTTTCAAATTTGGTAATGAAAACGTAAGCGTCCTCAGTCTCGAGTCCATGGAATTTGGGTAAAAAGTTGATGTATTGGGGTTTAATTTCAAAGTTATCCCCATTGGCTGGTGGTGTGGATAAGCAGGTCAAAAGAGGACTTCGAATAGGGTAGCACCTCTCCTGGAGAGAGATGCGGGGTGGATTCTGCGCACCAACGGACGGCGGCAGATTAGGGTTAAAGAAGTTTGATGGATTCGGATCCATCGGTGTGGGTGTGGTAGTGGGTAAAGAAAAGGTAATTGGAGAAATATCGACTTCGGAGTCGATAAAGGGTACGCGGACTAAACGGGCACTAGAATCCCGTGTCCAGCCTATCTTGTACTAAAAAGGGTTAGTACAAGTGGCAGCGTTGACTTATAATTAGGGGTAATGAATGAATGCGGTGTTTGCTTTGAAAAAGGGACGGATTTTTGAAAAAAAAATGATGCGACACAACAAATGCAGCACACAAACCCTAGAATCTAGTGGTCACCTAGGTCCGGCTCTAGACCGCTCCTAACTGCCAAAAGACAAGTCGCAAGATAGAATCCTCCACTGCCTCTTTGTCCCCCTGTGGCCAGGTAAGTGCCAGGTAAGTGGGAAGGTACTCCACTACGTAAGTAGTGGGCCTAATTAATAACCACTAGCCTTCGACACACTTTCCTAGGCACCATAAGAAAACGCGGATAAGCAATGAATTACCCACGGCCTTCCCTTGTCCTAAGTGAGCGCGACGGTCCTTAGAGTCATCTCTAGATATTTGTTAATTAATGAGGGTAATGCGGATGCAGGTTTGTGATTTTTGGGGCCTAGGAAGGGTAATGAACTCCCCACCTAATTTGGATTTGGCCGTGCCCCTTAATATCCGTATTAGAATGGAAACAACCAAGAAACAAAATCACGTACAAATTTAATTTTGCAATTTGCGAGCTGCGATTATTTGCAAAGAATCCTGCAGAAAATTGTTAGTTGGAGCTAAAAAGAGGAGAGAGGAGAGGGTAAGAAGTTACCTGAAACAAAAAATTTGCAGAGATCCCCCAAGAATTCCGCGGTTCCGCCGCATATGGGTACTAAGACCGCGGTTCCGCGGTTGGATGATGTGATCACTGAACTAAAATTCACTAGTGAGCTTCTATAAACTCCCTCTGCTCTCTGGTATATTCCAAAAAATTTCTTCAATTTCCAAACAGCTCCAGATTTCCTTGCAATGAACCACAACAAATCGTTTAGGGTTTGCACGAATTTTGATCTCAAAAATCACAATGGAATAAATCTTTCAATTCAAACTATAATATGAAACGAATTAGTGCGTGATCCCCGGCAACGGCGCCATTTGATTGATCGTAATTTTCCGATTGTCTGTAAAAGTATCAACTCAAATGATCCCTGATAACGGTTTTATTTGATTGTAATATTTTCTTGTTTGTGTAAATCGAAAAAGCGAATAAGTTTCCATGTATCGGTAATATTGAATAAAATTCACAATCAAAGAATTATATTTGACCGCAATCAATTACGGTGTCGGTTGTAGATCGTAAGCGAGTGCGGATCGTCCACAGGGATTATGCGATTCATTTTTATATTTAATTTGTTTGAATTGAAAAGTTAATCGAAAAGAAAAGAAAACATGATACAAGATTTTATAGATTGATTCAGGTGTCACTAGTTTAATCAAGAATCAAGAAACTGATAAACAAATCAAGAATCGGGTTTCGATGATATTTCCAACAAAATGTCAAGAATCTAAATGAGGCTCGTAGGAATCGATCGGATCTATAGACGTGATGTAATCTCAAGATTTCGTGTTCTTGTCCTTCGAAGGATTGATACTAGATCGATGATGATCGACGAGAGTTAGGGCTTTCTTGATGAAACTAGGGTTTCATCATTTAACCCTTGTTCTTTCGTCGTTGTCATTCACATTCTAGCCTCTAGCAATTTCAAGAAACGATCGTAACTCCCCAATCTCGAGCGATATCAATCAAGAAAGCATCGTAACGAATTGGGTCGTCGATTCTTGAACTTGCGAGGGTTTACAAAACTCGTAGGATTCAAGAATCGATTTAAGATATATTACATCATCATTCTATTGATCGTCTTGACCCCTCGACGAGCGGAGTATTACTCAAACATCACAACAAGAATTACAACTAGAAATTTAGATTGAATCATGATGCAAGAATTTAAAGAAAACAAGATAAAAGAATATCACCTTTTATTTATATCAACAATTTGATTACAGTCGCTCAAGAACTACAAGAGGAAGAACTAAATTGTCGAATTGGCGTCGCTCGGCTCCGTGAGTCGCGGATCGGCTTGGACCACTTGCTCTGTTGAAGATCGGCTCGGCTCATAAAAGATTGCATGGCTTCTTGCTTGATGCGGTACTCGGGATCTTGGCTTTTGATTGGAATTAGGGTTAGGGTTTCACACAAGCCTTCTCACTAGACTTGTGGAAGAAGAAAGAGAGTGAATGGCTCTAGATTGGCTACTAAAATGAACTAGTCAAGGATCAAGTCTCTCTCAATGAATGAATTATTGGATCCCTTTACAAGTGAGACTAGGGTCTTATTTATAGATCTCCCAAACCCTAAGCCTTGAAAAGTTACCTCTAAAAGTTTGTTGAAAATACTTCTAGAAGTTGTTAGTTAGGCTTAGCTTAGGGTTTAAGCTAGGGTTTAGGGAGAAGTTTCTAGAATACAAGGCTTGTTTAGTGTTGATCCCAAAGCTTGCTGATCTGGCAGAAATCTCTGGAGTCTTCTGGGACTTAAAGTATATGAGCTGAATGTGGGCCCTGAGTGAAGAATTTTGATGTAAAAATCAGGTGCTGACATGGCAAGACTGCCGCGGAACCGCGGCGCAAGCCGGCTCCGGCCGCGGTTCCGCGGCTCTTTAGAGGCCTTAGGGCTTGTGTCTTCTGGTGTGATCTTGGTCTGCCTTTTGGGGCTTTATCTGATATGTTGATTTGTATTTATCCCTTTGGATTGATACCAGAACTGAAATCATTGAGTTGGCGTAATGTTTGATCGGTAACGTATAAATTTTGGCCTTTCTGCTGGATACTCCTGCACAGATCTTAAAACAAGTGTTGCGCAATATAGAGATGATGCGATGCCATGAAATGCAGTCAATTTCCCTAGAAATGCCGGTTTTAGAGTCTAACACATGCAATCTGATATTTTGCGACAGTTTTGCTAATATGTGAAATATGAATGCCGAACACTTCTAGATGAGTGCAAAAGATAGGGAAATTGCCGTGTTAAAAATACAATATTTTTGACTAATCACCCGGATCGTAACCATTAACCTAATGCTAGCTAACATGAGAATGGGTAGGAAGCTATACCGAGCGATCCGTGTCCTTCGGTCTTCGGCCTCCACTCTGATCTCCTCGCGGAATCTCCGGTCTTCATCTCCTCGTAGGAAAGGGCACCACATCGAGAAGTCTTTTTACGGGCTCCCGCTTCATCCGAAGCAACTGGGGCGCGAAGTGTGCTAGCCGACGCGTCCAAGGTGTTGTAGAGAATGTTTGTGATCACTTTGTCTCTTGCATCCATGGCTTTGGATGGCGATTGAAGTGTTGCCATTGATGGAAGCAAAGAGCTAAAGGAAGAAGAATAAGAACAAGAGCTTTTCTTTTTCTTTTCTTTTCTCTTGTTGTAATGAGAGTGAGAGAGTGAAATTATGAAAATGCAAGACCAATAATCACAACCATGGCAGCCCCTCTCTCTCCCCATCTCATTTCAACACATAAAACAATTCATTAATGTGACACATTTGCTAAAAAAGAGACCATGACTCACGATACAAGTCCATGTCACATTAATGCATTGTCATGATGATTTCTAGCTCATTATTTCCTTAAGCAAACATTAATCCAAATGTTTGAAATAACAAAGAAAATCCGGAAACATCTAAAGTAAACTCGTGATGGATCACAGGGATACCCCTCACCTGTATATACATACCTGCACCCGCATTCCGACTGAATGCGAATGCGATGAGACTAAATTAATCCTACAAATCTAATACTAGGATCCGGCTTAAACCAAAGCCCACTAGTATGATCTGTCCGATCATGATCCGTGCAATACCGCACGTATAAGATCGAACCCTGCCATATATCATACGGCCTCTACAACGTTTCGCCCGAAACTTGAGAAACTGTCTGTGGGGGACTCTAAAGACTCGTCAATACTTTGGCTGTGGATTTAACCACTAGCAAGTCAGAGGTATTAGCCGTACATAACGGGCTACCAAGTATTGACTAAAAGGGAGGTCGATGAGCGAACTCATCCTGACACCCTACTGAGCCTGTCAGTGACAATATCTGTATAGTCCGGTCCGTTCGTCTATAAGTATCGCATGGCGGGCCTAGGGCTTTGGTAAAAGTCAGACCCCCAAAAGCGGTACAAGTCGCGTCAGAGTGTAGCCCAGAACACCCTGAGATACTACTGGAATACCTAACGGTAAATCTCCCGCCTCGGCCTAGGGCTTTGTGTAATGGCTCTCCTAGACACAGCGCGACCTCACCCCCAATTCCGGGAGAGACGAACCCCTGCCGATCCGCTCACTGCCTCCATATGGCTTGGGACTGTACCTAACTAAAACCTGTTTGCACAACTCCTTTGAGCCGTGGTAGGGTAGTAATCAAAGTACAGTAAGAACTCATACGAGACAAATGATGATCTCAGGTCGATGAACTAACCTGTACACATGTCACCTGGGAACTGCTATCTGACGTCTGGTATAATACAAACTAGCATGTTCCCGGCGAGTCCTGTCCGGTGTACTCATAACCCAATGAGCACCTGTATACATCTTAGGTGAACCAACTGACACCAGTGGCTTGTGCTACCGGCCACCGCCCCTCGTCGGGGTCTCGACTGTATACACTAGTCTACTCTGGTGTATCGATACCCTGTCTCGAAAACTCCCACGACTAGGGACCTTTTAAGGATGTTCTTATAGACCCCAGCTCCCACGTATATGATCCCCATCATACTGCTGGCCGTCAAGCAAGAATCCTAAGGGCTCTATCCACGCGCAATAGTGACCTGTAAGGTCACCTAAAGCAGTACACGATGATAAAGATAAACCAGATAGCATACTATCATCTTGAGTAAGACTGTCCTACCGGCATAGGTCCTCCCTCTATCATTGCAATCACGTGCCTGTGATCCAATAATTGACTCTGAGGGCACTATATCCAACAATCTCCCACTTGCACTCAAGGCTAATTATTGCGATGTCGCATACTCACAGCCCGTGTGATACCGAACACCCAACTCCTCTACTAATCAGTCTCACAAAGCCCGTTTGCGAAACTATTGCGTTCGAGGAATAGCCTCAGTGAGTGGATCCGCTCTGATGTTTCTTTCTATGTCTCTCTTTATCTCAAGTTCGTGGAAAAAGCCATCTCCCGAAATGAGCAATACCTGTCTTAGAATGTGTCTGGATGTCTGATGGGAACTAGTTCATAAATGAATTCCAAATCCAAACTTCTTAGACTGTATCATCAACTGAACTTAATCAGTGTCCTGCACCATGCCTCCCTCAGTATCCGCTTGGACCACCTGTCCAAAATACTGTTAGTGTATATGCCCTAGAGGCCATTACTGTATCATACTTGTTTGTATATTACTTAATGGAAGCTTGGGATATTCACCTTGTATATACAATCTTGCTCAAAATAGTAGTATGCTACTTGGTTTGTTTCTACTTCAATGTGTACATGTGTTTATTTTAGTATATCACCTATACACATTAGTGGAGCCCTTAGGATCTTTGCTTGATTACCAGCGTTGTGATGGCAGTCACACTAGTGGGGGCTGGGTAATTTATAAGCACATCCTTATGCAGGTCCCTAGTCGCAGGACTATCGAAACAGGGCATCGATACTCCGGAGTAGACTAGCGTATGCGCTTCTCATCCCAGTGTGGGAGATGGTCTGTCCCACAGCCATCAGTACGTCGTACTGAAGATAGTATGTGGGTGCTCGTTAGGTTACGAATACACTCGACAGGACTCGTCGGGAACTGTTGGTTGGTACTATACCTATCGTCAGTTATCAGTTCCCAGGGAACATGAGTACAGCTTAGTCCGCTGACTTGACACTGTCACTTCGTTTCGAGTGTGTTCCCACTGCACTTTGATTACTACCCTACCACGGCTCAAAGGAGTCGTGCAAACAGGTAGTTTCTGGGTGCAGTCCCGAAGCACTTGGAGGCAGTGACGGTTAGACAGGATTCGTCTCTCCCGGTATTGGGGGTTTACATCGCGCTGTGTCTAGAAGAGCCATTACATGAGTAGTCCCTGGCCAGGGCAAGCGAGATATACTGGTAGACTTCCAGTGTTATCTCAGGGTGTATTGGGCTTCACTCCGACACGACTTGTACCGCTATTAGGGGACTGACGTTTACCGCCTCCCTAGGCTCGCCATGCAATGTATCAGACGAACAGACCGGACTGTACGGAGACTGTCACATTCAGGCTCAGTAGGAGTTCAGATGGGTTTCACCTCGTCAGTCTTCTTGTCGGCATCTACCTGGGGATCGTTACGCACAGCTAGTGCCGCTTGCGGTCTGTGGTTAAACCCACTGCCAGCGTAGTGTCGAGTCTTTAGAGTCCCACACAGAAAGCTATTCGCCTTTAGGCAAAAGAGTAGAGGTCGCATGGTTTTGCGACAGGTCGCATGGTTTTGCGACAGGGTTCGGTCACATCCGTGCACTTGTGCACGTACAGTGTCCGGACAGTTAACACTAGCGGGCTTTGGTTTAAGCCAGATCCTTGGGTAGTTTTGGGATTGGTTATATCTCGTTTGTATTCGTGTTCCTCGGAACGCGGATGCGGGTGTGTATGCACAGTTGACAGAGAAACAGAGACAGAGGATTCTCATTAGGGTTGTTGACCGTTGACTGTTGACTATTGACTTTTTGCTCAACCCTAATGAGAATATGATATGTAATTAACAATAATATTAATTAAGTATTATAGTGACATGGTTGTTGAGGGGTTGACTTTGTTGACTTGTTGACTTTGTTGACCGGTTGACTAGGTTGGACTAGTTGACCATCATGATGACAATGGCTATCATTTCATGGCAAAGACTTTTGCTTGCTTGATCTCTTGTGCAAAATGAGTGCGTGAAATGATATAGCCATTTTGACTTAAACCATTTACACAATACTTGATTACTATTTTTGTTATGATGGCTTTTGGATTATGAGAGGTGAGAATGAGATGAGTATGGTTCATTCTATCATTTGCTTTCTCTCTCTTGAGCTCTCTCATTCTCAAGCTCTCCCTCTTGCTCTTGCTCTCTCTACCTCAAGGCAAACCATTCTCATGTGTTGAGACTCATTACCTTAGAGATAAAAAGACACCAAAACATTCCTCTACTCATTCTAGTTCACAAGGTTTAGCAAACCGAGTGAACTAGTTTCTTCAAAGTTCGAAGAAGAAGCCAAAGGTAGAAGCTTTCAGGTGGATCGATCTTCGGCGCAAGGAGACGACGGGGTGAATCCGATCAGGACAACCATCGAGGCTTGAAGACGAAGGAGTTCAAGAAAGAAAGGTATAACCCCCTAACCGAGTAGTTAACAACTCCTAGTTAGGTTGTTAGTTAGATGTTTAACAAAGATCCGGTTTTGAGTCCATATTACCGCCTCTAGAAAATCGTTTTTCACCAAATTCCGCAAGCCCGTAAGTACCGGGAGAGGTAGCATGGAGTTACAGTGGTATCAGAGCCTAGTTAAACTCTATCTAACATGTTAGCAAGGTAACTAGAAGATCGATCAAAGAAAAAGTCACGAAACGAACCCGATATGTCAAGTTTCTGCCGATTTTTTTTCTGTTCAGAAATTGATAAATTTCATCTTAAAAATCGGCTCAGGCTTTTTATTAAATAACCACAAAATTTTGTCCCACGAACCGATCAAAGAGCCGCGGAAACGCGGCGCGAGCACGCTCCCGCCGCGGTTCTGCGGCCGAGTTGACTCGGCCGAGGTCCAAACTTTGTGCAGTGTATTTCTGGGGTTGTTTTGGGATTTTTGAAATATGTCTTTTCAGCCCAGATTTTCCAGAACGAAAATTTTGTGTTTGGGGCCTAAAAATCCTTATTTTTGATCGAACTTCTAAAGACTTAAGCTGACGGGTTTTTATCTGTGATGTGATATTTGTATTGAACGTCTGCTAATCGCTATATGTCGATTAGTGGGGGTTATACAAATCTGTGATCTGTAATGTCATTGGAATGTGTATATGAATTCATTGGATTGTCGCGGGTGAATAGCCGGGGGTTGTGAGACGAGAGTTTTCTTTTCTTTCAATTCATGTAAATTTGTAAATTGTTGTAATAATTATTTGTATGGCCGCACAACCGGGTCGGGGTTGTAGCCGTCATTGTATAATTTCTTTTTACTGTTTTTGCTCCTAAGATAGACCCATGGAGGGGGTGCACAAACTACCGGGTATGCGGAAGTGCCGAGTGGCCTACTCACGGAGTTGAGGTAGGTTGCATCGCTTCGGGTACTTGGCGGGTAGTTTGCCGCACCCGTAGGGGTCTTGGGTGGGGTATTGGCTATTCACCGTGACCGTGTAATCTGCTTTTCGTTACAGGCTCGTGCGAATTGCGGATTCCTAGTATATCCAATGTGTTCATCTGTGATCTGAAATGGCTATCATTGCAATATATCTATATATGATATTATTTAGGCGTTGCTTATGTTTTACAGCCGCGCTAGCCCAGCCCCCGCTCTGTCGTTAGTTAAGTAACCTAACGGGTAATGACGGGGCCCCGTGGCGAATGCGAATGGCATAAGCGTACGTCATATTTTGGTTGTTTTCTGCAATGGTAGGATTAAATGATGGGACGCATTAAAAGAACTAATGCAAGAATATCACGCATTAAAAGAACTAATGCAAGAAAATAAACCAAGTAAAAGTCGTTGGAACACTTTGAAAAACCACTCGGTTCTTTTCAGAACCAAACTTTTAAATGCGGAGCATGAACCACTCCTTTTGAAAGCTATCTCGTTCCATCGATTATATCAAGTTCACTACGTTCACGGTTTCGCCAAAACCATTCATAGCCCTACGTCGTTTCACATGAATGGTCAATAGTATTCAAGCTATGTTTGTTGGCCAAAGTCAAGGCATAGTGATTGGTAGCTATTGGGTATTCATGTGCAACATAGATAGATGTGTTGGTTTGGGGCAGTCGTTCTACCTTGTTGGCCAAAGTCAAGGGTATGTGCGGGTGGGCTCAAATTAACCTGGAGAATGACGGGTAGAACTTGACATGTGACTTATGATTTGTTGGCCAAAGTCAAGGTCATAAGAGCATGGGGCAAAAATCCACATCGGGAGTTTCAAAAGAACTGAAACTTGCTAGTGTTGCATACCATTTGGAGTGTGATGATTCTGGTAGGATTCCTTCAGTTTCGTCACGCGATGACATTTGGATCCCGATCCTACTATGAGTATATGCTACTCCTCGGGAAATTTCTCACTTAACGATCAATTCTATAAACCAAGTAGGTGTCTAGAAAGGTGTTAGCGGGGCTACGCCCACAGGGAAAAGAGGTTATTTAATTAAGGAACTTCACGAAAGCGTTGGAAAACCTCCCTCGAAGTACCGACACTAGCCTGGCTGAACGGTTAAGCAAGTATTGTACGGTGAGATTGATCCTGACTAATTCTTCATTTTTGGTTTGAGGAGGGATTCGAGAAACAGTGGGAGCCATCCTGTTTAGACAAACTAAAAACCATTCTAAACTTGCAAGAGCATCGTGCTGAGTGTTTCTTCTCTCTCTCCTAATTGCAGCGACCAATCGACATGACTGGACTTAATTACTCCTAGAAAAAAACATACTGACAGGGCCAAACTACAAAGATTGGCTCAGGAATGTCAAGATGGCAATCACTTACGACAAGCTGGGGTATCTTCTTACCACCAAAGCTCCCCCTGTCCCAGGTCCCAAAACCAGCGTCGCGGATAAGGAAATCCGTAAGACCTGGGAAATCGATTGCGCGAAGGCCAAGTGCCTCGTGCTTGCCTCTATGGACAACGAACATCAGAGGAGGCACGAGAATATGGACCTGGAATCCATATTTCTCCATACAAAAGAACTGTATGGAGAGCAGTCTCGTATCGCAAGATACGAAGTGTCGAAGAAGTTATTTTCGGCAAGGATGGCCGTCGGATCATCGGTAGCGGAACACGTGCTTAAGATGATTGGCTACATAGAAGAGCTCGCGGACCTTGGGACCACGTTAGAGAATGAGCTCTATACGAACTTGATTCTCCAGTCCCTTCCTTCCACTTACGCCCAGTTTATCCTGAACTTAACTTACAAGAAAAGGAATTTGAACTTTCAGAACTCCTCAACATGCTGAGGAGCGCAGAGGGCACCCTGCAGAAAGGTAGGGAAACATCCACTTTGTTTGTAGGAGGATCTTCCTCTTCTAGGTCCAAGGCGAAAGCCAAGGGAAAGAAGAAGAAAGCCCCCGCCAAACCAAGGGGCGGTGTTAGTAAAGTGGATACGAAGGGAAAACCAAAAGCAAAGGCAACAAAGAAAGCGGGGCAGCTTGTGGATAAAGAAGAATGCTTATATTGTCATAAGAAGGGATACTGGAAGAATGATTGCAGGGCTTGGAAAGCCAGAACACAGGAACTGAAGCAAGTTGTGGCTTCAGCTTCAGGTGTGTATGTTATTAAAAACTGTCTTTCAATAAACTCTACTTCCTGGGTATTGGATACCGGATCAGGATCTCATATCTGTAATTCTTTGCAGGGGTTGAGAAACCGTAGGTTTTTGAAAGCAGGTGACATGACCCTCAAAGTTGCAAACAGAGCTAGCATGGATGCTGAGTCCGTGGGGGACTATCACCTGGGAATGTCAGATGGACATGTTTTGGTTTTGCGTAATTGCTTTTTTGTACCCAACGCAACATGTAATATCATTTCTGTATCTTTGGTTTCTAAAGAAGGTTATGAATTTGCGTTTGTAAGCAATGTTGTAAACATTCACCTTAATCAAGTTCTGATTGGGTCAGGTACATTGAGCAATGGTATATACGTATTAAACCAACCATAGATTTTCAATGTCCAGAATACACACAAAAGAAAGTCTCCGGAAATAAATCAGACTTTCTTATGGCATTGTAGACTGGGTCACATCAATGAGAGAAGGTTGATGAAGTTACATACAGAAGGATATTTGAATCCGTTCGAATATCAATCGTATGCCACTTGTCAATCCTGTCTCAAAGGAAAGATGACGAAGACTCCGTTCACTGGACACGGAGTAAGGGCGAGCGAGCTCTTGGGACTCGTACACAGCGACGTGTGCGGTCCAATGTCTACATATGCGCGAAGCGGTTATTCTTACTTCATTACTTTTACGGATGACTTTTCAAGGTACGGTTATGTCTTCTTAATGAAACATAAGTCCGAAGCCTTTGGAAAATTCCAGGAATATAAGAATGAAGTAGAAAAACAAACCGGCAAAAGTATCAAGATTCTAAGATCGGATCGAGGTGGAGAATACTTGAGTGCCGAGTTCCTGGACTATTTAAAAGAGAACGGAATTCTCTCTCAGCTTACTCCTCCATACACTCCGCAACATAACGGTGTATCGGAGAGACGGAACCGAACCCTATTGGATATGGTACGGTCCATGATGAGTAACGCTGAGTTACCGCGATCATTCTGGGGATATGCACTAGAATCAGCTGCATACCTTTTGAACCGAGTTCCAACTAAGACTGTGCCTACTACACCATATGAGATGTGGTGTGGGAAGAGACCCTATCTTAATCACATTAAGACATGGGGATGTCCAGCTTTTGTCAAAAAGCAGCATGCGGACAAGCTCAAGGCATGCTCAATACAGTGCAAGTTTGTGGGATATCCAAAGAACTCCAAGGGATATTTCTTCTATTGCGAAGAGGAACAAAAGATTTATGTTTCTCGTCATGCCCACTTCTTGGAAACTGAATTTTTGGAAAATCAGATAAGTGGGAACGCAATAGAACTGGAAGAAATTCCAGAACCACGAGCTATTACTGAAAGCTTAGTAGAACCAGAGGGTTCAAAAGAACAGGACATTCCAACGCCGCTCCGCAGAAGTAGTAGGCAGTCTCATCCGTCCGAGAGATACTATGGTTTTCTCATAGACGGGGATAGAGAGGATTGCATCATAGATTATGATGAGCCTACTAGCTTCCAGCAGGTCGTTCAGAGCGTTGACTCGGTAAAACGGCTGGATGCAATGCGGACCGAAATGGAGTCTATGTACACCAACAAAGTATGGACGTTGGACATTGCTCCAGACGGGGTAAAACCCGTAGGATGCAAGTGGATCTTCAAAAGGAAGATTGGTGTAGATGGACAGGTTGAGACCTATAAAGCTAGACTTGTTGCAAAGGGTTTCCGTCAAAGACCTGGCTTGGACTATCACGAAACCTTTTCTCCAGTGGCTATACTGAAATCCATTCGGATCCTTCTTGCCATTGCTGCCTTCCAAGATTATGAGATCTGGCAAATGGACGTAAAGACCGCTTTTCTAAATGGAAATTTAGAGAAGTGTGTCTATATGGACCAACTAGAGGGTTTCATTCAGAGTGGGAGCAGCGGAAAGGTGTGCAAGTTGCTTAAGTCCATCTATGGACTAAAGCAGGCATCGCGGAGTTGGAACATCTGCTTTGATGAGACAGTCAAGGAATTTGGCTTTATCAAAAATCCAAATGAACCATGCATTTATAGTAAATTTGTAGCGAGAACTGTAGTATTCCTCTTTTTATACGTGGATGACATTCTCTTAATAGGAAATGACATTCCTATGCTACAATCTGTTAAGGGTTTCTTGTCACACAGGTTCTCCATGAAAGACCTGGGTGATGCCTCATACATCCTGGGGATCCGGATCAATCGTGATAGATCCAAGAGGATATTAGGACTTTCACAGTCCAGGTACATCGACACCATACTGAAAAGATTCAGTATGGAAGATTCCAAGAGCGGTAATCTACCGGCTTGTCACGGAATCACCCTCTCTAAAGAGATGTCTCCCAAGACTGATTTGGAGAGGGATCGCATGTCTATTATACCCTACGCTTCTGTGGTAGGCTCTATAATGTATGCGATGTTGTGTACCAGACCGGATGTAGCTTATGCACTGAGTGTGGTAAGCCAGTATCAGTCAAACCCTGGGGAGAAACACTGGATAGCAGTAAAGAACATTCTCAAGTACCTGAGAAGGACTAAGGAGATGTTCTTGGTGTATGGCGGAAAAGACCTCCATATCGAGGCCTTTGCTGACTCCAGCTTCCAGAGTGACAAAAATGATTCCAAGTCCATGTCGGGTTTTGTCTTTACCCTGAATGGAGGGGCGGTGTGTTGGAAGAGTTCCAAACAGGAAACCGTTGCAGACCCGACGATGGAAGCGGAATACATCGCTGCATCTGATGCCGCAAAAGAAGCTGTCTGGATGAGGAAGTTCTTGAAAGAACTTCAGGTGGTTCCGTCCATTGTTGATCCAATACCTCTGTATTGCGACAACAACGGGGCTATAGCTTTAGCGAAGGAACCCAGGTCCCATCAGAGATCCAGACACATCTTGAGGCGGTATCACCTGATCAGGTAGATCGTGGATCGCCAGGAGATCGAGGTTCGGAGGGTTGCTTCAGAAGATAACACTGCAGATCCATTCACCATGGCCTTGCCCCTGACTCAGTTCGAGCAGCTGATCGAGATGATAGGTCTTCGATACGCCAGTACATGGCCTTAGTGTAAGTGGGAGATTGTTAGTGTATATGCCCTAGAGGCCATTACTGTATCATACTAGTTTGTATATTACTTAATAGAAGCTTGGGATATTCACCTTGTATATACAATCTTGCTCAAAATAGTAGTATGCTACTTGGTTTGTTTCTACTTCAATGTGTACATGTGTTTATTTTAGTATATCACCTATACACATTAGTGGAGCCCTTAGGATCTTTGCTTGATTACTAGTGTTGTGATGGCAGTCACACTAGTGGGGGCTGGGTAATCTATAAGCACATCCTTATGCAGGTCTCTAGTCGCAGGACCATCGAGACAGGGCATCGATACTCCGGAGTAGACTAGCGTATGCGCTTCTCATCCCAGTGTGGGAGATGGTCTGTCCCACAGCCATCAGTACGTCGTACTGGAGATACTATGCGGGTGCTCGTTAGGTTACGAGTACACTGGACAGGACTCGTCGGGAACTGTTGGTTGGTACTATACCTATCGTCAGTTATCAGTTCCCACGTGACATGAGTACAGCTTAGTCTGCTGACTTGATACTGTCACTTCGCCTCGAGTGTGTTCCTACTGCACTTTGATTACTACCCTACCACGACTCAAAGGAGTCGTGCAAACAGGTAGTTTTTGGGTGCAGTCCCGAAGCACTTGGAGGCAGTGACGTTTAGAAAGGATTAGTCTCTCCCAGTATTGGGGGTTGACATCGTGCTGTATCTAGGAGAGCCATTACACGAGTAGTCCCTGGCCAGGGCAAGCGAGATATACTGGTAGGCTTCCAGTGTTATCTCAAGGTGTATTAGGCTTCACTCCGACACGACTTGTACCGCTATTAGGGGACTGACGTTTACAGCCCCCCTAGGCCCACCATACGATGTATCAGACGAACAGACCGGACTGTACGGAGACTGTCACATTCAGGCTCAGTAGGAGTTCAGATGGGTTTCACCTCATCAGTCTTCTTGTCGACATCTACCTGGGGACCGTTACGCACAGCTAGTGCCGCTTGCGGTCTGTGGTTAAACCCACTGCCAGCGTAGTGTCGAGTCTTTAGAGTCCCACACAGAAAGCTATTCGCCTTTAGGCAAAAGAGTAGAGGTCGGATGGTTTTGCGATAGGTCGCATGGTTTTGCGACAGGGTTCGGTCACATCCGTGCACTTGTGCACGTACAGTGTCCGGACAGTTAACACTAGCGGGCTTTGGTTTAAGCCAGATCCTAGTGTACGTTTTGGGATTGGTTTTATCTCGTTTGTATTCGTGTTCCTCGGAACGCGGATGCGGGTGTGTATGCACAGTTGACAGAGAGACAGAGGCAGAGGATTCTCATTAGGGTTGTTAACCGTTGACTGTTGACTATTGACTTTTTGCTCAACCCTAATGAGAATATGATATGTAATTAACAATAATATTAATTAAGTATTATAGTGACATGGTTGTTGAGGGGTTGACTTTGTTGACTTGTTGACTTTGTTGACCGGTTGAGTAGGTTGGACTAGTTGACTATCATGATGACAATGGCTATCATTTCATGGCAAAGACTTTTGCTTGCTTGATCTCTTGTGCAAAATGAGTGCATGAAATGATATAGCCATTTTGACTTAAAATATTTACACAATACTTGATTACTATTTTTGTTATGATGGCTTTTGGATTATGAGAGGTGAGAATGAGATGAGTATGGTTCATTCTATCATTTGCTTTCTCTCTCTTGAGCTCTCTCATTCTCAAGCTCTCCCTCTTGCTCTTGCTCTCTCTACCTCAAGGCAAACCATTCTCATGTGTTGAGACTCATTGCCTTAGAGATAAGAAGACACCAAAACATTCCTCTACTCATTCTAGTTCACAAGGTTTAGCAAACCGAGTGAACTAGTTTCTTCAAAGTTCGAAGAAGAAGCCAAAGGTAGAAGCTTTCAGGTGGATCGATCTTCGGCGCAAGGAGACGACCGGGTGAAGCCGATCCGGACAACCATCGAGGCTTGAAGACGAAGGAGTTCAAGAAAGAAAGGTATAACCCCCTAACCGAGTAGTTAACAACTCCTAGTTAGGTTGTTAGTTTGATGTTTAACAAAGATCCGATTTTGAGTCCATGTTACTGCCTCTAGAAAATCGTTTTTCACCAAATTCCGCAAGCCCGTAAGTACCGGGAGAGGTAGCATGGACTTACAAATACTTCCCCTCGTTTGAGGGAAAACTATAACTCTGACAGTCACTTTGTCATCCAGGTCACATTGGAAGCCTGGAATGATAACTGTCTCCCGAAGGAGGATGCCTTTATCATATCCCTAGAACATCCACTTATGTTCTATAACTGCTTCCAAATGTTTCTCCAGGATTGGATCAATATCAACTTATTGCATCTAGTGCAGAAACAACATCTGGTGTGATACTTGACATATCATGATCAACTCAATTGCCTAAGCAAGTGATCTGCCAATCATGCACATCCCTCTCCCCTTTAGTCTGTAAGAAACCTTTAGAGAGGGTGACTCCATCACCTACAGGTACACTACCGTGCCAGGAGTCGTCCATTCTAAAACACCTTTCGAATGCTGTCTAAGTACCCAGATTGGGAAACTACCCAAATCTAGATCTAAAACCATAGACCTAGTAACTAGAATGACTGATATAATATCCAAGTCCTATGTGGAGAAACCACTGTGTGACAACCAAAGTATAATCGATTGTAGTATAGGAACATCACTTCCTACTCTGTGTATGTCATCCAAATACCAGGACATCACACCCTACTACCTTCTTAACAGATCCATCCCCTATTCTGATGAAGTCAAACCTATGACTGTCATATCAGAAATAGATGATCTATCTCTGCTATATCTACTTTAGTCTCTAAATAGACACAAGCCACTTGTCCACTATACTTCCGCTGCTCCCACTGACTACGACAACCCTCTGGCAGAGTCATATACATGTGCACTTCTAAAGCCAGTTCAGAACGACGCTATACTCATCCTCCTACCGGGTCTCACAGTCTGAAACAACAGCAATGGCAAGTTTGGGTAAACAAGAACCTCCCCATCACCGTCCTTGAGGCTACCGAAGTACCTCTCGAGCGCCTGAGGTTACCCACCATATCTGCGGAGTGGCTAATGGAATGTCAAATCAGATTGAATCTTTAGTTTTTTATCAAATTTTCAGTAATCGTTTGCGGTTCTGGAATCACTTCCAGTTCTACCATACTTCCACTTCTGTTTTCTGAAAAAATCGATTTTTATTAAAACTGTGGCGAGTCTAGAACAATATCACTATTGATCTTCCAGATGGTAGAAAGTCAACACTCGTCATAGCCTGGGTCAACCCACAAACAGCCATTACAGAAACGTGCCTTGAGTTATCCAGAGTCTGGTTTTAAGCATAAGCCGGACAACTCCCCGTACCTTAACAATGTTAAGATATGAACTATTCTATATCCAATATAGAAACAGAGGCACTGATTTAATTGGAACCAGATTCAAATCATGCAGCTGTCTCCATTGCATGTCAACTAAATGGAAGGAGGTCGATCAGCATTACTCAACTTAGGAATGCTTCCAATTATGAGTAACCTGAAATAGAAGCAAGCTCTTTTAATCATTACTATCAACTGAATACCATACACAAGTATCTACATCTTCGATCACCTTGAAGAATCCTGATACTTGCAATACCTGGTTCTCTACTTTATTCATATACCTATAACTTCTCAAAACTTAGACCTTGTGTTTCTACGAAACACTTGTCTAAGAACTAGAAAAGTCATAAGTAAACTGAATATAGTACGAGGACCAACCCCTCTGTCCTAATGGACACTGGACAACATACAATACTCTGTATAAATCCCTTGATTCTAATAACTCATTCCCCGTGTATCGTAGGTTGAAAACTGTACTTATGGTTAAGAAGAATTACACCGCTGTTTAATGCTCCTTACCTAACCATCCACTGATATAGGTAAATATCGCGGACATAATTTCGAGAAGGTATATCCCACTATATAAAAATAGACGTACAGATATATCAATTTGAAATTGGTGCATAACAACGGATATTCAAAACCAAATATTTGTCGTCCGACAAACAATCCAGTCGATTTCCTCAAATATCACCAATTATAACGAATTCCGATATAATGAGGACGATAACCTAATTCCCAATGACTTGCTCCCACTCATAATCTGTAAAACCATACAGATATGAGAATCATACCTGGTAAATACATACCCTCGAGCAAGTGTCTAATTGGGAAATCAGTTTTCTTTTAACATTACACAGTGAAACTGAAACATTGAAATGATTCGATGGGGTATCCCGGTATTCCTAGTAATGCCTCTTCCATTATCCAGATTCACAACTGTAACCGTACATTTCTCTGCCATCTCTCCAAATCCCTTTATATGTCTTTAGTCGTTACCTTCTGTACACCCCTTTAGGCTAAATGATTTTCTTCCTTCCCTACCGTTCGGCACCAGCCTATGGTTTGGAAGAAGACTATCTAATAAGCATAATGGGTGTACTGTCCTAATCCTAGGAGCACTCGCAACCCGAGAGAAGGTAAAGATAAAGGACAACCAAATAAAACCTTATTCCTATTTCTCCAAAACCAGAATCCATCACCGAACTGGAACAAGTTCCTTTCGAGTTCGTATATAACCATACGATGGAGTATCCAATAAACTGTGGATCTTCGTAGTGATACGGAGTGTTCTGGAGAAATACAAAGGTGACGTAGGATTCGCGAAAAAATACTTGGTTTGGTCATGAATAGCAGTCGCAATTTACTTTGCCCTCTTACTAATCCCTTTATTTGTCTTTACTTGATACCTTCTGCACACCATCGTTAGGCTAATTGGTTTTCTTCATTCCCCACCGTTCGGCTCCAGCCTATGGTTTGGAAGAAGACTATCCAATAAACGTAATAGGTGTGTTGTCCTAATCCAAGGAACACTCGCAACCTTAGAGAAGGTAAAAGGAAAAGACAACTGAATAGTCCTATCCGTTTTCTCCAGAACCAGAAACCATCCTCGAATCTGGAACAAGTTCCTTCGAGTTCGTATATAACCATACGATGGTTTTATCAAATGGAAGTGGACGTTCGTAGTAAAACGGAGTGTTCTGGAGAAAAGGGTAAAAGTAGGAGTGGCAATGAGGTATTGAACTAAGATAATCCAAAAGCCAGTGTTTTAAGAAGGTTCGGTTAACTTGGTCACTGAGTCATAGTCAAGGGTCGGGTCAAGCGCTGCCAAAGAGAGAAAGAAAAGAAACACTCTGCGTGCACTCTAACCTAGATCAGAATGGTTATCAATTTATCCAATCAGGAAACCTCCCACTGTAACCTCAAATTCTCCTCCAAATCTGAAAGAAGAATTAGTCGGGATCACCCGAGGAGTAAACCAACTCATCAGTGGGAATCGGGATCCAACTATCATCGCATGATAACATGACGGAATCCACTCACGTTATCACACTCCAGAAGGTATGCGCATGCCTGGCAAGTTTCAGTTTCTTTAGAAACTCCCGATGTGATTTTTACCCCTAGGACCCAAGTGACCTTGACGAATAATCAACAAATCAAAAGGTCCTAGTCAAGTTCAACCCGTCATTATCTTGATTGCGTTAAACCCACCCGCATGACCCTTGACGAATAATCGACAAAGTCGTACGACCGTCCTAAACAATCCACATATCCATGCGACAGAAAATATTACAGAGCTACCGCACACTACGCCTCAGCGAATAGCAACGACAAACGTAGCGCGAATACTAAGCAATACTAATCTGAAATGACGGAGGGCTACGAATGGTTTTTGGCGAAAAACCTTTTACCGTAATGAACTTGATATCGTTGAAGGAACTGGATAACTTTTTATAAATATAGTGGCGAAAACCTTTGCTAAAGAGGTCACTCCCGATGAAGGGATCTCGGCTCTTTCCCCATAGAATGAGGTGCAGGATATTCCAAATGAATACCACGATGCAAAGAAAAAGGCAATCGGCTATAGTGAAGTTATTACCCTGACGCAAACTTCTGTCCAAGGGGTCACTCCCGGTGAAGGGATCTCGGCCCTTGCCTCGTCGACTGAGGTGCTGGATATTCATAACCGAATACCACCGTGCAAAACAAAAGAGAACATCCTTGCAATAACAGCTTTTTGAAAAAATGTTCCAACAACATCGAAATAGGTTTGTTTAGCTAGCATTGATCTGAATCAACGCATTCCCATCAATTGATCACACCAATAAAGAACGAAAATACGATGTACGTATATGCCATCCACATGCGCCACTGGGTCCCGTCATCACCCGTTAGGTTACTTAACTAACGACAGAGCGGGAACTGGACTAGCGCGGATGCAAAACATATACAACATCTACTAGTATATATATTAATATATAATATTCGCTCAAGGCGTGATAAAATGCAACATCACAGAAATGTAATAAGAATCATAGAACAATACAGATATCTGGAAGCCCCGGGTTTCACAGAGCCGCTGCTGAAACCCGACGTTCCTCTGGTCGTATGGATAGCCTGTGCAATGAAATCCTAGACCCCTACGGGCGCGGCAAGTTACCCGCCAAAACCTGAAGCGAGACATCCCCCTTCAACAACGTGAATGGACCACCCAGCACTTCGCGGAATCCAGTAATCTTGAGCACCCCTCCTTGGGTCAACCTGTGCCCCCTACGAGTGCGGCGAATATCCCGTCAATTCTAGAGTGAAGCCCCCTCCGTCTCAAAGCCATGAGATGCGGGCCCATTGCCCTCTAGAACCCGGCTATCCGTGCACCCCACCGCGGGGTAATCCTAGTACAGAAAGTAAAATTTATACAACGGGTACATCGACCTCAGCCCGGTCGTGCCCCAAAAGAATAATATACAAACAGGCAGTGATGGCAGTCCACATGTCAGATGCTCGCCCCGCAATATCAAATGTACATAAAATACCAAAACTGTACTACCACTGCATCCAGGCTATCCCTACGACAATCCGCAACATCACAGCACAACACAGAACATCAACGTGAATGTCACGTTCGCAAATCCTTCTAAAAGGGCTATAGCAGTTAGGCAGGATTTACCGATCAAATGACATTCACGGTCGCAAATATAATGTAAATACTGTGAACTAACATGTTTAAAATTTTCGATCAACTAAATTTCCCGAAGTGGGCCCCAAGCACAACTATAGCACTCAAAAATATCTGGGCCCAAAAAGAATATACCAGAAACCCTATTTCCATGTCAAAGAGCCACTGTAAAAATTTGGTACAGTTTGGCCACAGAACGGCGGCGGTTCCACGGCCAAAACGTGGTTTTGGCCGCTGATCCGTCGCTCTACAGTAAAATCAGCCTACCAAATTTTCACAGAATTCCCAAAAAACCCTGCACCAAATAATTTTTTAGAGCACAGAAAAATTTGACAGAAAGTACGACATGGAAAACGCGGTTTTTGGAAAATCCGTTCGATCGAACTTATAAACATGTTAGAGCAAGATAGAATAGGTTAATGGCGTGGCTCTGATACTATGTAGGACTACGGTAGCGCACCGGCCGTCTTTCCGAGGCCAAAATGCGGAAACGAAAATATTTCTTGACTTTAAAACCGGCGCTATCGTATGCTTAAAACCCGGATCGTAACCATTAACCTAATGCTAGCTAACATGAGAATGGGTAGGAAACTATACCGAGCGATCCGTGTCCTTCGGTCTTCGGCCTCTACTCCGATCTCCTCGCGGAATCTCCGGTCTTCATCTCCTCGTCGGAAAGGGCACCACATCAAGAAGTCTTTTTACGGTCTCCCGTTTCATCCGAAGCAACTCAGGCACGAAGTGTGCTAGCCGACGCGTCCAAGGTGTTGTAGAGAATGTTTGTGATCACTTTGTCTCTTGCATGCATGGCTTTGGATGGAGGTTGAAGTGTTGCCATTGATGGAAGCAAAGAGCTAGAGGAAGAAGAAGAAGAACAGGAGCTTTTCTTTTTCTTTTCTTTTCTCTTGTTGTAATGAGAGTGAGAGAGTGAGATTATGAAAATACAAGACCAATAATCACAACCATGGCAGCCCCTCTCTCTCTCCATCTCATATCAACACATAAAACAATTCATTAATGTGACACATTTGCTAAAAAACAGACCATGACTCATGATACAAGTCCATGTCACATTAATGCATTGTCATGATGATTTCTAGCTCATTATTTCCTTAAGCAAACATTAATCCAAATGTTTGACATAACAAAGAAAATCCGGCAACATCTAAAGTAAACACGTGACGGATCACAAGGATACCCCTCACCTGTATATACATACCTGCACCCGCATTCCGACTGAATGCGAATGTGATGAGACTAAAGTAATCCAACAAATCTAATACTAGGATCCAGCTTAAACCAAAGCCCACTAGTATGATCCGTCCGATCATGATTCGTGCAATACCGCACGTATAAGATCGAACCCTGCCGTATATCATACGACCTGTACAACGTTTCGCCCGAAACTTGAGAAACTGCCTGTAGGGGACTCCAAAGACTCGTCAATACTTTGGCTGTGGATTTAACCGCTAGCACGTCAAAGGTACTAGCCGTACGTAACTGGCTACAAAGTATTGACTAAAAGGGAGGTCGATGAGCGAACTTATCCTGACACCCTACTGAGCCTGTCAGTGACAATATCCGTACCGTCCAGTCCATTCGTCTATGAGTATCGCATGGTGGGCCTAGGGGGTTGGTAAAAGTCAGACCCCCAAAAGCGGTACAAGTCGTGTCGGAGTGTAGCCCAGAACACCCTGAGATACTACTGGAATACCAACCAGTAAATTTCCCGCCTCGGCCGAGGGCTTTGTGTAATGGCTCTCCTAGACATTGCGCGACCTCACCCTCAATACCGGGAGAGACGAACCCCTGCCGATCCGCTCACTGCCTCCATGTGGCTCGGGACTGTACCCAACTAAAACCAGTTTGCACGACTCCTTTGAGCCATGGTAGGGCATTAATCAAAGTACAGTGGGAACTCATACGAGACAAATGACGATCTCAGGTCGATGAACTAACCTGTACACATGTCACCTGGTAACTGCTATCTGACGTCTGGTATAATACCAACTAGCATGTTCCCGGCGAGTCCTGTCCGATGTACTCATAACCCAATAAGCACCTGTATACATCATAGGTGAACCAACTGACACCAGTGGCTTGTGAGACCGTCCACCCCCCTTGTCGTGCTCTCGACTGTATACACTAGTCTACTCTGGAGTATCGATGCCCTGTCTCGAAAACTCCTACGACTAGGGACCTTTTAAGGATGTGCTTATGACCCCAGCTCCCACGTATATGATCGCCATCATACTGCTGGCCGTCAAGCAAGAATCCTAAGGGCTCTATCAACGCGCAATAGTGACCTGTAAGGTCACCTAAAGCAGTACACGATGATAAAGATAAACCAGATAGCATACTATCATCTTGAGTAAGACTGTCCTACCGGCATAGGTCCTCCCTCAATCATTGCAATCACGTGCTTGTGATCCAATAATTGACTCTGAGGGCACTATATCCAACAATAACAACATCATGCATGTAAAAGTCATAAAAGCATATGCATGAAAGTATGAGGATATAAATCAACATGTGTCCCTCACGACACATCAAAATCATGGAACCTGAGTGTCTAGCATCGGCACTCGAAAATATCATGATACCCATGCCCAGCATCGGCATGTAAATCCTCATATATCGGGCACCGTCAGTCCGGATCGGCCCATGGGCTCCGTCAGTCCAGATCGGCCTATATCATCTCTCAACTCCGATCGGTATCCTCTGGATATCCACCAAGCCCAAATACTGTCACCGGTAGGTATGCTTCCCCTGTCAGGCTCATCGGTGTGGTCCATCGACATACCTTTCTTGCCCCGGGGTACCTCTGGTCCCCACCATGTACCCGCACACGGCCCACGACTCCTCCTCGCATGGGGTATATATATATATCAGAACCGATAAAATTCATGGTGGCTGCTGAAATATCATATCAAGAGAAACAGGGTTTTTAAAACAGTACATACTTTCTTTTGAAATACCCACGGTTCTCAAATCCAGAAATATCATGGAAACAACATATCTCAATGCGTATAATCATAAAGCATGATGTATGCGGCATATAATAGAAATGTAAGCATATCAGTATATCATTCAACATAAAACAGTGATATGCACATATCGAGGGAAAATTGCTCTTTTAAATGAATCCAGTTTAAAAATATATTATGCGGTTCCCAAATCTCCAAAATCAAGCCAGAATCATCTATGTATGTGCAAATGTGTATGTATGCAAGCATGGGTGTACAATATGTGTGTACGCAAGTATGGGTGTACAATATGTATGTACGCCAGTATGTCATACAAGGAGTCATTGTTAGTGTATATGCCCTAGAGGCCATTACTGTATCATACTAGTTTGTATATTACTTGATGGAAGCTTGGGATATTCACAGTTGTATAGAAAATCTTGCTCAAAATGGTAGTATGCTACTTGGTTTGTTTCTACTTTAATATGTGCATGTGTTTCTTTTTAGCATATCACTTATACATATTAGTAGAGCCCTTAGGATCTTTGCTTGATTACCAGCGTTGTGATGTAAGTCACACTTGTGGGGGCTGGGTAATCTATAAGCACATCCTTATATAGGTCTCTAATCGTAGAACTATCGAGACAGGGCATCGATACTTCGGAGTAGACTAGCGTATGCGCTTCTCATCCCAGCAGGGGAGATGGTCTGTCCCACAGCCATCAGTATGTCGTACTGGAGATAGTATGCGGGTGCTCGTTAGGTTACGAGTACACTGGAAAGGACTCGTCGGGAACTGTTGGTTGGTATTATACCAATCGTCAGTTATCAGTTCCCAGGTGACATGAGTACAGCTTAGTCCGCTGACTTGACATTGTCACTTCACCTCGAGTGTGTTCCCACTGTTCTTTGATTACTACCCTACCACGGCTCAAAGGAGTCGTGCAAACAGGTAGTAGTTGGGTGCAGTCCCGAAGCACTTGGAGGCAGTGACGGTTAGACAGGATTTGTCTCTCCCGGTATTGGGGGTTGATATCGCGCTGTGTCTAGGAGAGCCATTACATATGTAAGTGCACGGCGGCGCCCCGGCCGTCGATCCAACGCCGGAAACGCTGAAACGAAAAACTTTGCGAACTTGCAAACCGGCACCACCGCGCACTTTTAACCCGGATCGGGCCATTAACCTAGCTACTAGCAAACTAGAATAAAAGTAGAGAAGTATACCAAGCGATCCGTGTCCTCCGGTCTTCGTCTCCACTCCGATCTCCCGCGGAATCTCTGTCCGTCACGTCCTCGTCGGAAAGGGCACCACGTAGCCAAATACTTTTACGGGCTCCTACCTCTGGACCGAGGCAACTCGGGCGCGAAGTTGGCTAGCCGACGCGTCCAAGATTTGCTGTAGGCTAGTGTAGAGTCTATGTCTCTTTGGGGTTTAGTTGCCATGGAGGATGGAGGTGGAGAATCAAAAGAACATTGGAGAGGTAAGAAATACAATTTTTGGCAAGGCAAAAATGAGAACCATACATCAAGAAATTTCCTCTCCCCTCTCCATCAAGAAATGTGGCCGGCCTCAATGATAGAATGGTGGAGAGGTTCAAAAGGAATCTTAATCAAGAGAAGAAAAAGAGAACAAACAATTTAGAAATGGTCACACCAAAATCTAATCCAATTCCCTTCACATAACAATCACCATAAATGCAAGTGATGAGATAAAAATAGAATCTCATCATTATGCCACCATTTTACAAAGGACCCCTTCCACAAATACTAATTTGCACAATTGCAAATTAGCCCCTCCATCGGAAAGTCCGGCCGGGAAGGAACAAAGAAAAACCGGTCGGAACGGAATGCAAACTGGCAACTTCAGAAAACTGATCCCGTAATAAATTACAGGAAAACCCCGCTATTGCATATACATGCCAGCATTTGTATTCCCACTGAACACAAATGCAAAGAGACAAAATCTACACTATCTAATACTGGGATCCGGCTTAAGCCAAAGCCGGTAGTAAAATCCGTCCGATCACGATCCGTGCAATACCGCACGTATCTGATCGAACCCTGCCATATCTCCATACGGCCTCTACAGCGTTTCGCCCGAAACCTGAGTAACTGTGTGTGGTGGACTCTAAAGACTCGTCAATACTATGGCTGTGGATTTAACCACTAGCACCTCAGAGGTATCAGCCATACGTGACGGGCCACCAGCTATTGACCAAAAGGGACGTCGATGAGCGAACTCATCCTGACACCCTACTGAGCCTGTCAATGACAATATCCGTACTGTCCGGTCCGTTCGTCTATGAGCATCGCATGGCGGGCGTAGGGGTTGGTAAAAGTCAGACCCCCAATAGCGGTACAAGTCGTGTTGGAGTGTAGCCCAGAACACCCTGAGATACTACTGGAATACCTACCAGCAAATCTCCTGTCTTGGCAAAGGAATTTTCATGTTCTGGCTCTCCTAGACACAGCGTGACCTCGCCCCCAATACCGGGAGAGACGAACCCCTACAGATCCGCTCACTGCCTCCATGTGGCTCGGGACTGTACCCAACTAAAACCTGTTTGCACGTCTCCTTTGAGCGTGGTAGGGTAGTAATCAAAGCACAGTGGGAACTCACACGGGACAAATGACGATCTCAGGTCGATGAACTAACCTGTACACATGTCACCAGGGAACTGCTATCTGACGTCTGGTATAATCCCAACTAGCAGATTCCCGGTGAGTCATGTCCAGTGTACTCATAACCCAATGAGCACCTGTATACATCTTAGGTGAAAAAACTGACACCAGTGGCTTGTGAGACCGGCCACCGCCCCTCGTCGGGGTCTCGACTGTATACACTAGTCTACTCCGGAGTATCGATGCCCTGTCTCGAAACTCCCATGACTAGGGACCTTTTAAGGATGTGCTTATAGACTCGAGCTCTCACGTATATGATCGCCCTCATACTGCTGGTGGTCAAGCATGAATCTTATGGGCTCTATCAACGTGTAATAGGGACTCATAAGGTCACCTAAAGCAGTACACGATGATAAAGATAAACCAGATAGCATACTATCATCTCGAGTAAGACTGTCCTACCGGCATAGGTCCTCCCTCAATCATTGCAATCACGTGCCTGTGATCCAATAATTGACTCTGAGGGCACTATATCCAACAATCTGCCACTTGCACTCAAGGCTAATTATTGCGATGTCGCATACTCACAGCCCGTGTGATACCGAACACCCAACTCCTCTACTAGTCAGTCTCACAAAACTCGTTTGCGAAACTATTGCATTCGAGGAATAGCCTCAGTGAGTGGATCCGCTTTGATGTTTCTTTCTATGTCTCTCTATATCTCAAGTTCGTGAGAAAGCCATCCCCCGAAATGAGCAATACCTGTCTTAGAATATGTCTGGATGTCTGATGGGACCTAGCTCATAAATGAACTCCAAATCCAAACTTCTTAGACTGTATCGTCAACTGAACATAATCAGTATCATGTGCCATACCTTCCCTCAGTATCCACTTGGACCATCTGTCAATAATACTGCCCCTCGTCAGAAGGAAAACTATAACTCTGACAGCTACTCTGCCATCCAGGTCACCTTGGAAGCCTGGAATGATAACTTTCTCCTAAAGGAGGCTGCCGTTATCAAATCCCTTGAACATCCACTTATGTTCTAAAACTGCTTCCGATTGTTTCTTCAGGATTGGATTAATATCAACTTATTGCATCTACTGCAAGAACAACATCTGGTGTGGTACTTGACATCTCATGATCAACTCAATTGCCTAAGCAAGTGATCTGCCAATCATGCGTATCCCTCTCCCCTTTAGGCTGTAAGACACCTTTAGAGAGGGTGACTCCATTACCTGCAAGTCTACTACCGTGCCAGGAGTCGTCTATTCTAAATACTCTTAGAATGCGGTCAAAGTACCCAGATTGGGAAACCACCCAAATCTAGACCTAAAACCATAGATCTAGTGACCAGAATGACTGATATAATATCCAAGTCCTATATGGAGAAACTACTGTGTGACGACAAACGTATAACCGATCGTAGTATAGGAATATCACTTCCTACTCTGTGTATGTCATCAAATACCAGGACATCACACCCTACTGCCTTCTTAACAGATTCACCCCCTATTCTGATGAAGTCAAACCTACGACTGTCACATAAGAAATAGATGATCTATCTCCGCTATATCTGCTTTAGTCTATAAATAGACATAAGCCAACTATCCACCAATGCTTCCGCTGCTCCCACTGACTACGACAACCCTCTGGCAGAGTCATATAGACGTACACTTCTAAAACCAGTTTAGAACGATGCTATACTCATCCTCCTGCCGGGTCTCACAGTCTGGAACAACAGCAATGGCAAGTCTGGGTAAACAAGAACCTGCCTGCCTCCGTCCTTGAGCATGCCGAAGTACCTCTCGAGTGCCTGAGGTTACCCACCATATCTGCGGAGTGGCCAATGGAATGTCAAACTAGATTGAATCTTTAGGTTCTTATCAAATCTTCAGTAATCGTTTGCGGTTCTGGAATCACTTCCAGTTCTAGCATACTCCCACTACTATTTTCTGAAAAAATCCTTTTTTGTTAAAACTGTGGCGAGTATAGAACAATATCACTATTGATCTTCCAGATGGTAGAAAGTCAACCCTCGTCATAGCCCAGGTCAACCGCCAAACAGCCATTACAGAAACGTGCCTTGAGTTATCCGGAGTCTGGTTTTAAGCATAAGCCGGACAACTCCCCGTACCTTAACAATGTCAAGATATGAACTGTTCTATGGAAACAGAGGCACTGATTTAATTGAACCAGATTCAAATCATGCAGCTGTCTCCAGTGCATGTCAAGTAAATGGAAGGAGGCCGATCAGCGTTACTCAACTTAGGAGTACTTCCAATTATGAGTAACCTGAAAGAGAAGCATGTTCTCTTAATCATTACTATCAACTGAATACCATTCACAAGTATCTACATCTTCGATCACCTTGTAGAATCCCGATACTTGCAATATCTGGTTCTCTACTTTATTCTTATACCTAGAACTTCTCAAAACTTGGACCCTGCGTTTCTACGAAACACCTGTCTAAGAACTAGAGAAGTCACAAGTAAACAGAATATAGTACGAGTACCTACCCCTCTGTCCTAATAGACACTGGACAACATACAATACTCTGTATAAGTCCCTTGAGTTAAATGACTCATTCACTGTGTGCTGTAGGTTGAAAACTGTACTTATGGTTAAGAAGAATTACACCGCTGTTCAATGCCCCTTACCTAACCATCCACTGATATAGGTAAATGTCATAGACATAATTTCAAAAAGGTATATCTCACTATATAAAAATAGACGTACAGATATATCAATTTGAAATTGGTGTATAACAACGGATATTCAAAACCAAATATTTGCCGTCCGGCAAATAACCCAGGTGACTTCCTCAAATATCACCAATTACAACGAATTCGGATATAATGAGGATGATCACCTAATTCCTAATAACTTATTCCCACTCATCATCTGTAAAACCATACAGATGTGAGAATCAAACCTGGTAAATACATACCCTGGAGCAAGTGTCTAATTGGGAAATCAGTTTTCTTTTAACAGTACACAGTGAAACTGAAACATTGAAATGTTTCGATGGGGTATCCGGGTATTCCCAGTAATGCCTCTTCCATTATCCAGATAAACAACTATAACCGTATAATTCATTGCCATCTCTCCAAATCCCTTTATATGTCTTTAGTCATTACCTTCTGTACACCCCTTTAGGCTAAATGGTTTTCTTCCTTCCCTACCGTTCGGCACCAGCCTATGGTTTGGAAGAAGACTATCCAATAAGCATAATGGGTGTACTGTCCTAATCCTAGGAGTACTCGCAATGCGAGAGAAGGTGAAGATAAAAGACAACCGAATGAACCTTATTCCTATTTCTCCTGAACCAGGATCCATCCCCGAACTGGAACAAGTTCCTTTCGAGTTCGTATATAACCATACGATGGATTATCCAATAAACTTGGGATCTTCGTAGTGATACGGAGTGTCCTGGAGAAATACAAAGGTGATTTAGGATTGGCGAAGAAATACTTGGTTTGGTCGTGAATAGCAGTAGCAATTTACTTTGCCCTCTTACTAATCCCTTTCTTTGTCTTAACTTAATACCTTATGTACACCGTTTAAGCTAATTGGTCTTCTTCATTCCCTACCGTTCGGCACCAGCCTAAGGTTTGGAAGAAGACTATCCAATTTGCGTAATAGGTGTACTATCTCCTAAACCAAGGAGTACTCGGAACCTGAGAGAAGGTAAAAGGAAAAGACAACTGAATAGTCCTATTCGTATTCTCCAGAACCAGAAACCATCCTCGAATAAATTCCTTCGAGTTCGTGTAAGTGCACGGCGGCGCCCCGGCCTCCATCCCGAGGCCAAATGCGGAAGCGATGGTTAACTTTAATTTTTCAAACCAGCACCACCGCACACTAAAACCCGGATCGGGCCATTAACTAGTCCAAGCTTACTACAAGATGGGGAAGAGAGATATACCGACTGAACCGTGTCCTCCGGTCTTCTCATCGTCGTCCCGATCTCCCGCGGAAGCTCCGGTCTCCACCTCGTCTTCGGAAGGGCACCACGTCACCGGCTTCTTTTACGGGCTCCCACCTCTATACCGAGGCAACTCGGGCACAAAGTTGGCGAGCCGACGTGCCCAAGGTTTGCTATAGAATGCGTGTAGTGCTCATGTCTCATTTTGGGGTTCATGGAGGTTGCCTTTTGGTGGAGGGATGATACAAGCTAATGGAGATTGATCTTGTGGGATTTTTATCAAAGCAAAAGCACAAAAACCCCACCTCTAGAATTTTGGACAGCCCCCAAGGAGCTTGGCCGGCCATGCATATTGGAGAGGGAAGAATGAGAGAGAGTGAGGGAGTGAAAAAGGATAGCCACACCAATAAGCAAGTGAAAGGAAATGGTTATCATATTCAACCATCAACAAAAGCATGATGACTCCAAAGTCAAGCAATGATCACTAACAAATCCACACTCCACCAACTAATCAACAACCATGATTGCTATAAAAAGTCAAGCAATCATGAACCATGGAAGGTCAAAGGATGGGGCTCCATCATGAAACCATCATGACGCAAAAGTATGCAAAGAACACCTTCCACAAATGCTTATTTTCACAAATGCAAATAAGCCCTCCTCCACCAATCTTCGGCCATTGAAAGATACAAATGAAAATGGCCGAAACGGAAAGCAAATTGGCAACTCCAGAAAAATGGTCCCGTAATAAATTACAGGAAAACCCCGATACCGTGTATACACACCCGCATCTGTATTCCGACCGGATACAAATGCAATGAGACAAAATCTAAACTGTACTATACTGGGATCCGGCTTAAACCAAAGCTGGCTAGTATTATCCGTCCGATCCTTATCCGTGCAATACCGTACGTATCTGATCGAACCTTGCCATATCTCCATACGGCCTCTACAGCTTTTCGCCCGAAAACTTGAGCAACTAAATGTGGGGGACTCTAAAGACTCGTGAACACCTTGGTGGTGGATTTAACCACTAGCACGTCAGAGGTATAAGCCAATACGTAACGGGCCACCAGGTATTGACCAAAAGGGATGTCGATGAGCGAACTCATCCTGACACCATACTGAGCCTGTCAGTGACAATATCCGTACAGTCCGGTCCGTTCGTCTATGAGCATCGCATGGCAGGCCTAGAGGGTTGGTAAAACTCAGACCCCCAAAAGCGGTACAAGTCGTGTCGGAGTGTAGCCCAGAACACCCTGAGATACTACTGGAATACCTACCAGTAAATCTCCTGCCTCGGCCGAGGGCTTTGTGTAATGGCTCTCCTAGACACAGCGCGGCCTCATCCCCAATACCGGGAGAGACGAACCCCTGAAGATCCGCTCACTGCCTCTATGTGGATCGGAACTGTACCCAACTAAAACCTGTTTGCACATCTCCTTTGAGCGTGGTAGGGTAGTAATCAAAGTACAGTGGGAACTCACACGAGACCAATGACGATCCTCAGGACTATGAACTAACCTGTACACTGTTGGAGATAGTGCCCTCAGAGTCAATTATTGGATCACAGGCACGTGATTGCAATGATTGAGGGAGGACCTATCCCGGTAGGACAGTCTTACTCGAGATGATAGTATGCTATCTGGTTTATCTTTATCATCGTGTACTGCTTTAGGTGACCTGACATGTCGCTATTACACGTTGATAGAGCCCCTAGGATTCTTGCTTGACGACCAACAGTATGGTGGCGATCATACACGTGGGAGCTGGGGTCTATAAGCACATCCTTAAAAGGTCCCTAGTCGTGGGAGTTTCGAGACAGGGCATCGATACTCCATTAGTAGACTAGTGTATACAGTCGAGACCCCGACGAGGGGCGGTAGCCGGTCTCACAAGCCACTGGTGTCAGTTGGTTCACCTAAGATGGATACAGGTGCTCATTGGGTTATGAGTACACCGGACAGGACTCGCCGGGAACCTGCTAGTTGGTCTTATACCAGATGTCAGATAGCAGTTCCCTGGTGACATGTGTACAGGTTAGTTCATCGACCTGAGATCGTCATTTGTCTCGTGTGAGTTCCCACTGTGCTTTGATTACTACCCTACCACGGCTCAAAGGAGTCGTGCAAACAGGTTTTAGTTGGGTACACTCCCGAGCCACATGGAGGCAGTGAGCGGATCTGCAGGGGTTCGTCTCTCCCGGTATTGGGGGTGAGGTCGCGCTGTGTCTAGGAGAGCCATTACACAAAGCCTTCGGCCGAGGCAGGAGATTTACTGGTAGGTATTCCAGTAGTGTCTCAGGGTGTTCTGGGCTTCACTCCGACATGACTTGTACCGCCTTTGGGGGTCTGACTTTTACCAACCCCGTAGGCCCGACATGCGATGCTCATAGACGAACGGACCGGACTGTACGGATATTGTCACTGACAGGCTCAGTAGGGTGTCAGGATGAGTTCGCTCATCGACGTCCCTTTTGGTCAATAGCTGGTGGCCCGTCACGTATTGGCTAATACCTCTGACGTGCTAGTGGTTAAATCCACGGCCATTGTATTGACGAGTCTTTAGAGTCCACCACACTTTCAGTTACTCAAGCTTTCGGGCAAAACGCTGTAGAGGCCGTATGGAGATATGGCAGGGTCCGATCAGATACGTGCAGTATTGCACGGATCAGGATCGGACAGTTTTGTACTAGTGGACGTATAGTTATATGGCAGGGTTCGATCAGATACGTGCGGTATTGCACGGATCAGGATCGAACGGATTTTACTAGCCGGCTTTGGTTTAAGCCGGTACTAGTTTAGTACAGTGTAGATTTTGTCTCATTGCATTCGTATCCGGTCGGAATACAGATGCGGGTGTGTATGCACAGTATCGGGGTTTTCCTGTAATTTATTACGAGACCAGTTTTCTGGAGTTGCCAGTTTGCATTCCGTTCCGGCCGGTTTTTCTTTGTTCTTTCCCGGTCGGACTTTTCTGATGGAGGGGGTAATTTGCAGTTTTGCAAATTACATTTGGTGGAGGTTTTATTTGTAAGATGATTTATTATGATAGCATCTTTTTGATACCATTCTTATCTTTCATCATCACTTGCTTTTTGGTGATTTGAGGTGATTAGAGGTTGATTTGAGTTTGTGATGATGTTTTCTGGTTGTGGTCACCACTTGTGCTCCTACACTCACCTCCCTTCATGCTTCATATTGATTCCTCCACCAAATTCTTCTCACTTGATGAAAATGGTTGAAAAACATTTGAGAGAGAAAGAAGAAGAGATCTTCTTCTTGAGAGCTTCATTTCTTGATCTCATTCATGCTAGAAAAATGCAAGCACCATTTTTCTTATCTCATTTCCTCCATCATCTTCAAATGGCAACAAATCCCAAATGAGACATAGCCTCTACACTACACATTCTACAGTATATCTTGAGCATGTCGAGCTACCGGCTTCATGCCCGAGTTGCCTCGGTATTGAGGCGGGAGCCCGTAAAAGACGCAGGCGTTGTGGTGCCCTTTCCGGCGAGGAGGCGACGATGTGGAGGCAAGACTTTCCGCGGGAGATCGGGACGATGACGAGAAGACCGGAGGACTCGGATCACTCGGTATACTTCTTACCCTATCTCTTGTTTGCTAGCATTAGGTTAATGGTAAACGATCCGGGTTTTCTTTGTCCGCGGTAGCGCCGGTTTCCGAGTAAGGAAAATTTTTGATTCCGCATTTTGGCCTCGAGTACGAGGCCGGGGCGCTGCCGTGGCGCAACATGGTATCAGAGCCACGCCATTAACCTTACCTAGCTTCGTTTGATGTGTTTGCGTTTCCGATCGACCAAAATTTCTAAAAACCGTATTTTTTCTAGCACAATCAGTTTCTGTCGAAATTTTTTGGAGTCTAAAACTTTTTCAGGTGGTCTCAGAATAATGTGCAGGGAGTTCTAGGAACACTGAAAAAATTTGGTGACACGATTCCTCCGTACGACCGCGGAAGCGCGGCCATAACCCCCTTTTGGCCGCACTTCCGCCGCAGGAGTGTGGGTTCGTGTGATTATTTTTTTGCAGTGGGCTTATGGGCTGTAATTAGGGGTTTTGGAATATTAAAATTGGGCCCAGGTTTTCTGTGAGTGCTACAGTTTTGATTGGGGGCCCACTTGTTAATTTTTAGTCAATCGGAAAATTTTAAACACATTTTTCACAGTATTTACATTATATCTGCGACCGTGAATGTCACTCGATCGGTAAATCCGGTCTAACTGCTATAGCCCGGTTAGACGGATTTGCGAACGTGACTTTCACGTTGATGTTCTATGTTTATGCTGTGTTGTTGCGGATCGGTCGTGGGGGATAGCCTGGATGCAATGCTAGTACTGTTTTGTTGTATTATGTACATTTGATATTGCGGGGCGAGCGTCCGACATGTGGACTGCCGTCACTGCCTGTTTGTATTATTCTTTTGGGGCACGACCTGGTTGCGGTCGATGTACCCGGTGTATGTATATTTTACTTTCTGTACTTGGTTTGCCCCGCGGTGGGGTGCACGGATAGCCAGGTTCTGGAGGGCAACAAGCCCGCATCTCATGGCATTGGGATGGAGGGGGCTTCACTCTAGGATTGGCGGGCTATTCGCCGCACTCGTAGGGGGTACAGGTTGACCCAGGAGGGGTGCCCAAGTTACCGGATTCCGTGAAGTGCTGGGTGGTCCATTCACGGAGCTGAAGGGGGCTGCCTCGCTTCAGGTTTTGGCGGGTGACTTGCCGCACCCGTAGGGGTCTAGGATTTCATTGCACAGGCTATCCACACGACCAGGGGAACGTCGGGTTTCAGCAGCGGCTCTGTGAAACCCGGGGCTTCCAGATATCTGTATTGTTCTGTGATGCTGTACATTTCTGTGATGTTGCATTTTATTCACGCCTTGAGCGAAATACTATATATTGGTATATATATTAGTAGATGTTGTATATGTTTTTCATCCGCGCTAGTCCAGTCCCCGCTCTGCCGTTAGTTAGCTAACCTAACGGGTGATGACGGGACCCAGTGGCGAATGCGGATGGCATATACGTACGTCAGTATATTTTCGTTCTTTGTGGTGTGATCAATTGATGGGACTGCGTTGATTCGGATCAATGCAAGATAAACAAACCTATTCTGATGTTGTTGGAACATTTTTCAAAAAAAAGCTGTTTTTGCAAGGACGTTCACTTTTGTTTTGCATCGTGGTATTCATTTAGAATATCCTGCTCCTCAGTCGACGAGGCAAGGGCCGAGATCCCTTCACCGGGAGTGACCCCTTGGACAGAAGTTTGCGTTAGGGCATTAACTTCATTATAGCCGATTACTTTTGCTTTGCATCGTGGTGTTCATTTGGAATATCCTGCACCTCATTCTACGGGGAAAGAGCCGAGATCCCTTCACCGGGAGTGACCTCTTTAGCAAAGGTTTTCGTCACTATATTTTTATAAAAAGTTATGCCGTTCCTTCAACGAAATCAAGTTCATTACGTTAAAGGTTTTTCGCTAAAAACCAGTCGTAGCCCTCCGTCATTTCTTACAAGTATTACTTAGTATTCGTGCTGCGTTTGTTGACTGTGTCAAGACGTAGTGTGCGGTAGCTAAGTAGTGTTTGTTTGCAGCATATTAATGGGATTGGTTAGGACAGTCGTGCGGCCTTGTTGACTGTGTCAAGGGCTCGTACGGGTGGGTTTAATGCAATCCAGGATAATGACGGGCTGAACTTGACTAGGACTCTTTGATTTGTTGACAGTGTCAAGGTCACTTGGGTCCTAGGGGGAAAAACCTACATCGGGAGTTTCAAAAGAACTGAAACTTGCCAGATATGCGCATACCTTCTGGAGTGTGGTGACTTGAGTGGATTCCGTCAAGTTATCATGCGATGATAGTTGGATCCCGATTCCCACTGATGAGTTGGTTTACTCCTCGGGTGACCCCGACTAATTCTTCTTTCAGGTTTGGAGGAGAATTTGAGGTACAGTGGGAGGTTTCCAGATTAGACAAAGTGGTAACCATTCTGATCTAGGTTAGAGTGCACGCTGAGTGTTTCTTTTCTCTCTCTCTGGCAGCGACCATTAACCCGACCCTGGACTATGACTCAGTGACAAAGTTGACCGAACCTTCTTAACACTGGCTTTTGGATTGTCAGAGTTGCAGACCTCATTGCCACTCCTACTTTTACCCTTTTCTCCAGGACACCCCGTATTACTACGAACGTCCACTTCCATTGGACAAAACCATCGTATGGTTATATACGAACTCGAAGACTTCGAGGATGGTTTCTGGTTCTGGAGAAAACGAATAGGATTATTCAGTTGTCTTTTCTTTTCACCTTCTCTCATTGCGAGTACTCCTTGGTTTAGGAGATAGTACACCTATTACGCAAATTGGATAGTCTTCTTCCAAACCTTAGGCTGGTGCCGAACGGTGGGGAATGAAGAAAACCAATTAGCATAACGATGGTGTGCAGAAGGTATTAAGATTAAGACAAAGCAAGGGATTAGTAAAAAGGGCAAAGTAAATTGCGACTGCTATTCACGACCAAACCGAGTATATCTTCGCCAAATCTAAATCACCTTTGTATCTCTCCAGGACACTCCGTATCACTACGAAGATCCACAGTTTATTTGGATACTCCATCATATGGTTATATACGAACTCGAAAGGAACTTGTTCCAGTTCGGGGATGGATTCTGGTTCAGGAGAAATAGGAATAAAGTACATTCAGGTGTCTTTTATCTTCACCTTCTCTCGCGTTGCGAGTGCTCCTAGGATTAGGACAGTACACCCTTTATGCTTTTTGGATAGTCTTCTTCCAAACCATAGGCTGGTGCCGAACAGTAGGGAAGGAAGAAAACCATTTGGCCTAAAGGGGTGTGCAGACGGTATTGACTAAAGACATATAAAGGGATTTGAACAGGTGGCAAAGAATTATACGGTTATAGTTGTGAATCTGGATAATGGTAGAGGCATTACTAGGAATACCAGGATTCCCCACAGAAACATTTCAATGTTTCAGTTTTACTGTGTAATGTTAAAAGAAAACTGATTTCCCGATTAGACACTTACTCCAGGGTATGTATTTACCAGGTATGATTCTCACATCTGTATGGTTTTACAGATGATGAGTGGGAGTAAGTTATTGGGAATTGGGTGATCATCCTCATTATATCGGGATTCGTTGTAATCGGTGATATTTGAGGAGATCACCTGGGCTGTTTGCCGGTCGGCAAATATTTGGTTATGAATATCCGCTGTTGTGCACCAATTTCAAATTGATATATCTGTACGTCTATTTTCATAGAGTGAGATATACCTTTTGATATTATGTCGATGACATTTACCTATATCAGTGGATGGTAAGGTAAGGAGCATAAAAACAGCGGTGTAATTCTTCTTAACCATAAATACAGTTTTCAACCTACGACACACAGTGAAAGAGTTGTTAGACTCAGCGGACTTATACAGAGTATTGTATGTTGTCCAGTGTTCATTAGGACAGAGGGGTTGGTCCTCATACTATATTCTGTTTACTTTTAACTTCTCTAGTTCTTAGACATGTGCTTCGTGGAAACACAGGGTCTAAGTTTTGAGGAGTTATAGGTATTTGAATAGAGTAGAGAACCAGGTGTAGCAAGTATCGGGATTCTTCAAAGTGATCGAAGATGTAGATACTTGTGTATGGTATTCAGTTGATAGTAATGATAAAGAGAAATTGCTTCTCTTTCAGGTTACTCATAATTGGAAGTACTCCTAAGTTGAGTAATGCTGATCGGCCTCCTTCCATTTAGTTGACATGCACTGGAGACAGCTGCATGATTTGAATCTGGTTCAATTGAATCAGTGCCTCTGTTTCTATATTGGATATAGAACAGTTCATATCTTAACGATGTTAAGGTACGGGGGGTTGTCCGGCTTATGCTTAAAACCAGACTCCGGATAACTCAAGGCACGTTTCTGTAATGGCTGTTTGTGGGTTGACCCAGGCTATGACGAGGGTTGACTTTCTACCATCTGGCAGATCAATAGAAATATTGTTCTAGACTCGCCACAGTTTTATTAAAAATGGATTTTTTCAAAAACAGCAGTGGGAGTATGGTAGAACTGGAAGTGATTCCAGAACCGCAAACGATTACTGAAGATTTAATAAGAAACCTAAAGATTCAATCTGATTTGACATTCCATTGGCCACTCCGCAGATAAGGTGGGTAACTTCAGGCACCTGAGAGGTACTCCGGTAGCCTCAAGGACGGTGACAGGGAAGTTCTTGTTTACCCACACTTGCCATTGTT
Source organism: Agapanthus africanus (assembly GCA_030015575.1). NCBI lineage: Eukaryota > Viridiplantae > Streptophyta > Magnoliopsida > Asparagales > Amaryllidaceae > Agapanthus > Agapanthus africanus. Next base: position 634,441,615 of record CM057338.1, read on the forward strand.
GTTGTTCCAGGCTGCGAGACCCGGCAGGAGGATGAGTATAGCGTCGTTCTAAACTAGCTTTAGAAGTGCACATCTATATGACTCTGGCAGAGGGTTGTCGTAGTCAGTGGGAGCAGCGGAAGCATTGGTGGACTTCATGCTTATGTCTATTTATAGACTAAAGCAGATATAGCGGAGTTAGATCATCTGTTTCTGATGTGACAGTCATGGGTTTGACGTCATCAGAATAGGGGATGGATCTGTTGAGAAGGTAGTAGGAAGTGATATTCCTATACTACGATCGGTTATACTTTGGTCGTCACACAGTGTTTTCTCCACATGGGACTTGGATATTATATCAGACATACTGGTTACTAGACCTATGGTTTTAGATCTAGATTTGGGTGGTTTCCTAATCAGGGTACCTTGACAGCATTCTATGAGTATTTAGAATGGACGACTCCTGGCATGGTAGTGTACCTGCAGGTAATGGAGTCACCCTCTCTAAAGGTGTCTTACAGACTAAAGGGGAGAGGGATACGCATGATTGACAGATCACTTGCTTAGGCAATTGAGTCAATCATGAGATGTCAAGTACCACACCAGATGTTGTTCTTGCAGTAGGTGCAATAAGTTGATATTAATCCAATCCTGGAAAAACAGTCGGAAGCAGTTTTAGAACATAAGTGAATGTTCTAGGGATATGATAACGGCTGCCTCCTTTAGGAGACGGTTATCACTCCAGGCTTCCAAGGTGACATGGACGACAAGGAGGTTGTCAGAGTTATAGTTCTCCCTCTGATGAGGGACTGTATTTTGGACAGGTGGTCCAAGGCAATACTGAGGGAGGCATGGCGCAGGATACTGATTAAGTTCAGTTGATGATACAGTCTAAGAAGTTTGGATTTGGAGTTCATTTATGAGCTAGGTCCCATCAGACATCCAGACATTCTAAGACAGGTATTGCTCATTTCGGGAGATGGCTTTCTCCGCGAACTTGAGATATAGAGAGACATAGAAAGAAACTTCACAGCGGATCCACTCACTGAGGCTATTCCTCGAACGCAATAATTTCGCAAACGAGCTTTGTGAGACTGACTAGTAGAGGAGTTGGGTGTTCGGTATCACACGGGCTGTGAGTATGCGACATCGCAATAATTAGCCTTGAGTGCAAGTGGGAGATTGTTGGAGATAGTGCCCTCAGAGTCAATTATTGGATCACAGGCACGTGATTGCAATGATTGAGGGAGGACCTATCCCGGTAGGACAGTCTTACTCGAGATGATAGTATGCTATCTGGTTTATCTTTATCATCGTGTACTGCTTTAGGTGACCTGACATGTCGCTATTACACGTTGATAGAGCCCCTAGGATTCTTGCTTGACGACCAGCAGTATGGTGGCGATCAAACACGTGGGAGCTGGGGTCTATGAGCACATCCTTAAAAGGTCCCTAGTCGTGGGAGTTTCGAGACAGGGCATCGATACTCCATTAGTAGACTAGTGTATACAGTCGAAACCCCGACGAGGGGCGGTTGCCGGTCTCACAAGCCACTGGTGTCAGTTGGTTCACCTAAGATGTATACAGGTGCTCATTGGGTTATGAGTACACCGGACAGGACTCGCCGGGAACCTGCTAGTTGGTCTTATACCAGATGTCAGATAGCAGTTCCCTGGTGACATCTGTACAGGTTAGTTCATCGACCTGAGATCGTCATTTGTCTCATGTGAGTTCCCACTGTGCTTTGATTACTACCCTACCACGGCTCAAAGGAGTCGTGCAAACAGGTTTTAGTTGGGTACAGTCCCGAGCCACATGGAGGCAGTGAGCGGATCTGCAGGGGTTCGTCTCTCCCGGTATTGGGGGTGAGGTCGCGCTGTGTCTAGGAGAGCCATTACACAAAGCCCTCGGCCGAGGCAGGAGATTTACTGGTAGGTATTCCAGTAGTGTCTCAGGGTGTTCTGGGCTTCACTCCGACACGACTTGTACCGCCTTTGGGGGTCTGACTTTTACCAACCCCCTAGGCCCGACATGCCATGCTCATAGACAAACGGACCGGACTGTACGGATATTGTCACTGACAGGCTCAGTAGGGTGTCAGGATGAGTTCGCTCATCGACGTCCCTTTTGGTCAATAGCTGGTGGCCCGTCACGTATTGGCTAATACCTCTGACGTGCTAGTGGTTAAATCCACGGCCATTGTATTGACGAGTCTTTAGAGTCCACCACACTTTCAGTAACTCAAGCTTTCGGGCGAAACGCTGTAGAGGCCGTATGGAGATATGGCAGGGTCCGATCAGATACGTGCAGTATTGCACGGATCAGGATCGGACAGTTTTGTACTAGTGGCCGTATAGTTATATGGCAGGGTTCGATCAGATACGTGCGGTATTGCACGGATCAGGATCGAACGGATTTTACTAGCCGGCTTTGGTTTAAGCCGGTACTAGTTTAGTACAGTGTAGATTTTGTCTCATTGCATTCGTATCCGGTCGGAATACAGATGCGGGTGTGTATGCACAGTATCGGGGTTTTCCTGTAATTTATTACGGGACCAGTTTTCTGGAGTTGCCAGATTGCATTCCGTTCCGGCCGGTTTTTCTTTGTTCTTTCCCGGTCGGACTTTTCTGATGGAGGGGGTAATTTGCAGTTTTGCAAATTACATTTGGTGGAGGTTTTATTTGTAAGATGATTTATTATGATAGCATCTTTTTGATACCATTCTTATCTTTCATCATCACTTGCTTTTTGGTGATTTGAGGTGATTAGAGGTTGATTTGAGTTTGTGATGATGTTTTTTGGTTGTGGTCACCACTTGTGCTCCTACACTCACCTCCCTTCATGCTTCATATTGATTCCTCCACCAAATTCTTCTCACTTGATGAAAATGGTTGAAAAACATTTGAGAGAGAAAGAAGAAGAGAGCTTCTTCTTGAGAGCTTCATTTCTTGATCTCATTCATGCTAGAAAAATGCAAGCACCATTTTTCTTATCTCATTTCCTCCATCATCTTCAAATGGCAACAAACCACAAATGAGACATAGCCTCTACACTACACATTCTACAGTATATCTTGAGCATGTCGAGTTGCCGGCTTCATGCCCGAGTTGCCTCAGTATTGAGGCGGGAGCCCGTAAAAGACGCAGGCGTTGTGGTGCCCTTTCCGGCGAGGAGGCGACGATGTGGAGGCAAGACTTTCCGCGGGAGATCGGGACGATGACGAGAAGACCGGAGGACTCGGATCACTCGGTATACTTCTCACCCTATCTCTTGTTTGCTAGCATTAGGTTAATGGTAAACGATCCGGGTTTTCTTTGTCCGCGGTAGCGCCGGTTTCCGAGTAAGGAAAATTTTTGATTCCGCATTTTGGACTCGAGTACGAGGCCGGGGCGCTGCCGTGGCGCAACATACACATGTCACCAGGGAACTGCTATCTGACGTCTGGTATAATCCCAAATAGCAGGTTCCCGGCGAGTCCTGCCCGGTGTACTCATAACCCAATGAGCACCTGTATACATCTTAGGTGAACCAACTGACACCAGTGGCATGTGAGACCGGCCACCGCCCCTCGTCGGGGTCTCGAATGTACACACTGGTCTACTCTGGAGTATCGATGCCCTGTCTCAAAACTCCCACGTCTAGGGACCTTTTAAGGATGTGCTTATAGACCCCAGCTCCCACTTATATGATCGCCCTCATACTGCTGGTGGTCAAGCAAGAATCCTAGGGGCTCTATCAACGTGTAATAGCGACATGTCAGGTCACCTAAAGCAGTATACGATGATAAAGATAAACCAGATAGCATACTATCATCTTGAGTAAGACTGTCCTACCGGGATAGGTCCTCCCTCAATCATTGTAATCACGTGCCTGTGATCCAATAATTGACTCTGAGGGCACTATCTCCAACAATCTCCCACTTGCACACAAGGCTAATTATTGCGATGTCGCATACTCACAGCCCGTGTGATACCGAACACCCAACTCCTCTACTTGTCAGTCTCACAAAGCTCGTTTGCGAAACTATTGCGTTCGAGGAATAGCCTCAGTGAGTGGATCCGCTTTGATGTTTCTTTCTATGTCTCTCTATATCTCAAGTTCGTGGAGAAAGCCATCCCCCGAAATGAGCAATACCTGTCTTAGAATATGCCTGGATGTCTGATGGGACCTAGCTCATAAATGAACTCCAAATCCAAACTTCTTAGACTGTATCGTCAACTGAACTTAATCAGTATCCTGCGCCATGCTTCCCTCAGTATTGCCTTGGACCACCTGTCCAAAATGCTGCCCCTCGTCAGAAGGAAAAACTATAACTCTGACAACCTCCTTGTCGTCCAGGTCACCTTGGAAGCCTGGAATGATAACTGTCTCCCGCATGAGGCTGTCGTTATCATATCCCTAGAACATCCACTTATGTTCTAAAACTGCTTCCGACTGTTTCTCCAGGATTGGATCAATGTCAACTTATTGCATCTGGTGCAAGAACAACATCTGGTGTGGTACTTGACGTCTCATGATTGACTCAATTGCCTAAGCAAGTGATCTGCCAATCATGCACATCCCTCTCCCCTTTAGTCTGTAAGACACCTTTAGAGAGGGTGACTCCATTATCTGCAGGCACATTACCATGCCAGGAATCGTCCATTCTAAATACTCATAGAATGCTGTCTAAGTACCCTTAATTGGGAAACCACCCAAATCTAGATCTAAAACCATAGATCTAGTAACTAGTATGTCTAATATAATGTCCAAGTCCCATGTGGAGAAACTACTGTGTGACGACCAAAGTATAACCGATCGTAGTATAGGAATATCACTTCCTACTCTGTGTATGTCATCCAAATACCATGACATCACACCCTACTACCTTCTCAACAGATCCATCCCCTATTCTGATGAAGTCAAACCTATGACTGTCACATCAGAAATTGATGATCTATCTCCGCTATATCTGCTTTAGTCTATAAATAGACATAAGCCACCTGTCCACTAATGCTTCCGCTGCTCCCACTGAGTACGACAACCCTCTGGCAGAGTCATATACACGTACACTTCTAAAGCAAGTTTAGAACGACGCTATACTCATCCTTCTGCCGGGTCTCACAGTCTGGAACAACAGAAATGGCTAGAGTGGGTAAATAAGAACCTCCCCGTCACCGTCCTTGAGGCTACCGGAGTACCTCTCGGGTGCCTGAGGTTACCCACCAAATCTGCGGAGTGGCCAATGGAATGTCAAACCAGATTGAATCTTTAGGTTCCTATCAAATCTTCAGTAATCGTTTGTGGTTCTGGAATCACTTCCAGTTCTACCATACTCCCACTATCATTTTCTGAAAAAATTCATTTTTAATAAAACTGTGGCGAGTCAAGAACAATATCACTATTGATCTTCCAGATGGTAGAAAGTCAACCCGCGTCATAGCCTGGGTCAACCCACAAACAGCCATTACAGAAACGTGCCTTGAGTTATCCAGAGTCTGGTTTTAATCATAAGCCAGACAACTGCCCGTACCTTAACATCGTTAAGATATGAACTGTTCTATATCCAATATAGAACCAGAGGCACTGATTTAATTGAACCAGATTCAAATCATGCAGCTGTCCCCAGTGCATGTCAACTAAATGGAAGGAGGCCGATCAGCGTTACTCAACTTAGGAATGCTTCCAATTATGAGTAACCTTAAAGAGAAGCAAGTTCTCTTAATCATTACTATCAACTGAATACCATACATAAGTATCTACATCTTCGATCACTTTGAAGAATCCCGATACTTGCAATACCTGGTTCTCTACTTTATTCAAATACCTATAACTTCTCAAAATTCGGACCATGTGTTTCCACAAAACACCTGTCTAAAACTTAGAGAAGTCATAAGTAAACCGAATATAGTACGAGGACCAACCCCTCTGTCATGATGGACCCTAGACAACATACAATACTCTGTATAAGTCCCTTGAGTCTGATAACTCATTCACTGTGTGTCGTAGGTTGAAAACTGTACTTATAATTAAGAAGAATTACACTGCTGTTTAATACTCCTTACCTAACCATCTACTGATATAGGTAAATGTCATAGACATAATTTCAAAAAGGTATATCTCACTCTATGAAAATAGACGTACAGATATATCGATTTGAAATTGGTGCATAACAGCAGATATTCAAAACCAAATATTTGCCGTCCGGCAAACAACCCAGGTGACTTCCTCAAATATCACCGATTACAACGAATCCCGATATAATGAGGATGATCACCCAATTCCCAATAACTTACTCCCACTCATCATCTGTAAAACCATACAGATGTGAGAATCATACCTGGTAAGTACATATCCTAAAGCAAGTGTCTAACTGGGAAATCAGTTTTCTTTTAACATTACACAGTGAAACTGAAATATTGAAATGATTCGATGGGGTATCCCGGTATTCCTAGTAATGCCTCTTCCAGATTCTCGACTGTAACCGTATAATTCTTTGCCACCTCTCCAAATCCCTTTTTATGTCTTTAGTCATTACCTTCTGCACACCCCTTTAGGCCAAATGGTTTTCTTCCTTCCCTACCGTTCAGCACCGGCCTATGGTTTGGAAGAAGACTATCCAATAAGCATAATGGGTGTACTGTCCTAATCCTAGGAGCACTCGCAATGAGAGAAGGTGAAGATAAAAGACAACCGAATAAACCTTATTCCTATTTCTCCTGAACCAGAATCCATTCCCGAACTGGAACAAGTTCCTTTCGAGTTCGTATATAACCATACGATGGAGTATCCAATAAACTGTGGATCTTCGTAGTGATACGGAGTGTCCTGGAGAAATACAAAGGTGAAGTGGGAGTGGTAATGAAATACCTGGTTTTGTCGTGAATATCAGTCGCAATTTACTTTGCCCTCTTACTAATCCCTTGATATGTCTTTACTTAATACCTTCTGTACACCATCGTTAGGCTAATTGGTTTTCTTCATTCCCTACCGGTCGGCAGCTGCCTATGGTTTGGAATAAGACTATCCAATTTGCGTAATAGGTGTACTATCTCCTAAACTAAGGAGTACTCGCAACCTGAGAGAAGGTAAAAGGAAAAGACAACTGAATAGTCCTATTCGTTTTTTCCAGAACCTGAAACCATCCTCGAATAAATTCTTTTGAGTTCGTATCTAACCATACGATGGTTTTGTCCAATGGAAGTGGACGTTCGTAGTAATACGGGGTGTCTTGGAGAAAAGGGTGAAAGTAGGAGTGGCAATGAGGTTTGCAACTCTGACAATCCAAAAGCCAGTGTTTTAGAAGGTTCGGTCAACTTGGTCCCTGAGTCATAGTCTTAGGGTCGGGTCAATGGTCGCTGCCAAAGAGAGAGAGAAAAGAAACACTCAGCGTGCACTCTAACCTAGATCAGAATGGTTACCATTTTATCTAATCTGGAAACCTCCCACTGTACCGTCAAATTCTCTTCCAAACCTGAAAGAAGAATTAGTCGGGATCGCCCGAGGAGTAAACCAACTCATCAGTGGGAATCGGGATCCAACTATCATCGCATGATAACGTGACGGAATCCGCTCACGCTATCACACTCCAGAAGGTATGCGCATATCTGGCAAGTTTCAGTTCTTTTGAAACTCCCGATGTGATTTTTGCCCCATGCTCTTATGACCTTGACTTTGGCCAACAAATCATAAGTCACATGTCAAGTTCTACCCGTCATTCTCCAGGTTAATTTGAGCCCACCCGTACAAGCCCTTGACTTTGGCCAACAAGGCTATACGACTGCCCCAAACCAACGCATCTATCTATGCTGCATATGAATACCCCAATAGCTACCAAACACTGTGCCTTGACTTTGGCCAACAAACACAGCTTGAATACTATTGACCACCCATATGAAATGACGGAGGGCTACGAATGGTTTCTGGCGAAAACCTTTAACGTAATGAACTTGATATCGTTGAAGGAACGGATAGCTTTTTAAAAAAAATATAGTGACTAAAACCATTGCTAAAGAGGTCACTCCCGGTGAAGAGATCTCGGCTCTTTCCCCGTAGAATGAGGTGCAGGATATTCCAACTGAATACCACGGTGCAAAGCAAAAGTAATCGGCTATAGTGAAGTTATTGCCATGGCGCAAACTTTTTGTCCAAGGGGTCACTCCCGGTGAAGGGATCTCAGCCCTTGCCTCGTCGACTGAGGAGCAGGATATTCCAACTGAATACCACGGTGCAAAACAAAAGTGAACGTCCTTGCAATAACAGCTTTTTGAAAAAGTTCCAACAACATCAGATTAGGTTTGTTTTTAACTTGCATTGATCCGAATCAACGCAGTCCCATCAATTGATCACACCACAAAGAACGAAAATATACTGATGTACGTATATGCCATCCGTATTCGCCACTGGGTCCCGTCATTACCCGTTAGGTTAGCTAACTAACGACAGAGCGGGGACTGGACTAGCGCGGATGCAAAACATATACAACATCTACTAATATATATACCAATATATTATATTCGCTCAAGGCGTGATAAAATGCAACATCACAGAAATGTACAGCATCACAGAACAATACAGATATCTGGGATCCCCGGGTTTCACAGAGCCACTACTGAAACCCGACGTTCCCCTGGTCGTGTGGATAGCCTGTGCAATGAAATCCTAGACCCCTACGGGTGCGGCAAGTTACCCGCCAAAAACCTGAAGCGAGGCAGCCCCTTTCAGCAACGTGAATGGACCACCCAGCACTTCACGGAATCCGGTAACTCGGGCACCCCTCCTGGGTCAACCTGTACCCCCTACGAGTGCGGCGAATAGCCCGCCAATTCTATAGTAAAACCCCTTCCGTCTCAATGCCATGAGATGCGGGCTTGTTGCCCTCTAGAACCCGGCTATCTGTGCACCCCACCGCGGGGCAAACCTAGTACAGAAAGTAAAATATACATACAACGGGTACATCGACCGCAACCTGGTCGTTCCCCAAAATAATAATACAAACAGGCAGTGACGGCAGTCCACATGTCGGACGCTCGCCCCGCAATATCAAATGTACATAATCCAACAAAACTGTACTAGCATTGCATCCAGGCTATCCCCCACGACCAATCCGCAACATCACAACAAAATCACAGAACATCAACGTGAAAGTCACGTTCGCAAATCCGTCTAACCGGGCTATAGCAGTTAGACAGGATTTACCGATCAAGTGATATTCACGGTCGCGGATATAATGTAAATACTGTGAACTAATGTGTTTTAAATATCCGATCGATCAAATTTACCAAGTGGGCCCCCAAGTACTACTGTAGCACATCAAGAAATCTGTGCCCAAAAAATAACATTCCAGAAAACCTATTTTCCACTCAGGAGCATTCTGTAGAATTTTGGGGGACTGAACAGTTCAAGTCACGGCAGAACCGCGGCCCAAGCATGGGTTTGGCCACGGTTCCCCGGTGGTTTGGACTGTTCACGAGCCCAAATTTTCACAGAACTCATAGAATGTCCTACACAACATTCTGAAACAACCTGAAAAAATTTTGGACTTCAAAAAATTTCGACAGAAACTGATGTGAAGAAAAATACGGTTTTTGGAAAATTGTTCGATCGGAAATGTAAAACATATTAGACAAAGCTAGACTATGTTAATGGCGAGGCTCTGATACCACTGTAAGTGCACGGCGGCGCCCCAGCCTCCATCCCGAGGCCAAATGCGGAAGCGATGGTTAACTTTAATTTTTCAAACCGGCATCACCGCGCACTAAAACCCGAATCAGGCCATTAACTAGTCCTAGCTAACTACAAGATGGGGAAGAGAGATATACCGACTGAACAATGTCCTCCGGTCTTCTCATCGTCGTCCCGGTCTCCCGCGGAAGCTCCGGTCTCCACCTCGTCGCCGGAAGGGCACCACGTCGCCGGCTTCTTTTACGGGCTCCCACCTCTATACCGAGGCAACTCTGGCACGAAGTTGACGAGCCGACGTGCCCATGGTTTGCTGTAGAATGCGTCTAGTGCTCATGTCTCATTTTGGGGTTCATGGAGGTTGCCTTTTGGTGGAGGGATGATACAAGCTAATGGAGATTGATCTTGTGGGATTTTTATCAAAGCAAAAGCACAAAAACCCCACCTCTAGAATTTTGGACAGCCCCCAAGGAGCTTGGCCGGCCATGCATATTGGAGAGGGAAGAATGAGAGAGAGTGAGGGAGTGAAAAAGGATAGCCACACCAATAAGCAAGTGAAAGGAAATGGTTATCATATTCAACCATCATCAAAGGCATGATGACTCCAAAGTCAAGCAATTATCACTAACAAATCCACACTCCACCAACTAATCAACAACCATGATTGCTACAAAAACTCAAGCAATCATGAACAATGGAAGGTCAAAGGATGGGGCTCCATCATGAAACCACCATGACGCAAAAGTATGCAAAGAACACCTTACACAAATGCTTATTTGCACAAATGCAAATAAGCCCTCCTCCACCAATCTTCGTCCATTGAAAGATACAAATGAAAATGGCCGAAACGGAAAGCAAACTGGCAACTCCAGAAAACTGGTCCCGTAATAAATTACAGGAAAACCCCGATACTGTGTATACACACCCGCATCTGTATTCCGACCGGATACAAATGCAATGAGACAAAATCTACACTGTACTATACTAGGATCCGGCTTAAACCAAAGCTGGCTAGTATTATCCGTCCGATCCTGATCCGTGCAATACCGCACGTATCTGATCGAACCCTGCCATATCTCCATACGGCCTCTACATATTTTCGCCCGAAAACTTGAGCAACTGAATGTGGGGGACTCTAAAGACTCGTCAACACCTTGGTTGTGGATTTAACCACTAGCACGTCAGAGGTATAAGCCAATACGTAACGGGCTACCAGGTATTGACCAAAAGGGACGTCGATGAGCGAACTCATCCTGACACCCTACTGAGCCTGTCAGTGACAATATCCATACAGTCCGGTCCGTTCGTCTATGAGCATCGCATGGCAGGCCTAGGGGGTTGGTAAAAGTCAGACCCCCAAAAGCGGTACAAGTCATGTCGGAGTGTAGCCCATAACACCCTGAGATACTACTGGAATACCTACCAGTAAATCTCTTGCATCGGCCGAGGGCTTTGTGTAATGGCTTTCCTAGACACAGCGCGACCTCACCCCCAATACCGGGAGAGACGAACCCCTGAAGATCCGCTCACTGCCTCCATGTGGCTCGGGACTGTATCCAACTAAAACCTGTTTGCACGTCTCCTTTGAGCGTGGTAGGGTAGTAATCAAAGTACAGTGGGAACTCACACGAGACAAATGACGATCCTCAGGTCGATGAACTAACCTGTACACATGTCACCAGGGAACTGCTATCTGACGTCTGGTATAATCCCAACTAGCAGGTTCCCGGCGAGTCCTGCCCGGTGTACTCATAACCCAATGAGCACCTGTATACATCTTAGGTGAACCAACTGACACCAGTGGCTTGTGAGACTGGCCACCGCCCCTCGTCGGGGTCTCGAATGTACACACTAGTCTACTCTGGAGTATCGATGCCCTGTCTCGAAACTCCCACGACTAGGGACCTTTTAAGGATGTGCTTATAGACCCCAGCTCCCACTTATATGATCGCCCTCATACTGCTGGTGGTCAAGCAAGAATCCTAGGGGCTCTATCAACGTATAATAGCGACATGTCAGGTCACCTAAAGCAGTACACGATGTTAAAGATAATCCAGATAGCATACTATCATCTTGAGTAAGACTGTCCTACCGGGATAGGTCCTCCCTCAATCATTGCAATCACGTGCCTGTGATCCAATAATTGACTCTGAGGGCACTCTCTCCAACAGTTCGTATATAACCATGCGATGGTTTTGTCCAATGGAAGTGGACGTTCATAGTAATACGGGGTGTCCTGGAGAAAAGGGTAAAAGTAGGAGTGGCAATGAGGTTTGCAACTCTGACAATCCAAAAGCCAGTGTTAAGAAGGTTCGGTCAACTTGGTCACTGAGTCATAGTCTAGGGTCGGGTCAATGGTCGCTGCCAAAGAGAGAGAGAAAAGAAACACTCAGTGTGCAATCTAACCTAGATCAGAATGGTTTTCACTTTATCTAATCTGGAAACCTCCCACTGTAACGTCAAGTTCTTCCCCAAACCTGAAAGAAGAACTAGCCGGGATCACCCGAGGAGTAAACCAACTCATCAGTGGGAATCGGGATCCAACTATCTTCGTATGATAACGTGACGGAATCCGCTCACGTTATTACACTCCAGAAGGTATGCGCATATCTGGCAAGTTTCAGTTCTTTTGAAACTCCCGATGTGGATTTTTGCCCCTTGCTCTTATGACCTTGACGAAGGCCAATATATCATAAGTCACATGTCAAGTTCTACCCGTCATTATCCAGGTTAATTTGAACCCACCCGTACATACCCTTGACGAAGGCCAAAATAGTTGTACGACTGTCCCAAACCAACGCATCTATCTATGCTGCAGAAAAGTAACAAATAGCTACCATATACTATGCCTTGACGAAGGCCAACATACATAGCATGAATACTAAGTGCTACCGTTCTGAAATGATGGAGGGCTACGAATGGTTTCTGGCGAAAACCTTTAACGTAATGACTTTGATATTGTTGAAGGAACTGATAGCTTTATAAAAATATAGTGACGAAAACCTTTGCTAAAGAGGTCACTCCCGGTGAAAGGATCTCGGCTCTTTCCCCGTAGAATGAGGTGCAGGATATTCTAACAGAATACCACGATGCAAAGCAAAATCAATCGGCTATAGTGAAGTTATTTTCCTGACGCAAATTTCTGTCCAAGGGGTCACTCCCGGTGAAGGGATCTCGGCCCTTGCCTCGTCGACTGAGGAGCAGGATATTCCAACTGAATACCATGATGCAAAACAAAAGAGAACGCCCTTGCAATAACAGCTTTATAAAAAGTGTTCCAACAACATCAGAATAGGTTTGTTTATCTTTCATTGATCCAAATCAACGCAGTCCCATCAATTGATCACACCAATAAAGAACGAAAATAATGATGTACGTATATGCCATCAGCATTCGCCACTGGGTCCCGTCATCATCCGTTAGGTTAGCTAACTAACAACAGAGCGGGGACTGGACTAGCGCGGATGCAAAACATATACAACAACTACTAGTATATATAATATATAAATTTCGCTCAAGGCGTGATAAAATGCAACATTACAGAAATTTACAGCATCACAGAACAATACAGATATCTGGGATCCCCGGGTTTCATAGAGCCGCTACTGAAACCCGACGTTCCCCTGGTCGTGTGAATAGCCTGTGCAATGAAATCCTAGACCCCTACGGGCGCGGCAAGTTACCCGCCAAAACTTGAAGCGAGGTAGCCCCCTTCAGCAACGTGAATGGACCATCCAGCACTTCACGGAATCCGGTAACTTGGGCACCGCTCCTGGGCCAACCTGTACCCCTTAGGAGTGCGGCAAATAGCCCTCCAATTCTATAGTAAAGCCCCCTCCGTCTCAACGCTATGAGATGCAGGCTTGTTGCCCTCTAGAACCCGGCTATCCGTGCACCCCTCCGCGGGGTAATCCTAGTACAGAAAGTAAAAATATACATACAACGGGTACATCGACCTCGACCCGGTCGTGCCCCAAAAGAATAATACAAACAGGCGGTGACGGCAGTCCACATGTCGGACGCTCGTCCCGCAATATCAAATGTACATATAAAACAAAAGTGTACTAACATTGCATCCAGGCTATCCCCCACGACCGATCCGCAACATCACAGCACAACACAGAACATCAACGTGAATGTCACGTTCGCAAATTCGTCTAACCGGGCTATAACAGTTAGACAGGATTTACCGATCAAGTGACATTCATGATCGCAGATATAATGTAAATAATGTGAACTAACATGTTTAAAATATCCGATCGAACAAATTTATTCAAGTGGGCCCCAAGCACAACTGTAGCACTTACAGAAAATTTGGGCCCAAAAATAATATCCCAAAACCCCTATTTCCAAGTCTGAAGCCCTCTGGAAAAATTTGGCATGCTGAACAGTTCAAAGAGCGGCGGAACCGCGGTCCAAGCATGGGTTTGGCAGCGGTTCCACGGCGTTATGGTGAGATCTCGCGACCAAATTTTCACAGATTGTTTAGATTTCCATGCACAGTATTCTGCAACAACTTGAAAAAAAATTTGGAGCAGAAAAAATTACGACAGAAAACACATACACTGAAAATACGGTTTTTGCGATTTTTGTTCGATCGGGTTTTAAACATACTAGAGCAAGCTAGGCATGGTTAATGGCGTGGCTCTGATACCAATGTAAGTGCACGGCGGCGCCCCGGCGGTCGATCCGACGTCGGAAACGCGGAAACGAAAAACTTTGCGAACTTGCAAACCAGCACCACCGTGCACTTTTAACCCGGATCGGGCCATTAACCTAGCTACTAGCAAACTAGAATAAGAGTAGAGAAGTATACCAAGCGATCCGTGTCCTTCTGTCTTCGTCTCCACTCCGATCTCCCGCGGATTCTCCGTCCGTCACGTCCTCGTCGGAAAGGGCATAACGTAGCCAAATACTTTTATGGGCTCCCACCTCTGGACCGAGGCAACTCGGGCGCGAAGTTCGCTAGCCGACGCGTCCAAGATTTGCTGTAGGCTAGTGTAGAGTTTATGTCTCTTTGGGGTTTAGTTGCCATGGAGGATGGAGTTGGAGAATCAAAAGAACTTTGGAGAGGTAAGAAATACAATTTTTGGCAAGGCAAAAATGAGAACCATACATCAAGAAATTTCCTCTCCCCTCTCCCTCAAGAAATGTGGCCGGCCTCAATGATAGAATGGTGGAGAGGTTCAAAAGGAATCTTAATCAAGAGAAGAAAAAGAGAATAAACAATATAGAAATGGTCACACCAAAATCTAATCCAATTCCCTTCACATAACAATCACCATAAATGCAAGTGATGAGATAAAAATGGAATCTCATCATTATGCCACCATTTTACAAAGGACCCCTTCCACAAATACTAATTTTCACAATCGCAAATTAGCCTCTCCATCGGAAAGTCCGGCTGGGAAGGAACAAAGAAAAACCGATCGGAACGGAATGCAAACTGGCAACTTCAGAAAACTGATCGCGTAATAAATTACAGGAAAACCCCGCTATTGCATATACATGGCCGCATTTATATTCCCACTGAACGCAAATGCAAAGAGACAAAATCTACATATCTAATAGTAGGATCCAGCTTAAGCCAAAGCCGGCTAGTAAAATCCGTCCGATCACGATCCGTGCAATACCGCACATATCTGATCGAACCCTGCCATATCTCCATATGGCCTCTACAGCGTTTTGCCCGAAACCTGAGTAACTGTGTGTGTGGTGGACTCTAAAGACTCATCAATACTATGGCTGTGGATTTAACCACTAGCACGTCAGAGGTATCAGCCATACGTGACGGGCCACCAGCTATTGACCAAAAGGGACGTCGATGAGCGAACTTATCCTGACACCCTACTGAGCCTGTCAGTGACAATATCCGTACAGTCCGGACCGTTCGTCTATGAGTATCGTATGGCGGGCCTAGGGGGTTAGAAAAAGTCAGACCTTCAATAGCGGTACAAGTCGTGTCGGAGTGTAGCCCAGAACACCCTGAGATACTACTGGAATACCTACCAGCAAATCTCCTGCCTTGGCCAAGGACTTTTCATGTTCTGGCTCTCCTAGATACAGCGCGACCTCACCCCTAATACCGGGAGAGACGAACCCCTACAGATCCATTCACTGCCTCCATGTGGCTCGGGACTTTACCCAACTAAAACCTGTTTGCACGTCTCCTTTGAGCGTGGTAGGGTAGTAATCAAAGCACAGTGGGAACTCACACGAGACAAATGACGATCTCAGGTCGATGAACTAACCTGTACACATGTCACCAGGGAACTGCTATCTAACGTCTGGTATAATCCCAACTAGCAGATTCCCGGCGAGTCCTGTTCGGTGTACTCATAAATCAATGAGCATCTGTATACATCTTAGGTGAACCAACTGACACCAGTGGCTTGTGAGACCGGCCACCGCCCCTCATCGGGGTCTCGACTGTATACACTAGTCTACTCCGGTGTATCGATGCCCTGTCTCGAAACTCCCACGACTAGGGACCTTTTAAGGATGTGCTTATAGACTCCAGCTCTCACGTATATGATCGTCCTCATACTGCTGGTAGTCAAGCATGAATCCTAGGGGCTCTATCAACGTGTAATAGCGACCGTAAGGTCACCTAAAGCAGTACACGATGATAAAGATAAACCAGATAGCATACTATCATCTCGAGTAAGACTGTCCTACTAGCATAGGTCCTCCCTCAATCATTGCAATCACGTGCCTGTGATCCAATAATTGACTCTGAGGGCACTATATCCAACAACATATAGTCGTCCCTGGCCAGGGCAAGCGAGATATACTGGTAGGTTTCCAGTGTTATCTTAGGGTGTTCTGGGCTACACTCCGACACGACTTGTAGCGCTATTAAGGGACTGACGTTCGCCACCCCCTAGGCCCGCCATGCGATATTCTCAGACGAACGGACCGGACTGTACGGAGATTGTCACATTCAGGCTCAGTAGGAGTTCGGATTGGTTTACCTCTTCGGCCTTCTTATCGACATCTATCTGGGGACCGTTACGTACAGCTAGTGCCGCTTGCGGTCTGTGGTTAAACCCACTTCCAGCGTAGTGTCGAGTCTTTAGAGTCCCACATAGAGAGTTTTCCTGCACTGAGCGAAAGGTGTAGAAGCTGTATGGTTTTACGGCAGAGCTACGATCACTTACGTGCACTTGTGTGCGTATGCTGTTCGGGCAGGCAATACTAATGGGCTTTGGTTTAAGCTGGATCCTAGTATTGTACGGATGGATTTGTTTTGTCTTTTGTGCATTCGCATTCTACGGAATGCGGATGTGGGTGTGTATGCACAGTTGTGAGGAGCGAAGAAGAAGGAGGTGCCTCATTAGGGTTTTGACAGTTGATTCGGTCAAAACCATTATGAGGCGGACTCGTTAGGGTTTTTGCAGTTGGTTCGATCAAAACCATTATGAGCCGGGGACATTATTTACTAATCCTTTTAGTGATAATTATATTATGGCTAATTGCTTTGACCATTTGACCATACTTGACTTTGTTGACCATTTGACCAAAGTTGACTTGGACCTTCATGAGAGGTCTAGAGTATTCTTTGGTTTTCTTTTTATTTTTGATATGAAAATGGTCAAGTCAAGGGTAGCCATCAACTTTATCATTAAAGGATTAATAATGATGATGTTTATGTATTATTGCAACCATGGATCATTTTCATAGTTCATTATTCTTTTCTCATTCTCTCTCTTGATATGAGAAAGCTCCATGGTTGCTAGTTCTTCTTCCTCCTCTTGAAATTTCCTTTGATCTCATGTGTTGAGAGAAAAAGGATCCAAATAGACAAACACATCCATCTACCTCTTCTACACAACCTAGGACATCAAGCCTAGCGATCTTGTTGCCCTAGTTGCCTCGGCTCGAGGTGCGGCTCGGAGCACAACTCTCAGGTGGATCGTCTTCGACTCAAGGAGGACACGGAGGTGATCAAGATCCGAATCGATCCTCGGAGCTCAGATGGACGAGCAGGACAGCGGAGAGAAGACCGGAAGGACCGGTACTGTGAGGTATAATCTCTATGGCATAGTAGATAGAACCTCATATAGTTTTCTAGGTTTTTGTTTAGCAAAGATCCTCCTTTTAGTCCATGTTGCTTCGTGTCAAAAATCGTTTTTTACCGTTTCCGCCTCCCCGTAAGAACCGGGGTGAGCAACGTGGACTTACAGTCATATCTTGATGCAGCAATCCTACTGTGTAGTGACATGGCAATTATCGATGATGAAGTGTGTGAGCCGCAAGCAGGTGTACGTGGAACATACGCATCATCGATAATGGTGATGGTGTCCTGACAGCATGAGTTTAATATAACAATAAACACATTTAAACAAGCAATGCGATGCGAATAGCAAGAATAAGCAGAAAATGAATAATAAACACAATAGTGAAGAATCTACATCAATATATATATATATATATGTCATATAGTTTTGCCATTGGAAATAACACGAATCGTGGTGTTTAGAAACATAAGGGCTACAGTGTTTTTAAGAAAAGATGTGTCGTTTGAAAATATCCGTAGAATTCCTTGGCCTGTCTTTAAAATACTCATGATTCGTTAGTTTTGAAATAGGTATGACTCGAGTCTTGTCTAACATCTATACGTAAACTACAGGACTAAACTAACAGGCTAAACGAAAAGTTAAGGAAACCACCTAAAACTGAGTCGATACAAATAAATATAATAGTCGGTGATCCCGCCTCAATAGTATCACATACGATACAATAATAACATGACATCCTCGAGTCAAGAGTGCGGATCTATCATCAATATAAAGCTCGTACGTAAATCTGTCGTACGGCATCCCAAATCTGGGTACGGGTCAAATATTACATTCATCTCATTAGTCATCTGGTATCCATTATCATTGTATCCTGTATTAGGGGTAATGATCTAAGTCTAGTACATACTGATACCATATATATATATATATATATATATACGTGTATGAAAACACACGTCTAAAGGCCCGCTATAATCTCATGTCATATCTCGTAATACGAATCACATCATATCATCGATCCCATGGCAACATGCCCAATCTCATCGACTCATCTCCAAATACCATATACAATCCTCATCATCCATGTCTAAGTATACGTATATATATATACATAGTCTCATACCTATGTATGTATATATATATATTTACATATCCCCATAACCGCACAAGTAAAACAATATAAACATGTGTGTGTGTGTGGGTGTAAACTTTATTCTAAGGTCCACGACTAAACTAACTAATGACGTTATCACCCAATTACACTAAAGTTATCCATGACTCCCCAAAGTCTATCTAGATAATCATAAACACACAATAAACATATAATTATATCCATATACTATGTACCATACACTACACTACGAACTGCGGGGGTGCTATACGCCATCCACCCGACATCCCCCATAGATATATATCTACTCACCTTGCTCCTTGCTTGCCGAAGTTGAAGTGTTTCATCATCTCGGAATCCACGCGGAGGTACCTACAATGATACACAATCACAAATGCATATTAAAATCAAATCGGAAAACCAAAACGGCATACGTTTCGCTCATAGGTTAAAACCTATAGACTCGCATGCAAAACACGATCAGTAACCCTAGCCGTTGACGTTCAAACGCCACACGACGGAAACACAATATCAAAAACCACAACCAAATTCATTAAAATCCACAAAACGAATTCAGAAACGTAGAAAACATGCTCCAGATTTTACCATAAGTGAAATTAGCCAATTTTGCATATGTAAAGGGTCTAGTTTACTGGAGATGGAGAAACAGTACAAACACGAGACAATTCCAACCCACCCTGGCCGCAAATTGCGGCCAGATAGAATTAATCTACGGCCCAGGTGAGGGTGTAGGGGCTAGGGTCTTGCGTAAAGCTTCTTTGGTGCCTGCTTGTATCATTGTCTTTGCTAAATAATTTTCCAGGTCCCCGGGTGTTAGCAGATTTCATTTTCCCTACACACGACGGAAACATAATATCAAAAACCACAACCAAATTCATTAAAATCCACAAAACGAATTCAGAAACGTAGAAAACATGCTCCAGATTTTACCATAAGTGAAATTAGCCAATTTTGCATATGTAAAGGGTCTAGTTTACTGGAGATGGAACAACAGTACAAACACGAGACAATTCCAACCCACCCTGGCCGCAAATTGCGGCCAGATAGAATTAATCTACAGCCCAGGTGAGTGTGTAGGGGCTAGGGTCTTGGGTAAAGCATCTTTGTTGCCTGCATTTATCACTGTCTTTGCTAAATAATTTTCCAGGTCCCTGGGTGTTAGCAGATTTCATTTTCCCTACACAATTTCCACAAAATACGATATCGGGGATTTCTAAGTTCGCTAAATAGGGTTCTAGTCTCAGGTTTAGGTCTAAACTACAATCATTACAGGGGTTTAAGGTCACTATAAGCCTCAATTATACATCACAACTCAAGAATTCCTCAAACCCTAACTAGAAATTTCCAAACCTCACTAAACGACACTAAATCGGTTCTAATCACATGGATGTAAAAACAATGGAAATACTATACTAATGGTTAAGAGAATACCTCATTTGGCAACTCAAGAAAATTCTTGAGTTGCCCCAAGTGTCCAAAATCCTTGCTTTCTTGGTCCAAAGTGTAGCTTGTGAGCTTGTGCACATTTTTATTGAAATGGAGATGAACTTTTGAGTTGATTTGGGGTGTGGTTGTGAGGATGAAGAGGGAGAGGGAGATAGGCAGCAGCAATGGTGAGAGAGGAGAGGAAAAAAGAATGAAGAAAATGAAGAGGAAGACAAAGACCATGACTTAGGATTGACCCCTCACCTCTTTCTCTCTCATGCCCATCCCTCAATTGTTTAAAATTTTCATTTTTCTTTTCTATTCTTATATTTTCTTTTTCATTTCATTTTTATAACCAAACACATAAATCCCAAATGAAACCATGGTTATAAAATGTAACACAAGTGTAAAATACGACACGGTACATGTCATGTGCACAAATCATGATTAGCGATATTTAATCGCGATTAGCATTAAAATAGTGTATAACGAATCATAAATTTTAATAATATACTTAAATCCAATAAAACACCCTCTTTTTAGTAATTTCCATAATTTTCCAAATTTTTCCCAATTTATCGGTATTTAATTATACCACACTAATAAAATATTCAATATATTTATTATTAAAATTTAAAAATTCCCAAAAATAATATTTTATGTTTCTGTAATGTTACAGTCTTCCCCCTTAAAGAAATTCGGTCCCCGAATTTAAATTTAAACCACTCAATACTAAAGCATTTCAGTAAAATGGCCATGTCGCCGGAGCTCCGTAATCATAAATACATAAAACACATCGTAGCGCAATGCATGCGCATGAAAAACGGGTATACAAACCAAAATATCCAAACTCCGTCAAGCATCCGGCAATCATCGGAGTTATGGTGATGACACTAATGTCAAATCCAATACGAAAAACAACATGATATACATCAAAACTATACATGTAAACATCATGGTAAATTCGTCAAAATATCTGAAAGAAATGCATGCCAAACATTTTTAAGTCGTTGTGCGATGTACGTATCTCTGCACAGTGGCGGACGTCTATTGTGAGAAAATAACTATATATATATATACACCTTGCTTAACATACACGTTCTGCCGTTTTGAAAATAATTTAGAAGGGTTTTCTTGTTTTAAACGTTTCGTGTCATATCAGACACGTTGGTAAATACTGAGACTATAGCTCTCTTTTTGGAAATCCCTTCGATAACTATCAATGCATGCAAAATATATCCAGGTACTGTCCTCTGACTAGTCCTGCTCAGTACGAAAACAAATAGCAAATATCATAAAAACGTACTGCTCCATAAAAAATCAATCCGAAAATGTGCATATGAATGCTACGTGCGTCTGGTGCGCACGGAAATCGAAACCCATGAATGTGCCATACATTTGCATAGAAACAACATCTAAGTGCATCGGGTGTGCACGAAACATCTGTCAAGGGCAACGGGTGTGCCTGACAGCAATATCTTGTGCATATGATATGCACGAAGAATCTCGATTTAGTGCATCTGGTGTACACCAAAATCGCATCTCATATCATGCGTCCAACATGCGCGAAATTCCAATCCAAGCGCATCAAATATGCGCAAGAATCCAATCAGGTGCACAAGGTGCATAAAACAAATATCGAGCATCACAATCGAAATTGACGGTATACAATAAACCTCAATCCAAATCAAGTATACCGCGGTATATATCTCACAACCATGTGCATCAGCATGCACAAATCAAATCAAAACACTAAAAGTGCATGAAAAATATGCCGAAAGCACAAGTCAAATCATATGCATATCATAGGCATGAAATCAAAATCAACCTCTCGAATGACATCAAATCAAGTCAAGTGAAACCGTAGTGTACAAAAATCTCAATCAGGCAAACAAATCATCCAAAATACCGAAATCCAAAAATGACGGATGCGTGATATTCGAATCACCAAATCCCAGATCGTAAACACCGTCGTTTATATGTCCTTCCTTCACAGTCGAGAAGGTGTCGGTGCATCCAAAGCTAGTAGAGCAAGATATCTACTTGCCTAATGTTCGTGGCCTGTCGTCTGGTGCCCTTAGGCTCTCCTCTCTCACTGCAGATTGCTAAGTGCATAGCTCCTCGGCTCAATGGTCCAATATGGAAACGATAATGGAAGTAGTCCGCTCTGGCACATCCTCTAAAGATCTCTGGCCAACTATCATGGTCACTCATAACATGTCCCGTCGACGATGCCGAACTCTGGCCTGCTGGGTGTACGTAATATGACCGATCCTGGGTCTAAATCTTCTCGTATAATATTCCAGAAAGGTCCTGTCGAGGTCTCTCCCAAATCTCGTTACTGCCGAACTGCCCGAAAGACGTCGTCCTTTATTAATTCTGTTTTCTTGTTCCGGAACGGCTGCATATTCATCGCGACTCCTTCTGGAATATATATCCCTATACAACTCCTTTGCATGCGTATCACATTTCCGATGTTGGCGGAGTGGAACGTCATCTCATCAAGATCTCGAACGAATCTCTTGCTCCACTTTTCTCTAATGTCGACTGCTTCGGACTCATCTCTTCGTGGCTGCATGGACTGCGCTCCAACGGCTATACTCGTATCTGGAGTCTCCCAAGCAATGTATCCCATCACGTGATATCCAAATGATGTCGAACCTTTAGATCGATTCGTCAAAGTTCCATAATTCCCCAATAGCTCAACATCTTAGGTACAATTTAATAGTATTCCGGTACATGCCACAGTACCTGGGGGCCAACCGTAGAAAGGCAAACCCAAGCCTCACTAATGGCACCGCTGAACTGCCGCAAACCCTAAGGTTTCAAAGCGTTCTCATGGTCATTATGTCGAGTTAGGGTTTCATTCTTCTAGAGGGTCCATAGCATTACTTGCATTTTTCTCTGAATACTTTAAACTTGGAAAATGGGCTTCTGACATTCGATTGTCTCTATCGACTCTCAACGTACCTGTGTGAAGTCGTCTCTAGCTGGAATTAATCAATCTGATGACCTCGCATCGGTGTAAGCGAATGAACCACATGTCCTAGTCGTTCATCCTCGGACGACTAGCGACCTTCTATCATATCTCTGAGTATAAACTCGTGCTGCAGTAGCTCCAACATCTGGGGCAATATCTCGTAATTCGCAGGAACAACTGGCTCATTCGTCTGCACGCTGAACAATGCCTCAATCATCAAGTATAACGGTGCATTAATGGTCATCACATTCTGGCTAGTCTCTAGTAGTGGCCCAATCCTCTGGTGCTGATCGCACGTTCGAGAAATCTCATAAAAGCGATCTATCAAACGCTCGTGACGTGAAAACACAAATAAAATGACACCTCTATGCAATCATGTGTCCCTGGAATCATGCCCTGGTCAGTCCTCGTCCGTTACGAGCTCATGCAGACGCAACTCTAGCCGTAGCTCTCTTTCTGCCCGTGTAATCGTGGCAGCAAAACCATAAACTAATATCGATGAGGATAAATCATGAATGAATATAATACTGTGCAAGGAAATGTACATCCTAAGGCTCCTTAAGCGGAATAGCGTATCGTAAGTATGCCACGAAATATACACACGGTACGTCACTCTCCTTAAGTCACCTACTCCATCAACCAAGGTCAATCTACGCGACGAAAGTTCGGGTCTAATACCCCCTCGACCAAGTCTAAGTTTCCTAAGGTCAAGCCTAGGTTCCGAATATATATACGCCCTAGACTCCGCATAGTCAAACATAGACTCGAACCAAGGTTAAACCTAGCGCTTTGATACCAACTTTATAACGACCCGAAATGGCACGTGACTGGCCCTTGAATCATATGAAGTCTATAGAACCCCATCGAATTCAAGTAAGCCAAAAGCCCAGAAATCTAAAACCTTTTTAAATAATAAATAAAGGAAAACTTGTTTAAAAGCAAGTAGTTTTAATAGCATAAGCCGAATTATGCGTTTTTAAAACATCAAGTCATTTCTGAAAATTTCGGTAGAGTTTCCTTTGTAAATACTGGCCCCGAATGGGGTACAACATGAATAATATGAATAAAGGCATCCCCAAGCGGGAGCTAACTCTTCGTCCATTGACGGTCATAACGACGCAAGCAATATAATATACAACGCCAAGGGTGAGGATCAAAACTCAAAAGGAAACTCAAAACAACAAGAAAACCATAATAATACAAGCGCAACTCTACGGTCGAAAAAAATACACAACTGGTTTTCTAAGTCTGAAATAAATATACAAGTCTGGTTGATGGAGTTTCTAGATACACAATGAAAATAAAATACAAGGGTGGTCACGATGCGAGTGAACCCACCTACCAAAGCAATCACTCGGAATGGGAGAAGTGTACCAGAAAGCCGCAATGAAACCTGTACGGCAAAACCAGCAAGAAACTGTGGCACAACGGGGGTGACTTGCCAACTCATGAGTAGAAAATATCATAGAGAAGAAATCGCATGTATGACTCAATCCTAGGTCAAACGATCAGTAATATATATCCTCAAAATTATAAAGTCTAAAGCAAGATAAGGTGGCAAGGGTAAACATCTATACATCAGTGTAATACCAAGTGCTTGTGTCAGTGCCTCAGGCAGCAACATATCATAAACATGAGGTGTGATCAATGTAATCATCATGAAATCAATTATAACATGAAGTCTATAAGTATGTGGATATCATCCAACTATGTAATCAATGCCTGTATGAATGTGGATCTCATCCACGTGTCAACCAATGATATAACAACATCATGCATATAAAAGTCATAAAAGCATATGCATGAAAGTATGAGGATATAAATCAACGTGTGTCCCTCGCGACACATCAAAATCATGGAACCTGAGTGTCCAGCATCGGCACTCGAAAACATCATGAAACCCGTGCCCAGCATCGGCACGTAAATCCTCATATATCGGGCTCCGTCAGTCCGGATCGGCCCACGGGCTCCGTCAGTCCGGATCGGCCCATATCATCTCTCAACTCCGGTCGGTATCCTCTGGATATTCTCTGGATATCCTCCGAGCCCAAATACTATCACCGGTAGGTATGCTTCCCCTGTCAGGCTCATCGGTGTAGTCTATCGACATACCATTCTTGCCCCGGGGTACCTCCGGGCCCCACCATGTACCCGAACACGGCTCACGACTCTTCCTCGCATGGGGTATATATATATATGAGAACCGATAAAACTTATGGTGGCTGCTGAAATATCATATCAAGAGAAACATGGTTTTTAAAACAGTACATACTTTTTTTTGAAATACCCACGGTTCTCAAATCCAGAAATATCATGGAATCAACATATCTCAATGCGTATAATCATAAAGCATGATGTATGCGACATATAACAGAAATGAAAGCATACCAGTATATCATTCAACATAAAACAGTAATATGCACATATCGAGGGAAAACTGCTTTTTTAAATGAATCCGGTTTAAAAATATATCATGCGGTTCCCAAATCTCCAAAATCAAGCAAGAATCATCTATGTATGTGCAAATGTGTTTGTATGCAAGCATGGGTGTACAATATGTGTGTACGAAAGTATGGGTGTACAATATGTATGTACGCCGGTATGTCTTATAAGAAGTCATATCTTGATGCAACAATCCTACTGCATAGTGACATGGCAATTATCGATGATGAAGTGTGTGAGCCGGCAAGCAGGTGTATGTGAAATATACGCATCATCGATAATGGTGCTGGTGTCCTGACAGCATGGGTTTAATATAACAATAAACACATTTAAACATTCAATTCGATGCGAATAGTAAGAATATGCGGAAAATGAATAATAAACACAACAGTGAAGAATCGACATCAATATATATATGTCATACAGTTTTGCCATTTGAAATAACATGAATCGTGGTGTTTAGAAAAATAAGGGCTACGGTGTTTTTAAGAAAAGATGCGTCATTTGAAAATATCCGTAGAATCCTTTGGCCTGTCTTTAAAATACTCACGATTCGTTAGTTTTGAAATAGGTATGACTCGAGTCTTGTCTAACATCTAAACGTAAACTATAGGACTAAACTAACAGGCTAAACGAAAAGGTAAAGAAACCACCTAAAACTGAGTCGATACCTATAAATATAATAATCCTTGATCCCGCCTCAATAGTATCACATACGATACAATAATAACATGACATCCTCGAGTCAAGTGTGCGGATCTATCATCAATATAAAGCTCGTACGTAAATCCGTCGTACGGCATCCCAAATCTGGGTACGGGTCAAATATCACATTCATCTGGTATCCATTATCATCATATCCTGTATTAGGGGTACTGATCTAAGTCTAGTACATACTGATACCGTATATATATATATACGTGTATAAAACCACACGTCTAAAGGCCCGCTATAATCTCATGTCGTATCTCGTAATACGAACCACATCATATCACCGATCTCATGACACCATGCCCAATCTCATCGACTCATCTCCAAATACCATATACAATCCTCATCATCCATGTCTAAGTATACGTATATATGTATATATATACATATATACATAGTCTCATACCTATGTGTGTATATATATATACATATCCCCATAACCGCACAAGTAAAATAATATAAACATGTGTGTGTGTGTGCGTGTGGGTGTAAACCTTATTCTAAGGTCCGCGACTAAACTAACTAAAGACGCTATCACCCAATTACACTAAAGTTATCCTTGATTCCCCAAAGT
Source organism: Agapanthus africanus (assembly GCA_030015575.1). Classification (NCBI taxonomy): domain Eukaryota; kingdom Viridiplantae; phylum Streptophyta; class Magnoliopsida; order Asparagales; family Amaryllidaceae; genus Agapanthus; species Agapanthus africanus. The sequence goes on from CM057338.1 coordinate 634,468,539, forward strand.
CTATCTAGATAATCATAAACTCATAATAAACATATAATTATATCCATATACTATGTACCATACACTACACTACGAACTGCGGGGGTGTATACGCCATCCACCCGACTTCCCCCGTAGATATATATCTACTCACCTTGCTCCTTACTTGCCGAAGTTGAAGTGCTTCATCATCTCAGAATCCAGGCGGAAGTACCTACAACGATACACAATCTCAAATGCGTATTAAAATCAAATCGGAAAACTAAAAAGGCACACGTTTCGCTCATAGGTTAAAACCTATAGCCTCGCATGCAAAACATGATTAGTAACCCTAGCCGTTGACGTTCAAACGCCACACGACGGAAACACAATATCAAAAACCACAACCAAATTCATTAAAAGCCGCAAAACGAATTCAGAAACTTAGAAAACATGCTGCATACTTTACCATAAGTGAAATTAGCCAATTTTGCATATGTAAAAGGGTCTAGTTTCCTGGAGATGGAGCCACAGTACAAACATGAGACAATTCCAACCTACCCTGGCCGCAAATTGCGGCCAGATGGAATAAATCTACAGCCCAGGTGAGGGTTTAGGGGCTAGGGTCTTGGGTAAAGCTTCCTCGGTGCCTGTATGTATCACTGTCTTTGCTAAATAATTTTCCAGGTCTCCGGGTGTTAGCAGATTTCATTTTCCCTATACAATTTCCACAAAATACGATATCGGGGATTTCTAAGTTCGCTAAATGGGGTTCTAGTCTCAGGTTTAGGTCTAAACTACAATCATTACAGGGGTTTAAGGTCACTATAAGCCTCAATTACACATCACAACTCAAGAATTTCTCAAACCCTAACTAGAAATTTCCAAACCTCACTAAACGACACTAAATCGGTTCTAATCACATGGATATAAAAGCAATGGAAATACTATGCTAATGGTTAAGAGAATACCTCATTTGGCAACTCAAGAAAATTCTTGAGTTGCCCCAAGTATCCAAAATCCTTGCTTTCTTGGTCTAAAGTGTAGCTTGTGAGCTTGTGCATATTTTTATTGAAATGGAGATGAACTTTTGAGTTGATTTGGGGTGTGGTTGTGACGATGAAGAGGGAGAGGGAGATGGGCAGTAGCAATGGTAAGAGAGGAGAGGAAAAAAAGAATGAAGAAAATGAAGAGGAAGAAAAAGACCATGACTTAGGTTTGACCCCTCACCTCTTTCTCTCTCATGCCCATCCCTCAATTGTTTAACATTTTCATTTTTCTTTTCTTTTATTATCTTTTCTTTTCCATTTCATTTTTAAAACCAAACACATAAATCCCAAATGAAACCGTGGTTATAAAATGTAACACAAGTGTAAAATACGACACGGTGCATGTCATGTGCACAAAACCGGCTTAAAGCACGATTAGCGATATTTAATCGCGATTTGCATTAAAATAGTGTATAACGAATCATAAATTTTCATAATTTGCTTAAATCCAATAAAACACCCACTTTTTAGTAATTTCCATAATTTTCCAAATTTTCCCCAATTTATCGGTATTTAATTATACCTCACTAATAAAATATTTAATATATTTATTATTAAATTTTAAAAATTCCCAAAAATAATATTTTATTTTTCTGTAATGTTACACCATGCTAGGGTTAAGATTAGGGTTTATATTTATCATTAAGTAATTCAAAAATTGTGGAATTAGTCATGATTGATATTTGTTGAAAGCTTGTAAAAGCTTCAAGGCATCTTTGACTTTGTCCATTCTCTTTGTCTTGCTTAAGATATTTTTGACCTAACCTTTAACCATAGCTTATGGTTAACTCTCTACAAGAGTTAAGCATGACATGCTTAATGTAGGGTTCTTAGGCACACTCAAGAGGTTCCACAAGGCATCAACCATGCCAAAATCAAAAATTTATGTGCCGAGAAACCCTAATGAAGATCGTTAACTAGAAATTAGGCGAAACAACAAGCTAGTAAACTGCTTTACTAATAAGTGAAAGGGATTACAACCTTTGTAGATCCGGTCCACCACTTCTTTAGCTCCATGATGACGTCCCCCCGCTGCGATCATCGGGATCCTGGACTCTAGCGTTGGTTTCATCGGAGAAATGTTCGGGCTAGGTCGTTGACTTCGATGCTGAAGATGATCTACGTCGAGGCGACTCAAACTCAAGCTCCATCTTCACTTGGTCATGAACCTTGTGAAGAAAACACCCTATACAACATGGCAAGTGGTAGTGGATGAAGAAATAGAAAGTGGGTTTACTTTGGATTTGGATTTCTCACTTGATTTCAACACTTAGAATTTTCTAGCAAGCTTTTCTTTTCTTCATCAAGAAGATGAAGAAGAAAGAAAAGAATATGAATTATATGAAAAGAAAATTCAAGTGAAGTCTATCAAATTGCAACCATGGGTGAGTTTAACCTTTGTAGAGACTAAACCCTAGTTTAAGTTAATGGTTAGGTTAGTAAAAGTGTCATGCAAAACAAAATGGTGGACATTGTCAAAGATACTTGAAAGCTTCATGAAGCTTTAAGTAAAGACAATGAGAGCCACCATTTTATTTCACAAAAATAAACAAAAACCCTAAACCATTAACTAAACATGGTGTAAGTCATACACACACCCAAGTTTTCATGTATCATCAAACATGATACAATCTAGTGCACAAAAATATATCACATATATAACTTGTGCACATCAAGTGAGAAAATCAATCTTAAGTGAACCAATACTAGTTAATTTAAAGTAATATATCAAATATATAATTATACATTAAATCATTAAATCAATACTTGATTTAACGATCCGGTCATATCGCAAAAAACCGACTAATAAAAAGTGTATCAATATATCGAATCAACACTTGATTCGGTAACCCGGCTATATCACAAATAATCGACCGATGATACAAATCGTGAGAATAGAATTCAGTATCACATACTGGTATAATTCTCGGTCCCGCACATAACTCATATGCGCTCCTATTTCATTTCGCTTGAGCCAGGAAACCTCTGTGTAGGACTCTAAAGACTCGTCAATACGCCGGCAGTAGGTGATGATCATATCAAACACCCACAAGCCGCAAGAGGTCTGCCAAACGTAACGGTCACCCGGATATTGAGCGATCAAAAGATCAACGAGCAAGCCCTCTCACACTCATGTGAATCCAACCAGTAACACTTACCGTACAGTCCGGTCTCGTCGTCTGATATGTCGCATATCTCGCCTAGGGGTGGTAATTGTCAGACCCCAGTAGCTCGATAAGTCGTGTCGATATGAGGTCTATAACAGTTCGAGAAACTACTGGTAACACTTACCAGTAGATCTCAGCAACCCTGGCCAGGGATTTCCGGTTATAGCCAATAGAACACAGCGCAACATCAACTCCCTATACCGGGAGAGACGAATCCTCTCGTATCGCTCATTGCCTCCATGTGATTCGGGACTGTACCCAAAAACCACCGTTTTGCACGCCCTCTTGGACCTGGTAAGGTGGAAATCAAAGCACAGTAGGAATCACACAAGACTCTATGACGATCTCGGGTCTACAGACTAACCTGTACCAGTGTCACCAGAGAACTGCCATCTGACGTAAGGTATAATACCATCTGGGAGTTCTCGGCGAGTCCGTCCAATGTACCCAGTCTCCACTGAGAACCCGTATATCATCTCTGATGTCAAACACCAATGGATATGGGATCATCCATCGCCCATCTGTATGGGTCGAGAAGGTATACGCTAGTCTACTCTGGTATATCGATGCCCCGTCTCGATACACCCACGACTAGGGACCTTGAAGGATATACTTATGGACTACCATGTCCCCACTAGTATGATCCGCATCATAGTCCAGGTAGTCAAGAACACATCCTAAGGGCTTTACCAACATGTAACAGAGAGACAATCAGTGTACACGTTAAGGTAAAGAGCAACCAGATAGAATACTATCATGTCGAGCTAGAAAGTCCTTCCTATATATGTCCAAGCATCCACTACAATACATCCTATGTATAGTAATGGCCTCTAGGGCATACATATAACTAACAATCTCCCACTTGCACTAGGGCCATCTAATAGCAGTGGTTGTAGTATCTCATACTCAACCATCCCATAAAAGTCTCTCTCTGGGAAAAGGCCTTTGTGAGTGGATCCGCCGTGTTGTCCTCTGAGTCTACTCTCCTAACCTCGATCTCCTTAGAGATCAACCATCTCCATGATCAGGTGATACTGCCGTAGAATATGTCTGGATCACTGATGGGACGGACGTTCCTTGGCATAAGCCACAACTCCATTGTCACACAATGGGAGGAACTAAGTTTATCTCATGAACTAATATACACCCAGACAGCCTCTTTGATAGCATCTTAAGTAGCGATGTATCCAGCCTTTATCGTCTAGTAAGCCACGGTATCTAGCTTGGAACTCTTCCAACATACCGTCCCTTTACTAAGGGTAAAGACAATGCCTTTAACAAGTCTAGCTTTGAAAGTCTCAACTTTTCCATCTACACCAAGTAATCTTCTCAAGATATACTTGCTTCTCATGGGGATTTAACCCTTCAGATATAGCAACCAAAGTCCATACTTTGTTGGTGTACATGGATTCCATCTCAGATCTCTAAGCATCCAGCCATTCTTACAGAGTCCCTACTCTCGATGGCCTGCTCGAAACTAGTTGGGTCATCATCTCATGATGCATTCCTCGCTCCCACTGTCACCGAGAAACCGAAGTATCTCTCAGGCGGATGAGAAACCCGACCAGATCAGCGGAGAGGCTGAGGTTCGTCGAGGACTATTGAATCCTTTGGTTCTGTCAAATCATCAGCTGCAGTTTTGTATAGCTGGAACCTTTCCAATTCTACAGAACTGACCTTGCTTCGAGTTTGTCCGGATTTTGCTTTTGACATAGGTCGGACAATCCCAAATCTTAACTTACTTAAGAGATAGGTTCTTCCCATACCATATCTTATATGGAGTGGTAGGCACTGATTTAATTCAAACCCAATTCAATAGGTATGCAGCTTCTCAAGTGCACAACCCCCAAAAGGTAATAGGTAACTCAGTAGTACTCATCATAGAGCACACCATATCTAATATGGTGCGATTGCTCCACCCCGATACACCGTTCTGCTGTAGTGTATTCAGAGGAGTAACACCGAGAGAGAATCTCATTCTCCTTTAGAATAGTCCAGGAATTCTATTCATAAGTATTCTCCTCCCTGATCTTATCATAGGACATAATACTTATACCCGGATTTTGGTTCTCTACTTCTAACTTATATTCTGTGAATATCTCAAAAGCTTCGGACTTGTGTTTCAACAGGAACATATGTCTGAATCTAGGGAGATCATCAGAGAATGTAAAGAAGTACAAAGAACCGGTCCTGGCATGTGTAGACAGGGGACCTTACATACATCACTATGTGTCAGTCCCAAGAGTTCACTAACTCTATCTCTGTTTCCAGTAAACAGAGCTATGGTCATCTTATCTTTATGACATGACTGGCAAGTTTCATAAGATGTAAATTCAAACCGATTTAAATATGTATCTAAAATGTAACTTAAGCTAGTCGGGTCACATTGATATGACCTAGTCTACAATACCTCAAGAAGGAATCGTTCATTTCTGAACTCTTTCTCTTGTATGTGTTCTGTATACTAGGAACTGTAGTTTGATTTAGAACGTCAATGCTTTTAGATAATGTGCCTGAACCGATCAACTTTTGAAATGTTCAAAACAATATTCAACAATACAAAATTATATTCTTCTTTAATAAATAAAGAGATTGATATGATTTTGTATATCAGGTTCGGTATCTAATAGCATTTGTTCAGAATCAATATACTGGTAATACAGGGTGACAGTGACCAACAGACTTGGCTACAACACTTGCACCGTTTTCTGTCTCATTAAACTTATCACCCGTTCTCAGTTCTCTACCTTTATGTAGCCCATATAACAGATTACATATGCGGGATCCTGATCCGGTATCTCATACCTAGGACGTAAAGTATATTGAGAAACAGTTCTATGTAATGAACACACCCGAAGATGATGTATCAACATGCGCTTTCTTCGTTTGGGCGGCACGGGAAATCTGGTATTCCCCAATTTCTTGCTCTGTCTTATAACAATTATAAGTTGGAGCGGGACCAACGTTCCCCAGCTTAGTATAACAAGCGGGTACGGTCAATATATCCGTTATATTATCTTGATTAAGGCGTGATATGGTCGCTACCTGGAGAGAGAGAGAAGAAAACACTCAGCGTATGCTCTTGCAATATTAGATTGGTTATTTATTTTATCTAATCAGGATGGCTCCCACTGTTTTTATCAAATCTTCCTTCAAACCTTAAAAGGAAAGACTATCCGGGATTAATTACATGCTACAAGTTCGCCAATCTTTCAGCCAGGCCAGTGTCGGTACTTTGAGGGAGGTTCCCCGTGCTTTCGCACGGACCTAATTAAAGTAAACATCGTTTTTCCAGAGGAGTAACCCCGTTGACACCTTTCTAGACACCTACTTGATCGGCTAATTGTAATGTGTAAAACTTTCCCAGGAGTAACTCTTACTCGCAGCGGGTATCGGGATCCAACTATCTCATAGAAGGTATGCAATCTCATTGCAAATTTCAACACTTGAAATTCCTGATAATATTTTACCCCTAGCGTCCTATGACCTTGACGGAGGCCAAACTATCCATAGTCCGCTAGTCAAGTTCAACCCGTCATTTCCTGATTGAATTAAACCCACCCGCACGACCCTTGACGGAGGCCAAACAACGTCGTACGAATACCCTAATCCAATCGCATCGTATGCTAGCAGATAAGCATTAGTTAGCTACCGTACACTACGCCTTGACGGAGGCCAAACTACCGCAGCACGAATACTAACTAGTACTTATCTAAAATGACGGAGGGCTACGATAGGTTTTTAAGAAAACCCTTTGCGTAATGAACCTGATATCGTTGTAGAATCGAGTGATTTTAAAATGGAGTGTTTTTTAGGCTTTTCTAGTTTTGCTAAAGGGGTCACTCCCGGTGAAGGGATCGTCGGCCCTTTCCTTATCGAATAAGGTGCAGGATATATCATATATATCACTATGCAAAGCAAAAACTCCAAAAGAAATCAAAAGGTAAACCGAAGGGTGTAGCATCTGCCAGTTATTGCTAAAGGGGTCACTCCCGGTGAAGGGATCTCGGCCCTTTCCTTATCAAATAAGGTGCAGGATGTTCTACAAGGAACACCGCGATGTAAAGCAAGAACCGTAGATACCTGTTTTTGAAAATTCGATTCCACAACATCTTTAGGTTTCTTTTATTTTATTAATCTCATTAATGAAGTCCCATCATTTAAGTCACCTAAACATCACAGATAAATACAACGTACACATATGCCATCCGCATTCACCTCGATGCCCCCTCATGCACCGTTAGGTGAGGTAACTAACGGCAGAGCGGGGCAGGGCTAGCGCGGGTGTAAAACATAGGTAACGTCTATATAATATATCATATATACTATATACAGTATCTATCACAACATATCAAATGATCACATCACAGATATCGCAGCAGAAGAAACATATGAAACATTGGATATACTAGGACGTCCGTCTTTTTAATACGAGCCAGTATAAAACACGGATTCCACGGTCGCAATGAATAGCCAAACCCACATCCCTAGACCCCAACGAGAGCGGCAAGTAACACTGCCAATTCTAGGGTTAGGAGACCCGGTCTCGACTCCTCGAGATGGTCTCCGACTGTACCCTAGAACCCGGTTACTTATGCTCCCCTCCTTGGGTCTATCCTAATGCGGAAAAGTAAATAATATAAAATGGTGACATCATCCGCAACCTGGAAGTGCGCCAATAAAAGAATATTACATACATATTTTTACATGAATGAAAATGAAAAACACTCATCTCACATAAAAACCCCCGGCTATTCATAACGCGACGATCCAATATAACATATCCAGCAACAAATAACATCACATGTCATCAATGTAAGTAAATATGCCCATCCCAATTGTCGTTGACATATAGCAACGAAACCGGTGATATCACATATTACACTTACGGTCACAGAAAAGAAAGTGTAAAACTACAACAGTTGGAATCCGCAACCTCCTTAGACATCGCATGCCTAATCAAATGATTTCCGTAGACATCACATGCCTAACAATTATAAACCCCGCATTTTAGTCTCATCATCAAAAACTCTTTTAAATATCTAGTCGGGCATTTCAACAAGATCCCCGACATCCTGAACGAATGCTCGTCGCAAACTTTAGTAGACGGCCGCACCCTGATACCGTCGACGAAGTGCACTAAGGCGGAACACCGCTGCCGCGAGCACCCGAACGGATGCTTTCGGCGACGGGGTTCTCCTACAGTCACTTGGTCAAGGCTATGGGGCATGGCTATCTATTAAGTTTACCGATGAGTATCCGCGTACGCTACGCGATTGCGACGGACTTTTGATCACATCAAAATTCCGCGGCAACCGATCAAGTGAGACTAAAGTGCTATGTTTATAACATTCATTCAGTTATCTCATAACTACTTGTGAATTCCAAATATTGTATCACATTCCAGATAAATAGAAAATATTAAACTTTTCGATCGAACAATCGAACACCCAAGTTTTTCCGAAACAGCTCAACACATGAAATAAGTTTAAAAACATCCACTTCATGCCACAGTACCAACGGTCCAGCCGTAGAAGGGTCAAGCCAACGCCTCACATGTGGCATGCCGTACTGCCCCAAACCCGAAGGTTCAAAGGGTAGTTCAAGACGGTCACATAATCGAGTTAAGGTTTGTTGTCTTCTAGAGGGTCCATCACGTTACTTGCACTACTTAGAACATTCTTAAACTACGGAAAAATCCAACACTTGGAAATTTCCCGGCAGGGGATAAAATGGGTATTTATATCCGGTCGAACTTTTTAACAGTTTCTAAAATATCCGGAAAAACATAAACGAAGTTAAATTATCCGATCGACTTAACGAGTCCCCAATAAAACCTTAGAAAACTCAATACTTGAGTGGAATTAAAATATTCACAGAAAAAATGACAAGAAAGGACCTAAGAATAAATATGTGAAGTTTGAGGGACTAATTCACAATATTGGCCGCGGTACCGCCGCCAAACCCTTGGTGAGGTCCGTACTTCAGAGTAATTCTTATATTTTCCTGCTTAATTTTCTGAGCATTTTTAATTCACAAAAATCCACAGTTTGAAAAAAAGTATAGAGAAGGGTTTTGATCGGGGTTTCGGGGTTCGATCGGATCTCTAATTTCGTCTACACTTCTCCTAAAGCACTAGCTAGGCTCTGATACCACTGTAGGGTTCTTAGGCACACTCAAGAGGTTCCACAAGGCATTAACCATGCCAAAATCAAAAATTTATGTGCCGAGAAACCCTAATGAAGATCGTTAACTAGAAATTAGGCGAAACTACAAGCTAGTAAACTGCTTTACCAATAAGTGAAAGGGATTACAACCTTTGTATATCCAGTCCACCACTTCTTTAGCTCCATGATGACATCCCTCCGCTGCGATCATCGGGATCCTGGACTCTAGCATTGGTTTCATCGGAGAAATGTTCGGGCTAGGTTGTTGACTTCGATGCCGAAGATGATCTACGTCGAGGCGACTCAAACTCAAGCTCCATCTTCACTTAGTCATGAACCTTGTGAAGAAAATACCCTATAAAACATGGAAAGTGGTAGTGGATGAAGAAATAGGAAGTGGGTTCACTTTGGATTTGGATTTCTCACTTGATTTCAACACTTAGAATTTTCTAGCAAGCTTTTCTTTTCTTCATCAAGAAGATGAAGAAGAAAGAAAAGAATATGAATTATATGAAAAGAAAATTCAAGTGAAGTCTATCATATTGCAACCATGGGTGAGTTTAACCTTTGTAGAGACTAAACCCTAGTTTAAGTTAATGGTTAGGTTAGTAAAAGTGTCATGCAAAACAAAATGGTGGACTTTGTCAAAGATGCTTGAAAGCTTCATAAAGCTTCAAGTAAAGACAATGAGAGCCACCATTTTATTTCACAAAAATAAACAAAAACCCTAAACCATTAACTAAACATGGTGTAAGTCATACACACACCCAAGTTTGCATGTATCATCAAACATGATACAATCTAGTGCACAAAAATATATCACATATACAACTTGTGCACATCAAGTGAGAAAATCAATCTTAAGTGAACCAATACTAGTTAATGTAAAGTAATATATCAAATATATAATTATTCATTAAATCATTAAATCAATACTTGATTTAACGATCCGGTCATATCGCATATAACCGACTAATATAAAGTATATCAATATATCGAATCAACACTTGATTCGGTAACCTGGCTATATCACATATAACCGACCGATGACACAAATCGCGAGAATAGAATTCAGTATCACATACTGGTATTATTCTCGGTCCCGCACATAACTCATATGCGCTCATATTTCATTTCGCTTAAGCCAGGAAACCTCTGTGTAGAACTCTAAAGACTCGTCAATACGCCGGCAGTAGGTGATGATCGTATCAAACACCCACAAGCTGCAAGCGGTCTGCCAAACGTAAGGGTCACCCGGGTATTGAGCGATCAGAAGATCAACGAGCAAGCCCACTCACACTCCTGTGAATCCAACCAGTAACACTTACCGTACTGTCCGGTCTCGTCGTCTGATATGTCGCATATCTCGCCTAGGGGTGGTAAACGTCAGACCCCTGTAGCTCGATAAGTCGTGTCGATATGAGGTCTATAACAGTTCGAGAAACTACTGGTAACACTTACCAGTAAATCTCAGCAACCCTGGCCAGGGATTTCCGGTTATAGCCAATCGAACACAGCGCAACATCAACTCCCTATACCGGGAGAGACGAATCCCCTCCTATCGCTCATTGCCTCCATGTGATTCGGGACTTTACCCAAAAACCACCGTTTTGCACGCCCTCTTGGACGTGGTAAGGTGGAAATCAAAGCACGGTAGGAATCACACAAGACTCTATGACGATCTCGGGTCTACAGACTAACCTGTACCAGTGTCACCAGAGAACTGCCATCTGACATAAGGTATAATACCGTCTGGGAGTTCTCGGCGAGTCCGTCCAGTGTACCCAGTCTCCACTGAGCACCCGTATATCATCTCTGATGTCAAACACCAATGGATATGGGATCATCCATCGCCCATCTGTATGGGTCGAGAAGGTATACGCTAGTCTACTATGGTATATCGATGCCCCGTCTCGATACACCCACGACTAGGGACCTTGAAGGATATACTTATGGACTACCATGTCCCCACTAGTATGATCCGCATCATAGTCCAGGTAGTCAAGTACACATTCTAAGGGCTTTACCAACATGTAACAGAGAGACAATCAGTGTACACGTCAAGGTAAAGAGCAACCATAGAGCATACTATCACGTCGAGCAAGAAAGTCCTCCCTATATATGTCCAAGCATCCACTACATATACATCCTATGTATAGTAATGGCATCTAGGGCATACATATAACTAACACTTAACCCTTGGTTGCATTTCTAACCACACACAATAATTCATTTTGATGAGTTAATTCTTCTTCATCTTCTTCTTCCTCAAAGCTGTCTAGCTTAAATGGAGGTATGAGAAAAAGTGTGAGAAAATCATTTCTAATGTGAGAAAAATTCCTACTTCATCATTCTCTACTACTTGCCATTTAGTATAGGGTGTTTGCTTCACTAATTCCATGGTTAGTGAAGAGATAGCTTAGTTTAGTGTCTCCCCGACGTAGATCATCTTCGGCCTCGAAGACTTCGAAGCAAGCATGTTCGTTTCTTCATCGGAGCCTCTCTAGAGTCCGGAGTTCACGATCGCAGCGAAGGGACTACTACACGGAGCTATTGAAGTGAAGGACCGGTCTACAAAAGTTTTATTCCTTGCTCACTTCTTATTGCAAAGAGTTTGCATTTCATATTCCGTCGATTTCTAGTTTACGATTCATGGTTAGGGTTAGCTAGAACGGCAATTTTTGAATTTGGCATGGATGATGCCTCCCGAAACTTTGCTGCCATCTTAGGTAACCCTGCATAATACCAAGTGCCCATGTCAGTGCCTCAGGTAGCAACATATCACATATATGATTTATGAATGCATGAAAACAGAATACATCTAAATGAGAAAACTGTTTTCTTATCTCAGTGAGATTTCTGTATAAAAATCGAAGTATCATCAATGAAATCAACAGAGAATCCGTGTCAAACATCGACACAAAATATATATCCCAATGTCTCAATATCTCAATATCTCGGCCTCCGGCAATCCGGACTGGCCCATAACATCAAATCTCAATATCTCGGGCTCCTGCAATCTGGACTGGCCCCTGGCTCCGGCAATCCGGACTGGCCCATATCATTAAATCTCAAGATTAAGTCGGTATCCACCGGATATCCTCCGCGTCATAAATAACCGGTCGGTAGTTCTCCCCTGCCGGGCTCAACGCCATCATCTGCGACCATCTTGCCCCGGAGTACCGCACCGGGTCCACCATGCACCCACAGACGGTTCATCCTCCTCCTCGAATCGAGTGTATGATACTACTGAAGAGCTGAGAAAACTCTTGGTGGACACCTCTCACATCATAACACGAGAAAACCGCAAATTTCTATCTTTTGAAATGAAAATGAGTTTATAAAATTCTTGCGGTTTCTCCAAATCCAGAAATCTCATGGAAAATCCGAAATCCAAAACTCGAGAGTAAATAAACAGTGCATTACCGGCATAAAGCCCCATAATATTGCAAGACCAATGAATATATATACATGCATGGGTATCTAAACAAAGAATGCAATATCTAAATTTGCATGGTAATAACATATTGGGACTATCAGCTAGCAAGCGATATCAATGAAATAGTATTCTCTAAAGTGTACGTGACATGGCAATTACCGATGATGATGTGTGTGAGCCGACAAGCAAGTGTTCGTAGACATACGCATCATCGGTAATGGTGCTGGTGTCCTGACAACATGGGTTCATAATAATTAAGGAAAACACATGTACAAGCATGCAATGCGATAAGAACAACATGAATTTAACGGAAAATGAATAGTAAACGCAACACTGAAGAATATGAAATTTTATACACGAGTCATACAGCTTTGGCATTTGAAATAGCACGAATCGTGGTTTTGTTTTGAAAATAGGGGTTACGGTGTTAGTGTATATGCCCTAGAGGACATTACTGTATCATACTAGTTTGTATATTACTTAATGGAGGCTTGGGATATTCACCTTGTATAAACAATCTTGCTCAATATAGTAGTATGCTACTTGGTTTGTTTCTACTTCAATGTGTACATGTGTTTATTTTGCGATATCACCTATACGCATTAGTGGAGCCCTTAGGATCTTTGCTTGATTACCAGCGTTGTGATGGCAGTCACACTAGTGGGGGCTGGGTAATCTGTAAGCACATCCTTATACAGGTCCCTAGTCGCAAGACTATCGAGACAGGGCATCGATACTCCGGAGTAGACTAGCGTATGCGCTTCTCATCCCAGTGTAGGAGATGGTCTGTCCCACAGCCATCAGTACATCGTACTGGAGATACTATACGGGTGCTCGTTAGGTTACGAGTACACTGGACAGGACTCGTCGGGAACTGACAGGTTGGTATTATACCTATCGTCAGTTATCAGTTCCCAGGTGACATGAGTACAGCTTAGTCCGCTGACTTGACACTTGCACTTCGCCTCGAGTGTGTTCCCACTGCACTTTGATCACTACCCTACCACGGCTCAAAGGAGTCGTGCAAACAGGTAGTGGTTGGGTGCAGTCCCGAAGCACTTGGAGGCAGTGACGGTTAGACAGGATTCGTCTCTCCCGGTATTGGGGGTTGACATCGCGCTGTGTCTAGGAGAGCCATTACATGAGTAGTCCCTGGCCAGGGCAAGCGAGATATACTGGTAGGCTTCCAGTGTTATCTCAGGGTGTTTTGGGCTTCACTCCGACACGACTTGTACCGCGATTGGGGGACTGACGTTTTACCGCCCCCTAGGTCCGACATGCGATGTATCAGACGAACAGACCGGACTGTACGGAGAATGTCACATTCAGACTCAGTAAGAGTTCAGATGGGGTTCACCTCGTCAGCCTTCTTGTCGGCATCTACCTGGGGACCGTTACGCACAGCTAGTGCCGCTTCCGGTCTGTGGTTAAACCCACTGCCAGTGTAGTGTCGAGTCTTTAGAGTCCCATACAGAGGGTATTCGCCTCTGGGCAAAACAGAGTAGAGGTCGCATGGTTTTGCGACAGGGTTCGTTCTCATCCGCGCACTTGTGCACGTTTGGAGTCCGGACGGATATTGCCAGCGGGCTCTGGTTTGAGCCAGATACTGGTATATGTTTTGGGGGTTGCTTTTATATCTCGGTATTCTTGTTCCTCGGAACGAGAATGCAGGTGTGTATGCACAGTTGCTTGAGGCGGAGGATGAGGTATTTCATTAGGGTTTCGGAACGGGTGCGTATGCACAGTTGACAGTCGTCATTTTCCAAACCCTAATAGATTTATGAAATATCAATTAATAATAGTAATTAAATGAAATATTGTTATGGTTGATTTTGTTGACTTGTTGACCATGGTTGACTTGTTGACCATGGTTGAATGTTGACCACCATCATGCTTTGCAAGGATTCTCCTTGATTCTTGCTTACACTCATTTATTGAAAGTATGATAGTGGTCATTCCAAAACAACCATCAACTATTCTTATTTCAATTATTATTATTAATTAGATAATTCCTTTTCTTTTAGTTATGGTTGCAAAAGAAAAGAGCTCATTCTATCATAATCATTCTCTCTCCTCATTTCATCTTCTTCTTCCTCAAGCTCAAGGTGATTCCTTCTCATGTGTTGAGAATCCCTCACCTTGAAAAAGAAACAACCCCTAGACACTCTCTACTCACTCTAGGATCAAGGGTTTAGCAAGCCGGAGATTCTAGTTCACTCAAAGTTCGAGGAAGAGCCCGTAGGTTGAACCCTCAAGTGGATCCATCTTCGACGGAAGAAGGCGACGAGGAAAGAACCATCAACCTCTACAAGGTTTGAAGAAGAAGGAGTTCAAGTTTAGGTATAACCATCTTTCCGAGTAGCTAACTCTCTTTAGCAAGTTTGCTAGTTTTAGTTTAGGAAAAGATCCCGACTTTGTTAGTCCATGTTGCCCCATGCGCTAAAAATTTGATTTTTATACCGTTTCCGCCTCCCCGTAAGAACCGGGGGTCGCAACGTAGACTTACAGTGGTATCAGAGCCTAACTAAACTTAAACTAGCTTGGTAGTGAAGTGTAACGAAGTTCGGAACCGAAAAAATCCAAAAACCAAAATTTTGCAAAACCCTAGTTTCTGTTAAAAATTTTTCTGGTCAAAACAAGATTTGTTATACACCTAAATTCGGCTCAGGGTTTTGTGTGAACACCCAAGAAAAACGATCCCCTAATTCATTCAAACCGCCGTGGATCCGCGGCCTCACCTATTCTTAGCGCCGCGGATCCGCCGCCGTTTGGAGTCTTCTGGTGATCGGGTTTCGTGCAGTGTGTTTCTGTGTTGGTTTTGGGATTTTTAAAATATGTTATATGTGCCCAGATTTTCCAGAACAGAAATTTACTTTTGGGGTCCTATAATTCCGGTTTTTTTTTCCCGAACTTCACTGCATTTTGACTATGATGGTTATATCTGTGATGTTTGCATGTATTGAACGTCGGCTAATCGCTATAAGTCGATTAGTCGGGGTTATACATCTCTGTGATCTGTGTTTGATGTTGGAATGTGTATATGAATGTGTTGGACTGTCGCGGGTGAATAGCCGGGGTGGATGTGAGATGAGCTTTTGTTTTTCTTTCATTCATTTGTAAATGTAAATTGATGTAATAATATTATTTGTATGGCCCCACAACCGGGTCGGGGTTGTAGCCGTCATTGTATAATTCTTTTTACTGTTTTTGCTCCTAGGATAGACCCATGGAGGGGTGCACAAACTACCGGGTACTTGGCGGGTAGTTTGCCGCACCCGTAGGGGTCTTGGGTGGGGTATTTGCTATTCACCGCTACCGTGTAATCCGCTTTTCGTTGCAGGCTCGAACGGATTGCGGATTGCTAGTATATCCAATGTATTCATCTGTGATCTGTAATGTCTATCATTGCTTTATATTTAGGCGTTGCTTATGTTTTACAGCCGTGCTAGCCCAGCCCCCGCTCTGTCGTTAGTTAAGTAACCTAACGAGTGATGACGGGACCCCGTGGCGAATGCGAATGGCATAAGCGTACGTCATATTTTGGTTGTTTTCTGCAATGGTAGGATTAAATGATGGGACGCATTAAAAGAACTAATGCAAGAATATCACGCATTAAAAGAACTAATGCAAGATAATAAACCAAGTTAAAGTCGTTGGAACACTTTCGAAAAAACCACTCGGTTCTTTTCAAAACTAACTTTTAAATGCGGAGCTTGAGCCACTCCTTCTAAAAGCTATCTCGTTCCATCGATTATATCAAGTTCACTACGTTCACAGTTTCGCCAAAACCATCCGTAGCCCTCCGTCGTTTCATATGAATATTTAACAGTATTCAAGCTGTGTTTGTTGGCCTTAGTCAAGGCATAGTGTTTGGTAGCTGGTAGGTATTCATATGTTGCATAGATAGAATGCGTTGGTTTGGAACAGTCGTATTGCCTTGTTGGCCATAGTCAAGGTATATACGGGTGGGTTCAAATTAACCTGGATAACGACGGGAAGAACTTGACATGTGACTTATGATTTGTTGGCCTTAGTCAAGGTCATAAGAGCATGGGGCAAAAATCCACATCGGGAGTTTCATAAGTACTGAAACTTGCTAGATTTGCATACCATTTGGAGTGTGATGATTCTGGTAGGATTCCTTCAGTTTCGTCACGCGATGATATTTGGATCCCGATCCTACTGTGAGTATATGCTACTCCTCGGGAAATTTCTCACTAAACGATCAATGCTATAAACCTAGTAGGTGCCTAGAAAGGTGTTAGCGGGGCTACGCCCCCAGGGAAAAGAGGTTCTTAAATTAAGGAACTTCGCGAAAGCGTTGGAAAACCTCCCTCGAAGTACCGACACTAGCCTGGCTGAACGGTTAAGCAAGTATTGTGCGGTGGGATTAATCCCGGCTAATTCTTCCTTTGTGGTTTGAGGAGGGATTCGAGAGACAGTGGGAGCCATCCTGTTTAGACAAATTAAAAACCATTCTAAACTTGCAAGAGCATCGTGCTAAAGTGTTTCTTCTCTCCCCCCTGCAGCGACCAAATTCGAAATGACTGGACTTAAGTTACTTCTAGATAAAAACATACTGACAGGGCCAAACTACAAAGATTGGCTCAGGAATGTAAAATTGGCAATCACTTACGACAAGCTGGGGTATCTTCTTACCACCAAAGCTCCCCCCGTCCCAGGTCCCACCTCCAGCGTCGCGGATAAGGAAATCCGTAAGACTTGGGAGATTGATTGCGCGAAGGCCAGGTGCCTCGTGCTTGCCTCTATGGACAACGAACATCAGAGGAGGCATGAGAATATAGACCTCGAGTCCATATTTCTCCATACAAAAGAACTGTATGGAGAGCAGTCTCGTATCGCAAGATACGAAGTGTCGAAGAAGTTATTTTCGACAAAGTTGGCCGTCGGATCATCGGTAGCAGACCACGTGCTTAAGATGATTGGCTGCACTGAGGAGCTCGCGGAACTTGGGACCACGTTGGACAGTGAACTTTATACGGATTTAATTCTCCAGTCCCTTCTATCCACTTACGCCCAGTTCATACTGAATTTCAACTTGCAAGAAAAGGAAGTTGAACTTTCAGAACTCCTCAACATGCTGAGGAGCGCAGAGGGCATCCTACAGAAGGGTAGGGAAACACCCGCTTTGTTTGTAGGAGGATCTTCTTCCTCTAGGTCCAAGGCGAAAGCCAAGGGAAAGAGCAAGAAAGCCCCCGCCAAACCAAGAGGCGGTGTTAGTAAAGTGGGTACGAAGGGAAAGGAAAAGGCAACAAAGATTGCGGGGAAGCTTGTTGGAAAGGAAGAATGTTTCTATTGTCATAAGAGTGGACACTGGAAGAAAGATTGCAGGGCTTGGAAGGCCAGGACACAGGAACTGAAGCAGGTTGCGGCTTTAGCTTCAGGTGTGTATGTTATTGAAAACTGTCTTTCTATAAACTCTACTTCCTGGGTATTGGATACCGGATCAGGATCTCATATCTGTAATTCTTTGCAGGCGTTGAGAAACCGTAGGTTTTTGAAGGCAGGTGACATGACCCTCAGAGTTGCGAACGGAGCTAGCATGGATGCTAAAGCCGTGGGGGACTATCACCTGGGAATGTCAGATGGGCATGTTTTGGTTTTGCGTAATTGCTTTTTTGTACCCAACGCAACTTGTAATATCATTTCTGTATCTTTGGTTTCTAAAGAAGGTTATGAATTTGCGTTTGTAAGTAATGTTGTAAACATTCACCTTAATCAAGTTCTGATTGGGTCAGGTACACTGAGCAATGGTATATACGTATTAAACCAACCACAGATTTTCAATGTCCAGAATACACACAAAAGAAAGTCTCCAGATATCAATCAGGCTTTCTTATGGCATTGTAGACTGGGTCACATCAATGAGACACGGTTGACTAAGTTACATAAAGAAGGATACTTGGATCCGTTCGAGTATCAGTCTTATGCCACTTGTGAATCTTGTCTCATGGGAAAGATGACAAAGACTCCGTTCACTGGACACGGAGAAAGAGCGAGCGAGCTCTTGGGACTCATACACAGTGACGTGTGTGGTCCAATGTCTACACATGCGCGAAGCGGTTATTCATACTTCATTACTTTCACAGACGATTTCTCTAGGTATGGACATGTCTTCTTAATGAAGCACAAATCCGAGGCCTTTGAGAAATTTCGGGATTACAAGAATGAAGTTGAAAAACAAACAGGCAAAAGTATTAAGATTCTAAGATCGGATCGAGGTGGTGAATACTTGAGTGCCGAGTTCCTGGATTATTTAAAAGAGAATGGAATTCTCTCTCAGCGTACTCCTCCATACACTCCGCAACATAACGGTGTATCGGAAAGAAGGAATCGAACCCTATTGGATATGGTTCGTTCCATGATGAGTAAGGCTGAGTTACCGCGATCTTTCTGGGGTTATGCACTAGAAACAGCTGCACATCTCTTAAACCAAGTCCCTACTAAGACAGTGCCTACCACACCATATCAGATATGGAGTGGGAAGAAACCCTGTCTTAAATCCTTTAAGACATGGGGATGTCCGGCTTTTGTAAAAAAGCAGCATGCGGACAAGCTCGAGGCACGCTCAGTACAGTGCAAGTTTGTGGGATACCCAAAGAACTCCAAGGGGTATCTATTCTATTACGCAGAGGAGCAAAAAGTCCTTGTTTCTCGCCATGCCCACTTCTTGGAAACTGAGTTTTTAGAAAATTAGATAAGTGGGAGCGCAGTAGAACTGGATGAAATTCCAGAACCTCAGACTGTTACTGAAAGCTTAGTAAAACCAGAGGGTTCAAAAGAACAGGACATTCCTATGCCGCTCCGCAGAAGTAGTAGGCAGTCTCATCCGCCCGAGAGATACTACGGTTTTCTCATAGACGGGGATAGAGAGGATTGCATCATAGACTATGATGAGCCTACTAGCTTCCAGCAGGCCGTTCAGAGCGTTGACTCGGTAAAATGGCTGGATGCAATGCGTACCGAAATGGAGTCCATGTACACCAACAAAGTTTGGACGTTGGACATTGCTCCAGACGGGGTAAAACCCGTAGGATGCAAGTGGATCTTCAAAAGGAAGATTGGTGTAGATGGACAGGTTGAGACCTATAAAGCTAGACTTGTAGCAAAGGGTTTCCGTCAAAGACCTGGCTTGGACTATGACGAAACCTTTTCTCCAGTGGCTATGCTGAAATCCATTCGGATCCTTCTTGCCATTGCTGCCTTCCACGATTATGAGATTTGGCAGATGGACGTAAAAACCGCTTTTCTAAATGGAAATTTAGAGGAGTGTGTCTATATGGATCAGCCAGAGGGTTTCATTCAGAGTGGGAGTAGCGGAAAGGTGTGCAAGTTGCTTAAGTCCATCTATGGACTAAAGCAGGCATCGCGGAGTTGGAACATCTGTTTTGATGAGACGGTCAAGGAATTTGACTTTATCAAAAATCCAGATGAACCATGCATCTATAGTAGATTTGTAGCGAGAACTGTAGTATTCCTTGTTTTATACGTGGATGACATTCTCTTAATAGGAAATGACATTCCTATGCTACAATCTGTCAAGGGTTTCTTGTCACACAGGTTCTCCATGAAAGACCTGGGTGATGCCTCATACATCCTGGGGATCCGGATCCATCGTGATAGATCCAAAAGGATATTAGGACTTTCACAGTCCAGGTACATCGACACCGTACTGAAAAGATTCAGTATGGAAGATTCCAAGCGCGGTAACCTACCGGCTTGTCACGGGATCACCCTCTCTAAAGAGATGTCTCCCAAGACTGATTTGGAGAGGGATCGCATGTCTATTATACCCTACGCTTCTGCGGTAGGCTCTATAATGTATGCTATGTTGTGTACCAGACCGGATGTAGCTTATGCACTGAGTGTAGTAAGCCGGTATCAGTCAAACCCTGGGGAGAAACACTGGATAGCAGTAAAGAACATTCTCAAGTACCTGAGAAGGACTAAGGAGATGTTCTTGGTGTATGGCGGAAAAGACCTCCAGATCGAGGCCTTTGCTGACTCCAGCTTCCAGAGTGACAAGGATGATTCCAAGTCTATGTCGGGTTTTGTCTTTACCCTCAATGGAGGGGCGGTGTGTTGGAAGAGTTCCAAACAGGAAACCGTTGCAGACTCGACTATGGAAGCGGAATACATCGCTGCATCTGATGCCGCAAAAGAAGCTGTCTGGATGAGGAAGTTCTTGAAAGAACTTCAGGTGGTTCCGTCCATTGTTGACCCAATACCTCTGTATTGCGACAACAACGGGGCTATAGCTTTAGCGAAGGAACCCAGGTCCCATCAGAGATCCAGGCACATCTTGAGGCGGTATCACCTGATCAGGGAGATCGTGGATCGCAAGGAGATCGAGGTTTGGAGGGTTGCTTCAGAAGAAAACACTGCAGATCCATTCACCAAGGCCCTAGCCCAGACTCAGTTCGAGCGGCTGATCGAGATGATAGGTCTTCGATACGCTAGTACATGGCCTTAGTGCAAGTGGGAGGTTGTTAGTATATATGCCTTAGAGGCCATTACTGTATCATACTAGTTTGTATATTACTTAATGGAGGCTTGGGATATTCACCTTGTATAAACAATCTTGCTCAATATAGTAGCATGCTACTTGGTTTGTTTCTACTTCAATGTGTACATGTGTTTATTTTGCGATATCACCTATACGCATTAGTGGAGCCCTTAGGATCTTTGCTTGATTACCAGCGTTGTGATGGCAGTCACACTAGTGGGGGCTGGGTAATCTGTAAGCACATCCTTATACAGGTCCCTAGTCGCAGGACTATCGAGACAGGGCATCGATACTCCGGAGTAGACTAGCGTATGCGCTTCTCATCCCAGTGTAGGAGATGGTCTGTCCCACAGCCATCAGTACGTCTTACTGGAGATAGTATACGGGTGCTCGTTAGGTTACGAGTACACAGGACAGGACTCGTCGGGAACTGACAGGTTGGTATTATACCTATCGTCAGTTATCAGTTCCCAGGTGACATGAGTACAGCTTAGTCCGCTGACTTGACACTGGCACTTCGCCTCGAGTGTGTTCCCACTGCACTTTGATCACTACCCTACCACGGCTCAAAGGAGTCGTGCAAACAGGTAGTGGTTGGGTGCAGTCCCGAAGCACTTGGAGGCAGTGACGGTTAGACAGGATTCGTCTCTCCCGGTATTGGGGGTTGACATCGCGCTGTGTCTAGGAGAGCCATTACACGAGTATTCCCTGGCCAGGGCAAGCGAGATATACTGGTAGGCTTCCAGTGTTATCTCAGGGTGTTTTGGGCTTCACTCCGACACGACTTGTACCGCTATTGGGGGACTGACGTTTTACCGCCCCCTAGGCCCGACATGCGATGTATCAGACGAACAGACCGGACTGTACGGAGAATGTCACATTCAGACTCAGTAGGAGTTCAGATTGGGTTCACCTCGTCAGCCTTCTTGTCGGCATCTACCTGGGGACCGTTACGCACAGCTAGTGCCGCTTGCGGTCTGTGGTTAAACCCACTGCCAGCGTAGTGTCGAGTCTTTAGAGTCCCATACAGAGGGTATTCGCCTCTGGGCAAAACAGAGTAGAGGTCGCATGGTTTTGCGACAGGGTTCGTTCTCATCCGCGCACTTGTGCACGTTTGGAGTCCGGACGGATATTGCCAGCGGGCTCTGGTTTGAGCCAGATACTGGTATATATTTTGGGGGTTGCTTTTATATCTCGGTATTCTTATTCCTCGGAACGAGAATGCAGGTGTGTATGCACAGTTGCTTGAGGCGGAGGATGAGGTATTTCATTAGGGTTTCGGAACGGGTGCGTATGCACAGTTGACAGTCGTCATTTTCCAAACCCTAATAGATTTATGAAATATCAATTAATAATAGTAATTAAATGAAATATTGTTATGGTTGATTTTGTTGACTTGTTGACCATGGTTGACTTGTTGACCATGGTTGAATGTTGACCACCATCATGCTTTGCAAGGATTCTCCTTGATTCTTGCTTACACTCATTTATTGAAAGTATGATAGTGGTCATTCCAAAACAACCATCAACTATTCTCATTTCAATTATTATTATTAATTAGATAATTCCTTTTCTTTTAGTTATGGTTGCAAAAGAAAAGAGCTCATTCTATCATAATCATTCTCTCTCCTCATTTCATCTTCTTCTTCCTCAAGCTCAAGGTGATTCCTTCTCATGTGTTGAGAATCCCTCACCTTGAAAAAGAAACAGCCCCTAGACACTCTCTACTCACTCTAGGATCAAGGGTTTAGCAAGCCGGAGATTCTAGTTCACTCAAAGTTCGAGGAAGAGCCCGTAGGTTGAACCCTCAGGTGGATCCATCTTCGACGGAAGAAGGCGACGAGGAAAGAACCATCAACCTCTACAAGGTTTGAAGAAGAAGGTGTTCAAGTTTAGGTATAACCATCTTTCCGAGTAGCTAACTCTCTTTAGCAAGTTTGCTAGTTTTAGTTTAGGAAAAGATCCCGACTTTGTTAGTCCATGTTGCCCCATGCGCTAAAAATTTGATTTTTATACCGTTTCCGCCTCCCCGTAAGAACCGGGGGTCGCAACGTGGACTTACAGTGGTATCAGAGCCTAACTAAACTTAAACTAGCTTGGTAGTGAAGTGTAACGAAGTTCGGAACCGAGAAAATCCAAAAACCAAACTTTTGCAAAACCCTAGTTTCTGTTAAAATTTTTTCTGCTCAAAACAAGATTTATTATACACCTAAATTCGGCTCAGGGTTTTGTGTGAACACCCAAGAAAAACGATCCCCTAATTCATTCAAACCGCCGCGGATCCGCGGCCTCACCTATTCTTAGCGCCGCGGATCGGCCGCCGTTTGGAGTCTTCTGGTGATCGGGTTTCGTGCAGTGTGTTTCTGTGTTGGTTTTGTGATTTTTAAAATATGTTATATGTGCCCAGATTTTCCAGAACAGAAATTTACTTTTGGGGTCCTATAATTCCGTTTTTTTTTCCCGAACTTCACTGCATTTTGACTATGATGGTTATATCTGTGATGTTTGCATGTATTGAACGTCGGCTAATCGCTATAAGTCGATTAGTCGGGGTTATACATCTCTGTGATCTGTGTTTGATGTTGGAATGTGTATATGAATGTGTTGGACTGTCGCGGGTGAATAGCCGGGGTGGATGTGAGATGAGCTTTTGTTTTTCTTTCATTCATTTGTAAATGTAAATTGATGTAATAATATTATTTGTATGGACGCACAACCGGGTTGGGGTTGTAGCCGTCATTGTATAATTCTTTTTACTGTTTTTGCTCCTAGGATAGACCCATGGAGGGGTGCACAAACTACCGGGTACTTGGCGGGTAGTTTGCCGCACCCGTAGGGGTCTTGGGTGGGGTATTTGCTATTCACCGCGACCGTGTAATCCGCTTTTCGTTGCAGGCTCGAACGGATTGCGGATTGCTAGTATATCCAATGTATTCATCTGTGATCTGTAACGTCTATCATTGCTTTATATTTAGGCGTTGCTTATGTTTTACAGCCGCGCTAGCCCAGCCCCCGCTCTGTCGTTAGTTAAGTAACCTAACGAGTGATGACGGGACCCCGTGGCGAATGCGAATGGCATAAGCATACGTCATATTTTGGTTGTTTTCTGCAATGGTACGATTAAATGATGGGACGCATTAAAAGAACTAATGCAAGAATATCACGCATTAAAAGAACTAATGCAAGATAATAAACTAAGTTAAAGTCGTTGGAACACTTTCGAAAAAACCACTCGGTTCTATTCAAAACTAACTTTTAAATGCGGAGCTTGAGCCACTCCTTCTAAAAGCTATCTCGTTCCATCGATTATATCAAGTTCACTACGTTCACGGTTTCGCCAAAACCATCCGTAGCCCTCCGTCGTTTCATATGAATATTTAACAGTATTCAAGCTGTGTTTGTTGGCCTTAGTCAAGGCACAGTGTTTGGTAGCTGGTAGGTATTCATATGTTGCATAGATAGAATGCGTTGGTTTGGGACAGTCGTATTGCCTTGTTGGCCATAGTCAAGGTATATACGGGTGGGTTCAAATTAACCTGGATAACGACGGGAAGAACTTGACATGTGACTTATGATTTGTTGGCCTTAGTCAAGGTCATAAGAGCATGGGGCAAAAATCCACATCGGGAGTTTCATAAGTACTGAAACTTGCTAGATTTGCATACCATTTGGAGTGTGATGATTCTGGTAGGATTCCTTCAGTTTCGTCACGCGATGATATTTGGATCCCGATCCTACTGTGAGTATATGCTACTCCTCGGGAAATTTCTCACTAAACGATCAATGCTATAAACCTAGTAGGTGCCTAGAAAGGTGTTAGCGGGGCTATGCCCCCAGGGAAAAGTGGTTCTTAAATTAAGGAACTTCGCGAAAGCGTTGGAAAACCTCCCTCGAAGTACCGACACTAGCCTGGCTGAACGGTTATGCAAGTATTGTGCGGTGGGATTAATCCCGGCTAATTCTTCCTTTGTGGTTTGAGGAGGGATTCGAGAGACAGTGGGAGCCATCCTGTTTAGACAAATTAAAAACCATTCTAAACTTGCAAGGGCATCGTGCTAAAGTGTTTCTTCTCTACCCCTGCAGCGACCAAATTCGAAATGACTGGACTTAAGTTACTTCTAGATAAAAACATATTGACAGGGCCAAACTACAAAGATTGGCTCAGGAATGTAAAATTGGCAATCACTTACGACAAGCTGGGGTATCTTCTTACCACCAAAGCTCCCCCCGTCCCAGGTCCCACCTCCAGCGTCGCGGATAAGGAAATCCGTAAGACTTGGGAGATTGATTGCGCGAAGGCCAGGTGCCTCGTGCTTGCCTTTATGGACAACGAACATCAGAGGAGGCATGAGAATATGGACCTCGAGTCCATATTTCTCCATACAAAAGAACTGTATGGAGAGCAGTCTCGTATCGCAAGATACGAAGTGTCGAAGAAGATATTTTCGACAAAGTTGGCCGTCGGATCATCGGTAGCAGACCACGTGCTTAAGATGATTGGCTACACTGAGGAGCTCGCGGAACTTGGGACCACGTTGGACAGTGAACTTTATACGGATTTAATTCTCCAGTCCCTTCCATCCACTTACGCCCAGTTCATACTGAATTTCAACTTGCAAGAAAAGGAAGTTGAACTTTCAGAACTCCTCAACATGCTGAGGAGCGCAGAGGGCACCCTACAGAAGGGTAGGGAAACACCCGCTTTGTTTGTAGGAGGATCTTCTTCCTCTAGGTCCAAGGCGAAAGCCAAGGGAAAGTGGAAGATAGCCCCCGCCAAACCAAGAGGCGGTGTTAGTAAAGTGGGTACGAAGGGACAGGAAAAGGCAACAAAGATTGCGGGGAAGCTTGTTGGAAAGGAAGAATGCTTCTATTGTCATAAGAGTGGACACTGGAAGAAAGATTGCAGGGCTTGGAAGGCCAGGACACAGGAACTGAAGCAGGTTGCGGCTTCAGCTTCAGGTGTGTATGTTATTGAAAACTGTCTTTCTATAAACTCTACTTCCTGGGTATTGGATACCGGATCAGGATCTCATATCTGTAATTCTTTGCAGGCGTTGAGAAACCGTAGGTTTTTGAAAGCAGGTGACATGACCCTCAGAGTTGCGAACGGAGCTAGCATGGATGCTAAAGCCGTGGGGGACTATCACCTGGGAATGTCAGATGGGCATGTTTTGGTTTTGCGTAATTGCTTTTTTGTACCCAACGCAACTTGCAATATCATTTCTGTATCTTTGGTTTCTAAAGAAGGTTATGAATTTGCGTTTGTAAGTAATGTTGTAAACATTCACCTTAATCAAGTTCTGATTGGGTCAGGTACACTGATCAATGGTATATACGTATTAAACCAACCACAGATTTTCAATGTCCAGAATACACACAAAAGAAAGTCTCCAGATATCAATCAGGCTTTCTTATGGCATTGTAGACTGGGTCACATCAATGAGACACGGTTGACTAAGTTACATAAAGAAGGATACTTGGATCCGTTCGAGTATCAGTCTTATGCCACTTGTGAATCTTGTCTCATGGGAAAGATGACAAAGACTCCGTTCACTGGACACGGAGAAAGAGCGAGCGAGCTCTTGGGACTCATACATAGTAACGTGTGTGGTCCAATGTCTACACATGCGCGAAGCGGTTATTCATACTTCATTACTTTCACAGACGATTTCTCTAGGTATGGACATGTCTTCTTAATGAAGCACAAATCCGAGGTCTTTGAGAAATTTCGGGATTACAAGAATGAAGTTGAAAAACAAACAGGCAAAAGTATTAAGATTCTAAGATCGGATCGAGGTGGTGAATACTTGAGTGCCGAGTTCCTGGATTATTTAAAAGAGAATGGAATTCTCTCTCAGCGTACTCCTCCATACACTCCGCAACATAACGGTGTATCGGAAAGAAGGAATCGAACCCTATTGGATATGGTTCGTTCCATGATGAGTAAGGCTGAGTTACCGCGATCTTTCTGGGGTTATGCACTAGAAACAGCTGCACATCTCTTAAACCAAGTCCCTACTAAGACAGTGCCTACCACACCATATCAGATGTGGAGTGGAAAGAAACCCTGTCTTAAATCCTTTAAGACATGGGGATGTCCGGCTTTTGTAAAAAAGCAGCATGCGGACAAGCTCGAGGCACGCTCAGTACAGTGCAAGTTTGTGGGATACCCAAAGAACTCCAAGGGGTATCTATTCTATTACGCAGAGGAGCAAAAAGTCCTTGTTTCTCGCCATGCCCACTTCTTGGAAACTGAGTTTATAGAAAATCAGATAAGTGGGAGCGCAGTAGAACTGGATGAAATTCCAGAACCTCAGACTGTTACTGAAAGCTTAGTAGAACCAGAGGGTTCAAAAGAACAGGACATTCCTATGCCGCTCCGCAGAAGTAGTAGGCAGTCTCATCCGCCCGAGAGATACTACGGTTTTCTCATAGACGGGGATAGAGAGGATTGCATCATAGACTATGATGAGCCTACTAGCTTCCAGCAGGCCGTTCAGAGCGTTGACTCGGTAAAATGGCTGGATGCAATGCGTACCGAAATGGAGTCCATGTACACCAACAAAGTATGGACGTTGGACATTGCTCCAGACGGGGTAAAACCCGTAGGATGCAAGTGGATCTTCAAAAGGAAGATTGGTGTAGATGGACAGGTTGAGACCTATAAAGCTAGACTTGTAGCAAAGGGTTTCCGTCAAAGACCTGGCTTGGACTATGACGAAACCTTTTCTCCAGTGGCTATGCTGAAATCCATTCGGATCCTTCTTGCCATTGCTGCCTTCCACGATTATGAGATTTGGCAGATGGACGTAAAAACCGCTTTTCTAAATGGAAATTTAGAGGAGTGTGTCTATATGGATCAGCCAGAGGGTTTCATTCAGAGTGGGAGCAGCGGAAAGGTGTGCAAGTTGCTTAAGTCCATCTATGGACTAAAGCAGGCATCGCGGAGTTGGAACATCTGTTTTGATGAGACGGTCAAGGAATTTGACTTTATCAAAAATCAAGATGAACCATGCATCTATAGTAGATTTGTAGCGAGAACTGTAGTATTCCTTGTTTTATACGTGGATGACATTCTCTTAATAGGAAATGACATTCCTATGCTACAATCTGTCAAGGGTTTCTTGTCACACAGGTTCTCCATGAAAGACCTGGGTGATGCCTCATAAATCCTGGGGATCCGGATCCATCGTGATAGATCCAAAAGGATATTAGGACTTTCACAGTCCAGGTACATCGACACCGTACTGAAAAGATTCAGTATGGAAGATTCCAAGCGCGGTAACCTACCGGCTTGTCACGGGATCACCCTCTCTAAAGAGATGTCTCCCAAGACTGATTTGGAGAGGGATCGCATGTCTATTATACCCTACGCTTCTGCGGTAGGCTCTATAATGTATGCGATGTTGTGTACCAGACCGGATGTAGCTTATGCACTGAGTGTAGTAAGCCGGTATCAGTCAAACCCTGGGGAGAAACACTGGATAGCAGTAAAGAACATTCTCAAGTACCTGAGAAGGACTAAGGAGATGTTCTTGGTGTATGGCGGAAAAGACCTCCAGATCGAGGCCTTTGCTGACTCCAGCTTCCAGAGTGACAAGGATGATTCCAAGTCTATGTCGGGTTTTGTCTTTACCCTCAATGGAGGGGCGGTGTGTTGGAAGAGTTCCAAACAGGAAACCGTTGCAGACTCGACTATGGAAGCGGAATACATCGCTGCATCTGATGCCGCAAAAGAAGCTGTCTGGATGAGGAAGTTCTTGAAAGAACTTCAGGTGGTTCCGTCCATTGTTGACCCAATACCTCTGTATTGCGACAACAACGGGGCTATAGCTTTAGCGAAGGAACCCAGGTCCCATCAGAGATCCAGGCACATCTTGAGGCGGTATCACCTGATCAGGGAGATCGTGGATCGCAAGGAGATCGAGGTTCGGAGGGTTGCTTCAGAAGAAATCACTGCAGATCCATTCACCAAGGCCCTACCCCAGACTCAGTTCGAGCGGCTGATCGAGATGATAGGTCTTCGATACGCCAGTACATGGCCTTAGTGCAATTGGGAGATTGTGAGTGTATATGCCCTAGAGGCCATTACTGTATCATACTAGTTTGTATATTACTTAATGGAGGCTTGGGATATTCACCTTGTATAAACAATCTTGCTCAATATAGTAGTATGCTACTTGGTTTGTTTCTACTTCAATGTGTACATGTGTTTATTTTGCGATATCACCTATACGCATTAGTGGAGCCCTTAGGATCTTTGCTTGATTACCAGCGTTGTGATGGCAGTCACACTAGTGGGGGCTGGGTAATCTGTAAGCACATCCTTATACAGGTCCCTAGTCGCAGGACTATCGAGACAGGGCATCGATACTCCGGAGTAGACTAGCGTATGCGCTTCTCATCCCAGTGTGGGAGATGGTCTGTCCCACAGCCATCAGTACGTCGTACTGGAGATAGTATACGGGTGCTCGTTAGGTTACGAGTACACTGGACAGGACTCGTCGGGAACTGACAGGTTGGTATTATACCTATCGTCAGTTATCAGTTCCCAGGTGACATGAGTACAGCTTAGTCCGCTGACTTGACACTGGCACTTCGCCTCGAGTGTGTTCCCACTGCACTTTGATCACTACCCTACCACGGCTCAAAGGAGTCGTGCAAACAGGTAGTGGTTGGGTGCAGTCCCGAAGCACTTGGAGGCATTGACGGTTAGACAGGATTCGTCTCTCCCGGTATTGGGGGTTGACATCGCGCTGTGTCTAGGAGAGCCATTACACGAGTAGTCCCTGGCCAGGGCAAGCGAGATATACTGGTAGGCTTCCAGTGTTATCTCAGGGTGTTTTGGGCTTCACTCCGACACGACTTGTACCGCTATTGGGGGACTGACGTTTTACCGCCCCCTAGGCCCGACATGCGATGTATCAGACGAACAGACCAGACTGTACGGAGAATGTCACATTCAGACTCAGTAGGAGTTCAGATGGGGTTCACCTCGTCAGCCTTCTTGTCGGCATCTACCTGGGGACCGTTACGCACAGCTAGTGCCGCTTGCGGTCTGTGGTTAAACCCACTGCCAGCGTAGTGTCGAGTCTTTAGAGTCCCACACAGAGGGTATTCGCCTCTGGGCAAAACAGAGTAGAGGTCGCATGGTTTTGCGACAGGGTTCGTTCTCATCCGCGCACTTGTGCACGTTTGGAGTCCGGACGGATATTGCCAGCGGGCTCTGGTTTGAGCCAGATACTGGTATATGTTTTGGGGGTTGCTTTTATATCTCGGTATTCTTGTTCCTCGGAACGAGAATGCAGGTGTGTATGCACAGTTGCTTGAGGCGGAGGATGAGGTATTTCATTAGGGTTTCGGAACGGGTGCGTATGCACAGTTGACAGTCGTCATTTTCCAAACCCTAATAGATTTATGAAATATCAATTAATAATAGTAATTAAATGAAATATTGTAATGGTTGATTTTGTTGACTTGTTGACCATGGTTGACTTGTTGACCATGGTTGAATGTTGACCACCATCATGCTTTGCAAGGATTCTCCTTGATTCTTGCTTACACTCATTTATTGAAAGTATGATAGTGGTCATTCCAAAACAACCATCAACTATTCTCATTTCAATTATTATTATTAATTAGATAATTCCTTTTCTTTTAGTTATGGTTGCAAAAGAAAAGAGCTCATTCTATCATAATCATTCTCTCTCCTCATTTCATCTTCTTCTTCCTCAAGCTCAAGGTGATTCCTTCTCATGTGTTGAGAATCCCTCACCTTGAAAAAGAAACAACCCCTAGACACTCTCTACTCACTCTAGGATCAAGGGTTTAGCAAGCCGGAGATTCTAGTTCACTCAAAGTTTGAGGAAGAGCCCGTAGGTTGAACCCTCAGGTGGATCCATCTTCGACGGAAGAAGGCGACGAGGAAAGAACCATCAACCTCTACAAGGTTTGAAGAAGAAGGAGTTCAAGTTTAGGTATAACCATCTTTCCGAGTAGCTAACTCTCTTTAGCAAGTTTGCTAGTTTTAGTTTAGGAAAAGATCCCGACTTTGTTAGTCCATGTTGCCCCATGCGCTAAAAATTTGATTTTTATACCGTTTCCGCCTCCCCGTAAGAACCGGGGGTCGCAACGTGGACTTACATACGGTGCCTTTAAGAAAAGGTGCGTCCTTTGGAAAATCCGTAGTATCCCTCGGCATGTCTGTAAAATACTCACGATTCGTTAGTTTGAAAATAAGTATAACTCGAGCCCAGTCTAACATCTACCTAATAAACTACAGGACGAAGCTAAGAGACTAATCGAACGGGTAAGGAAATCCACCTAAGTCCGAGTCGATATATCTAATAGTCGGTGATCCCGCCTCAATAGTGTCACGTACGATAAAATATGTATAATACGACATTCTCGAGTCAAGAGTGCGGATCAATCATCATATTTATACTTCGTACAAAATTCATCATACGGCATCCCAAAATTGGGGTACGGGTCAAATATCACATTTATCTCATTATTCATATGGTATCATTATCATAATGTCATGAACCAGTGGTACTGATCTAAAGTCTAGTACATTCCGATACCATCAACATATATTCGCGTGTGTATGAAAACACATCGCCCATCAATCCGCTATAATATCATGTTGTATATCATAACACGACCCAAATCATATAACCGATCTCACGGCATCATACCCGATCATATCAACTCTCCTCCGAGTTTCATATACTATCCTCATCACCCGTGTATACGTATATGTATATATATATCAACACAACCACACACACACACACACGCATATATATATATATATATATATATATATATATATATATATATATATACATATAACCATTTACATCAAAGACATATCACGTGTGTGCATGAGTGTGTGTGTATGTATCAACCTATATTCTAGGGTTTCGCGACTAAGAAATTAAACTAAAAACGTTTTCTTCCCACTACACTAAAATTAACCCATGCTCTCCGTAAACCGTTCATGTTAATTATTCGCGTATCACAATACACCTAAATATATAAATATAATATACTCACGTACTACACTATGAAACTGCGGGGGTGCTATACGCCATCCACCCGACTTCCTCCGTAGATATACATCTACTCATCTTGATCCTTGCTTGCCGAAGTCGATGTCGCCTTGCTCCTCCTTATTATCCGAAGTCCACATGAGGGTGCCTACATATACAAACACATAGTATCATAAACAGAATCATGTACGAAAACCAAAACGGCACACGAATCGCACACAGGTTAAAATCTATGGTCTACTCATGAAAGAATAACCAAACAACCCTCGAGATTGACGTGCAAACGTCACACCAGCGAGTCAAAACCCAAATACTAAAATCCAAGTCATAAATAGTCATAAAACCAAAGCAGCAACATAAGAAAACACTTCTAGATTTTGTTACAGGTGAAATTTGCCAATTCTGCATATGTGGTAGGTCTAATTTGCCTAAAATGAAGCCATGGACCAAACACGAGGCGATTCCATAGCACCAAGGCCGCAATTTGCGGCCAAAACTTGATTATTTGCAGCCATAGTAAAGGGTTAGGGTCTCGGTTCGTGGGTATAGCTTCCAGGTTTGTAACGTTTTAGAAATCGTTATGAGAATTTTTCCGTTTTAGCGTAAAATTGTCGGTATTTTCCGTTTTGACCCGACTGTGTTCAAACGACCATATCGACTTGCCAGCACCTAGTTTAGCTAAAATAAAGCTAGTGCGCAAGCTATGGGGGTATATGGGACGTTTTGGTTCAATTTGAATTTTTTCCAATTTTAATGTTATTTTAATGCGGTATTCACATTTTGGGAAATTTCTCTTTTGTGATCTTTTCTTCAATTATTCTTGAGTAACCAAACCCACTGATTGATGTGAAAGAGTGTGTTTGTAGTTAACCGCAATCAGAACGGTGTCGCGTATAGCTAGACCGAGGTGAGTACGAGTCGTCCTCAGGGAAACGTTGAACCTTTTATTCTTACTTTAGATGTGTTGAGAAAGAGAGGAGGGATAAAGAATTTTGAAGAATGTTTTCTAGATCTACGTTAAGCAAGAATGCAAAAATATAGATCTAGATTATTTTAGGGATGTAGTTAATATAATAAGAGGGCTTGTAGGGTTCGTTAGGATTTAGTAGTCATGGACGATTAATTAAAAGTTACCCTTTTTATCCTTTAATAGATTTAAAACTAGAACGATGGTGATGCGTGTAGATTAGGATTTCTGGAGGGAAAAGGAATCCCACTCTTAACCCTTATCTCGACACGGAACTCCGTTCATATCTAGGCTTTACCAAAACAATCATTAATCTAATCTCTAATCGCGGTCGGAACTAACAAAGAATTGTTAGCGCGCACGATTAGGATGTTAATGATTCTTTTGATAAAGTTCATAAACTTTATAGGACTTAAAAAGGGTTTAGGGATGTTCATCATCCATTTGCCTACCCTAATCCTACGAACCCTAACAAGCGGAGAATTACTCGCGCATGTTGGGAGAAAAAGAGATGGAAAGAAATTGCATAATTAAACTACGAAGAAATAGAATAAGAAAAAGAAAGCTACCTTTATTAATCAACAAAATTCATTACACTTGAATCCATAGAAAATGATTACAAATCTAGTTGCTTCTCGATTTCTTCCAAGGAGGTAGACGAATAGTTGATTATCAGCCTGGATGCGTGAGCCGTCTTGGACTTCATGATCTCGTCGGCTTGATGATTTTTCCAAGAGGCTCTCGGTGCCTTTTTATAGTGCAAAGCCAGAATCATTTGCTTCCATATTAGGTAAAATTCATCATAGATTCACCATAGAAAATTTCACCCTGCAAATCCTCCATCATGCCGCGGATCCGCGGCCCAAGGAGGGTAAGGCCGTGGATCCGTGGCCGTTTAATCATGTCTCTTGATCAAATTTTGGGATGTTTCTCTATGTGACATGTGGACTTCTATGGAACTTTTGTATCTTTGAAATCTTCTCGCGGTTGCTGCCAGACTTGGTCTCCAAGTTTTGATTCCTTAATTAGGCAAGTCTTCTTCAACAACTTGATTTCCTTGATTCTAGTCTTGAAAAATTCTGCACAACTTGGAAAAATTCTGCACAACAACTCAAATAATATTTAGTAGATTTTGTTCTACTAGGATTTGGTCAATGAATTTATTTGCATACATTTTTCTACCAAATTCTAATTAAAATATATCAACATATGAAAAATAGTATTTTTACATATAAACCCTCATATGTATGATATATTATAATAAAGTCCTTTTTTAATATGAAAATGGTAAGAAAAATGTAATACAAATGTGCAGTTTTATCAACTGAACAAATACCCCCAAACTTATCTTTGATCGTCCCGAGAAAACTAGTTTATTCAAGAGGAGAAAAAGAAAGGAGAAAACTAAGCACACTTTCGTAGGCAAACACGATTGCACTGAGCACGTGCAACAAGCCGTTAAACCTCTAGGTGTCCCTAGTAGGAGGAGTGTTGTCTCCTGAGGGTTTTCAGCGGATTGCACCCATAAAATCCTATAACAAAAGAGAGATGGTGAAATTTACATATAAAGATAAGAACCATAAAAGAAAGACTTTGAAAATAAGAGTTTCCAATTATACTAGTTTTTCAGTTGTCATGAGCCCTATCTTAATAGTCATGAAAAAATGTTAGAAATCACATCATCCCTCAATAAAACATCGTCTATATTTTTCGTTCCTACCTTTCATCCAAACATTGATCATATAACCCCACGTGTGTGTTAAGAACATCCCTACACTCGGAGAATTCAATTCAAGCTATCATACTCTTGTCCATCTACCTTAGTACTTTTTAATTTGATGAATACTTAGGTTTTCTCACACCTTTTCATGCGACCGTTAATACTTCTTGAGATACTAACCGACCGATTACTCATGTGCTTGCTGATCCGGTGATAATATTTTCCTCGTCTTGCACTACCTAAGGCTTAGCAGTGACTCCCAGACCAGTTGGCCTTAGGGCACTAGGTGAAGAGGCACCCTCGCTATATTTTTTTATTGCTACCTTGGCGATACAAAACCAGTGTTCATTTTTTTTTCTTTTCACCATTTTTATATTTTCTTCATTTTTTCGGTTCCTTCATACTTTGGCTTTTAGACAAGAGCATTTCAAGGTATCCTCTACTATCCCGAGTTTCAAGACGTGTGTAAGTGCATATAGTAGGGTATCAACATTCAAATGTTTGGCTTCCAGAATAGGAACTATTTTTCAGACTTATTTTTATTCTCAAATTAATGACTTCCTTCATCTTACTAACATTTGGGACAACAGCTCATAATTACTTATTACTAGTTCGTTTAAGAAAACTTCTAATTTTCTTGGTTTTCTTAAACTATTCTTATCTTTTGGATGTAATTTTTCACTTTCTACTCTTTTGTTAAAAAAAAAATTTTAATGCCCGGTGTCAAAGATAATTCAGTGAATACAAACCTCCCCCCAAACCTGTTTTCAGCAGTGTCCTCACTGATGTAGCCCTTTTGAGATCATGGACCTGTATAATAAGGGAGAGATACGGGGGGTAAAATAATAGAAAATTCCCCCAAACTTATTCTTTGACACGCACAGATATTCAATCAAATCATTTTTTTCTCACCTCCATTCTTAAAATGAGAAAATCTTATAAAAACATGGAGGTGAGGCGAAAGAATTTTAGTTTTGATAAAGCGGCTCCTGTAAAAACAGGAGCTCCTCCGCGGGGTCAGCAGAAAAATACGGTTTTAATCTATGCCCATTTACTTTAAAAATCGAACCGTTTTTCAAATTTTCGACTTCAACTGCCCCGTGCGGGTGTACATACCGCACCACAAAAGGTCCTTTCTAACGAGATTTAAGCTTACCCGGATGAAGATAGAGACGGGAATCATAAAGAAGGACTTGTTGCCCCGATGTGAAGGTTTTTCTAGAAAGATTTTTATCGTGGAACACTTTAGTCCTGTTCTTTACTATCACCGCATTATCGTAAGCTTCATCGCGGAGTTCGCTTAGCTCATTTAACTGCAGCTTCCGATAGCTTCCTGCATGATCAAGATCAAAATTAAGCTTTTTAATAGCCCACATTGCCTTATGTTCGATCTCGACAGGAAGGTGGCATGCCTTCCCAAACACAAGGCGGTATGGAGACATACCAAGATCAGTCTTATAAGCGGTGCGGAATGCCCAAAGAGCATCCGTCAATTTGGTTGACCAATCTTTACGGTTCTTATAAACCGTCTTCTCCAATATCTGTTTGATCTGCCTATTTGAGATCTCAGCCTGCCCGCTTGTTTGGGGATGATAGGGCGTAGAGAGCTTATGAGTGATTGAATATTTCTGCATCAAGGCCTCGAAAGACCTATTGCAGAAATGTGTCCCGTTGTCGCTAATGATAGCGCGAGGGTATCCGAATCGCGAAAAGATGTTTTCTTTAAGGAACATAATGACAACTTTGTTGTCATTAGTACGACACGGTATAGCTTCCACCCACTTCGAGACATAATCAACCGCTAACAAGATATATAGATTCCCAAAGGAGTTGAGAAAAAGGGCCCATAAAATCAATACCCCAAACATCAAATATTTCCACACCATATAGGTAGGAGTGGCATCTCATTCCTTCGTGAAATCTGACCCAAATGCTGACATCGCGGACAAGTTTTGCAATGTTCAAATGTATCTTTAAATAATGTTGGCCAATAAAAGCCACATTGCAAAACTTTCTCCGCCGTTTTTCGAGGTCCAAAGTGACCGCCGCATGCCTGATCATGACAAAATGATAACACGCTCTTGAATTCATCGTTAGGGACACACCTGCGAATGATTTGATCGGAACAATACTTGAATAGATAAGGTTCATCCCAGTAAAAATATTTTACTTGGGATATAAATCGAAGTTTGTCTTGTTTCGACCAATCACTAGGAATAGTCCCGTTGCAAGATAGTTCACGATATCCACGAACCAAGGTTCGTAGGATACATTCAAGAGCTGTTCGTCAGGAAATGAGTCATTTATCGGCACGGTCACAGTTGGCGAAGAAGTGATGCGTGAAAGATGGTCGGCTACAACGTTTTCACATCCACTCTTGTCTTTGATAACAAGATCAAATTCTTGTAACAATAGGATCCAACGTATTAGCCTGGCCTTTGCATCCTTCTTCGTTAAAAGATGTCGTAGGGCCGAGTGATCTGTGTAAACCACAATAGGCGAGCCAATCAAGTAGGGCCTGAATTTCTCTAATGCAAATACAACTGTCAAGAGTTCTTTCTCGGTAGTTGTGTAATTTATTTGTGCATCATTCAAGGTCCTACTTGCATAGTAAATTACATGTGGCATCTTATCAATGTGCTGTCCTAAGACAGCACCAATAGCAAAATCTGATGCGTCACACATAAGCTCGAACGGGTGGTTCTAATCCGGAGATGATAGAACGAGGGTTGTAGTGAGTGATTCTTTAAGCGATTCAAAAGAAGCCTCACAATCCGAATCGAAGTGAAATGTAGTGTCCTTGGCCAATAGAAGGGTTAAGGGTCTAGCAATTTTGCTAAAGTCCTTAATAAATCTCCTATAAAATCCTGCATGGCCATGGAAGGATCGTATATCTTTGACGCAGTTGGGACAAGGAAGGTTATGAATGACATCTATTTTAGCTCTGTCAACCTCAATGCCTTTTCGTGAAATTATATGTCCAAGTACAATACCTTCTTGGACCATAAAATGGCATTTTTCCCAATTCAAAGTTAAGTTCTTATCCTTACAGCAGGTAAGAACCGCGTCAAGATTACGAAGGCAGTCCTCAAAGGAGTCCCCAAAAATGGAGAAATCGTCCATAAAAATTTCTAGAAAATTTTCCACCATATCTGAAAATATCCCCATCATGCACCGCTGAAATGTAGCGGGAGCGTTGCATAACCCAAAGGGCATGCGTCTATAAGCAAAAGTTCCGAAAGGACAGGTAAAAGTGGTTTTATCTTGATCCTTTTCGGCGATGGGGACCTGGTTGTAGCCAGAGTATCCGTCCAAGAAACAGTAGTAATCGTGTCCCGCTAATCGTTCTAACATCTGGTCAATGAAAGGTAGAGGGAAGTGATCTTTCCTCGTAGCGGCATTGAGTTTCCTGTAATCAATACATACGCGCCACCCAGTTTTGGTGCGTGTTTGGATTAACTCATTAGCCTTATTAGTGATGACCGTGATGCCAGACTTTTTAGGGACCACATAAATTGGACTTACCCATTGACTATCAGATATGGGGTAAATTATTCCACTATCAACGCACTTGACGATTTCTTTCTTTACCGCCTCCTTCATAACGGGATTTAACCGTCTTTGTGGGTCTCGAGTTGGTTTAGCTTCATCCATCAGATGTATGTGATGTTCAACAATTAAGGGACTAATCCCTTTGATGTCGGCCATTGTCCAACCAAATGCTTGCCGATTCGATCTCAACACTGCCAAAAGTGCATTCTCTTGCTCTACGGCTAGAGAAGCGGATATAATCACTGGCAAAGTCTCATTCTCTCCTAAATATGCATATTTAAGATGAGAAGGTAGCGGTTTGAGATCAAGAATTAGCGGAGGGACAATAGAAGGAGGGGTAACGGAATGATATTCGGACTCCTTAAGAGGTTCAAAACTTGCATAAGATATTGACTCAGAAAGTGCTGCTGACTTTTGCAACGAGTCAACGGGTTCAATCTCAAGGTCGGACTCATTGAACATATCCTCACTGTGAAGTGGGGCAAGATCAAACGATGTCTCATTGGTGTTGTCGAGAACATCAAAGCAAAGATCCTCATCCATGCAGCTTTCGGAAGCTATCT
Organism: Agapanthus africanus; assembly: GCA_030015575.1. NCBI lineage: Eukaryota > Viridiplantae > Streptophyta > Magnoliopsida > Asparagales > Amaryllidaceae > Agapanthus > Agapanthus africanus. The sequence continues at coordinate 634,507,703 of CM057338.1, forward strand.
CGTGGATGGAACAAACATCCAGCAATTGAGCAGAAGGTTCTGATGGCTGACTTCCTAGCTTGTAAATATTAAGCTCAATTGTCATTTTCCCGAAGGATAAGTTCATAGAACCGTTACAACTATTAATCACAGCATTAGAAGTTGCTAGGAAGGGTCGACCAAGTATCACCGGGATTTGATTGTGTGGGTTTGCCACAGGTTGTGTATCTAAAACAATAAAGTCCACGGGAAATATGAATTCCCCAACTTTAATTAACACATCCTCTAGTTCGCCCTGAGGTTTAGTGATAGATCGGTCTGCCATCTGGAGAGTACAATGGGCGGGTTTTAACTCTCCAATTCCTAACTGCTCGTAAACTGAATAAGGAAGCAAGTTGACGCTAGCGCTTAGATCGAGTAAAGCACGATTAATATTTTTACCCCCAATAGAAATAGAGATTTTAGGACAGCTGGGGTCCTTACGTTTCTTTGGAATTTTTGGGTAAAAGCTGTGCTAACATTACTCGTCATGAAAACCTTTTTAGGCACTAGAGTTTTTCTCTTCCTAGTGCACAAGTCTTTAAGGATTCTTGCATAAGATGGGACTTGTTGAATAGCATCTAGGAGAGGAATATTCACGCTAACTTGCTTAAACATTTCCACAATCTTCTCCATTTGCGGGTTAGGTCTGTTGGCCCTTAATCGGTTTGGAAATGGAGCTCGATCAATTAGTTTTTGGTCCAACGTTTGTGGAGAAGACTGTGGCGATGGATTCGATCCCAAAATTTGAGTGGGCATCGACTTAGATAGATTTGGCGAAATGTTCGAGCCTTGGGGAAAACGGAGAATAGGCTCGGATGAAGGTGGGGGACTAGACGAATTAGGGGAAGAGGAAGAAGAAGATGGGGTATCAAATGTGTCACTAACATCAAACTGCTCACCCACTCGGTTATTCAGCTCTCTCCCCGATCTCAACATAGTAACGGCATTCACATTATGATTTTGTGAATGGCCAGGATTCGGTATGGGTTGAGATGGGAGTTTCCTTTTCTCTCTCGCACTCATTGCGGCGTTTAACTGTGCGATTTGGTTTTCTAATGATTTAATACTCTCACCATGGGAGGCGGAGTTTTTCGTTATGGTATCAATAGAAGACCTCATCTCAGACGAAATTTGCATGGATTGTTTCATGAACATATCCAAAGTTTGTGCAAGTGAGTTGTCAGTACCGGCCACTTGTGGTGTAGAAATGTTTGCCGGATTTTGGAAATTCTGTGACTGAAAGGGGGGCTGATTCTGTAGTTGTGGTTGCTGTGTAGGAGGTCTTTGATAATTGCTTTGTTGGTTTTGATTCCAAGCAAAGTTAGGATGATTCCTCCATCCTTGATTGTACGTGGAAGAATAAGGGTCGTTTCTAGGTCGCTGCTGAAAAGCAGCATTAGCTTGAAACGAAGCATTCATAGGACATTCTTCCGTTAAGTGTGAAGGATTCGAACAGCAACCACAGAAGGTCTTAGGAAGCGTGACCTGATTTAGGGAGAATGATGAAATTTGTTCTCAATAGCGTCGAGTTTCTTCTGTATCGCTGCCATTTCGGCTTTCACCACGATAGAAACATCGAGCTGGTGAATACCTCCCTTAGTTGAAGGTGGTCTTACGCTTTCCCACTGCAACGTGTGTTCAGCAAGGTCTTCCAGATATTTCCACGCTTCACCGTCATCTTTAGACATGAAATTGCATTGACACATTGTTTCAAGCATCTGCTTTGTCGCTGGATTAATGCCCTCATATATAATCCGACATAAATCCCATCTTTGTATTCCGTGATGGGGGCATTGGACAAGCAGATCCTTGAAACGTTCAAAGCACTTCCAAAATGGTTCATTGGGAAGCTGGGTGAACTGGTTGATCTCGCTCCTAATATGGGCAGTCTTATGGTTTGGGTAAAACTTCTTAAGAAATGCTATGACAAATTCATCCCAATTAGTGATAGAGTGTGCGGCAGTATTGTAAAGCCATTTTTCTGCCAAGTCGCACAGTGTGAATGGGAGAAGACATAAGCGCATAGCATCTAAAGTCAATTGTGATGTTCCCATCATTGCGCATACGTTCTCGAATTTGGTGATGAAAACGTACGCGTCTTCCGACTCAAGCCCGTGAAATTTGGGCAGTAGATTGATGTAGTGGGGTTTAATTTCGAAATTATCCCCGTTAGGTGGTGGAAGAGATAGACAAGTGGGAAGAGGACCACGGATAGGATAGCATCTCTACTGGAGAGAAATGCGCGGTAGATTCTGTGCACCTTCGGACGGTGGCAGCGTGGTGTTATTGTTAGTGTATATGCCCTAGAGGCCATTACTGTATCATACTAGTTTGTATATTACTTAATGGAAGCTTGGGATATTCACCTTGTATAAACAATCTTGCTCAATATAGTAGTATGCTACTTGGTTTGTTTCTACTTCAATGTGTACATGTGTTTATTTTGCGATATCACCTATACGCATTAGTGGAGCCCTTAGGATCTTTGCTTGATTACCAGCGTTGTGATGGCGGTCACACTAGTGGGGGCTGGGTAATCTGTAAGCACATCCTTATACATGTCCCTAGTCGCAGGACTATCGAGACAGGGCATCGATACTCCGGAGTAGACTAGCGTATGCGCTTCTCATCCCAGTGTGGGAGATGGTCTGTCCCACAGCCATCAGTACGTCGTACTGGAGATAGTATACGGGTGCTCGTTGGGTTACGAGTACACTGGACAGGACTCGTCGGGAACTGACAGGTTGGTATTATACCTATCGTCAGTTATCAGTTCCCAGGTGACATGAGTACAGCTTAATCCGCTGACTTGACACTGGCACTTCGCCTCGAGTGTGTTCCCACTGCACTTTGATCACTACCCTACCACGGCTCAAAGGAGTCGTGCAAACAGGTAGTGGTTGGGTGCAGTCCCGAAGCACTTGGAGGCAGTGCCGGTTAGACAGGATTCGTCTCTCCCGGTATTGGGGGTTGACATCGCGCTGTGTCTAGGAGAGCCATTACACGAGTAGTCCCTGGCCAGGGCAAGCGAGATATACTGGTAGGCTTCCAGTGTTATCTCAGGGTGTTTTGGGCTTCACTCCGACACGACTTGTACCGCTATTGGGGGACTGACGTTTTACCGCCCCCTAGGCCCGACATGCGATGTATCAGAAGAACAGACCGGACTGTACGGAGACTGTCACATTCAGACACAGTAGGAGTTCAGATGGGGTTCACCTCGTCAGCCTTCTTGTCGGCATCTACTTGGGGACCGTTACGCACAGCTAGTGCCGCTTGCGGTCTGTGGTTAAACCCACTGCGAGCGTAGTGTCGAGTCTTTAGAGTCCCACACAGAGGGTATTCGCCTCCGGGCAAAACAGAGTAGAGGTCGCATGGTTTTGCGGCAGGGTTCGTTCTCATCCGCGCACTTGTGCACGTTTGGAGTCCGGACGGATATTGCCAGCGGGCTCTGGTTTGAGCCAGATACTGTTATATGTTTTGGGGTTGCTTTTATCTCTCGGTATTCTTGTTCCTCGGAACGAGAATACAGGTGTGTATGCACAGTTGCTCGAGGCGGAGGATGAGGTTTTTCATTAGGGTTTCGGAACGGGTGCGTATGCACAGTTGACAGTCGTCTTTTTCCAAACCCTAATAGATTTATGAAATATCAATTAATAATAGTAATTAAATGAAATATTGTTATGGTTGATTTTGTTGACTTGTTGACCATGGTTGACTTGTTGACCATGGTTGAATGTTGACCACCATCATTGCTTTGCAAGGATACTCCTTGATTCTAGCTTACACTCATTTATTGAAAGTTATGATAGTGGTCATTCCAAATACAACCATCAACTATTTCATTTTTGATTTATTATTATTAATTAGATAATTCCTTTTCTTTTAGTTATGGTTGCAAAAGAAAAGAGCTCATTCTATCATAATCATTCTCTCTCCTCACTTCATCTTCTTCTTCCTCAAGCTCAAGGAGAATCCTTCTCATGTGTTGAGAATCCCTCTCCTTGAAAAGAAAACAACCCCTAGACACTCTCTACTCACTCTAGGATCAAAGGTTTAGCAAGCCGAAGACTCTAGTTCTCTCAAAGTTCGAGAAAGAGCCCGAAGGTTGAACCCTCAGGTGGATCCATCTTTGACGGAAGAAGGCGACGAGGAAAGAACCATCAACCTCTACAAAGTTTGAAGAAGAAGGAGTTCAAGTTTAGGTATAACCATCTTTCCGAGTAGCTAACTCTCTTTAGCATGTTTGCTAGTTTTAGTTTAGGAAAAGATCCCGACTTTGTTAGTCCATGTTGCCCCTTGCGCTAAAAATTTGACTTTTATACCGTTTCCGCCTCCCCGTAAGAACCGGGGGTCGCAACGTGGACTTACAGTTATAATTTGATGGAGTGCCGTCCATTTCGGTCGTGGTGTGTGGTGGTGGAAAAGAAGATGAAGAAGTACCGACTTCGGCGTCGATAGCAGGAACGCGGACAAGACGGGCACTAGGATCCTGTGTCCAGCCGAGCATGTACTAAGCGGGTTTAGTGCAAGTGGCAGCGTGTGTGTGATTTAAAATTGCCTTGTTTTGAAAAAGTGGGACTCAAGACAAATCTCCCTAAGATGCACAAGCAACCCTAGAACTAAGGTCACCTAGGTCAGTCTCTAGACCGCTCCTAGACTTCCAACGGACAAGCCCCAGGATAAATCCTCTACCGCCTCCGTACTACCCTTGTAGCCAGGTAAGTGCCAGGTAAGTGGGAAGGAACCACAGTAGTGGGCCTAATTAAAAACCACTAGGCTTTGACACACTTGCCTAGGCACTACAGAAGTAATGCGAATAAACGATAAATTACCCACGACCTTCCTCTGTCCTTATTGAGCGTGACAGTCCTTAGAGTCTGGTCTAGATATATTTTAAATTAATGAAGGGTTGATCTAGATGCTCGGTTTGTGATTTGTGGGGCTTAGAAAGGGTGATGAAATCCCCACCTAATCTTGATTTGGTTTTTGCCCCTTAAAGTCCGTATTAAAATATGCAAAACAAAACCAATCACAAAACTTTTTGCAAAAAGATTTTTGAGCGGCGCGATTTTGCAAAGAATCCTACAGAAGATAGATTTTATTGGATTTGAGAGGAGAGGGAAGGAGTTGAGAATCTTACCAGAGAGTTCTGTAGTCCTAATCCCTCTAAACCGCCGCGTTTCCGCCGCAGGAAGTACCCTTGTGCCGCGGTTCCGCCGCGATGTGGAAGGAACAGTTGATGAAAATTTTTCTCAAGCCCTCTGTGCTCCTCTGGATCTCGATGAATGTCTCTGTCATCTGTTTCCCTCAATTCTGTGACTCCAGACCTCCTTGCAAAAATTCACGCACAAATCGTTAAATATGCAATTTGCAGTTTTGTGTTAATAATGATATGACTCGTCTAAGAATCCAACACAAATAGTAAAAATAAAAAATTGCGCACGTATCCCCGGCAACGGCGCCATTTGATTGATGTGAAAGAGTGTGTTTGTAGTTAACCGCAATCAGAACGGTGTCGCGTGTAGCTAGACCGAGGTGAGTACGGGTCGTCCTCAGGGAAACGTTGAACCTTTTATTCTTACTTTAGATGTGTTGAGAAAGAGAGGAGGGATAAAGAATTTTGAACAAAGGTTTCTAGATCTACGTTAAGCAAGAATGCAAAAATATAGATCTAGATTATTTTAGGGATGTAGTTAATATAATAAGAGGGCTTGTAGGGTTCGTTAGGATTTAGTAGTCATGGACGATTAATTAAAAGTTACCCTTTTTATCCTTTAATGGATTTAAAACTAGAACGATGGTGATGCGTGTAGATTAGGGTTTCTGGAGGGAAAAGGAATCCCACTCTTAACCCTTATCTCGACACGGAACTCCGTTCATATCTAGCCTTTACCAAAACAATCATTAATCTAATCTCTAATCGCGGTCGGAACTAACAAAGAATTGTTAGCGCGCCCGATTAGGATGTTAATGATTCTTTTGATAAAGTTCATAAACTTTATAGGACTTAAAAGGGTTTAGGGATGTTCATCATCCATTAGCCTACCCTAATCCTACGAACCCTAACAAGCGGACAATTACTCGCGCATGTTGGGAGAAAAAGAGATGGAAAGAAATTGCATAATTAAACTACGAAGAAATAGAATAAGAAAAAGAAATCTACCTTTATTAATCAACAAAATTCATTACACTTGAATCCTTAGAAAATGATTACATATCTAGTTGCTTCTCTATTTCTTCCAAGGAGGTAGACGAACAGTTGATGATCAGCCTGGATGCGTGAGCCGTCTTGGACTTCGTGATCTCGTCGGCTTGATGATTTTTCCAAGAGGCTCTCGGTACCTTTTTATAGTGCAAAGCCAGAATCATTTGCTTCCATATTAGGTAAAATTCATCATAGATTCACCATAAAAAATTTCACCCTGCAAATCCTCCATCATGCCGCGGATCCACGGCCCAAGGGAGGGTAAGGCCGCGGATCCGGGGCCGTTTAATCATATCCCTTGATCAAATTTTGGGATGTTTCTCTACGTGACATGTGGACTTCTATGGAACTTTTGTATCTTTGAAATCTTCTCGCTGTTGCTGCCAGACTTGGTCTCCAAGTTTTGATTCCTTAATTAGGCAAGTCTTCTTCAACAACTTGATTTCCTTGATTCTAGTCTTGAAAAATTCTGCACAACTTGGAAAAATTCTGCACAACAACTCAAATAATATTTAGTAGATTTTGTTCTACTAGGATTTGGTCAATGAATTTATTTGCATACATTTTTCTACCAAATGCTAATTATAATATATCAACATATGGAAAATAGTATTTTTACACATAAACCCTCATATGTATGATATATTATAATAAAGTCCTTTTTTAATATGAAAATGGTAGGAAAAATGTAATACAAATGTGCAGTTTTATCAACTAAACACCCACATAATATCTAGATTCATTGTGTGGACTAGGATTTAAGTGTTAAAGAAAAGAATAGAAAAGAATTGAGGTGCATGCATGTGTGCATGTGTGTGTGAATGCATTAAATTGCATTTAATGTTGGAAATTGCTAGAAAACCCTACACAATTCCTCTCCCTCCTCACTTGGCCAAATCTCTCTCTCCCTCTACTGCCCTTAAGCTTTTCTCTTTCATTTCTCTTCAATCCTAACTCAAAACTTCTCCAAAAATCCCAAATATATCACAAATATACCAAAAAGTCTTGATTTTTGCTCTTGGATCACTTGGAGCTAGGGAAAGCTTGGATCTTGTGAGCAAAATTGTTAGGTATAATCCCTACACTGTTAATTAGGAGTTTATATGTTGTTTTGTTCGTTGGTTGTAGCGTAGAACGCTTTTCATATCGATTAGTGCGATATCGGGTTTTTAAAGTCTTTTTAGAACTTTTATACCTGCTGTGATCTGGAGAATTTAGTGTTTGACCAAACAAAATTATAGAGATGTACTATTAAACCTGAGATAACACCTGAGAGACGGGGACCGCCCCACCGGTCGGGGCCGGCGACCCCTAAGGAGAAATCCTGCGACGCCGGTTTGGTAGGAAGAGGATGGGGTTAGGTTTCTGTGGGTAGTTGTCTGCTGTTGGTTAGGGGCGTTTGGTACTGTTTACTTTTTTAGTAAATTCAGTATGCAAAATCTGGGATCGATTACCTATAATCTAGTGTTTTGAGTCCGCGTGTTACGTTTTGCGACACGAATCGTGATCAGGTGCAGCTGCTGTGCTTGGGTAGGTTTTGTGGTATCGTGACGCACGTTTGCCACTAGATGGACACAGTGAGTTAGTTTAGTGTTGGTGCGTTATTTAATACATAGTTTTCTGTTATATTGATCAATTTTGAGATGTTCGCATTTTTTCTTGTGTTTGTGAAAATATAGCGTCGCAAGCGGTGACTTCGGACGCTGGGAACAAGGGGAAGCAGGTGATTAGATTTTCATAGCTGGAGACCATTGGTGAGTAAATTTAACATCTACGGGGAAATCGCCCATATGGCGCTAAGCGTCGGGGCTAGATAAGATATGATATTAGCCGTATGCTTATGTGCTTATATAGAGATATTGCATGATTCACATTGCATATAGTTACTTGTTGTGCCTGATACTATATATATTGTACACTGCACTATTACTGACAGTCCATGTTGCACGAGCACCAATGATATGCTACACACACACTGTTAGTAATTGCCTTGATACGCACAACACAAATGCTCATTTATATACCTTGCTATTGGTTAGCGACATTGAAACAGTTATACTTGTACGACAGCGTATATGACATATAGCATACTTGTATACCTACATGCTTATATATATGCCATACTATACCTACATGCTCGCACATATACTTTGCTATGGTTACATGATCAGTTTTATAACATATATATCGGTGGAATGGGACGCTGTATATATATGTGTTTTGGATTTGGATTTTGGGAACCGCGAAATATATTTAATGACTTGATGCAGTTAAATAGCGGACTTTTCCCGTGATATGCTCATATTGATGTTTTATGTTGCATATGCTGTTTTATGTGGATTTACGCATTTGAGATATATTTTCATGCGATATGGGAATTTCAAGTGTCGATGTTAGGCACTTATATTCCGAGAGATATATGGATTTTGAAAGACCGATACGTGGAATCACAAGTGTCGAGGTGGGATACTTAGGTTTCGAGGAACGTATGGATATCAGAAAGACCGATACGTGGAATACAAGTGTCGAAGTGGGATGCTTGGGTTTCGAGGAACGTATGGATACGAGTATTTACGTGTCGATGTTAGACACGGGTTTTCATGATATTTTAGAGTGTCGATGTTTGACACTCAGGTTCCATCAGACTTACAGGATCTGAGGGCCGATTTGAGTATTTTGGGATTTGGGTGTTGTTGTGTTACACCGTGTTTTTTTCCCATGCTTATGATTTGTGCATGAGATTATTTATCATCCCGCATTCAGTACTCAGTTGATATGCACTTACTCATGTAGATATAGTACCTGGTGGTGTACCTTGATCATGATAGTCGCATATTTATATTGTCATACTTATGCTACCAGCTTACATGTTATTGATCATTGCTGTTAATGCATAATTGCGATTTCAGTATGATGTTATTTACTATTCACGAGTTGGCAACTCACCCCCGTTGTGCCACAGTGTTTTGCAGGACTTCCCCTCTGAGTAGTCGCGGCAGGGCGTCTTATCATCTCTACTTTTGCGGATACCGCTACGTTAGGCAGTGAGGCCTTTACTTTTAGGTGGGTTTGCGGTTATCTGCTTGTACATTGTATATCTTTTTGTTGGATCTAGTATTCTCCATCTACCACTATTTGTATATTTCTTAGAGACGACTTGTGAGGACTCTGTGTTGTATATTTTGGTGACTTTGGGTGCCGTGCTCGTGGGAGTCGGTTATGTTGGAAAGTTTACCTCTTTATGCAATTTCCTTTGATATTTCTTCGCTTCGGCGTCGTATACTTGTTGTGGTGATTGTCTCCGCCGTTGGGCGTGATTTTGCTCTCAATTGGGATGCTTTATATTTTATCTGTGTTGTACCCATTTTCGGGGCTAGTTTTTACAAAGGAGGTGCTGCCGAAATTTTAAAGAAAGAAAACTAGAGTTAGAGATTTTACTTGTGATTTTCTAAATGTTTTAAACTATGTTTTCTCCGTTGATCCAGTTTTGGGGTGGTTTAGATTTCTGGGTTTTCGGCTTACTTAAGTTGCGTATGCCTATAGACGTTACGTAGTTTAAGTGCCGGTTACGGGCCAAATTTTGGGTCGTGACAAAGTTGATATCAAAGCGTTAGGTTTTACCTTTCGGAGTGTAGGATGATCTTGGTATGATGGAGTAGGTGGCTTAAGCAGAGTGACGTAGCGTGTGTATGTTCCGCGGCATACTTACGACATGGTACTCCGCCTAAGTGACCTTAGGACTTATTAATTGATATTCTTCCGTGATGATATACATCCTTGAGATTCGATTCCTGTTTCCTTATCGAATCTTGTTTCAATTTCCAGCCCATATGCCGCCGAAGACTACGAGGGCACAGAGAGTGGCCGCGAGGGCCGAGGTCAGAGTTGACTCGCCTGAGGCGAGGACTGACCAGGGCGGTACGTCCGTTGTACCGGAGCACATTGCTATGATTGGAGCTGGTATGCAGGATCTGCGATAGATGATGGGGACTTTAGTATAGGCCATTCGAGTGCAGGGACATGCAGTTGTTCCACCCGTTGCAGGGACCACGATGGTACCTACAGTTCTGGCAGCCGCAGTTACAGCTCCGGAGGTTATTACCGTGTCGCTAACAGAGTTCATGAGGCTAAGGCCTCCGGTGTTCACTGGCACAGATACTACTGAGGATCCGTAGTCATTTATTGACCGGATGGCCAGGATTTGTCATTCACTCCGATGCTCCGAGACGAGATTGGTGGAATTTTCCAGTTTTCGTCTGGAGGGTCTGGCCTAGAAGTGGTGTGAGTCGTTGGAGAGGGGCAGAGCCGCGGGTCTTGCTCCTATGACCTGGGCCGAGTTTGTGACGGTATTTCTCGCCCGTTTTCTTCCACCGAGCGTCAGGGATGCGCGAGCGCGTAGATTTGAGTCGTTACGCCAGACTCCGGGGATAACGGTGTCGGAGTATGATGTACTGTTTACCAAGCTGTCAGTGTATGCTCCGTACTTGGTGGTGACAGAGGAGATGAGGGTGAATAGGTTTGTTCGAGGCCTACTTACCCAGTTGTTCCTAGCCATCAGCATTCAGCATTGCGACACATATGCGGCAGTGGTAGATGCAGCCCTATTGGTATAGGAGCGTCTTTCTGAGTCGTTAGTTGCTCCGGAATCGAAGAGGGTTCATATTGGTGATTCGGCAGCGAGGCGGGCGTTTCGACGTCGTGACAGTTCCCGTTCAGATAGTGGAGGTTCGGAACGAGGTCGGCTTTTTAGCTCTTACCCTCAGGAGGGTCGGCAGTTTGTATCTGGATGTTACCGGTGCGGGAGTATGGGTCATCGGGTTCGAGATTGTGTTGAGCCACGAGTGAGCGAGGCGACTGTACTGCAAGTTACCTTACCACCTTCTCCACCTCAGAGGGCGTTGCCCCTTATGCCTGTTGTTTCTCCGCGTCAGACTCTTGTGCAGAGAGGTCGGGGTAACGGTGGTTTTGTACCGAGAGGGCAAGGTGGTAGAGGCGGAGTTCAGCCAGTTGCCGGTAGAGGGCAGGCTCGGGTGTTTGCCTTGACTCACCAGGACGCTCAGGCATCCAATGCTGTGGTTTCAGGTACCCTTTCTGTATGTTCTTATGATGCACATGTTCTTTTTGATTCGGGATCTACGCATTCGTATGTTTCTACGCACTTCGTGCCGAAGTTAGGCCGAGAGTCGTGTTGGCTAGATCAGCCGCTGGTCATGGCTACTCCTGTAGGAGAGTCGTTTGTTGCACAACACGTTTTCCGGTCGTGTGCTGTCCGTATAGGGGACAGAGATTTTCCCGTCGACTTGATCCTTCTTGAGATGTTGTACTTCGACATTCTGTTGGGCATGGACTGGTTAGCTACTTGCTACGCGTCCGTAGACTGCCGTGAGAAGACAGTTAGGTTTTGTTTTCCCAGCGAGTCAGTGTTTGTTGTGTAGGGGAACCGTGATGCCGCCCCTCACAGTTTGATTTCTGTCATGTGCGCTAGTCGGCTTTTAAGGAGGGGATGTCGGGGATTCTTGGCTTTCATTCATGATACTGGAGCCACAGTGGAGTCGTTGGACCAGGTTTCTACCGTGCGAGAGTTTCCCGACGTCTTCCCCGATGAGTTACCTGGGTTGCCGCCAGAGCGTGATATTGAGTTCTGCATTGATTTGATTCCTGGAACGGAGCCTATTTCTATACCGCCTTATCGGATGACTCCGGCGGAGCTTAGAGAGCTTAAAGATCAATTGCAAGAGTTGCTTGATTTGGGACTTGTGCGTCCGAGTGTTTCGCCGTGGGGAGCTCCTGTTCTGTTCGTCAAGAAGAATGACGGCAGTTTGAGGTTATGTGTGGATTATCATCAGTTAAACCGAGTTACAGTGTGGAACAGGTATCCTTTACCCCGCATTGACGATTTATTTGATCAGCTCCAGGGTACGAAACATTTTTCAAAGATTGATTTGCGTTCGGGTTATCATCAGTTGCGGGTTTGGAATGATGACATTCCGAAGACTGCTTTTCGTACACGCTATGGGTATTATGAGTTCTTGGTGATGTCGTTCGGACTCAGCAATGCGCCAGCAGCGTTCATGGATCTGATGAACCAGATTTTCAGGCCGTTCCTCGACCAGTTTATTATTGTGTTTATTGATGACATACTGGTCTACTCTAGGAGTCGTGAGGAGCATGAGCAGCACTTGAGGATTGCTTTGCAGATATTGAGAGAGAACCAGGTATATGCTAAATTCTCAAAGTGCGCATTTTGGCTTGATAGTGTTGACTTCCTGGGTCATGTGGTGACTAGTGATGGTATTCTTGTAGACCCGAGGAAGATCGAGTCTGTACAGCTTTGGCCCAGACCTGTATCAGTGACTGAGGTCCGCAGCTTTTTGGGCTTAGCTTGTTATTATCGCCATTTTGTGCAGTATTTCTCGAGTATCGCTGCACCGCTGACTGGACTGACCCGGAAGGGAGTTCCTTTTCTCTGGACTGATGCGTGCGAGCAGAGTTTTCAGCAGTTGAAGACCCGGTTGACGACAGCACCAGTTCTTTCTTTACCTTCTGGATCGGGCGGCTACGTTATTTATTATGATGCTTCTAGAGTGGGGCTCAGCTGTGTTTTGTTGCAGCATGATAGGCTGATTGCGTATGCTTCTAGGCAGCTGAAGAAGTACGAGAAGAATTACCCACTCACGATCTTGAGATGGCCGCGGTGGTCTTTGCATTGAAGATTTGGAGACACTACTTGTACGAAGAGTCGTGTCAGATCTTCACGGATCACAAGAGCTTGAAATACATCTTCCAGCAGCGGGATCTGAATCTGAGACAGTGCCGATGGATGGAGCTAATGAAGGATTATGATTGTGAGATCCTTTATCACCCGGGCAAGGCGAATGTGGTGGCTGATGCTTTGAGTCGTAGGCCCGTGGGTAGCTTGTCCCAGTTGAGCGCAATTCAGCGTCAGTCGTCTGCAGATTGGCAGCTCTTGTGTGATGGTAGAGTGCAGTTCAAGTTCACTTCTACTGGGGGACAGTTTGCTCATGTTCGCGCCGTCCACTACTATTTGATCATATCCATGAGGCGCAACCCAGTGATGCTCGTTTGTCCGAGATTCTTAAGCTTGTTCGACAGGGTACAGTTTCGGAGTTCATGATTGATGACCAGGGTATGCTACGATGCGGGACTCGCTTGTGTGTACCAGATGCTGATGGGTTGAGACGCGAGATCCTAGAGCAGGCACATCAGTCGGCCTTTAGCATTCATCTAGGTTCCACCAAGATGTACTGTGACTTGAGAGACTTTTACTGGTGGGAAGGGATGAAACGCGATATTTCAAACTTCGTTTCGAGGTGCCTGACTTGTCAGCAAGTCAAGGATGAGCATCAGAAACCGGCTAGAAAGTTGCAGCCTTTACCCATTCCGGAGTGGAAATGGGAGCAGATTTCCATGGACTTCATTGTGGGTCTACCCAGGACCAGTAGAGGGTATGACTCCATTTGGGTGATTGTTGACCGGTTGACGAAAGCGGCTCACTTCTTTCCAGTGAAGGCCGCTTTCGGTTATGCTCAGTATGCTCAATTGTATATAGATGAGATTGGTTTGCACGGTGTTCCCATATGCATAGTATCCGACAGAGGCACCCAGTTTATTAGCCGTCTTTGACAGAAGCTTCAGGAAGCTTTGGGTACCCGGTTGAGTTTTAGCACAGCAGAGGTCAGTCAGAGCGGACTATTCAGACTCTGGAGCATATGCTCCATGCATGTGTGCTTGATTTTGGTGGCAGTTGGGATCATCACTTGCCGTTGATTGAGTTCTCCTACAACAACAGCTTTCAGGAGACTATTCAGATGGCACCTTTTGAGGCTTTATATGGTAGAAAGTGTCGATCGCCAGTCTGTTGGACCGAGCTTAGTGAGATCTGGTTTTGGGACCCCGGTTAGTTCAGGAGACTACGGAGAAGATCCAGCTGATTCAGGACAGGATGAGAGCAGCCCAGTGCAGGCAGAAGTCTTATGCCGACCGTCGTCGTCACAGACTTGAGTTCGCAGTGGGGGATCATGTATTCCTGAGGATTTCTCCGACGATGGGCGTTATGCGATTTGGGAAGAGAGGGAAGCTCAGTCCGAGATTTGTAGGTCCTTTCGAGATCCTTGAGCGAGTGGGTTCCGTTGCTTATCGTTTAGCGCTCCCGCCCAGTTTTCCGGATGTTCACCCTGTTTTCCATGTGTCGATACTTCGTAGATACCTTCATGATCCTTCTCACATGATTCAGCACGAGACCGTTTAGCTTGAGCGCGATCTTTCGTTCATCGAGCAGCCGGTAGTTATTTTGGATCGGCATGTGATGAAACTTCGGTCAAGGGTCTTGCTGTCTTTGAAGGTTCTTTGGCGTAGCCTAACTAGTGAGGAGATTACTTGGGAGGCCGAGAGCGAGATGCGGAAGAAATTCCCTCATCTCTTTGAAGGTACGCTTAGTATGAAATTTTAATTCGGGGACCGAATTTCTATAAGGGGGAGATTGTAACGTTTTAGAAATCGTTATGAGAATTTTTCCGTTTTAGGGTTAAATTGTCGGTATTTTCCGTTTTGACCCGACTGTGTTCAAACGACCATATCGACTTGCTAGCACCTAACTTAGCTAAAATAAAGCTAGTGCGCAAGCTTTGGAGGGATATGGGACGTTTTCGTTCAATTTGAATTTTTCCCAATTTTAATGTTATTTTAATGCGGTATTAACATTTTGGGAAATTTCTCTTTTGTGATCTTTTCTTCAATTATTCTTGAGTAACTAAACCCACATAATATCTAGATTCATTGTGTGGACTACGATTTAAGTGTTTAAGAAAAGAAAAGAAAAGAATTGAGGTGCATGCATGTGTGCATGTGTGTGTGAATGCATTAAATTGCATTTAATGTTGGAAATTGCTAGAAAACCCTACACAATTCCTCTCCGTCCTCACTTGGCCGAATCTCTCTCTCCCTCTACTGCCCTTAAGCTTTTCTCTTTCATTTCTCTTCAATCCAAACTCAAAACTTCTCCAAAAATCCTAAATATATCACAAATATACCCAAAAGTCTTGAATTTTGCTCTTGGATCACTTGGAGCTAGGGAAAGCTTGGATCTTGTGAGAAAAATTGTTAGGTATAATACCTACATTGTTAATTAGGAGTTTATATGTTGTTTTGCTCGTTGGTTGTAGCATAGAACGCTTTTTATATCGATTAGTGTGATATCGCGTTTTTAAAGTCTTTTTAGAACTTTTATATCTGCTGTGATCTGGAAAATTTAGTGTTTGACCAAACAAAATTATAGAGATGTACTAGTGAACCTGAGATACCACCTGAGAGACGGGGACCACCCCACCGGCCAAGGCCGGTGACCCTTAAGGCGAAATCCGGCGACGCCGGTTTGGTAGGAAAGGGATGGGGTTAGGTTTCTGTGGGTAGTTGTCTGCTGTTGGTTAGGGGTGTTTGGTACTATTTACTTTTTTAGTAAATTCAGTATGCAAAATCTGGGATCGATTACCTATAATCTAGTGTTTTGAGTCCGCGTGTTATGTTTTGCGACACGAATCGTGATTTGGTGCAGCTGCTGTGCTTGGGTAGGTTTTGTTGTATCGTGACGCACGTTAGCCACTAGACGGACACTAGTGAGTTAGTTTAGTATTGGTGCGTTATTTAATACGTAGTTTTGCGTTATATTGATCGATTCTAAGATGTTCGCTTTATTTCTTGTGTTTGTGAAAATATAGCGTCGCAAGGGGGACTTCGGACGCTGCGAACAAGGGGAAGCAGGTGGTTGGATTTTCATAGCCGGAGACCATTGGTGAGTAGATTTAATATCTACGGGGAAATCGCCCGTATGGCACTAAGCGTCGGGGCTAGATAAGATATGATATTAGCCGTATGTTTATGTGCTTATATAGAGATATTGCATGATTAACATTGCATATAGTTACTTGTTGTGCCTGATACTATATATATTGTACACTACACTATTATTAACAGTCCGTGTTGCACGAGCACCAATGATATGCTACACACACACTGTCAGTAATTGCCATAATACGCACAACACAAATGCTCATTTATATACCTTGCTATTGGTTAGCAACATTGAAACAGTTATACTTGTGCGACAGCGCATATGACATATAGCATACCTGTATACCTACATGCTTATATATATGCCATACTATACCTACATGCTCGCACATATACTTTGCTATGGTTACATGATCAGTTTTATAACATATATATCGGTGGAATGGGACGCTGTATATATATGTGTTTTGGATTTGGATTTTAGGAACCGCGAAATATATTCAATGACTTGATGCAGTTAAATAGCGGACTTTTCCCGTGATATGCTCATATTGATGTTTTATGTTGCATATGCTGTTTTATGTGGATTTACGTATTTGAGATATGTTTTCATGCGATATGGGAATTTCAAGTGTCGATGTTAGGCACTTATATTACGAGAGATATATGGATTTTGAAAGACCGATACGTGGAATCACAAGTGTCGAGGTGGGATACTTGGATTTCGAGGAACATATGGATATCAGAAAGACTGATATGTGGAATATAAGTGTCGAAGTGGGATACTTGGGTTTCGAGGAACGTATGGACACGAGTATTTACGTGTCGATGTTAGACACGGGTTTTCATGATATTTTAGAGTGTCGATATTTGACACTCAGGTTCCATGAGACTTACAGGATTTGATGGCCGATCTGAGCGCCGATTTGAGTATTTTCGGATTTGGGTGTTGTTGAGTTACACCGTGTTTTTTTTCCATGCTTATGATTTGTGCATGAGATTATTTATCATCCCGCATTCAGTACTCAGTTGATATGCACTTACTCATGTAGATATAGTACCTGGTGGTGTACCTTGATCTTGATAGTCGCATATTTATATTGTCATACTCATGCTACCATCTTATATGTTATTGATCATTGCTGTTAGTGCATACTTGAGATTTCAGTATGATGTTATTT
The DNA here is from genome assembly GCA_030015575.1 of Agapanthus africanus. NCBI lineage: Eukaryota > Viridiplantae > Streptophyta > Magnoliopsida > Asparagales > Amaryllidaceae > Agapanthus > Agapanthus africanus. Next base: position 634,524,920 of record CM057338.1, read on the forward strand.
ACTATTCACGAGTTGGAAACTCACCCCCGTTGTGCCACAGTGTTTTGCAGGACTTTCCCTCTGAGTAGTCGCGGTAGGGCGTCTTATCATCTCTACTTTTGCGGATACCGCTACGTTAGGCAGTGAGGCCTTTGCTTTTAGATGGGTTTGCGGTTATCTGCTTGTACATTGTATATCTTTTTGTTGGATCTAGTATTCTCCATCTACCACTGTTTGTATATGTCTTAGAGACGACTTGTGAGGACTCTGTGTTGTATATTTTTGTGACTTTGGGTGTCATGCTCTTGGGAGCTGGTTATGTTGGAAAGTTTACCTCTTTATGCAGTTTCCTTTGATATTTTTTCGCTTCGGCATCGTATACTTGTTGTGGTGATTGTCTCCGCCGTTGGGCATGATTTTGCTCCCAATTGGGATGCTTTATATTTTATCTGTGTTGTACCCGTTTTCGGGGCTAGTTTTTACAAAGGAGGTGCTGCCGAAATTTTAAAGAAAGAAAACTAGAGTTAGAGATTTTACTTGTGATTTTCTAAATGTTTTAAACTATGTTTTCTCCGTTGATCCAGCTTTGGGGTGGTTTAGATTTCTGGGTTTTCGGCTTACTTAAGTTGCGTACGCCTATAGACGTTACGTAGTTTAAGTGCCGGTTACGGGCCAAATTTTGGGTCGTGACAAGGTTGCCTTCACACCTCTAAGTAATTGCTACTTTACTTATAGAGCCCCCGGATGGTAGCAGATCTCGAAACATGTCACGGCCCGAAAGTACGGAACATGACCGGCACTTAAACTACGAACGTCTCGAGGCGTACGTAATCTAAGTAAAACGAAAACCCAGAAATCTAAACCAAGAAAGATGTAGAGTGCAGGAAAACCAACTTAAAGCAAGTAGTTTCAATAGCATAAGCCGAATTAGGCAGTTTTAAAAACATCAAAAATTTCCCGAAAATTTCGGCAGGGTCTCCTTTGAAAATACTCGCCCCCAAATGGGATACAACATGAATAGTATACGAAATCAATAAAAAGGCATCCCCAAGCGGGAGCTAGCTCTTCGTCAATCGATGGTCACAACCACACAAGCAATATAATATACAACGCTAAAGGCGAGGATCAAAATTCAAAAGGAAACTCAAAAACCACAAGAAAACCACATAAATACAACGCGCGATTCTAAGGTCGAAAGAATAAACATCACTGGTCTCTATCTCAAATAAATACATATTTGGTTGATGGAACTTCTAGATACAACAGAATAATGATATACAAGATATATAATGGGGGTACGATACAAGTAAACCCACCTACTAGCAAATCACCCGAAGGAAACTATGCCCGCAAAGCCGTAATGAAACCTGTACGGCAAACCTGCAAGAAACTGGGGCACAACGGGGGTGAGTTGCCAACTCGTGAATAGAAAAATATCTACGCACAGAAATCGCATAAATAACGCAACCTAGGTCAATGATCATAATATATCCTCAAATATGTGAATAACACGTAGCCTATAACAAGGCTAGGGTAAATATCTAACCCGAGTGTAATCTCATGTGCCCGTGTCAATGCCTCAAGTAGCAATATATCATATGAATGAGGTATGAATACATGAAAATAGAATACATGTAAATGAAGAACTGTTTTCATAATTTAGTGAGATTTCCTTTGTATTTTTAAAATGAGGTATCATAATGAAATCAGCATAAAACAGTGCCTAGCATCGGCACAAAACGTAATCCCAATATCTCGATATCTCTGTATCACAGTCTCTGTACCTCAATACCTCGAAATCTCAATGTCTCAATCACAATATCTAGGGCGCCGTCAGTCCAGACCGGCCCCTACCATCCATCTCAAGACCACGACGGTATCCTCCGGATATCCGACGCGTCGGGTAAAATCACCGGTAGGTAGTGCTCCCCTGCCAGGCTCACATCATCATCATCACGCGCTTCTTTCCCCGGGGTACCTTACCGGGTCCACCATGTACCCGAAACGGTTCATCCGTCTCCTCGAATCGGGTCTCGAAATCCATCAGCAAACTCATGGTGGACGACTCATACATCATGGGAATAACCGCACTTTTTATTTAAAAAGAGAGAAATCAGTTTAGATAAGTTTTGCGGTTTTCTCCACAAATCCAGAAAATTTCATGGAAATCCGAATCCAAATCATCAATAGCATGTAAAAACCATGAATATAGGCATAACAATGAATAACAGCATGCATGAAGTGACAAGTAAATACTACAATGTTAAGCTGGCATATAAGGCAGGCACACTAATATCATGTCAAATTACTAACTAACAAGCTAAGTCAAGCAAGAATATTTTCTAAGGTGTACGTGACATGGCAATTACCGATGAAGATGTGTGTGAGCCGGCAAGTAAGTGTACGTGGTACATACGCATTATCGGTAATGGTGCTGGTGTCCTAACAATATGATATCAACATTGCAATAAGAAATTATAACATAAGTATGCGATGCGAAGCGAACCACAATAATAAGCGGGAGCTGAATACTAGACGCAACTGTAACTAACCTGCATTAATCTAATATAAGTCCTACAAATGGTGCCTTTTGAAATAACACGAATCATGGGGTTTTGAAAATAGGGGCTACGGTGTTTTTATGAAAAGATACGTCTTTTGAAATATCCGTAGGATTCCTTGGGCTATCTTTTAAAATACCCACGATTCGTTAGTTTTTGAAATAGGTAAGAATCTAATCTAATCTAACAACTAAACTAAACTAAAGGGCTAAGCTAACAAGATGGACTACAGGTAAGGAAACCGCCTAACATCTGAGTCGATCCATATACATACCTGTATATATATTAGTCGGTGATCCCGCCTCAATAATATCATATCCGATACCATATCTACAATCAGCCATCCCAAGTCAAGAGTGCGGATCAATCATCAAGATATAGCTCGTACGTAAATCCGTAGTACGGCATCCCCAAATCTGGGTACGGGTCAATATCATATTCCTCACACCATTCCTCTGGTATCCTCTTTATTCAAGATCATAGTCTAGGGTACTGACCTATGTCTAGTACAATACTAATATCCTCAATATACCCATGATCTGACTATAGATCGACAATCTCGTACAAACCGATACCGTCAGCACATAGCATCATCAAGGGTATACATCGCCCGATACGGCCTAATATCAATATTCTAGCATATCATGCCTCATATCACGATCACATGTCGACCATTTTATTTGTAACATTATTCACCCGTATCGCCGTCCCAAGATCCGCTATAACACCAGGACGTACCTCAAGTACGAATCCTGCCATATCACCGATATCACAACCACAAAACAAATCTCATCGACTCAGCTCAATCCCAAGTATCATCCTCAAATCCGTATGTGAACACATAAGTATAAAGAATCTCATGAGCACATATAAAAAGGAATGTATGCATGTATGTGTGTGTGTATGTGTAGTGCAACACTACCCTAGGGTTCGCAACACTAAAGTAATCCAACACACCAATATCCATCCTAACATCGTTATTAATCCCAAATAACATATACTAATTGTTGGTGTGTATACGCATCCGTATACACCACCACGGACTGCGGGGGTGCTATACGCCATCCACCCGACTTCTCCCAGTGGATATAGATCTACTCACCTGGTCCTCGTTCGCCGGTGCAGACGTCGCCACGCGCTTGCTTGTCGTCTCGAAGTCCACATGGGGTACCTACATATCATAACGCACCATACCGCATTAAAATCCGACTCATCACCAAAACGACGCACGAATCCCACATAGGTCAAAACCTATGGTTGCTTTCGCAAATCGACCCAAAAACCCTCGACGTCGGCGTACAAACGCCAAACCATCGAGAAAACTCCCAACACACTCATTTGCACATTCACGAACACTAATTTTAATATAAAATAGGTTAAAATTCACAAAAACCCCAATTTCACATAAAAAGTCATTTTTCCGAAAATCTAGCAAGCACAATTTGCCGTTTTTGTACAAAAAATGATGTTTTAACAATTCTAGTGACCAAGATGATAACTTAATATCTTAATTATGCCATAGAAACCATTACATAAATTTTAAACCCACAATTTAATTCGATTTGAAAAACCTAGTTTGCAATATTAACCAATTTTAACAATTTTATAGCAAAATGCACAAACTACAATCTAGCTTGGATTTTCATGAACTAAAGTATTAAAATACACTTAATAATGTTAATGAAGTCATGAAAAAACCTAATTATATTTTTCTCATAATCAAATTCATGATTTACAAAAACCTAGCTAGCAATATAGCTTAAATATTACAATTCCAAACTAACAATTTGCAACTAGAAATTTGATTAGGTTTTCATTTCACAATATGAAGAACTACAATTGCAACAACAATTACATACACAAAAACCTAACTTGAATTTCATAAACCCTTACTAAGTTTTTCCAAACATAAAATTAAACCCAAATTAATAACTAATAATGCTTGATTTAAGGTATTCAAACAATAATTTAACAAAAGGTCTTGATTTATTCCTCACAAGATCACGGATCTAGCATGCAAATTCTAGCCTCCAAAAGTAGCTTCCATGCTCCTAGATCCATGTAAGTTTGGCTAATGAGAAATGGGTAGGAGTTGGATTTGGATTTTGGGATTTATTTGATGGATTTTGAGGCAATTTTTGAAGCAAAAGAGATGGAAAATGAGGGGAAAAGATGGGGGCTGTTGTAGCAGAATTTCGGCTGAGGAGGGAGTGGGGAGAGGTGTGGGGGATTTGTGGAAAAGAATCCAAGTCAAAGCCCCTCCCAAATTACCATAATACCCCCCACCTACTTTACTATATATAAAAACCTTATTTTAACCCATTTCTCACATGATTTAAGGTCAAAAAGAGGGAAATAAAATTCTTGGGCTGCTACAATAGTGTGGGGCCGGCCAAGGGGAGTGAGGGTGAGTGTGAGAGACTTTACAAAAAAATTCTATGCAAAAAGACCCCCCACAATACCATATTTGCAAGTTTTAGTTCAAAATAACTATATTTTTGTTTTCCATATAATAAATCAATAAAAACTTGAAATAAAATACTAAAAAATTATATTACAACTAGATTTTAATTAACATGATTTTAAAGATTAAAATTAGCCCATTTAAATTTGTATTTATCGCTAATTTAATGTATTTTCTTACCGGCTTAAAATAATATTAAAATAATTAATTTCGGAAAATTTTTCAGAAAATTTGAAATTTCAGCAGTGGCTCAATAAACACCAAATACTAGCAATTACATAGCTAGAATATGTATATTTAATTTTATATTAAAGATATTTGCATTTTGACTTTTTACAGAAAACCCCCTTATTTTACCGTTTTTTCGAAATTTCACCGAAACGATTTTCAAAACGTTACAATCTTCCCCCCTTAAAGAAATTCGGTCCCCGAATTTAAATTAAAACTTTTCCCAAATACTAAAATATTTCAGCCAAAACCATCAAATCGCCGGGGCTCCGAAATCATAAATACATAAAACAAATCGTAAGGCAACGCATGCGCATGAAAAACGAGCATATAACTCAAACCAGAACTCCGTCAAGCATCCCGCAATCATCGGAGTCATGGGGAAGACATCAATACCAAATCCAAAGCAAAACCAATATGATATAACTCGAAACTATACATGTAAAATATATTCAGGTACTGTCCTCTGACTAGTCCTGCTCAGTACGAAAACACATAGCAATATCATAAAAACGTACTGCTCTATAAGAAAAATCAATCCCCAAAATACGCGTATGAATACTACGTGCTTCTTGTGCGCACGAAAATCAAAATCCAAATATGTGCCATACATATGCACAGAAACAACATCTAAGTGCATCGGGTGTGCACGAAACATCTGTCATAGGCAACATGTGTGCCTGACAGCAAAATCAGGTGCATCTGACATGCACGAAAAATCTTGATTTAGTGCATCTGGTGTGCACCAAAATCACACTTCAAAACATGCGCCCAACATGCGCGAAAATCCAAATCAGGTGCATCCATCGTGCACGAAATCATGAAATCCAATACCAAGTGCCGAACATGCGCAAAATCAAATCAGGTGCACAAGGTGCACAAAACAAATATCGAACATCACCATCGAAATCAAAGTCCAGGGCATCTAAATGCACAACATACGTAACACTGCACTGCAAGCATATATGAACTATACCGCGTGCAAAAACCAAATCGTGTGCGTATATATGCACAAAATCAACTCAAATGTCTAAAACCGTAAAATCGCAAACATGTGTAACCAAGCACGAAAACGATATCAAGTGCAACACTGTGCAAAGATCGTAAATCCTCAATCATCAAAATCAAATCATGCGAATAAATCACCCAAAACATCGAAATCAATAATGGCAGAATAGTACCGCTCAAGTGCATCCTCTAAGAATCTCGGGCCAACTGTCGCGGTCACTAGTGGGACGTCTCGTCGATGATCATGAACTCTGGCCTGCTGGTGTGCGTAACACGACCACTCCTGGGTCCAAATCTTCTCGTAATTTATCCCAGAAAGGTCCTGTCGAGGTCTCTCCCAAATCTCGCCTCTGCCGAACTATCCGAAAGTCATCGTTCCTTACTAGATCTGTTCTCGTTCCAGAACGGCTGCATACTCATCACGACTCCTTCTGGAAGGTAAATCCAAGTACCATGCCTCGGCATGCGCATCGCATCTCTGATGTCGGCAGAGTGGAACGTCATCTCATCTAGATCTGGTACGAACCTCTTACTTCACTTTCCTCTAATGTCGTCTTCTTTGGACTCGTCTCGTCGCGGCTGCATGGACTGAGCTCCAACGGCTATCCTCGTATCTGGAGTCTCCCAAGAAATGCATCTCACCACCTAGCATCCGAATTAAGTCGAGCCATCCGATCGAGTCGTCAAAACCTCATAATCCCCCAAGAGCTCAACATCTTGGGCAGAGTTTAATAGTATCGAGTACATACCACAGCATCGGTGGTCCAGCCGTAGAAGGGCAAACCCAAGCCTCACTAATGGCGCCGTAGAACTGCCGCAAACCCGAAGGTTCAAAGGCTTTCACACGGTCATTAAGTCGAGTTAGGGTTTCATTCTTCTAGAGGGGCCATAGAATTGCCTGCATGTCTTTCTGACTACTTTAAACTTGAAATAATAGGTTTCTGACATTCGATCGTCTCTGTCGACTCCCAACGTCTCCGCGTGAAGTCGTCTCTAGCTGGAATAAATCTATCTGATGACCTCGCATCGGGGTAGGCGAACGATCCACATGTCCTAGTCATTCATCCTCGATGACTAGCGACCTTCTATCATCTCTTAGTACAACTCGTTCTGCACTAACGCCAGCATCTGGGGCAATATCTCGTCGTTCGCAGCAATAACTGGCTCGCTCGTCTGCACGCTGAACAGTGTCTCGACCATCATGGATAAGCAACACACCAACGGTCATCAAAATCTGGCTGGCCTCTGTCAGTGGCCCAATCCTCTGATACTGATCGGCACGTCCGAGAAATCTCATAAAGGCGATCCGCCAAACGCTCGTGGGGCGGAAACACAGTAAAAAGACACATCTCCGCAATCGAGTGTCGCCGGAATTTCGCCCTGGTCAGTCCTCGTTCGTGACGAGCTCGTGCTGACCGCAACTCTAGCCGTAGCTCTCCCTGCCCGTAATCGTGGCAGCAAAACCATAACTGGTACTGATGAGGCTAGATCGGAATGAATATAATACTGAGCAAAGAAATGTACATCCTAAGGCTTCTTAAGTGGAGTAGCGTATCGTAAATATGCCGCGGAACATACCCACGGTACGTCACTCTACTTTAGTCACCTATTCCATCAACCAAGGGTCATCCTACGCTCCGAAGGTAAAACCTAACGCTCTGATACCAACTTTGTCACGACCCGAAAGTACGGAACATGACCGGCACTTAAACTACGAACGTCTCGAGGCGTACGTAATCTAAGTAAACCGAAAACCCAGAAATCCAAACCAAGAAAGATGTAGAGTGCAGGAAAAACCAACTTAAAGCAAGTAGTTTCAATAGCATAAGCCGAATTAGGCGGTTTTAAAAACATCAAAAATTTCCCGAAAATTTCGGCAGAGTCTCCTTTGAAAATACTGGCCCCCAAATGGGATACAACATGAATAGTATACGAAATCAATAAAAAGGCATCCCCAAGCGGGAGCTAGCTCTTCATCAATCGACGGTCACAACCACACAAGCAATATAATATACAACGCCAAAGGCGAGGATCAAAATTCAAAAGGAAACTCAAAAACCACAAGAAAACCACATAAATACAACGCGCGATTCTAAGGTCGAAAGAATAAACATCACTGGTCTCTATCTCAAATAAATACATGTTTGGTTGATGGAACTTCTAGATACAACAGAATAATGATATACAAGATATATAATGGGGGTACGATACAAGTAAACCCACCTACTAGCAAATCACCCGAAGGAAACTATACCCGCAAAACCGTAATGAAACCTGTACGGCAAACCTGCAAGAAACTAGGGCACAACGGGGGTGAGTTGCCAACTCGTGAATAGAAAAATATCTACGCACATAAATCGCATAAATAACGCAACCTAGGTCAATGATCATAATATATCCTCAAATATATGAATAACACGTAGCCTATAACAAGGCTAGGGTAAATATCTAACCCGAGTGTAATCTCATGTGCCCGTGTCAGTGCCTCAGGTAGCAATATATCATATGAATGAGGTATGAATGCATGAAAATAGAATACATGTAAATGAAGAACTGTTTTCATAATTTAGTGAGATTTCCTTTGTATTTTTAAAATGAGGTATCATAATGAAATCAGCATAAAACAGTGCCTAGCATCGGAACAAAACGTAATCCCAATATCTCGATATCTCTGTATCACAGTCTCTGTACCTCAATACCTCGAAATCTCAATGTCTCAATCACAATATCTAGGGCGCCGTCAGTCCAGACCGGCCCCTACCATCCATCTCAAGACCACGACGGTATCCTCCGGATATCCGACGCGTCGGGTAAAATCACCGGTAGGTAGTGCTCCCCTGCCAGGCTCACATCGTCATCATCACGCGCTTCTTGCCCCGGGATACCTTACCGGGTCCACCATGTACCCGAAACGGTTCATCCGTCTCCTCGAATCGGGTCTCGAAATCCATCAGCAAACTCATGGTGGACGACTCATACATCATGGGAAAAACCGCACTTTTTATTTAAAAAGAGAGAAATCAGTTTATATAAGTTTTGCGGTTTTCCCCCCAAATCCAGAAAATTTCATGGAAATCCGAATCCAAATCATCAATAGCATGTAAAAACCATGAATATAGGCATAACAATGAATAACAGTATGCATGAAGTGACAAGTAAATACTACAATGTTAAGCTGGCATATAAGGCAGGCACACTAATATCATGTCAAATTACTAACTAACAAGCTAAGTCACGCAATAATATTTTCTAAGGTGTACGTGACATGGCAATTACCGATGAAGATGTGTGTGAGCCGGAAAGTAAGTGTACATGGTACATACGCATCATCGGTAATGGCGCTGGTGTCCTAACAATATGATATCAACATTGCAATAAGAAATTATAACATAAGTATGCGATGCGAAGCGAACCACAATAATAAGCGGGAGCTGAATACTAGACGCAACTGTAACTAACCTGCATTAATCTAATATAAGTCCTACAAATGGTGCCTTTTGAAATAACACGAATTATGGGGTTTTGAAAATAGGGGCTACGGTGTTTTTATGAAAAGATACGTCTTTTGAAATATCCGTAGGATCCCTTGGGCTGTCTTTTAAAATACCCACGATTCGTTAGTTTTTGAAATAGTTAAGAATCGAATCTAATCTAACAACTAAACTAAACTAAAGGGCTAAGCTAACAAGCTGGACTACAGGTAAGGAAACCGCCTAACATCTGAGTCGATCCATATACATACATGTATATATATTAGTCGGTGATCCCGCCTCAATAATATCATATCCGATACCATATCTACAATCAGCCATCCCAAGTCAAGAGTGCGGATCAATCATCAAGATATAGCTCGTACGTAAATCCGTCGTACGGCATCCCCAAATCTGGGTACGGGTCAATATCATATTCCTCACACCATTCCTCTGGTATCCTCTTTATTCAAGATCATAGTCTAGGGTACTGACCTATGTCTAGTACAATACTAATATCCTCAATATACCCATGATCTGATTACAGATCGACAATCTCGTACAAACCGATACCGTCAGCACATAGCATCATCAAGGGTATACATCGCCCGCTACGGCCTAATATCAATATCCTAGCATATCATGCCTCATATCACGATCACATGTCGACCATTTTATTTATAAAACTATTCACCCGTATCGCCGCCCCAAGATCCGCTATAACACCAGGACGTACCTCAAGTACGAATCCTGCCATATCACCGATATCACAACCACAAAACAAATCTCATCGACTCAGCTCAATCCCAAGTATCATCCTCAAATCCGTATGTGAACACATAGTCCCATACCCATGTGAACACATAACTATAAAGAATCTCATGAGCACATATAAAAAGAAATGTATGCAAGTATGTATGTGTGTATGTGTAGTGCAACACTACCCTAGGGTTCGCAACACTAAAGTAATCCAACACACCAATATCCATCCTAACATCGTTATTAATCCCAAATAACATATACTAATTGTTGGTGTGTATACGCATCCGTATACACCACCACGGACTGCGGGGGTGCTATACGCCATCCACCCGACTTCTCCCCGTAGATATAAATCTACTCACCTGGTCCTCGTTCGCCGGTGCCGACGTCGCCACGCGCTTGCTTGTCGTCTCGAAGTCCACATGGGGTACCTACATATCATAACGCACCATACCGCATTAAAATCCGACTCATGACCAAAAAGACGCACGAATCCCACATAGGTCAAAACCTATGGTTGCTTTCGCAAATCGACCCAAAAACCCTCGACGTCGGCGTACAAACGCCAAACCATCGAGAAAACTCCCAACACACTCATTTGCACATTCACGAACACTAATTTTAATATAAAATAGGTTAAAATTCACAAAAATCCCAATTTCACTTAAAAAGTCATTTTTCCGAAAATCTAGCAAGCACAATTCGCCGTTTTTGTACAAAACATGATGTTTTAACAATTCTAGTGACCAAGATGATAACTTAATATTTTAATTATGCCATAGAAACCATTACATAAATTTTAAACCCACAATTTAATTCGATTTCAAAAACCTAGTTTGCAATATTAACCAATTTTAACAATTTTATAGCAAAATGCACAAACTACAATCTAGCTTGGATTTTCATGAACTAAAGTATTAAAATACACTTAATAATGTTAATGAAGTCATGAAAAAACCTAATTATATTTTTCTCATAATCAAATTCATGGTTTACAAAACCTAGCTAGCAATATAGCTTAAATATTACAATTCCAAACTAACAATTTGCAACTAGAAATTTGATTAGGTTTTCATTTCACAATATGAAGAACTACAATTGCAACCACAATTACATACACAAAAACCTAACTTGAATTTCATAAACCCTTACTAAGTTTTTCCAAACATACAATTAAACTCAAATTAATAACTAATAATGCTTGATTTAAGGTATTCAAACAACAATTTAACAAAAGGTCTTGATTTATACCTCACAAGATCAAGGATCTAGCAAGCAAATTCTAGCCTCCAGAAGTAGCTTCCATGCTCCTAGATCCATGTAAGTTTGGCTAATGAGAAATGGGTAGGAGTTGGATTTGGATTTTGGGATTTATTTGATGGATTTTGAGGCAATTTTTGAAGCAAAAGAGATGGAAAATGGGGGAAAAAGATGGGGGCTGTTGTAGCAGAATTTTGGCTGAGGAGGGAGTGGGGAGAGGTATGGGGGTGTTATGGAAAGGAATCCAAGTCAAAGCCCCTACCAAATTACCATAATACCCCCACCTACTTTACTATATATAAAAACCTTATTTTAACCCATTTCTCACATGATTTAAGGTCAAAAAGAGGGAAATAAAATTCTTGGGCTGCTACAATAGTGTGGGGCCAGCCAAGGGGAGTGAGGATGAGTGTGAGAGACTTTACAAAAAAATTCTATGCAAAAAGACTCCCCACAATACCATATTTGCAAGTTTTAGTTCAAAATAACTATATTTCTGTTTTCCATATAATAAATCAATTAAAACTTGAAATAAAATACTAAAAAATTATATTACAACTAGATTTTAATTAACATGATTTTAAAGATTAAAATTAGCCCATTTAAATTTGTATTTATCGCTAATTTAATGTATTTTCTTATCGGCTTAAAATAATATTAAAATAATTAATTTCGGAAAAAATTTCAGAAAATTTGAAATTTCAGCAGTGGCTCAATAAACACCAAATACTAGCAATTACATAGCTAGAATATGTATATTTAATTTTATAATAACGATATTTGCATTTTGACTTTTTACAGAAAACCCCCTTATTTTACCGTTTTTTCGAAATTTCACCGAAACGATTTTCAAAACGTTACAAAACAATATCACAATTCCTACACAAATCCGATATCGGGGATTTTTAAGATCAAGTCTTAGGTTTAAATCTCTGGTTTTAGTCCGATATACTATCACTAAAGGGGGTTTAAGGTCACTACTAAACCTCAATTGCACCATCTCAATTCAAATCAAACCCTAACCTCAACTTAGAATTTTCAAAGACCACTAAACCTCAATTTATCAACTCGAATCTACAATAGGAGTTAAAGGAAACTAGATTCTAAGCTAAGGGTAAAGAGAATACCTCATTTGGCAACTCAAGAATTTTCTTGAGTTGCCCCAAGTGCTCAAAATCTCATTTTGTTTAGTCTCCCATGCTTGTAGTGAGCTTGTGCATGAATTTTGTGAAGAGGATGAAATGTTTTGATGTTTAAATGAGGGTGTTATGAGGAGGTAGAGGTGGTGGAGGGAGAGGGCAGCCATGGGAGAGGAGAAGGGAAAAAGAACCAAGGAAATGAAGTGAAGAATAATGGCTAAGGTCAAAGGAAACCCATCACCTTCTCTCTCTCTCTTCTCTCTTTTGCCCATACCTCTATTTTTTTTATCCTTTTCTTTATCTTTTCTTTTCTTATCGTTTTCTTTTATTTTCATAACACATTTGTAAAGACCAATATAAAGCCATGCACAAATGAAGACTTGAAGTCATGCTTCAAAAAATGTAATAAGTATTTACAACATGATTTGTTGCATGTTATGCACATATCATACTTAATAGAAAATTAGTAAACACTAATCGGGTTTAGTAATAATCCATACACAATTAATCATATACTAAGTTGTAAAATTCCCAAATTTTTCATAAATTCTTTTAAAATCAATAATTGATATAACTTTCCAAATATTTCCCAATTTATCGGTATATAATCATATCATATCGTTAAAACCAATCCTTGCACTTAATAATTTTCCCAAAATTTATTATTTAGTTATTTAAATTCCCAAAAATAATATTTTAATTTTCTGAAATGTTACAACACCACAACACAACGGTGTATCATAAAGGAGGAACAGAACCCTATTGGATATGGTACGTTCCATGATGAGTAACGCTGAGTTGCCGCGATCCTTCTAGTGTTATGCACTAGAATCAGCTGCATATCTTTTGAATAAGGTTTCTACCAAGACTGTGCCTACCACAGCATATTAGATGTGGAGTGGGAAGAAACCCTATCTTCAGTATCTGAAGATATGAGAATGTCCAGTTTTTGTGAAAAAGCAACATGCGGACAAGCTCAAGGAACGCTCGGTACTGTGTAAGTTAGTGGGATACCCAAAGAACTCCAGGGGGTATCTTTTCTATTACGCAGAGGAAAAAAAGGTTTTTGTTTCTCGTCATGCCCACTTTTTGGAAAATCAATTTTTGGAAAAAGAAACTAGTTGGAGCGCAATAGAACTGGAAGAAATTCCAGAACCACAAGCTATTACTGAAAGCATGGTAGAACCAGAAGTTTCGAAAGAACAGGACATCTCCGCGCTACTCTGCAGGACTGGTAGGCAGTCTCATCCGCTCGAGAGATACTACAGTTTTCTCATAGACGGGGATAGAGAGGATTGCATCATCGATAATGATAAGACAATTAGCTTCCAGCAAGCCATTCAGAGCGGTGACTCGGTAAAGTGGCTGGATACAATGCGGAATGAAATGGAGTCCATGTACACCAACAAAGTATGGACTTTGGACATTGCTCCAGAAAGGGTAAAACCCGTAGGCTGCAAATGGATCATCAAAAAGAAGAATCGTGTAGATGGACAGGTTGAAACCTATAAGACTAGACTTGTTACAAAAGGATTTCGTCAAAAACCTGGTTTGGACTATGATGAAACCTTTTCTCAAGTGGCTATGCTCAAATCCATTCGGATCTTTCTTGCCATTGCTGCCTTCCATGATTATGAAATTTGGCAAATGGACGTAAAGACCGCTTTTCTGAATGGACATTTGGAAGAGTTCGTCTATATGGATCATCCAGAGGGTTTCATTCAGAGTGGGAGCAGCGGGAAAGTATGCAAGTTGCTTAAGTCCATTTATGGACTAAAGCAGACATCGCGGAGTTAGAACATCTGTGTTGATGAGACGGTCAAAGAATTCGACTTTATAAAAAATCCAGATGAACCATGCATCTATAGTAAGATTGTAACGAGAATTGTGGTATTCCTCTTCTTGTACGTGGATGACATTCTCTTGATAGGAAATAACATTCCTATACTACAATCAGTCAAAGGATTCTTGTCACAGAGGTTCTCCATGAAAGACATAGCTGATGCCTCCTACATTCTGGGGATCCAGATCTATTGTGATAGATCTAAGAGGATGTTGGGACTTTCGCAGTCCAGGTAAATCAACAACATACTAAAGAGATTTAGTATGGAAAATTCAAAGCGTGGTAGTCTACCGGCTTATCACGGAATCACTCTCTCCAAAGAGATGTCTCCCAAGACTGATTTGGAAAAGGCTCACATGTCAATTATACCTTACACTTCTACGGTAGGCTCTATAATGTATGCGATATTGTGTACCAGACAAAATGTTGCTTATGCACTTAGCGTGGTAAGCCGGTATCAGTCAAACCCAGGGGAGAACCACTGGATAGCAGTAAAGAACATTCTCAAGTACCAGAGAAGGACTAAGAATATTTTCTTGGTGTATGGAGGAAAAGACCTCCAGATCGAGGCATTTGCTGACTCCAGCTTCCAGAGTGACAAGGATGACTCCAAGTCCATGTCGGGTTATGTCTTTACCCTCAATGGAGTGGCGGTTTGTTGGAAAAGCTCCAAGCAGGACACCGTTGCTGACTCGACGATGGAAGCGGAGTATATCGCTGCTTGTAATGCCGCGAAAGAAGCAGTCTAGATGAGGAAGTTTCTAATAGAAATTCAGGTGGTTCCGTCCATTGTAGATCCAATATCTCTGAATTATGACAACAACGGCGCTATAGCTTTAGCGAAGGAACCCAGGTCCCTTCAGAAGTCCAGACATATCTTGAAGCGGTACCACCTGATCAGGGAGATCGTTGATCGCCGGAAGATCGAGGTGCGGAGAGTTGATTCGGAGAACAACACAGCAGATCCACTCACAAAGGCCATCCCTCAGACACAGTTCGAGAGGCTAATCGAGATGATAGGTCTGCGATATGCCAATACATGGCCTTAGTGCAAGTGAGAGATTGTTAGTGATATATACCCTAGAGGCTATTATTGTATCATACTGGTTTGTATATTACATATTGTTGGCTATAGTGCCCTCAAGTCAATTATTGAATCGCAGACACGCGATTGTGATGATTGAGGGAGGACCTATATGGGGAGAACAATCTTACTCAAGATGATAGTATGCTATCTGGTTTTTCTTTATCGTCATGTACAACATTAGGTGGCATTACAGATCACTATTACATGTTGATAAAGCCCATAGGATTCTTGCTTGACTACCAGCATTATGATGGCGATCATATACATGGGAGCTGGGTGGTCTATAAGCACATCCTAAAATGTCACTAGTCGTGGGAGTATCGAGACTGGGCATCGATACTCTGGGGTAGACTAATGTATACTTATCGAGACCCCGACGAGGGGCGATGGCCGGTCTCACAAGCCATTGGTGTCAGTTAGTCACCTAAGTTAGTATATAGGTGCTCATTGGGTTATGAGTACACTGGTCTGACTCGCTGGGAATATGCTAGTTTGTATTATACCAATTGTCAGATAGCAGTTCCCAGGTGACATGAGTACAGGTTAGTCTGTCGACCTGAGATCGTCATTTATCTCGTGTGAGTTTCTACTGTGCTTTCATTACTACCCTACCATGGCTCAAAAGAGTCGTGCAAATAGGTTTTACATGGGTACAGTCCCGAGCCACATGGAGGCAGCGAGCGGATTGTCGGGGATCCGTCTCTCCCGGTATTGGGGGTTGATGTCGCGTTGTGCACGGGTGACCATCACCAGAAATTCTCGGCCGGGGTGGATGAGAATTACTGATTTGGATCAGTAGTTTCTCAGTGGGTGATGGGCTTCATACCGACACGAAATATTGCGTTATTAGGGGTCTGACTTTATCCACCCCCTAGACTCGATAAGCGATACTCTTAGACGAACAGACCGGACAGTATGGAGATTGTCACGGACGGGCTCCGTAGGGGTTTGGATGAGCTTGCTCGTCGGCCTTCCTTTCGCTCAATACCTGGGTAGCCGTTACGTACAGCTAGTGCTGCTGACGTGCTTGTGGTTAAACCCACTGCCAGCATATTGACGAGTTTTTAGAGTCCCACACAGAGGGTTTCCCTGGTTCTGGCGAAATGATGTAGTATCCGTATTGGATACATGCAGAGTTCCGATCGATTCATTGTACTATGTACCCGGACTTTCGATTGGACAGTTGATAATACTAGCCGGCTCGGGTTTGAGCCGGATTATTAAATCAGGTATTGATTTAATAATTTATGTATATATATTTCGATATGAATATTCTAGTATTATGTTCTTTGTGTTATTCTATCTCTTTATGTATTCATATTTCGGTACAAATACAGGTATGTATATATAGTAAGATGTAAACCGTGTTTTTCCGGAAAACATTCTAGAAGGTGGATATCTCATTTTAGATTTACCATTTATAGTAAATGGATAATGAGGTGGATATTACTTGATGGGAGTATGGTGAGGACTATGCTTGCATAGTGTGCACAAATGAATTGTTAATTCATTTGTGCATACTATTCAAGTATGGTGGCATTTTTAAAAAGGGAAAGAAAGGTTTTTCAAAACGAAGCATGAGGTTTTTCACTCTCATGGAGACTTCATTTTTGAGATGGTTCCTTTTTGGAAAGCTTCTCATCTCCTCATCATTTTAGCTTCACTCTCCTCTCTTGAGTTTCCTTAGTTTCTCCACCTTCATCTTCTACCTCCTCTCAGCCATCTCATGTGTTGAGAATCATGAGAGGAGGTGAGATGAGATAGATCGGCACTTAGAACACTCACTACATCCTAGGAATTTTAGACTAGCATCCTATAATCCCTAGTTGCTTCACTTGCATTCATTATGTGGAGCTAGAGCCATGACTACATCCCTCGGGTGGATCATCTTCGACGGAGGAAGACCGACGGCCAAGTTCGTTCGAGCTTGCCCAAAGGAGCTTAGGAAGGTGATGGAAGACCGAAGGACTTGGTTCTTTTGGTATAATCACTCTAACCCTTTAGTTTAGCTTTTTTTTAGTTTGCTAGTATAGGTTTATGGTTCGATCTTGGATGTGGTTTTCGTTTGCGCCAAATTTTTTAAACGCCAGTTTTTGTTCCTTATCGGCCACGGTAGATAATCAGGGCACCGGTGAAACCTAACATGGTATCAGAGCCAACCCATAAACCTTAGACTAGCTGTTTAAACGATGTTTTAAATAACGAAACTGAAACAAGCTCCGAAACAATACGGAATATTCAAGTTTCTGTTAATTTTTATAACTCTTCAAAAAATTATTTAAAAAATTGTAAAAGACTACTCTTATGACAACTAGAACACCCCAAAAATACGAGCTCCAAATTTCTTGGTCTGGCCGGCGAGATTGGACAAAATCCCGGCGCCGCCGGTTTTCTTAAGGACTTGGGTCTTGATTTTTTTAGGTGTTCTGGACTCTTGAGTATTGTGTTTTTGGTATTGTTTGTTCTTGCCCAGATTGCATATTATGTTATCTTTTGTTTGGGGGCAATCCGGAGTAGTTCAAAGTCGGTATTTTTAACACTGTTTAAAAGTTTTCAGTACATACATTACTATCTGCGACCGTGAATGTTATTAGAGCGGTACAACTTGTCTAATTGCTATATGATCTTTTAGACGGGTTTGCGAAAATGACATTCACGTTGATATTCTGTGTTGTGTTGTGGTTATGGTTGGATTGTCGTGGTGGATTGCCTGGAGTGCAATGGTAGTAGTACAGTTCTGATTCATTTGTATATTCAGTTTTGCGGGGCGAGCGTCGGATATGTGGACTGCCGTTTCTGCCGTGTTGTATATTCTTTTATTAGGGCACGGCCGGGTTGAGGTCGATGTCACCATTGTATATATATACTTTTCTTTTCTGTACTAGGATTACCCCACGGTATAGTGCACGAATAGCCGGGTTCTAGAGGGCAACAAGCCTGCATCTCATGGCGTTGAGACGGAGGGGGCTTCACTCTAGAATTGGCAGGCTATTCTCCACACTCGTAGGGGGTATAGGTGACCCATGGAGGGGCGCTCAAGTTACCGGATTACGTGAAGTGTTGGGTGGCCCATTCACTTTGTTGATTAGGATTGCCTCACTTCTGGAATTGGCGGGTAACTTGCCGCACTCGTAGGGGTCTAGGTTTTCATTGCACAGGTTATCCATACGACAGGGAACGCCAGGTCTCATTTGCGGCTCAAATGAAACCCGAGTCTCCAAGATTATCCACCATTCTGTGTTGCTTGCTGAGATTCTGTGATGTTGTCTATATCATGCCTGGAATGAATGTTATATATATTTATATATATACTAGTAGATGTCGTATATGTTTTGCACCCACGCTAGTCCGCCCCCCGTTCTGTCATTAGTTAAGTAACCTAACAGGTGATGATGGGGCCCAGTGGCGAATGCGGATGGCATATACGTACATTATATTTTTGTTCCTTTCTGTGGTGTGATATGATTAATTGATGGGACTGCATTGATTCTGATCAATGCAAAGAAAAACAAACCTATATGATGTTGTTGGAACCAAGTTTTTTGAAAACAGACATTACATACGTTTTCTTTTGCTTTGCACAGTCGTATTCTATTATGAATATCCAGCACCTCATTCGACGAGGCAAGAGTCGAGATCTCTTCACAGGGAGTGACCTCTTGAGAAAAAGTTTGCGTCATTGTAATAACTTCATTATAGTCGATTCTTTTGCTTTGCATCATGGTATTAAGTTTGGAATATCCTGCACCTCATTCGACGAGGAAAGAGCCGAGATCCCTTCATAGGGAGTGACCTCTTTAGAAAAAGTTTGCGCCACTATATATTTTTAAAACCACTCCGTTCCGTCAACGATATCAAGTTCATTACGTTAAAGTTTTTTCGCCAAAAATCTGCTGTAGCCCTCCATCATTTCTGATTAGTATTGCTTAGTATTCATGCTGCGTTTGTTAACCTTATCAAGGCGTAGTGTGTGGTAGCTCTGTAATACTTTTTTATTGCATGGGTATGTGGATTGATTAGGACAGTCGTTTGACCTTATTGACCTTGTCAAGGGTCTGTGCGGGTGGGTCTAATGCAATCAGGATAATGACAGGTTGAACTTGACTAGGACCCTTTGACTTGTTGACCTTATCAAGGTCACTTGGATCCTAGGGGTAAAAACCACATCGGGAGTTTCAAACATACAGGAAACTTGACAGGCATGCACATACCTTTTGGAGTGTGGTGACTTGAGTGGTTTCCATGAAGTTATCATGCGATGATAATTGGATCTCGATTCGTACTGATGAGTATGTACTACTCCTCGGGGGATTTTAGATGATCCCGACTAATTCTCCTTTTCGGTTTAGAGGAGAATTCGAGGAAACAGTGGGATACATCCTGATTAGATAAAGTGATTAACCATTCTAATCTAGGTTAGAGTGCACGCTAAGTGTTTCTTTTCTCTCTCTCTTTGGCAGCGACCATGGCCCGACCCTAGACTAAAACACATGAACCAAGTTAACCGAACCTTCTTAAAACACTTTGTCTTTTGGATTGTCATTTAGTCGCATATATCATTGCCACCACTATATCCCCTTTGCATTTCTCCAAAACACTCTGTATCACTACAAAGATCCACATTTATTGGATATTCCATCGTGTAGTTACATATGAACTCGAAGGAACTTGTTCCAGTTCGAGAATGGATTCTGGTTCTGGAGAAATTGAATAGGATTATTCAGTTGTATTTTCCCTTTACCTTCTCTCAGGTTGCGAGAGCTCCTAGTATTAGGAGAGTACACCTA
Source organism: Agapanthus africanus (assembly GCA_030015575.1). NCBI lineage: Eukaryota > Viridiplantae > Streptophyta > Magnoliopsida > Asparagales > Amaryllidaceae > Agapanthus > Agapanthus africanus. The sequence continues at coordinate 634,545,508 of CM057338.1, forward strand.
TGGTGCTTATGGGATAGTCTTCTTCCAAACCTTAGGCTGGTGCCGAAGGGTAGGAAAGGAAGAAAACCAATTAGCCTGAGTGTGGTGTACAGAAGGTAATAAGTAAAGACATAATAGAGGGATTAGACTAAGGGCAAAGAAAATTGCGACTACTATCATTCACGATGAAAACATGTATACCCCTGCACTCCTACATCACCTTTACATTCCTCCAAAACATTCTGTATTACTACGAAGATCCACATTTCTTGCATATTCTATCGTATAGTTACATACGAACTCGAAGGAACTTGTTCCAGTTCGAGGATGGTTTCTGTTTCTGGAGAAATAAAATAAAGATTATTCAGTTGTCTTTTCTCTTTACCTTCTCTCAGGTTGTGAGAGCTCCTGGTATTAGGAGAGTACACCTATTGTGCTTATTGGATAGTCTTCTTCCAAACCTTAGGCTTGTGCCGAAAGATAAGGAAAGAAGAAAACCAATTAGCCTAAGTGAGGTGTATAAAAGGTAATAAGTAAAGACATATAAAGGGATTGGAGTGAGGGTAAAGAATATACGGTTATTGTCATGAATCTGGATAGTTGAAGAGGCATTACTAGGAATACCCGGATACCCCTTCGAAACATTTTCATGTTTCAATTTGACTGTGCAGTGTTAATTGAAAATTGTTTTCCCAATTGGATTCTGACTCCAGGGTATGTGTTTACCAGACTTGATTCTCACATCTGTATGGAGTTACAGATGCTGAGTGGGAGTAAGACATTGGGAATTTGGTGATTGTATCCTTAACATATCGGAATTCTTTGTAATTGGTGATATTTGAGGAAATCACCTGTGTTTTGCCCACCGGCAAATATTTGGTTTTGAATATCCATTTTTATGCACCAATTTCAAACTGATATATCAGTACATTTATTTTATGAAGTGAGATATAACCATTTGAAATTATGCCTATGACATTTACCTATATCAGTTGATGGTTTGTAACATTTCAGGGAAATAAAATATTGTCTTCGGATTAAGTAATTTAAATAATATATTTTACGAATGGAAGGGTTGTATTTGAGATGTATTTAGTGGTCCCAACCCAAGTGTTAGTATTTTGGGACAACCCGAGACATAGAAAATGAAAGAAAATTACTAAATAAAAGTAAAATATAAATATATATTTACTAATTCCTTACCCACACCCTCACAGTTTCAGTCCCTAATTACCCACTTAGTTTTTTTCCCTAGTTCCTTTATATATTCCTTGTTGCCCCTTTTTCTTTCTCCCCTACTGGAAAATTCCATAGCAAAAGAAAAACTTTCCCATCCCATCCTCCGAGCGAGATCCGAGGCGCGCCTTCGTCGCCGCCGACGTTCTCTCCTCCGTCTCCCCCCAAATTCAAACCCTAACCCTATTGATGGCATGTGCGGCATCTCCTCCCCTGAGGCAGGCACGCTTCCCGTTCTTCTCCAACGACGTCGTCTTCAACATCATGGCTAAGAAGGAGGCGGATCCTCATGAATGGGCGTGCCTCTCCCACGTCTCCACCCGCTTCGCCTCCCTCATCGCCACCTACTGCTTCTGATCGAGATGCATTCCTCCGTCTCTGATCGAGATGCCTTCATCGCAGCTCTCGTCTTCTCTTTCTCCTCTACAAGCTACCAATCGTCATTGGCGCAACTAACGACGACATCCCGAACCTCGCAACGTTTTCCCCATCGGCCGTGTTCCAGTGGGTCGCTGCCAATGTCGCGCCTTTCATTCCCGCAGTAAGGATTTCAGTCGTCGCCGTCGGGGACAAGGTGCTCGAGTCGAACGACGCGGGGCAGGCGTCTCTGCTGCTGCCGGCGATGCCGTTTTTCCGCAGGTATACTTCATAAGGGTAGCGGTTATTGCTCTGTTTGCTTGAGTTCTGTGATGATTTATTGTGTTATTGGCATTGGGTCCCTTGTATGGCTGCGATCATCTTTGATTAATTCGATTGCAGCTCATTTTTGTTGTGTCTTGTTTCGTAGGCGATGGTGAACCGTACTGCAACAACACCAGATTGATGATCGTATGGCGAAGCTAGAAATGATCAATTTCCTTGTTGTAAGGTAAAATTGATGGATCTCGAAATTCTGTGGGAATGTTGTTAGCAAAGATTCGAGGTTTATAGAACCCTAATCCTAAATCTATGAACTTCAATCGATTTCAGATCGGCCACCATTTTCTGTCACAAAGGAAACTGTTACTAATTTCAAGGGTTCTAAAGTAGAGAATGCTATAGATTGGTACCTAGTGGTGAGGCAAAGGGAAAGAATTCATTCTTTGGCACTCAGAAACTGGTTTAGCAAAATCCTTGAGCATGGATTTTCCCAACTATCTCAAGCACTGGAAAAGTTCATATTGTGTAAGATTTATTGATGGAAAAGATTGGAGACGGTGTTGCTGGAAGAGTTTTGAAGCTTGTGAGGTCTCAGCGAAGTCCTTCTGCCTATGTGAATGAGCTATTTTGAAGATTGAGAACTAGTGCTGGAATGGAGGCGGTTTCACTTGGATCGAGTGCGGGTGATCCCGAGGTGGCAAGGAAAGGCAGGACATTCGTGGACGTGACTTGTATCATCGACAGGTGAGTATATGTATATCTACAGGGGAAGTCGGGTGGATGGCGTATAGCACCCCCGCATTTTCGTAAGACATGATATGATATTATATTTATATATGTGAAATGTGAATACTTGGAAAGAAAGGTATTAAGTGATCATGGGTTGGATATAGTGAAATTTGGAAGAAAAAGATTTTAGTTCAGTTATTAGTCGCAAGACCCTATAGTAAAGGATTGACACACCTATACGTGCACACACGTGGTCTGTTTATGGTTATATATGGTTATATGGAATACATAGATGTGTGGATGAGATGGTATATAGGTATGTACATACACGTATGTACTGATAATAAGGATTGTATATGATACTTGGAGATGAGCCGATATGATCGGACATGATGCCGAGATAATGTGATATGTGATTGGGTTGTGATATGATATATGGTATGACATTATAATGGATCGTTGGACGATGTGTTTGTTATACACACGAAGATATATGTTTGATAATATTAGAATGTATGTAATTGTAGTATAGTACCCTTGATCATGAAATTGTTTGATGATGATACTATATGAATGATGATGTATATATGATAGTTAACCCATACCCCGATTTTGGGATGCCGTACGATGGATTTTACCGTACAAGGTATAGATATGATGATTGATCCGCACTCTTTACTCGAGGAAGTCGTACTTTGTACATGACGCTATTGAGGCTGGATCGTCGACTACTAGAGATATCGACTCGGACTTTAGGTGGACTTTTCTTACCCTTTCGACCAGTTCCTTAGTTAGTCTATTAGTGGTTTAGGTAGATGCTAGTTTAGGCTCGAGTCATACCTATTTTCAAAACCAATGAATCGTGAGCATTTTTCAAAAGGACAAGTGGGGGATACTACGGATTTTCAAAAGATGTATTTTTTTCTCAAAAACACCGTAACCCTTATTTTTCTAAAAACCACGATTCGTGCTTTTTCAAACACCAAAACGGTATGACTCGTATAGTAGAAAACTGTATTCTCTGGTATTGCGGTTATTACTCCTTCTCTGTTATATGCATGTTATTCTCATTATACTGCATGTTTATACATATGTTCCTTAACTGTTATGATTCCATCTGTTAGGACACCAGCACCATTACCGATGATACGCATGGTCCACGCACACTAATTTGCCGGCTCACACACATCAACATCGGTAATTGCCATGTCACGCACAATTTAGGAAAAGCTACTTCATTTAGTATAGCTGCTAATTAGTAGTTTAAACATATTTTAGTATGCTTGCTTCGTGTGCTAGTTTCGATATTGCATTGCTTACTCAGATACTTCATGCATTTACATATTCATACTGTCATACAGTTTTGTGGGGCTTATGCCGATACTTATTATTTATTTACTCAGGATTTTAGGATTTGGATTTTCTATGAGATTTCTGGATTTTGGAGAAAATCGCAACTATTTCATAACTTATTATTATTTTCAAAGAAAAACTGCGGTTTTCTCATGATGTGATCTGTGTGCCGTCCACCATGAGTTTTCTCGATTCTTGAGCAGTATTATATACCCGATTCGAGGAGGGGGATGCACCGTCTGCGGGTACATGGTGGACCCGGTGCGGTACCCCGGAGCAAGAAGATCGCAGATGATGGCGTTGTGCCCGGTAGGGGAGCACTACCGACCGGTTATTGTTGTTATGTGATGCGGCGGATATCCGGAGGATACCGACCGTAGTCGTGTGATTTGATGATATGGGCCGATCCGGACTGCCGGAGCCCGAGATATTGAGATTTGAGATACAGAGATATGAGATTTGAGATATAGAGATATGAGATTGAGATATAGAGATATGAGATATCGAGACTTTGAGGTTTACATGCTTTGTGTCGATGCTTGATATGGATTTCCATGGATTTCATTGATGATACTTCAGTTATATTCAGAAGAATTTTACTGAGAGAAAAATACATATTTTATTATATCAGATTATCCAGATTTCTTGGTTGATTGTTTTATCCATGATGCATTCATACATCATATACATACATGACATGATGGTACTTAGTGACACTGACACAAGCACCGAGTATTACACTTATGCATAGCTTATTACCCCATCACTACTAGATATTTAGTGTTATGTTGAGTATATTATATGACCTAGGAGAGAGTCGTGCATGCGATTTCTACCTGCAGATGTCTTCTACTCACGAGTTAGCAACTCACCCCTGTTGTGCCACCATTTCTTATAGGTTTAGATGTACGGTTTCCTTGGCAGCTTGCTGGCACCCCACTTCATTCAGGATGATTGCTTTGGTAGATCGGTTCACTTGCATCATGACCGCCGTTGTACTTTTATTTATTTCAGTTGTATCTAGTAAGCTCCATCAACCAGACTTGTATTATTTGATAGATTTAGAACACCGGTTGTTTATTCTTTCGACCTTAGAGTTGCGCCTGTATTATTATGGTTTTCTGGTGGTTTTGATGGTTTTCTTTTGAGTTTTGATCCTAGTCCTTCGGCGTTGTATATTATATTGCTTGTGTGGTTGTGTCCGCCAATTGGCGAAGAGCTATCTCCCGCTTGGGGATGCCTTTTATTATTGCTTGTATATATTATTCTTGTTTGTACCCGTTTGGGGCCAGTTTTTACAAAGGAGACTCTGCAGAATTTTTTGAGAAAATTTGATGCTGCTTTTAAACTTATTTTCCTACACTTCTTCTTTTAAATGGTTTAGATTTCTGGGCTTCGGCTTGCTTAGATTACGTTACGCCTCTAGACGTTTCGTAATTTAAGTGCCGGTCACGTTCCGTACCTTCGGGTCATGACATGGTTAGATAATGAGCATTTAACAGCGGTGTAATTCTTCTTAACCATAGTACAGTTTTCAGCCTACGACGCACAGAGTTTGAGTTATTAAACTCAGTGGACTTATACAGAGTATTGTATGTTGTCCAGTGTCCATTAGGACAAAGGGGTTGGTACTCATACTATATTTTGTTTGCTTTTGACTTCTCTAGTTTTGGACAAGTATTTCGATGAAATACAAGGTCCAAGTTTTGAAAAGTTATAGGTATAAGAATAAATTAGAGAACCATATGTTGCAAAGCATCAGGATTCTTCAAGGTGATCATAGATTTAGATACTTGTGCTAGGTATTCCGTTGTAAGTAATAGTTTTGAGAACTTGCTTCTCTTTCAGCTTACCCATAGGTGGGTGCATTCCTTGATGAGTAATGCTGCTTGGCCTCCTTCCATTTTGTTGATATGCACTAGAAACAGCTGCATGTATTTTGAATCTGGTTCCAATTAAATTAGTGCCTTTGTTTCTATAATAGATATAGAATGGATTCATATCTTAACGATGTTAAGGTATACGGAGATGTCCGGCTTATGCTTAAAACCAGAATCCGGATAAACTCTAGGCACGTTTCAGTAATTGTAGTTTGTGGGTCATCTCGGGCTTTAATGAGGGTTAACATTCTACCATCTGGAAGATCAATAGTTATATTATTCTTGACTCGCCACAGTTTTAGTAAAATGAATTCTTTTCAAAAAACATTAGTGAGAGTATGGTAGAACTGGAAGTGATTCCAGAACCACAAACGATTACTGAAAATTTAGTAGAACTTAAAGACTCAATTGGATTCCACAATCCATTAGCCTCTCTGCAGATTTGGTGGGTAACTTCAGCCACCCGAGAGGTACTTCGGTCCCTCAGAGACGGTGACTTGGAGGTTTTTGATTACCCAAACTTGTCAATGTTGCTGTTCTAGACTTTGAGATCTGGCAGGAGGATGGTTATAACGTCGTTCTAAACTAGCTTTAGATGCGCACGTGTATATGACTCTGCCAGAGGGTTGTTGTAGTCAGTGGGAGCAGCAGAAGCATGGTGGGCAAGTAGCTTATATCTATTTATAAATTAAAGCAGATATAGCTGAGATAGATCGTCTATTTTTGATGTGACAGTCATTGAGTTTGTCTTCATCAGAATAACAGATGGATATGGTAAGAAGGTAGTAGGGAGTGATGTCCTGGTATTGGGATGACATGCTCTTTACAGGAAGTGATATTCCTATACTACGATCGGTTACACTGTGGATGTCACAAGGTGTTTCTCTACACAGGATCTAGATAAAATATCTGTTAGTTATATGTATGCCCTATAGGCTATTACTATACATACGATGTATATTGTAGTGGATGCTAGGACATATATAGGGAGGACTTTCTTGCTCGACATGATAGTATGCTGTCTGGTTGTACTTTATCTTAACATGTACTATGATTATCTCTATATTACATGTTGATAAAGCCCTTAGGAAATGTACTCGACTACTGGGACTATGATGAGACTAGTGGGGCCATGGTAGTCGACGAGTACATCATATAACTGTTCCTAGTCGAAAGTGTATCGAGACAGGGCATCGATACACCAGAGTAGACTAGCGTATACGTATCTAGACCCATATGATGGGCGATGGATGATCCCATATCCATCGGTGTTTGACATCAAGGATGGTGTACGGGTGGTCAGTAGATACTGGGTACACTGGACGTACTCGCCGAGAACTCCCAGATGGTATTATATACTTCACGTCAGATGGCAGTTCTCCGGTGACACTGGTACAGGTTAGTCTGTAGACCCGAGATCGTCATAGAGTCTTGTGTGACTCCCACTGTGCTTTGATTTCCATCATACCACGTCCAAGAGGGCGTGCAAAAAGGTGGCTTTTGGGTACAGTCCCGAATCACATGGAGGCAATGAGCGATAGGAGGGGATTCGTCTCTCCCGGTATAGGGAGTTGATGTTGCGCTGTGTTTGATTGGCTATAACTGGAAATCCCTGGCCAGGGTAGCTGAGATTTACTGGTAAGTGTTATCAGTAGTTTCTCGAACTGTTATAGACCTCAAATCGACACGACTTATCAAGCTACTGGGGTCTGACGTATACCACTCCTAGGCGAGATATGCGACATATGAGACGACGAGACCGGACTATACGGGAATGTTACTGACTGGATTCACGGGAGAATGTACAGGCTTGCTTGTTGACCTTCTGAGCGCTTAATACCTGGGTGGCTGTTACGTTTAGCTGACCGCTTGTAGCTTGTGGGTGTTTGATATGATCATCACCTACTACCGGCGTATTGACGATTCTTTAGAGTCCTACACAGAGGTTTCTTGTCTCAGGCAAAACGGAGTAGGGGCACATATGTGATATGTGCGGGACCGAGAATAATGCGATATGAGATACCGTATTCTATTCTCGCGATATTTGGTATCAGCCGGGTCATCGGATCAAGTGTTGATTCGATGAATCGGTAAATGAGATATTACTCGGTTATATGCGATATAGCCGGATTGTCGGATCAAGTGTTGATTCGATAATTTAATGTATAATAATATATATGATATATTAAATTACATTAACTAACATTAGCTCACTAAAATTTTTTTCTCACTCGGGTAATACATTGATATATATGCGATATATGTTAATTGTATTATTTTATTTTGTTACAATAAATATTATATATGTGATATATAATATTGTAACATGATATGATTACTAATGCAACATGTTTAGTGAAGATAAATAAGGTTAGGGTTTGAATTGGGTTAGTTCATTCATGAACATTCTAGAAGGTTTTTCTTTTGTCATGAATGTGATATTATGCTTGATATTTTTGCATGACTCATTCTTAACCCAACCCAAACCCTAGCTCTAGTTAAATCTCTACATGAGTCATCCTTGACCATGGTTGCATTATTTATCATGATTATCTTTTCATTATTCATCACAAAAGGAATTCACTATTTCTTCTTCTTCTTCTTCCTTGATGCAAAGCTTTCTTGCTTTGATTTTTGTGATGAAAGTGAGTGAGAAAAAGAAAAAAAATGAGAGCAAAAATCCTACTTCATCTTCCTCATCTACCCTTGCCATTTAGATGAGGGTGTTCACTTCATTTTGTGAGTGAGGGCTTGTGTTAATGGGACTTCAAGGTAAATCATCTTGTTATCGAAGATTGGAAACAAGCTTGCATCGTTCTCTTCGTGGAGCCTCCCTAAAGTCCAGATGCACGATGATCGCAGCGAAGGGACCTCAACACGGAGCTTAAGAAGTGAAGGACCGGATCTACAAAGGTTGTAATCCCTCTCACTTAGTGTTAAAGTGTATAACATGCTTATTTTCGCCTAATCTCTAGTTTAAAGATCTTGCAAAGGGTTGTTCGGCATGGCTAAATTTTTAATCGGGCATGGTTGATACCTCATAGACCCTTGTTAGAGTGACTAGTAACCCTACAGTGGTATCAGAGCCAAGATAGAGCTTTAGGCGAAGTCTAGACGAAGTTTAAAGTCCGATCGAACTCCGAATACCCGATTTACCCAAGTTTCTGGAAATTTTTCAAAACTGTTGATTTTTTCATACTAAAAATATCCAGAAAATCATGCAGGGAAATATACGAATTACTGTGAAGTACGGACCACTGAATCGATCACGTGACCGCGGAACCGCGGCTAAACCACGCACGTGGCCGCGGTTCCGCGGCTGAATAGTGATATTGGGGCCCACTACTTCACAGTTTTATTCCTGGTTTCTTTTGCACTATTCTGGGAATTTTTAATTCTACTCAAGAGTTGAGTTTTCTGGGTTGTATTGGGGACTCGTTGATTCGATCGGATAATTTAACTTCGTTTAGCTTGTCCGGGTAATTTTTTAGAACGTGTTAAAAAGTTCGAACAGATATCAATAACTCACTTTTTCCCCTACCGGAAAATTTCCAAGTGTTGGATTTTTTCCGTAGTTTAAGAACGTTCTAAGTCGTGCAAGTAACGCGGTGGACCCTCTAGAAGACAACAAACCTTAACTCGATTATGTGACCGTCTTGAACTGCATCTAAACCTTAGGGTTTGCGGCAGTACGGCGTGCCACATGTGAGGCGCTGGTTTGACCTTTCTACGGCTGGACCATTGGTACTGTGGCATGTGATGGATGTTTTTAATCTAATTTCAAGTGCTGAGAACAATTTGGGAAAACTTGGGTGTTTGATTATTCGATCGGAAAGTTTAACATTATCTATTTATCTTGAATGTGATACAATATTTGGAATCCACAAGTAGTTATGAGATAACTAATTTGAATATTATAAACATAGCAGTTTTGTCTCAATTGATCGGTTGCCACGGAATTTTGATGTGATCAAAAGTCCGTCGAAATCACGTAGCGTACGCGGATACTCGCCGGGTAAACTTAATAGATAGCCATGCCCTATAGCCCCGACCAAGTGACTGTAGAAGAACCCCGTCGCCAAAAGCATCCGTTCGGGTGCTCACGGCAGCGGTGTTCTGCCTTAGTGCACTTTGTCGACGGCATCCGGGGGTGCGGCCGTCTACTAAAGTTTGCGACGAGCATTCGATCAGGATGTCGGGAATCTTGTTAAATTGCCCGACTTGATATTGAAAAGAGTTTTCGATAATGAGACTAAAATGCAGGGTTTATAATTGTTAGGCATGCGATGTCTAAGGAATTCATTTGGTTAGGCATGCGATGTCTAAGGAGGTTGCGGATTCCAACTGTTGTAGTTTTACACTTTCTTTTCTGTGATCGTAAGCGTAGTATGTGGTGTATCGCCGGCTTCGTTGCTATACATCAACGATAATCGGGATACGCATACTTGCTTACGTTGATGATATGAGATATTATGTGTTGCTGTGATATGTTATATTGGATCGTCGCGTTTTGAATAGCCGGGGGTTTTATGTGAGATGGGAGTTTTTCTTTTTCATTCATATAAAATTCATTTGTATGTAATATTCTTTTATTCGGGCACTTCCGGGCTGGGGATGATGTCACCCTTGTATATTATTTACTTTTCTGTATTAGGTAGACCCAAGGCGGGGAGCACAAGTAACCGGGTTCTAGGGTCCAGTGGGAGACCATCTCGAGGAGTCGAGACCGGGTCTCCTAACCGTAGAATTGGCAGAGTTGCTTGCCGCTCTCGTAGGGGTCTAGGGATGTGAGTTTGGCTATTCATCGCGACCGTGGAATCCGTGTTTTATACAGGCTCGTATTAAAACACGGACGTCCTAGTATATCCAATATTTCATATATGTTTCTTCTGCTGCTATGTTCTGTGATGAGATCATATTACTGCCTGAGACGAATGTTTATATTATATATATGAGATATATGTTATATTGCAGATTTCGTTTCAAATGTGATGCTTGCGAAGCATAATAAAATGGGACTTCATTAATGAGATTAATGAAATAAAAGAAACCTAAAGATGTTGTAGAAACTTGTGTAAAAACTGGTAGCTCTAGTTCTTGTTTTGCATAGCGGTGTTCCTTGTAGAACATCCAGCACCTTATTCGATAAGGAAAGAGCCGAGATCCCTTCACCGGGAGTGACCTCTTTAGTGAAACTAGCAGATGCTACATACTCGGCTTGTCTTTTGATTGCTTCTATAGTTTTTGCTTTACACAGCGTTATTTGTGAAATATCCTGCACCTTATTCGATAAGGAAAGAGCCGACGATCCCTTCACCGAGAGTGACCTCTTTAGTAAAACTAGAAAAGCCTAAAAAACCTGTCGTAGCCCTCCGTCATTTTAGATAAATACTTCATTGTATTCGTACTACGTTTGTTGGCTTTCGTCAAGGCGTAGTGTGCGGTAGCTATTTATGCTTATCTGCATAAGCATATGATGCGATTGAGTTAAGGTAGTCGTGCGACTTTGTTGGCTTTCGTCAAGGGTCGTGCGGGTGGGTTTAATTCAATCGGGAAATGATGGGTTGAACTTGACTAGTAGCCTATGGTTTGTTGGCATTTGTCAAGGTCATAGGACGCTAGGGGTAAAATATTATTGGGAATTTCAAGTGTTGAAATTTGCAATGAGATTGCATACCTTCTATGAGATAGCTGGATCCCGATACCCGCTGCGAGTAAGAGTTACTCCTGCGAGAGTTTTACACATTACAATTAGCCGATCAAGTAGGTGTCTAGAAAGGTATCAACGGGGTTACGCCCCTGGGAAAATGAGGTTTACTTTAATTAGGTCCGTGCAAAAGCATGGGGAACATCCCTCAAAGTACCGGCACTGGCCTGGTTGAAAGATTGGCGAACTTGTAGAGTGTAATTAATCCCGGCTAGTCTTTCCTTTTAGGGTTTGAAGGAAGATTTGACTAAAACAGTAGGAGATATCCTGATTAGATAAATTGATAACCAATCTAATCTTGTAAAAGCGCACTCTGAGTGTTTTCTTCTCTCTCTCTCCTGGTTACGACTATGCCACGCCTTAATCAAGATGATATTATGGATGTGTTGACTGAACCCGCTTGTTATACTGTGCTAAGGAACGTTGGTCCCGCTCCAACTTATAATTGTTATAAGACAGAGCAGGAGATTGGGGATTACCAGAATTCCCGTGCCGCCCAAACGAAGAAAGTGCATGTTGATGCATCTTCTTCGGGTGTGTTCATTACAGAGAACTGTTTCTCAATATCCTTTACGTCGTGGGTATGTGATACCGGATCAGGATCCCGCAAATGTAATCTATTACATGGGCTACAGAAAGGTAGAGGACTGAGAACGGGTGATAAATTCATGAGATAGAAATGGTGCAAGTGTTGCAGCCAAGTATTTTGGTAGTTATCACCCTGTATTATCAGAATACATTGATTCTGAACGAACGTTATTAGATACCGAACCTGATATACAACATCATATCAGTCTCTTTATTAGTAAAGAAAGGATATAATTTTCTATTGTTGGATAATGTTTTGAACATTTCCTATATCAAGAGTTGATCGGTTCAGGAACGTTATCTAAAAGCATAGACGTTCTAAATCAAACCACAGTTCTTAGTATATAGAACACACGCATGAGGAAGAGTTCAGAAATGAACAAATCCTTCTTGAGGCATTGTAGACTAGGTCATGTCAATGCGACCCGACTAGCTGAAGTTATATAAAGATGCATATTTAAATTAGTTTGAATTTACATCTTGTAAAAACTTGCCAGTCATGTCATAAAGATAAGATGACCACAGCTCCGTTTATTGGAAACAGAGAAAGAGTTAGTGAACTCTTGGGATTGATACATGCTGATGTATGAAGGTCCTCTGTCTACACATGCCAGGACCGGTTCTTTGTACTTCATTACATTCACTGATGATCTCTCAAGATTCAGACATATGTTCCTGTTGAAACACAAGTCCGAAACTTTTGAGATAATCACAGAATATAAGTTAGAAGTAGAGAACAAAAAACGGGTATAAGTATTATGTCCTTTGATGAGTTCAAGGAGGAGAATACTTGAGCACGGAATTCCTGGACTATTCTAAAGGAGAATGAGATTCTCTCTCAGCATTACACCTTCGTATACACCATAGCACGATGGTATATCGGGCGGAGCAATTGCACCCTATATGATATGGTGCGCTATATGATGAGTACTACTGAGTTTCCTATTTCTTTTTGGGAGTTATGCACTTGTGAAGCTGCATACCTATTGAATAAGATTCAAATCAAATCAGTAGCCTACCACTTCATATGTTATATGGAAAGGGAAAAGCCCATATCTTATGTTTGTTAAGATTTGGGGTTGTCCGGCCTATGTCTAAAAGCATAATCCGGACAAGCTCGAGGCAAAGTCAGTTCTGTAGAACTGGAAAAGGTTCCAGCTATACAAACTACAGCTGATGATTTGGTAGAACCAAAGGATTCAATAGTAACCAACGAACCTAAGCCTCTCCGCCGATCTAGTAGGGTTCCTCACCTACCTGAGAGATACTTCGGTTTCTCTATGACAGTGGGAGCGAGGATTGCATCATGAGATGATGACCCAACTAGTTTCAAGCAGGCCATCAGGAGTGGGACTTTGTAAGAATGGCTGGATGCTTAGTGATCTGAGATGGAATCCTTATACACCAACAAAGTATGTACTTTGGTTGCTTTATCTGAAGGGTTAAATCCCTATCAGGAGCGAGTATATCTTGAGAAGATTACTTGGTGTACATGGAAAAGTTGAGACTTTCAAAGCTATGCTTAAGTCCATCCAGATCCTACTTGCCACGGCTACATATCATGACTACGATATCTGGCGGTTGGGTGTCATGACTGCTTTTCTAAATGATGATTTGGAAGAGACCATCTATATGTACACAGCCAGAGGGCTTCGTAGATAGTTGGAGCAGCGGAAACGTGTGCAAGATGTTTTATGTGATAAAGTAGGCATCGCGGAGTTGGAACGTCTGTTTTGATGGAGTAGTCAAAGAGTTTGACTTCATCAAAATGGTAGATGAACCTTGTATATACAAAAAAAGTAGTAGGGAGTATGGTGGTGATCCTCGTAGAGTACGTAGATGACATACTCTTGATAGGGAAGGAGTTTCCTATGCTACGCTCGGTCAATCTCCTCTTATCACAAAGATTCTCCATATAGGATTAAGGTGATACCTCATAAATCCTGGGTTTTGGATTTATGAGATAGATCTAATTGGATGTTAGGATTCTCACTAGTTGTAGTGAGATGGTATCAATCAATCCTGGGAAGAATCACTGGAAAGGTTCCAGGGTGATAAGGACGACTGAATTTCAGTCGCAGGCATTGTCTTTACCATCAGTGGAGGGACGGTATGTTGGAAGAGTTCCAAGCTAGATACCGTGACTTACTAGACGATTAAAGGCAAGGTACATCGTTACCTAGGATGCTACCAAAGAGGCAGTCTGGATATATAAGTTCATAAGATGAACTTCGTTCCTACCATTGTGTGACAATGGAGTTGTGGCTTATGCCAAGGAACCCCCGTCCCATCAGAAATCCAGATATAATTCTTAGGCAGTATCACCTGATCATGGAGATGGTTGATCTCCAGGGAGATCGAGGTTAGGAGAGTAGACAAAGAGGACAACAGCGTGGATCCACTCATAAAGACCTTTTTCCCAGTAGAGACTTATTATGGGATGGTTGAGTATGAGATACTTCAACCGCAGCTAATTGTTTGGTATGCGATACCACAACAGATGGCCCTAGTGCAAGTGGGAGATTGATAGTTATATGTATGCCCTAGAGGCAATTACTGTACATACGATGTAAATTGTAGTGGACGCTAGGACATATATAGGGAGGACTTTCTTGCTCGACATGATAGTTTTCTATCTGGTTGTACTTTATCTTACATGTACTCTAATTGTCTCTATATTACATGTTGATAAAGCCCTTAGGAAATGTACTCGACTACTGGGACTATGATGAGATCATACTAGTGGGGCCACGGTAGTCGACGAGTACATCCTATAACTGTTCCTAGTCGAGAGTGTATCGAGATAGGGCATCGATACACCAGAGTAGACTAGCGTATACGCATCTTGACCCATATGATGGGCGATGGATGATCCCATATCCATCGGTGTTTAACATCAAGGATGGTGTACGGGTGCTCAGTAGAGACTGGGTACACTGGACGGACTCGCCGAGAACTCCCAGATGGTATTATACCTCACGTCAGATGGCAGTTCTCCGGTGACACTGGTACAGGTTAGTCTATAGACCCGAGATCGTTATAGAGTCTTGTGTGATTCCCACTGTGCTTTGATTTCCATCATACCACGTCCAAGAGGGCGTGCAAAAAGGTAGCTTTTGGATACAGTCCCAAATCACATGGAGGCAATGAGCGATAGGAGGGGATTCGTCTCTCCTGGTATAGGGAGTTGATATTGCGCTGTGTTCGATTGGCTATAACTGGAAATCCCTGGCCAGGGTTGCTGAGATTTACTGGTAAGTGTTATCAGTAGTTTCTCGAACTGTTCTAGAACTCAAATCGACACTACTTATCAAGCTACTGGGGTCTGACGTATACTACCCCTAGGCGAGATATGCGACATATCAGACGACGAGACCGGGCTGTACGGGAGTGTTTCTGACTGGATTCACAGGAGAATGTATAGGCTTGCTTGTTGATCTTCTGAGCGCTCAATACCTGGGGGGCTGTTATGTTTAGCTGACCGCTTGCAGCTTGTGGGTGTTTGATATGATCATCACATACTGCCGGCGTATTGACGATTCTTTATAGTCCTACACAGAGGTTTCTTGACTCAGGCAAAACGGAGTAGGGGCACATATGTGATATGTGTGGGACCGAGGATAATGCGATATGAAATACCGTATTCTATTCTCGCGATATTTGATATCAGCCGGGTCATCGGATCAAATGTTGATTCAATGAATCGGTAAATGAGATATTAGTCGGTTATATGCGATATAACCGGATTGTCGGATCAAGTGTTGATTCGATAATTTAATGTATAATAATATATATGATATATTAAATTACATTAACTAATATTAGCTCACTAAAAGATTCTTTTTCTCACTCGGGTAATACATTGATATATATGCGATATATGTTAATTGTATTATTTTATTTTGTTACAATAAATATTATATCTGTGATATATAATATTGTAACATGATATGATTACTAATGCAACATGTTTAGTGGAGATTAAACAAGGTTAGGGTTTGAATTGGGTTAGTTCATTCATGAACATTCTAGAAGGTTTTTCTTTTGTCATGAATGAGATATTATGCTTGATATTTTTGTGTGACTCATTCTTAACCCATCCCAAACCCTAGCTCTAGTTAAATCTCTACATGAGTCATCCTTGACCATGATTGCATTATTCATCATGATTATCTTTTCATTATTCATCACTAAAGGAATTCACTATTTCTTCTGCTTCTTCTCCCTTGATGCAAAGCTTTCTTGCTTTGATTTTTGTGATGAAAGGGAGTGAGAATAAGAAAACAAATGAGAGCAAAAATCCTACTTCATCATCCTCATCTACCCTTGCCATTTAGATGAGGGTGTCCACTTCTTTTTGTGAGTGAGAGTTTATGTTAATGAGACTTCAAGGTAGATCATCTTTGTTATCGAAGATCGGAAGCAAGCTTGCATCTTTCTCTTCGTGGAGCCTCTCTAGAGTCCGGATGCACGTTGATCGCAGCGAAGGGACTTCAACACGGAGCTTAAGAAGTGAAGGACCAGATCTACAAAGGTAGTAATCTCTCTCACATAGTGTTAAAGTGTTTACCATGCTTGTTTTTGCCTAATCGCTAGTTTAAAGATCTTGCAAAGGGTTGTTCGGCACGGCTAAATTTTTAATCGAGCATGGTTGATGCCTCGTAGACCCTTGTTATAGTGCCTAGTAACCCTACAATATCATAGATTCTGGTTACTAGATCTATGGTTTTAGATCTAGATTTGGGAAGGGTCCCAATTTGTGTAGTTTGACACTATTCTAAAGTGTTTTAGAATGAACGACTCCTGTCATGGTGGTGTGCCCGTAGGTGATGGAGTCACCCTCTCTAAAGAGATGCTTTCAGAGTGATGAGGAGAGGGATCTGCATGATTGGTATATCACTTGCTCAGGCAATTGAGTTATCATGAATTGTCGAGTACTACACTAGATATTGCTTTTGCACTGGATGCATTAAGCATATATATTAATCCAATCCTGGAGAAACGTTGGGAAGCAGCTATGAACATAAGTGGATGTTCTTGGTATATGGTAACGGTAGCCGCCTTCGGGAGGCGGTTATCATTTTAGGCTTCCAAGGTGACCTGGATGATAGAGTGGCTGTCAGAGTTATAGTTTTCTCTCTTTTGAGGGACAACATGTTGGACAGGTGGTCAAGCGGATGCTGAGGATGTAAGTCGATGTACAACACCCCAATACTTGTGGGGAGGCGGAATTTTCAAAAACGAACTTGTTTAGTGAACAAACATCGACTAACCGCTTGAATCGAAGCTAAACGATAACTAACCAAACACATAGTTGTTCTAAACTACTATGCTTAGGGATTATACCTATCGAACCAAGTCCTTCGGCTTTACGATCTCCTCGTCCTCCTCGGCCTTCTCGATGTAGTAGATGATCCACCCGAGAGCAAAACTCCAAGCTTAGCCTCTAAACTTGAGGCAACTAACCTTCTTAGATTGCTAATCAAAGAAGATAGATGAGATAGAGTGAGGGTTATGGATTGTTTAGTCTAACTAATCCTTGTTCTCAACACATGAGAGGTGAGGATTAGGGTTTGAAGAGAGTGAGCTTGAGGAGAGAGAATGTGAATGATATTATGAAGTGAGAATAGTAAGTTATCATAATATATATGAAGCATTTACATTTTTCAAGAAAAGAAAAAGAAGTGATGAATAATCATGCTTCACAAATATCAAGTGGTGATTCATTATCATGAGTCATTAAGAATTTATGATATATTAATGACCATGATGAATCACTCTCATGACTCACTAATCTCATTCAATGTATATGCCACCTAAACCTCCTTAGTCACCATCTTCTAGAAGCTTCTCGCGTAATTACAAGAACGCCCCTCCGATCCGCAAAAATACGGAAAAACTTTAGACTGTATAAATCCAATAACCGGATACCAGTAACTGGCTTAAACCAAAGCCGACTGGTAAAAACTGTCCAAACGATGTAAGTGTGTAAACACACATACGCGTCCGAACCCTTTGTCGTAAAACCATACGACCTCTATATCGTTTCGCCTGGAGTAGGAAACTCTCTGTGTGGGACTCTAGAGACTCGACTACTACGCTGGCAGTGGGTTTAACCACAGACCGCAAGCGGCACTAGCTGTACGTAACGGTCCCCAGGTAGTTGTCGATAAGAAGGCCGATGAGGAAACCCATCCGAACTCCTACTGAGCCTGCTGTGACAATCTCCATACAGTCCGGTCCGTTCGTCTTTGACTATCGCATATCGGGCCTAGGGGGGCGGTAAGCGTCAGTCCCCTAATAGCGGTATAAGTCGTGTCGGAGCGAAGCCCATTACACCCTGAGAAACTACTGGAACCTACCAGCAAATCTCGCTTGCCCTGGCCAGGGACTTTGCGTAATGGCTCTCTGACACAGCGCGATATCAACTCCCAATACCGGGAGAGACGAATCCTGTCTAACCGCCACTGCCTCCAAGTGCTCGGGACTGCACCCAACTGCTACCTGTTTGCACGACTCCTTTGAGCCGTGGTAGGGTAGCAATCTAAGAACAGTGGGACACACTCGAGGCGAAGTAGCAGTGTCAAGTCTGCGGACTATGCTGTACTCATGTCACCTGGGAACTGTTCACTGACGACTGGTATAAAACCAACCAACAGTTCCCTGTGAGTCCTGTCAGGTATACCCGTAACCTAACGAGCACCTGCATACTATCTCCAGTACGACGTACTGACGGCTGTGGGACAGACCATCTCCCCAACTGGGATGAGAAGCGTACACACTAGTCTACTCCGGAGTATCGATGCTCTGTCTCGATAATCCAACGACCAGGGACCTGAATAAGGATGTGCTTGTAGACTACCCAGCCCCCACTAGTGTGACTGCCATCACAACGCTGGTAGACAAGCAAGATCCTAAGAGCTCTATCAATACGTACACTCACATATTAAGATAGAAAAACCAAGTAGCATACTACCATGTTTAGCAAGACTGTTATATACATGTGAATATCCCAAGCTTCCATTAAATAATATACAAACTAGTATGATGCAGTAATGGCCTTCTAGGGCATAAACACTAACAGAGGAGGACATGGCGCATGTTACTGATTATATTCAGTAATAGATACAATCTAAGAAGTTTGTTGGATTTGGATTTCATTTGTGAACTGGGTCTCATCAGATATCCAGACAAATTCTAAGACAAGTATTGCTTATTTTGGGAGATCGTTTTTCTCCGCGAAGTTGAGAAATAGAGAGATAAAGATAGAAATATTGGAGCGGATCCACTCCCTGAGGGTATTTCTCGAACGCAATAGTTTTGCAAATGGGTTTTGTGAGACTGATTAGTAGAGAAGTTGGGTGTTCGGTATCATATAGGCTATGAGTATGCGACACCGCAATAATTAGCCTTAAGTGCAAGTGGGAGATTGTTGGCTATAGTGCCCTCAAGTCAATTATTGAATCACAGGCACACGATTGTGATGATTGAGGGAGGAGCTATACGGGGAGAACAGTATCGAAACCCCGATGAGGGGCGTTGGCCGGTCTCACAAGAAATTGGTGTCAGTTAGTCACCTAAGATAGCATACAGGTGCTCATTGGGTTATGAGTACACTGGACGGACTCGCCGAGAACACGCTAGTTAGTATTATACCTATTGTCAGATAGCAGTTCCTAGGTGACATGAGTACAGGTTAGTCTGTCGACCTGAGATCGTCATTTGTCTCGTGTGAGTTCCCATTGTACTTTTATTACTACCCTACCATGGCTGTAACGTTTTAGAAATCGTTTTGTGAATTTTCCCGTTTTATGGCAAAATTGCCGGTTTTTCCCGTTTTAACCCGATTTCGATCAAACGTCCGTATAAGCTTTCCGGCACCTAGTTTAGCTAAAATAAATCTTGTGCGCGAACTTTGGAAGTATTTGGGAGGTTTTGGTTCAGATAGAATTTTTCCCAAATAAAATATTATTTTAAGCGGTATTTTGTGCACATAAATCGGAAAAAAAATTCTCTTGTGAATAAATTTATTTTTGTCACTAGAATTATTTTAGAAGCTTCTTTTCAAATATCTAGATTTTTCTTTTGTGCAAAAGGATTTGGATTAAAAAAGAAAAGAAAAGAGTGAAAGGTGGCAAATAGCTTTAATTAGCATTTATTACTCTCTTTCCTAGCTATTTCTTCACAAAATATTCACAAAAATACCCCCCATCCCTCCTTGACTGAGCCTCATCCCCATTTCTAGCCATTTCATTTTCCAAGCTCATTTCTCACTCTTTTTCACTTAAAAACACAAAAGAATTCCAAAAATAAATCCAAAAATTCCTATATAAAAATTAAACCATTTTTCCTTCGCTAATCCTTCATGGATCTTCAATAAAGCTTGGTTTTTGATGCTTAGATGTTGGATTAAGTTTCATTTTGTGTTCTTGGGGAGGTATAATTCTTACCCTTAATCCTTTTATATTTTCTTTAATCTTATTCTAGCTAATTTAGTTAGCTAATTATGTGTTTAGTTTAGTTTTTAAATTATGATTAATTCATTTATATTTGATTTAAGAAATTCATGTTAGGGTTAAATTTTGTTAAGTGTTTAGTGTTCATTTGAAGTGTTAATTAGTGTTTTGGAGATAATTAACCTAGTACAAAATGTTAATTTTTGCTAATGAACACTTTGTTTAATTATGCAATTAGCTTACTAGGTTTTTGCTAAAACATAATTAGCGAGTGTTAAAAATATAGGAATGGTTTAGATAGATTAGTTAAGCTATTTTAAGGTGTTTGTAATTGCTAGATATGCATTAGCTTGAAACTAGTGCGAAATATTGCGATAGGTTGCTTACTAGATTTCGGGGTTTTTTCGACGTAGGTTCGATTGGTCGTTGCGGGGTTATATATATTGTATTCCTCGTAATTCTTTTGTTGTGTTGCGCGATCGGGACGATCGGGGTCCAGACTTGGTGTTTTGTAGTTTAGCGACCCCAATTAGGGTTTTTGGCCGGTATCGTGCGCGATAGATACGCTAATTACGCAATGTAATTTTCCGGGCGTTTTCATCACGTTTCGTTGTCTTTTTGTCATCATAAGATATTTAGCTTATGTGTTGTATTTATGAAATTTTAGGTTCACAAGCAGGGACTTCGGGTGCCGCGGACAAAGGGAAACTGGTGGTTGGATTTTCATAGCTCGAGACCATCGGTGAGTAGATTTAACATCTACAGGGGAATCGCCCGCATGGCGTTATGCGTCAGGGCTAGAGAT
This sequence comes from Agapanthus africanus, assembly GCA_030015575.1. Classification (NCBI taxonomy): domain Eukaryota; kingdom Viridiplantae; phylum Streptophyta; class Magnoliopsida; order Asparagales; family Amaryllidaceae; genus Agapanthus; species Agapanthus africanus. Next base: position 634,566,880 of record CM057338.1, read on the forward strand.
TTTATTACTTGTCGCATATTCTACGTTATTGTTATAATTGCGCCTTTACCCTATTACTTAGATGTAGTTGTGTCTGGACTAGTAGTAGTAGGGCACTGCACATATTATTGACGATTCATGTTGCACGAGCACTGATTGTATGTTACATACACCGTCAATAATTGCCATGTCACACACAAACCACTTATAGATGTTATATTGCTTGGTTAGGGACATTGTGATATTGATTCATACTGTTTATCATATAAGGCATTTAACATACCTGTATTCCTATAGAGTATTGTACCATTAGTGATAGGTACATACACACTCTCTAACATAGCTACAGGTATACCTTGTTCATACCGTTCTTATACCCAGGGAGTATACTATATCATTGCTTATAGGTAGACACATTATCTTGCTATATCTTATTGATTTCACATACATCCGGTTTTAGCTACATGTTTACCTTCACTTGATGTTATTTAGAAATGGATAAATAGGAACCACATGATATTTGTATTAACTTGAAGCAGTTAATTAGCGGTTTTTCCTTTATATGCTTGCATTTCAGATATGGCGCACATATTATATTCATGGATTTTCGCATTGTTATATGGATTTTTCATGATATTTTTGTCACGACCCGAAAGAGCACGTGACTGGCCCTTGAACCATATGAAGTCTATAAGACCCCATCTAATCCAAGTAAGCCAAAAGCCCAGAAATCTAAAACCGTTTAAAGAGTAAATAAGGAAAACTGGTTTTAAGAAGTAAAGAAATCATGTTTCAAAAATCAATGTTTTTAAATAACTAAGCCGAATATGTATTTTTAAAATGTGTAACCTTTCCTGAAAATTTCGGTAGAGTTTCCTTTGTAAAAACTGGCCCCGAACGGGGAATGGCAGAGATCGAATGTATGGCCCATCCTAGGTCAATACGATCAGATATAAATAAACCTCAATAAGAATAAGTCTGAATCATGCTAAACTGGCAATGTAATCTCTATACATGAGTGTAGTGCCAAGTGCTCGTGCCAGTGCCTCAAGTAATAGCCTATCATGAATGTGAGGTATGATCAATGTAATCAAATCTGCATGTACGTGAATCCCGTCCACTCGTCACCCAATGACAATAACTATCATGCATGTAAATATCATAAAGCATGTGCATGGGAATAATATGAGGATATAAACCATCTGTGTCCCTCGCGACACGTCAAAATCATGGAACCGGAGTGCCCAGCATCGACAGTCGAAAACATCATGAAAACTGGGCCCAGCATTGGCACGTAAATCCTCATATATCGGGCTCCGTCAGTCCGGATCGGCCCACGGGCTCTATCTGCGGTATCGGCCCTCGGCCCCGGCAGTACACCCATATCCATCTATCGACTCTGGTCAGTATCCTCCGGATAACCGTCAGGTCCAACCAATCACCGGTAGGTACTCGCCACCCTGCCAGGCTCATCGTCTACTCCACGAAAAACATTTCTTGCCACGGGGAACCATACCGGGTCCGCCATGTACCCGCAATCGGCCTCATCCGCCTCCTCGAATCGGGTTTCACATGTCGCTCTCAGCACCGAGAAAACAAATGGTGGACGCACTGAAATATCATATCAAGGGTAACCGGGTTTTAAAACAATTATATATTCTCCTTTTGAAACACCTACGGTTCCCAAAAACCAGAAATATCATGGAAACAACATATCTCAATGCGTATAATCAAAAAGCATGATGTATGCGACATGTAAAGAAATGTAAGCAACATACACTGAATGCAACAGTACTACAGTGTAGTAACATAGCAATTATCGATGATGAAGTGTGTGAGCCGGCAAACAAGTGTACGTGGAACATACGCATCATCAATAATGGTGCTGGTGTCCTAGCAGCATGACTGAAATATATCAACAATACAAGCGATGCAATGCAAATAGCATGAATATGCGGAATCGAATAATCCACGCAACAGTAAAGAACCTGCCTCAATAGATATATCATGCAACCTTGCCTTTTGAAATAAGACGAATCAGGGCTTTTGGTAAAATAAGGGCTACGGTGTTTTAAGAAAAGATGCGTCATTTGAAAATATCCGTATAAACCCTTTTTCTTATCTTTAAAATATCCCCGGTTCGTTAGTTTTGAACTAGGTATGACTCGGGTCTAGTCTAACGCCTACTTTGCGAACTACGAACCCAACAATCAAGTCAATCGGGAGGGGTATGGAAACCACCTAAATCTGAGTTGATATACATATATATATATATATATATATATATAGTCGGTGATCTCGCCTCAATAGTATCACGTACGATACCGTATATCATATAACATCCTCGAGTCATGAGTGCGGATCTAACACCAATATAAAGCTCGTACGGTAAATCATCGTACGGCATCCCAATAACTGCGTACGGGTCAATATCACATTCATCTCATCACATATCAGGTATCACTACCATCATATCAAATCTCAAATACGAACTCTGTCATATCGCCGAATCTCACAGCCTCAATCAAACATCATCGACTCATCTCAATCCCATGTATCATCCTCAATCCTGTATATGAACACATAGTCCCATACCCATGAGTAGATATACACACCTCTATATGCGCACAGATAAATGAAAGGATGTATGCAATTATATGTGTACGTGTATGTGTGGGTGCAATAACTACTCTAGGGTTTTGCACTGTACTAAACCAATACATCCTTATCATCAATAATACCATTATTACCATCGATAATCCTAAACAACACATAATAAAATATGTGTGTATACGTATTCGTATACATCACCATGGACTGCGGGGGTGCTATACGCCATCCACCCGACTTCTCCCCGTAGATATAAATCTACTCACCTTACTTCTCATGTGTCGGTGCCGATGTCGCCATCTTCATCTTCTTTGCCTCAACATTACGTAGGGTACCTACAAGTATATCACAATGCTAAAGCACATGAAAATCACATCGTAAACCAAAATAGCACACGCTACTCGCATAGGTAAAAACCCATCGTCTCGCATGCAAACACGTTCACTATCCGCTTGTCGTTGACGTCCAAACGCCACCCGACAGAAACGAATCACCAAATACCAAAATCCATGCTAAAACAAGTCATAAATCATACTCCAACTCAAGCAAATCAACCCAGATTTTACTCTAACTGGAATCAGTCAAAACTAGACATACCGAGGGCCAAGACTAGAGGAAATAGGGCCATGAACAAAAATCGAGGCAATTCCTTCCTGCTCCGGCCGCAAATTGTGGCCAGAAGGAATTAATTGGCGGCCGAGGGAATGAGTTGGGGGCTAGGGTTTGGTGTGGTGGTTCCATGGTGCCTGCACATCTCACTGTCAACTCAGTTTTATTTTTGGGGTCTTGGGGTGATAGCAGATTACACAAAACACTCCCAGATTTACAGTTTTTCTCCGACATCGTCTCATAAATCCGTATTCTGGTTCTAGTTCCAGGTTTGGGTCTAAAATAACATCACACCAGGGTTTCTAAGGTCACCACAATCCTCAATTTCATCTTTAATCTCAGATCTCACATAAACCCTAACTTAAAGTTTCACAACTCCACCAAACGACAACATATCGACATGAAACTAGAATGGATGCACAAGAAATGAGATACTACTCTAATAGGTGCAGAAATTACCTCCTTTGGCAACTCAAGAAAATTCTTGAGTTGCACAAAGTCCTCCAAATCCAATCTTGCTAGGTTCAATGTGTAGCTAGTGAGCTTGGGAGCAAGTTTTGTGAAGTGGGAATAGGGTTTTGGGGTTGATTTCATTGTGGATCTAGGGTTTTTGTGAAGAGGGAGAGAGAGGGATGGCAGAAGCAGCAGCAACAGGGGGGGAGAGGAAAGAGAATGAGAAGGGGAAAATGATGGGGAATGGTTCATAAAGTGAGGGTTGACTTGGTCTCTCTCTCTCATCATCATGCTACTTTTACCTTTTCTTTCTTTTCCTTTTTCTTTTCCTTCTCACTCCAATAGTGAACCCAAAAGAACAACCATGGCAATAGAAATGTAACACAAGTGTAACAAGAGTGGAAAATGATATGTGCACATTTTTGCACAAAAATGCTAAAAATCCAATTAGCGATTTTTAATCGCGATTAACACTAAATTAGCATATAACTAGTCTTAAAAACTATAAAATGGCATGATTCTATAAAATACCCTATTTTAGAATGTTCCAAATTTTTTCCCCATTTATTTGTATTTAATTATACCAGAATATTAAAATATTCATTAAAATAATATTAAATTATAAAAAGTCCCAAAAATAATATTTTATTATTTTGAAACGTTACAATTTTCTGGAATTGGGAACCGCGGGAGTTCATAAAATTATGCATTATATGAAAGGCCCGGTTTCCTTGATATTAAATTTGCGCATCCACCATTAGATTTGTCGGTTCTAATTATATACTCCATACGAAGAGTGGCTGCCGTATGAGGGTACATGGTAGGGCCCGGTACAGTTCGCCTCGGCAAGATGATCAATGGACTTTGCCGATTGAGCCTGGAGGTGGGCAAGTACCTACCGGTGACAGTACTTATGACTCAGCGGCTATCATGTGGATACCGACATGAGTCATGTACGTATTGATACGTCGAAAGACGAGGGTCAGAGCTAGACACTCGTGCTTTCGGGATAGCATACGATACATACCTATCAGGATGCTTGTCTTGGTGACAGCATCTGATAGATTAGTATTTTTGTGTCGATGCTTGGCACATTGGTTTCATGATATTTCTAATTACTCCTTGTATATATAACAGGGGATTTAGCCGCTGTTATATATACCCTTACACCATTATTAGTGGAATGGGACGCTAATATATGTGTATTGACCCCATCATATTTGTTTATGCAAATATATTTAGGATGTTAGAATGTTACTTGAGATTTGATTTGGGATATAAGTGATTCATTGAGATTGGATACTGGATAGATATGTGAGATCTACTTGATATTGAACAGTCGGGATATGCGAGATATACTTGATATTGTACATTGAGGAGATGTGAGACTTATATGTTAAGAGAACCAATTGGGGGCTGATTGAGGAATTAGGATTTTGAGTATCTTGATGGATTGTGATCCTACCACGATGTCAGGATTCCGTGGAAATGACATATTTCACTCCATACCTCACCTTTATCTGTTTGTGCACTGTTTCATGTATTAGTAGTACCTGTTAGTGTACCTTTCATGATTGTTGCATATTTATATTCTCACACCCTTATTGCATGATTATTGTATACTATTGTCATATTATTATTGCTTCATCCATTATTCTGCATTCATATGACATGTTATTGCTGTTAATTGCATATCTTAGATTCACGCTTTACGTGCATTCTTGCGATTACCTGCATATGTTATTTACTATTCACGAGTTGGCGATTCACCCCCGTTGTGCCACAGGTGATACAGAGTGTTCCCCAGAGTAGTCGAGGCTGGCTATTCATCTATCATCTTTTGTTACAGATACCGTATCGGCTCATAATGTGCTGTTTTGTTCAGGTGGGTTTTGGTGGTTATCTGTATTTGTATTGTATATTCGTTGTATCTTGTACTCTCCATCTACTATTATGTTGTTGACTTAGAGACTTGGTGGGGACGATATTGTATAAATTGTGGATTTGTTGTCTTTTATACAGCTTTCTCTCTATTGTCTTTATTTCATAGCTACGGCGTCGTATATTTGTGGCGGTGATTGTTTTCCGCCTTTGGGCGTGTATTTGCTCCCGTTTGGGGATGCTTTATTTATCTTTAATTGTTGTACCCGTTTCGGGGTTAGTTTTTATAAAAGGGGTGCTGCCAACATTTTTAAGAAAGCCAGTTGAACTTTTTAAAGAATTTGGGTTGTGATTTCAAATGTTTCAAAACTGCTATTATCTTTTCTTGTCTTTTTTTGGTTTAGATTTCTGGGTTTTGGCTTTCTTTTACCGCGTTACGTCTTTAGGCGTTGTGTAGTATTAGGGTCGTCACATGCCAATTTCGGGTCATGACAAAGTTGGTATCAGAGCGTTAGGTTTTACCTTTCAGAGAGTAGGATGACCTTGGTATGATAGAGTAGGTAGCTTAAGCAGAGTAACGTAGTGTGTGTATGTCTGCAGCATGCTCACGACGCGGTACTTCGCCTAAAGTGACCTAAGTACAAATTGCTTGAAATTCCTTCCTTGATGATTCATATCCTTGTGATTCGATTTCCGTGTCCTTATCGAATCTCTTTTCTATTTATAGCCTTGCCACCGATGACTATGGGGACTCAGAGTGATGCAGCGAGGGCCAAGGTCAGACTTGGCTCGGGTGAGATGAGCACTGACCAGGATGGCACGCTAGTTGCACAGGTGCAGACGGATCAGCCTTCGACAAAGCAGCTCGCTAGGCTTGTGGCAGAGATGCAGGACTTGCGCTAGACGATGAGATCATTAGTTGATGTCGTTCGAGCGCAGCGACAGGAGGTTGTCACCCCTGTTACACAGTTGTTCCTTGGAATCAGCATGCAGCAGTCCGTCACCTACTTAGCACCAGTGGATGCAGCCTCAGTTGACGAGGCACATATTCCAGAGACTCTGAGAGTTCTAGGACAGTGGAGGACTCGTACCAGTGTACCAGCCCAGAGACAGAGGCTTAGTCGTCGAGACAGATTTTGTGGCCGTCGTAGGAGTAGCAGAGGCTTTGGATGAGGACAGTCGTTCAGCTCTTATCTCCAGGAGGGTCAGCAGCCATCGTATGGATGTTTTCGATGCGGAAGCCTTCAGCACTTCATCAGGGATTGTTCTTTAGAACTGCGTCAGGATCATATTCAGATAGGTCGTGGACGTGGAAGGTTTGCTCAGAGGGGACAGTCTAGCAGAGGAAGATTTCAGCCAGTTGCGGGTAGAGGGCAGACACAGGAGTTTGCTTCTACTCATCGGGACGCGCGGGCGTCCAATACAGAGTTTTCAGGTATCCTTAATTCGTATGTTCTTTTGATGTATTGGTTTGTTTTTCACACTTCGTGCCTTGTTTGGGACGAGGATCGTGTTAGCTAGATCATTCGTTTGTTGTGTTAACTTCTGTCAGCGATTCTTTTGTTGCGAAATACGTAATTCAGTCGTATGCTAATTGGTTAGGAGATTTGTCCATCACTTTGATCCTTCTAGAGATGTTGGATTTGACGTTCTCCTGGGCACGAACTGGTTGGTTACGTGCTAGGCATCTGTGGACTACCGTGAGAAAACAGCTAGGTTTTGTTTTCCCAGCGAGTCAATTCTTGTTGTGCAGGTGGATAGTTGTGCCGTATCTCACAGCTTGAATTCAGCCTTTTTCGCTATTCGGCTTTTGAGGAGATGTCGTGGATTCTTGGCGTTCATTCGTGATACCGTAGCCACAGAGGGTTGTTGGACCGGTTTTCTTTCGTGCAAGAGTTTTCCGACGATGTTCCAGAGGAGCTGGCGAAGCTTAGGGAGCTTAAGGATCAGCTGCAGAGTTGTTTGTTGGGGAGTTTTGTGCATCTGAGCGTTTCGCTTTTGGAAGCTCCTATTTCTGTTCGTCAAGGAGAAAGCCGACAGATTGCGGTTGTGGATTGATAGATCGTCAATTGAACCGGCTTACGGTGCGGATAGGTATCCTTTACCTCGTCTGACGATTTCTTCAATCAGCTCCACATTGCGAGACATTTTCTAAGTTGTTTGGGATTAGGTCATCATTGTTGCGGATTCGGAGTGAGGACATTCTGAAGGCTGGCTTGTGCGTCATACGGGCTTTATGTGTTTTGGTGTGTCATTGGACTCACCAATGCCCTAGCAGCATTAGTAGATGTGATGAACCGGATTTCTTCAGGCCGTTCCTCGACCAGTTATTGTTGTGTTATTCATGATATTCTGGTCTATTTTAATGTGTCTTGAGGGACAGGAGTAGCACTTGAGGATTTGTTATGCAGATGCTGGGAGAGTGCCAGCTGTTTGTTAGATTCTCGGAGTGTTCCTTCAAGATTGTTTGTGTTGACTCCTAGGTCTTGTAGTCACGGGAGACGGTTTTGTATGGTTCCGAGGGAGATCGTGGCCACACAGCTTAGGCCCAGACTTGTGTGCAGGAAGGAGGTTCGCAGATTTTGGGCTTAGCAGGTTTCTACCACCGTTTCGTGCAAGATCGTTAGTGTAGTACTGCACCGTCGACTGAATTGATCGGAGTGGAGGTTTCTTTCTTTGGACTGAGGCATGTGTGCGGAGTTTCGGCAGTTGAAGATTCGGTTAACAATTGCATCGGTTCTTTCTTTTGTTTTGGTTCGGGCAACTTTGTGGTTTAACTGTAATGTTTCTTGAGTGGGCTCGATTGTTTGCTGAGGTAGCACTATAGAGTTATCGCTTTTGCTTCCCAACAGTTGGAGGAAGTACTAGCAGGATATTCTACTCATGATCTGGAGATGGCCGTGGTGGTTTTGCGTTGGAGATTTGGAGACACTACTGGTTTGAGAGTCGTGTCAGATTTTTCACGGACTACCAGAGCTTAATGTGCATCTTCCTACAGCAGATTTGATTGTTTTGATAGTCCTCCGCAGATTTACAAATCTTGTGTGATCGTTGAGTACAGCTTAAGTTCGTCTCTGCGGAGGGGACAGCTTGCTCATGTCCACGCCCGACCACTTGTCTTTAATCTCTTTCGCGAGACACTGCCTACCGACGCTCGTTCGTTAGAGATACTTGAGTATACTCGGCTGGATAATGATTCGGAGTCCTTGATCTGTGACAATAGTGTGCTAAGTTAGGGACGCGTTTGTGTACCTGATATTATCGGGTAGAGACGTGAAATCCTAGAGCTGGCACATCTGTCAATTCTCTGTATTAATTCAAGTTCCACCAACATTGATCTGACTTGTGAGATAGTTACGGGTGGGCAGGAATGTAAAGAGAAATTTCAGGTTTCGTTTCAAGGTGTTTGTCTTGTTGTGTGTTTTGGGTTGAGCATTTGAGACCGGCTGGAGAGTTGCAACCTTTAACCATTCCGAAGTGGGAATAGGAGCAGATTTCCACGAATTTCGTTATGGGTCTACCCAGGTTTAGTCAGGGTGTGACTCCATTCGGATGCTTGTTGTACGGTTTTACTCGATTTGCTCAGTTGTTCTTTGTTAAGTTGTGCGTTGCACGGAGTTCCTTCGAGGGTCGTATCCAATGAAGGCACCCTGTTCGCTTGCCGTCTTAGGCAGAAGCTTCAGAAAGCTTGGGTACTGGTTAAGCTTTAGCTCCATCTTTCCATCCGCAGGATGATGGGTTGTGAGAGCGGGCTATACCGACTCTGGAGGATATGTTTGTGTGTTCGTGTTGTTGTTGTCGGCAGTTGGGGATCGTCACTCGCCATTGTTAGGATTCTCCTTCGATAGTTGTTATCAGGAGACACTCCAATTGGCAACCTTTAGGTTTAGGGGTTAGGTCGTGTCGATCACCAATCAGTTTTTCTGACTCTGCGTTGTGGGATTTTTGGACCCCAGCTAGTCTAAAGACTTCGGAGATGATCCAGTTGTTCAGGTCAGGATGATGACAGTCCTGTGCGGATAGAGATCTTATGCCGACCAGGGTGGTCGCAGGCCTGAGTTCGCAGTAAGAGATCATGTATTCTTATTGATTTTCCTATAAATGACGTGTGGAGTTTTGGGAATCTTATCCCAGGATTGGAGGTCCTTTTGAGATCCTTTAAGAGAGTTAGTTCGTTGACTTTAATTTGGCACTTCCGCCCAGATTATTGAGTTTTCACCCCGCATTCTTTGTGTTGATACTTTGCAATTACCTTCATGACTTTTTTTCACATGATTCAGCATTAGACCATTTGCTTTGACGCGATCTTTTCGCTCACCGCAGCCATTGGTGTTAATGGCCCGGCAGGTGGAGAAACTTCGGTCAAGGGTCTTGCTATCTTTGGAGAGTTTTCTTGGACGTAGTCGTATAGTGAGATGATCACTCGGGAGACTGCGAGCGAGAATTTGGAGTTTTGTACACTTCTTTTTCGAGGTACGCTTAGTGAAAATTTTAAATTCGAGGAAGAATTTTTATGAGGGGTGGAGATTGTAACGTTTTAGAAATCATTTTGTGAATTTTCCTGTTTTAGGGCAAAATTGTCGGTTTTTCCCGTTTTAACCCGATTTCGATCAAACGTCCGTATAAGCTTACCGGCACCTAGTTTAGCTAAAATAAAGCTTGTGCGCGAACTTTGGAAGTATTTGGGAGGTTTTGGTTTAGAATTTTTCCCAAATAAAATATTATTTTAAGCGGTATTTTTTGCACGTAAATCGGAAAAAAAATTCTCTTGTGAATAAATTTATTTTTGTCACTAGAATTATTTTAAAAGCTTCTTTTCAAATATCAAGATTTTTCTTTTGTGCAAAAGGATTTGGATTAAAAGAGAAAAGAAAAGAGTGAAAGGTGGCAAATAACTTTAATTAGCATTTATTACTCTCTTTCCTAGCTATTTGTTCAAAAAATATTCACAAAAATACCCCCCATCCCTCCTTGGCCAAGCCTCATCCCCATTTCTGGCCATTTCATTTTCCAAGCTCATTTCTCACTCTTTTTCACTCAAAAACACAAAAGAATTCCAAAAAAAAATCCAAAAATTCCTATATAAAAATTAAACCATTTTTCCGTCACTAATCCTTCATAGATCTTCAATAAAGCTTGATTTTTGATACTAAGATGTTGGATTAAGTTTCATTTTATGTTCTGGGGAGGTATAATTCTTACTTTAATCCTTTTATATTTGCTTTAATCTTATTCTAGCTAATTATGTGTTTAGTTTAGTTTTTAAATTATGATTAATTCATTTATATTTGATTTAAGAAATTCATGCTAGGGTTAAATTTTGTTAAGTGTTTAGTGTTCATTTGAAGTGTTAATTTATGTTTTGGAGATGATTAACCTAGTAGAAAATGTTAATTTTTGCTAATGAACACTTTCTTTAATTATGCAATTAGCTTACGAGGTTTTTGCTAAAACATAATTAGCGAGTGTTAAAAATATAGGAATGGTTTAGATATATTAGTTAAGCTATTTTAAGGTGTTTGTAATCGCTAGATATGCATTAGCTTGAAACTAGTGCGATGCGAAAGATTGCTTACTAGGTTTCGGGGTTTTTCCGACGTGGGTTCGATTGGTCGTTGCGGGGTTATATCTATTGTATTCCTCGTAATTCTTGTGTTGTGTTGCGCGATCGGGACGATCGGGGTCCAGACTTGGTGTTTTATAGTTTAGTGACCGCAATTAGGGTTTTTGGCTGGTATCGTGCGCGATAGATGCGCTAAGTGGGCAGTGTAATTTTCCGGGCGTTTTCATCGCGTTTCGTTGTCCTTTTGTAATCATAAGATATTTAGTTTATGTGTTGTATTTATGAAATTTTAGGTTCGCAAGCAGGGACTTCGGGTGTCGCGGAAAAGGGGAAACTGGTGGTCGGATTTTCATAGCTCGAGACCATCGGTGAGTAGATTTAACATTTACAGGGGAATCACCCGCATGGCGTTATGCGTCAGGGCTAGAGATTTTATTACTTGTCGCATATTCTACGTTATTGTTAGAATTGCGCTTTTACCCTATTACTTAGATGTAGTTGTGTCTGGACTAGTAGTAGTAGGGTACTGCACATATTATTGACGATTCATGTTGCACGAGCACTGATCGTATGCTACACACACTGTCAATAATTGCCATGTCACACACAAACCACTTATAGATGTTATATTGCTTGGTTACGGACATTGTGACATTGATTCATACTGTTTATCATATAAGGCATTTAGCATACCTGTATTCCTATAGAGTATTGTACCATTACACACTCCCTGACATAGCTACACGTATACCTTGCTCATATCGTTCTTATACCCAGGGGGTATACTATATCATTACTTATAGGTAGACACATTATCTTGCTATACCTTATTGATTTCACATACATCTGGTTTTAGCTATATGTTTACCTTCACTTGATGTTATTTAGAAGTGGATAAATAGGAACCGCTTGATATTTGTATTAACTTGATGAGTTAATTAGCGGTTTTTCCTTTATATGCTTGCATTTCAGATATGGCGCACATATTATATTCATGGATTTTCGCATTGTTATATGGATTTTTCATGATATTTTCTGGAATTGGGAACCGCGGGAGTTCATAAAATTATGCATTATATGAAAGGCCCGGTTTCCTTGATATGATATTTGCGCATCCACCATGAGATTTATCGATTCTGATTAAATACTCCATATAAGGAGTAGCTGCCGTATGAGGGTGCATGGTGGGGCCCGGTACGGTTCCCCTCGGCAAGATGATCGATGGACTTTGCCGATTGAGCCTGGAAGTAGGCAAGTACCTACCGGTGACAGTACTTATGACACAGCGGTTATCATGTGGATACCGACGTGAGTCATGTACGTATTGATATGTTGAAAGGCGAGTGTCAGAGCTAGGCACTCGTGCTTTCGGGATAGCGTACGATACATACCTATCAAGATGCTAGTCATGGTGGCAGCATCTGATAGATTAGTATTTTTGTGTCGATGCTTGGCACATTGGTTTCATGATATTTCTAATTACTTCCTGTATATATAACAGGGGATTTAGCCGCTGTTATATATACCCTTACACCATTATTAGTAGAATGGGACGCTAATATATGTGTATTGACCCCATCATATTTATTTATGCAAATATATTTAGGATGTTAGAATGTTACTTGAGATTTGATTTGGGATATAAGTGATTCATTGAGATTGGATACTGGATAGATATGTGAGATCTACTTGATGTTGTACAGTCGGGATATGCGAGATATACTTGATATTGTACATTGAGGAGATGTGAGACTTATATGTTATGAGAGCCAATTTGGGGCTGATTGAGGAATTGGGATTTTGAGTATTTTAATGGATTGTGATCCTACCACGATGTCAGGATTCCGTGGAAATGACATATTTCACTCCATACCTCACCTTTATCTGTTTGTGCACTGTTTCATGTATTAGTAGTACCTGTTTGTGTACCTTTCATGATTGTTGCATATTTATAGTCTCACACCCTTATTGCATGATTATTGTATACTATTGTCATATTATTATTGCTTCATATATTGGTTGTACCTGCTAGAGTACTTTCCATTATTCTGCATTCATATGACATGTTATTGCTGTTAATTGCATATCTTAGAGTCACGCTTTACGTGCATTCTTGCGATTACCTGCATATGTTATTTACTATTCACGAGTTGGCGATTCACCCCCGTTGTGCTACAGGTGTTACAGAGTGTTCCCCAGAGTAGTCGAGGCTGGCTATTCATCTATCATCTTTTGCTACAGATACCGCATCGGCTCACAGTGTGATGTTTTGTTCAGGTGGGTTTTGGTGGTTATCTGTATTTTTATTGTATATTCGTTGTATCTTGTACTCTCCATATACTATTATGTTGTTGACTTAGAAACTTGGTGAGCACGATATTGTATAAATTATGGATTTGTTGTCTTTTATACAGCTTTCTCTCTATTGTCTTTATTTCTTCGCTACGGCATCATATATTTGTGGTGGTGATTGTTTTCCGCCTTTGGGCGTGTATTTGCTCCCGTTTGGGGATGCTTTATTTATCTTTAATTGTTGTACCCGTTTCGGGGTTAGTTTTTATAAAGGGTGTGCTGCCAAAATTTTTAAGAAAGCCAGTTGAACTTTTTAAAGAATTTGGGTTGTGATTTCAAATGTTTCAAAACTACTATTATCTTTTCTTGTCTTTATTTGGTTTAGATTTCTGGGTTTTGGCTTTCTTTTACTGCGTTACGTCTTTAGGCGTTGCGTAGTATTAGGGCCGTCACGTGCCAATTTCGGGTCGTGACAACGGCTCAAAGGAGTGGTGCAAACAGGGTTTAGTTGGGTATTGTCCCGAGCCATATAGAGGTAGTGAGCGGATCGTCGGGGATTCATCTATCCCGGTATTTGGGGTTGATGTCGCGTTTTGCACGGGTGGCCATCACCAGAAATCCTCGGCCGAGGTGGACGAGAATTACTGATTTGGATCAGTAGTTTCTCAGTGGGTGATGGGCTTCATATCGACATGAAATATCGCATTATTAGGAGTCTGACTGTATCCACCCCTAGACTCGATATGCGATACTCTTAGACGAACAGACCGGACTGTATGGAGATTGTCACGGAAAGCCTCATTAGGGGTTTGGATGAGCTTGCTCATCGGCCTTCCTTTCTCTAAATACCTGGGTAGCCATTACGTACAGCTAGTGCCGCTGACGTGCTTATGGTTAAACCCACTGCCAGCGTATTGACAAGTCTTTAGAGTCCCACACAGAGGGTTTCCCTAGTTCTGGCGAAACGATGTAGTAGCCATATTGGCTACGTGCAGGGTTCCGATCGATGATTGTACTATGTACCCGGACATTCGATTGGACAGTTGATAATACTAGCCGGCTCAGGTTTGAGACGGATTATTAAATCAGGCATTGACTTAATAATTTATGTATATATATTTCGATATGTATATTCTAGTTTTATGTTCTTTATGTTATTCTATCTCTTTGGGTATTCGTATTTCGGTACGAATACAGGTATGTATATACAATAGAATGTAAACCATGTTTTTCCGGAAAACATTCTAGAAGGTGGATACCGCATTTTAGATTTACCATTTATATTAAATGGTAATGAGGTGGATATTACTTGATGGGAGTATGGTGAGGACCATGCTTGCATAGTGTGCACAAATGAATTGTTAATTCTTTTGTGCATACTATTCAAGTATGGTGGCATTTTAAAAAAAGGAAAGAATGGTTTTTCAAAACCAAGCATGAGGTTTTTCTCTCTCATGGAGACTTCATTTTTGAGATGGTTCCTTTTTGGAAAGCTTCTCATCTCCTCATCATTTTAGCTTCATTCTCCTCACTTGAGTTTCCTTAGTTTCTCCACCTTCATCTTCCACCTCCTCTCAGCCATCTCATGTGTTGAGAATCATAAGAGGAGGTGAGATGAGATGATCTACACTTAGAACACTCACTACATCCTAGGAATTGTAGACTAGCATCCTAGAATCCCTATTTGCTTCACTTGCATTCATTATATGGAGCTAGAGCCAAGACTACATCTCTCGGGTGGATCATCTTCGACGGAGGAAGACCGGCGGCCAAGTTCGTTCGAGCATGCCTCAAGGAGCTTAGGAAGGTGATGGAAGACTGAAGGACTTGGTTCTTTTGGCACAATCACTCCAACCCTTTAGTTTAGCTTCTTTAGTTTGCTAGTATAGGTTTATGGTTCGATCTTGGATGTTGTTTTCGTTTGCGCCAAATTTTTTAAATGCCAGTTTTGTTCCACATCGGCCACGGTAGATGGCCAGGGCACCGGCGAAACCCAACACATATTGAAAGCTTGGGATATACACGAATATAGTAACAGTCATGCTCGAAATGGTCGTATGCTACCTGGTTTGTTTCTACCTCAATATGTGCATGTGTTTCTTTTAGCATATCGCTTATACATATTGGTAGAGCCCTTAAGATCTTTGCTTGGCAGGGGCAGACTACCTACCGGTGATGTCTGGCGCGGTAGATATCCGGAGGATACCGACCGTAGTCGTAAGAATTGATGAGATGGGCCGATCCGGACTGACGGAGCCCGAGACATTGAGATATTGAGATATTGAGACATTGAGATATTGAGACATTGATATATCGAGATATTGAGACATTGAGATATTGAGATATTGAGATATACATATATTATGTCGATGCTTGACACGAATTTTCTGTTGATTTCATTGATGATACTTCGGTTTATTGCACAGAGGTTTGTTTTTTCTAAGATAAGAATAAAGAATTTCTCATACCATACATGTTCAAGTTTCGTGTTTGATTATGCAATCATATTGCATCCATACGAGTGCATCACATTGTATTGATATATGTAGGCAGTGACGCATTGCGTGCATGCTTACGATAGCTTTATTAGATGTTACTTACTACTCACGAGTTGGAAACTCACCCCCGTTGTGCCACAATATTATCTTGTAGGTCCGACCCGTCAGCATAGTAGCGGCGGGCATACTATTTCTTTTGCTTCTTTTGCTTGGACTTGCGGCTTTGCTCGTAGGTGGGTTACGAGGATACTTTTATTCCCACTTTGTGTATCATTTGTATCTAGTATACTCCATCTACCGTACCTACTATTTCTACCATTGTACATGTGACCTAGAGGTGTGGCAATGAGATTAGTATCTGTGTTTTTTCTCTGGGGTCAAGCTCACTTGAGCCGACATGATGCTTTCTTGTTTTCGTGCTTTTATATGCTTTTTGGCTCTATCATGATATATATTGCGTGTGGTTCTGATTCCGCCTTTGGCGAAGAGCTAGATCCCGCTTGGGGATGCCTTTATTCTTTACTTATGCATATATTGTATTGTACCCGTTTTGGGGCCAGTTTTAGAAAAGGAGACTCAGCCGAAATTTTCAGGAAAATTTGATGTTTTAAAGTTTAATGCGACTTATTTTGTTAAAATCGTTTTATTTAAACAAGTTTTCCTTCACTCTATTTGTATAGCGGTTTAGATTTCTGCGCTTTGGCTTACTTAGATTGCGTTACGCCCTTAGAAGTTTCGTAATTTAAGTGCCAGTCACGTTCCGTAACTTCGGGTCATGACAAAGTTGGTATCAGAGCGTTAGGTTTTACCTTTTTAAGTGTAGGATGACCCTTGGTAGATGGAGTAGGTGACTTAAGCAGAGTGACGTAGCGTGTGTATGTTCCGCGACATACATACGATACGATACTCCGCCTAAGAGACCTTAGCATATATATTTGATTGTACTTCCTTCCTTGATTCCATATGTCGTCTTGTTTCGATCGCAATGTTCCTCCCAATCCTGTTTCTTACTCCAGCCACTATGCCGCCGAAGATATCGAGGGCCAGAGGGCTGCCGCCAGGGATGAGATTAGAGTAGGCTCGTTTGAGGCGAGGACCGATCAGGGCGGTACGCCTACCCCTCCCGGACTGGTTGGTCCGCCTTTTTCCAGGTCGGATAGTTAGGCTGGAGTCGAGTATTTAGGACTTATGACAGATGATTGGATTGTTAGTTGAGGTTAGCCGAGCTTCGAGAGCAGATGATGTCCCTCCTACTGCGGGGACTCTGATTGTACCTGCTGCTCAGGCAGCTGTTTCTGTTGTTACAGAGATTATTTCCATATCCTTACAGGAGTTTTCGAGGCTGAAGCCTCCAGTTTTTTCCGACACAGATGCGGCGGAGGTTCCTCACACAATCCTCGATAGGATGGCTAGGATTTTGTCATTCACTGAGATGTTCTGACGAGAGATGGGTTGAGCTTGCGATTTTTCGTTTAGAGGGTCTGGCTCAGATGTGGTGCGAGTTGGTGGAGAGAGGCCGAGCTGCAGATCTACCTCCTATGACTTGGGATGATTGCACAGCTGTATTTCTTGCTCGTTTCCTTCCGGAGAGCGTTCGAGATGCCCGAGCTTGTAGTTTTGAGTCTTGGAACAAGACTTCAGGGATGACAGTGTCCGAGTACGACATTCAGTTTACGTAGTGGTCCGATATGCTCTTTATCTGGTGGACACTAAAGAGAAACGGATAAAAAGGTTTATGCAGGGATTGGACATGCAGTTATTTCTTACTATCGGTGCCCAGCATTTGACACTTACGCCGCTGCTATGGACGCGGCCTTACTGTTGGAGGAGCGCATTTCTGAGACTTCAGTCGTTTCTGGACTGAGGCGGATTTGTACCGGTATGCCAGCTCAGAGGCTGTTAGGTAGACATAGTGACAGGTATTCTTTCGGTGTTTTCTTCCGATGTGTATTTCTTTCTGGTTTCGTTTGAATGGTATCCACATATTTTGTATTGAGGTTTAGCCGATAGTAGTCCTTTCTAAATCAGCCGCTTGTGGTGATTTCTCCCGTAGCTAGTCTTTTGTCGCTCGATATGCTTTTCGTTCGTGTTTGTTTTGTTCGCATCGGAGATAGGGATTTTTTTGTTAATTTGATTTTTCACGATATGTTAGACTTTGATGTTCTTCTGGGCATGAATTGGTTAGCCACGTGTTATGCGTCCGTGGACTGCCATGAGAAGGCAGTCGGATTTAGTTTTCTGGGAGAGTCAGTTCTTGTTTTTCGGGGAGACCGTAGCGTCGCCTTTCCCAGTTTGATTTCTTCTCTTCGTGCTAGTCAGCTCTTGAGAAAGGATGTCAGGGATTTTTGGTGTATATTCGTGATGTTAGAAACATGGAGGATCCCGTTGGACCAGGTCCCGATTGGGAGAAAGTTTCCAGATGTTTTCATGACGAGTTGCTTGGTTTGTCGCCAGAGCGCGATATTGAGTTCTGCTTTGACTTGATTCTCGGCACGGAGCCTTTTTCTATACCGCCATATCGGATGGACCCGGCGGAGCTTAAGGAAATGAAGGATCAGTTGCAAGATTTGTTGGGTAAAGGGCTTGTTCGTCCGAGTGCATCACCTTGGGGAGCTCCTGTTCTGTTCGTCAAAAAGAAAGACAGTAGTTTGTGTTGGTGCGTCGATTATCGTCAGTTGAATCGGGTTACTGTGCGGAATAAATATCCCTTACCTCGCATCGATGATTTATTTGATTAGCTCCAGGGTGCGGGACATTTCTCTAAGATTTACTTGCGATCAGATTACCATCAGTTGCGGGTTCGGAAGGATGATATTCCGAAGACTGCTTTTCGCACACGTTACGGACATTATGAGTTCTTGGTGATGTCGTTCGAGCTCACCAATGCCACAACAGCGTTTATGGATTGGATGTACAGCATATTCAGGTCGTTTCTTTATCAGTTATCATTGTGTTTGTCGAGGAAATCCGGGTATACTTTTGGAGCCAAGTGGGGCCTTGGCAGTAATTGAGGATTTTGTTGCAGACTTTGAGGGAGCACCAGCTATTCGCTAAATTATCTAAGTGTGTTTTCTGGTTGGATGGTGTTGACTTCTTGGGTCACATAGTTACGAGAGATAGTATATGTATGGAACCGAATGAGATCGAGGCCGCTCTGCATTGGCCCAGACCTGTATCCGTGGCGGAGGTTCGCAGCTTTCTTGGATTTGGCCGGATATTATCGACGTCGTACAGGATTTTTCTCGTACAGCTGCACCGTTGACCCGGAAGGGAGTTCCTTTTTCTTTGGACCGACGCATGCGAGCAGAGCTTTCAGCAGTTGAAGACTCGTTGGACTACGGCGCCAGTATTATCTTTGCCTTCAGGGTCAGGTGGTTTTGTTGGTTATTGCGATGCTTCTCGGAAATGAAGAAGCACGAGCAGAACCATTTCATGCATGACTTAGAGATGGCTGCGGTGGTTTTTACACTTGAGATCTGGAGACACTACAACTTTCAGCAGCGAGGTTTGAAATTGAGACAGCGCCGTTGGATAGAGATAGTGAAATACTATGACTGCGAGATTCTTTATCATCCGGGTAAGGCGAATGTTGTGGCAGATGCTTTGAATCGGAAGCCCGGAGGTAGATTATCTTGTTTGAGCACAGTTCAGAGACAGTCGACGGAAGATTAGCAGATTCTTTATGACAGCCGAGTATAGTTCGAGTTACATCGACCGGGGGACAACATTCCCATGTCCGTGCACAACCACAGTTACTTGATCATATCTGTGAGGCACAGTCCGATGACGTTCGTTTGTCAGAGATTATGGAGTAGAACGGGGTAGAGATTCAGAGTTTATGATTGAAGATCAGTGAATACTACGATTTGGGACTCGACTATGTGTGCCAGATTCTGAGCGACTGAGACGCAAGATTTTTAGAGGAGGCACATCAGTCGACATATAGTGTTCATCCGGGTTCCACCAAGATGTACTATGGCTTGAGAGATGTCTAATAGTGTGAAGGGATGAAGAGAGATGTCACGGACTTTGTTTCGGGATGCTTGACTTGTCAGCAAGTCAAGGCTGAGCATCAAAGGCCAGCAGGAGAGTTTCAACCTTTGCCCATTCCGGAGCGGAAATGGGGGCAAATCTCTATGAATTTTATTGTGGGTCTACCTAACACCAGTCGAGGGTATGACTCTATTTGGGTGATCATAGACCGATTAACGAAGCGGCTCACTTATAGCCAATAAGGACCATTTTTGGATTCGTTCAGTATGCTCAGATATATGTTGATGAGATTGTGTGACTACACGGCGTTCCGACTTGCGTTGTTCTGACAGAGGCAACTAGTTCACCAGCCAACTATTGTAGAAACTTCAAGAGACTTTAGGCACCAATTGGGTTCTAGTGTGGTTTTCTATCTGCAGACCTACGGTTAATCAGAGCGGACCATTCAGATTCTTGAGGACATGCTCTGAGCTTGCGTTTTAGTTTTCGGTGGCAGTTGGGATCGCCACTTGCCCTTAATAAAGTTTTCCTACAATAACAGCTTCCAGGAGACGAACAGTATTTGGGACCACAGATTGTGCAGGAGACAACCGAAAAGATTCAGATGATTCGGGATAGGATGAGAGCAGCCCAGAGCAGGCAGAAATCTTATACTGATAAACGCCGTCGCAGACTTGAGTTTGTCGGCTTAGATCATGTTTTCTTGAAGGTTTGGCGTGTTGAGATTCAGGAGAAAAGGAAGGCTTAGTTTTAGATATGTAAGTCCCTTAGAGATTCTCGAGCGTGTAGGAGCGGTTGCTCATCGTTTGGATCTTCCACCCAGTTTTCCAGATGTTCACCCCGTGTTTCACGTATCGATACTCTGCAAGTACCTTCCAGACCCCTCTCATGCGATTTAGTACCGGACAATTCAGCTTTTTTTCACTGAGCAGCCGATAGTCACTCTGGATCGGCAAGTGAAGAAATCGAGATCGAAGGTCTACCGTCCATAAAGGTTCTTTGGCATGGCCCGAGCGGCGAAAGGTCATATGGGAAGCCAAGGAAG
Organism: Agapanthus africanus; assembly: GCA_030015575.1. NCBI lineage: Eukaryota > Viridiplantae > Streptophyta > Magnoliopsida > Asparagales > Amaryllidaceae > Agapanthus > Agapanthus africanus. Next base: position 634,587,803 of record CM057338.1, read on the forward strand.
AGATAAGCAATAAATATTCCCATCTCTTCGAGGGTACGTGTAGCTAGATTTTAAATTCGGGGACCGAATTTCTGTAAGGGGGGAAGATTGTAACCTTTTAAAAAATAAAAAAAATCGTTTAGGTTAATTGTCCGATAATCGGTAATATAACCCGTGTTTTCCGTAAAACTTAATTATAGCTATTTTCAACATAGACTTAATTATACCTATTTTGGCTATGTAATTGCTAGTATTTGGTATTTAATTAGCCACTTATAAATTTGCTAGTTTGCTTAAATATTTTTCTAAATTAATTATTTTAAAATATATTTTTAAGCTTTCACTTATAAATTTAATTAGTGATTATTACAAACTAGAATGGGTTAATCATACACTTGTGCACCATGACAACTAATAGCTAGTTTGTAACATATTCTTTTGTTCTTTAATTTGTCTTCATGGGTCTAGAAAAATCTAGGATTGACTAGGAAATAAAATAAAATAAAATAATTAAGAAATAACTTAATAAGTGTAATAATTGAGGGATGTTTCTACACACACACACACACACCTCACTCTCTCTCTCCCCTCATTTTCTGGCCAAAAACCCTAGCTGCCCCTTTCCCCATTTCTCCACTTCATTTCTCTTCAAAAATTCCTCATTTTTGCATCAAAAATCCATACAAAGTCTTACTACTTCATCATTAAATCTTCACCCAATATTCTTTGGCCCAAACTAGTTTGGATCTAGGAGCAAGAAAGCAATTTTGGAGGCTAAGTTTGCATGTTAGATCTCAAGGTTGTGAGGTATAAATCCTAACCCTATGGTTAAATTGTTGGTTAATTACTTTAATCTAATTTAATTAGGTATTTATATGGTTCTAATTGCAAGTTTGAAATTTCAAGAGAAGGATTTGGGTTCAAGTTAGGGTTTTTATCACTTGATTATGGTTACAATGTGTGGTTTAACATCTTAAGACCTGAAAAATCTAAACTAGTTGTTAACTTTCTAATTGTTACTTTTAATTTGTCCCAATTAAATATTTTTGCAAACTAATTTTATGATTAATCTAAAGGAGGTGAGATTAAAATCTAGTTAATAATTGTGTAGCCTAATTAAGATATTAAATGAACATTGTGGCCACTAGTTTTGCTAAAACATCTAGATTTGCACTAAAATGGTAAGTTGTTGCTTACTAGGTTTTTGGAATAAATCGATTTTAATTAAGTTTGAGGTTTTGATGATTTACTACCTATTTCCTAAAATATTTAGTGTGTTGTGAATGCGCGATTGGTGCGATCGGGTTCTAGGTTTGGGGATTGTCACGTATAGCGACCCCTGGTTGTGGTTTGTGGTATTATCGCGAGCGCGTTTGTGCACTAAGTGCGTGCGCATCCAGTTAGTGTGCGTTGGGTGTCTTGTATCATTTGTGTCCGCGACTATTTATATATCTATCCTCTTATTTACTTGTGTGCGATTCTAGGATCGGATGTAGAGGCGTCGGACGCGGTGCGGAAAGACAAGGCTGAGATCGGATAAGATTAGCCGAGGCTTCCCGGTGAGTAGATGTACACATCGATGGCGGGATTGTCTGGATAGCGCAAGACTCCCGATAGTTAGTGTTATCAGTAGTTCTTGCATATTTATGCGTAGCCCAATAGTTAGGGTTATTAGTAGTTCTTGCATCTTTATGCGTAGCCCGATGGTTAGGATTATTAGTAGTTCTTGCATCTATATGCGTATATTCAAACCATTCATATCATGCATCGCATCTTTTTACATATGATGTCACTACCTAGGACACTTGCACCATTACCATGGTTTATGCCGCACGTGCACTATTCATGCGAATACACACGCCATTGGTAATTGTTATGCCACGAACACTATAGAATTTGCTTAAATCGGTATCTAAAACATTTACATCATATATGATATGTAAATTGGTAGTTGTGTTCATTTCATCAAGATTGATACGTAGGATGGTTAGTCACATATACATACCTCAATGCATCATACTTCATACATGGCTTCTGTTTATACGTCGCATGGTATATACTATCGTATCATAGATATTCATCATTACCGACATGTTTACTTATTGTGATTCTTCTTGAGGATTTCAATGCTTATGAGATTTCTGGAATTTGGGGGAAAACCGCAAGGATTTTAAAAGCTTATTACCATTTAAAAAATGTAAGTTGCGGTTTTCTCGTGATATGATGTATGTGTCGTCCACCATGAGTTTTCCCGATTTCTGTTAGTTTTCGAGACCCGATTTGAGGAGTAGGATGAACCGTCTTGGGTACATGGTCGGCCCGGTATAGTACCCCAGGCTAAGAACCTCGAGTTGTAGACGATGAGCCTGGCAGGGGCAGACTACCTACCGGTGATGTCTGGCGCGGTGGATATCCGGAGGATACCGACCGTAGTCGTAAGATTTGATGAGATGGGTCGATCCGGACTGACGGAGCCCGAGACATTGAGATATTGAGATATTGAGACATTGAGATATTGAGACATTGAGATATCGAGATATCGAGACATTGAGATATCGAGACATACATATATTCTGTCGATGCTTGACACGGATTTTCTGTTGATTTCATTAATGATACTTCGGTTTATTGCACAGAGTTTTTTTTCTAAGATAAGAATAAAGATTTTCTCATACCATACATGTTCAAGTTTCGTGTTTGATTATGCATTCATATTGCATCCATACGAGTGCATCGCATTGTATTGATATATGTAGGCTGTGAGGCATTGCGTGCATGCTTACGATAGCCTTATTAGATGTTAATTACTACCCACGAGTTTGAAACTCTCCCCCGTTATGCCACAGTATTATCTTGCAGGTCCGACCTGTCAGCATAGTAGCGGCGGGCGTACTACTTCTTTTGCTTCTTTTGCTTGGACTTGCGGCTTTGCTCGTAGGTGGGTTGTGAGGATACATTTATTCCCACTTTGTGTATCATTTGTATCTAGTATACTCCATCTACCGTACCTACTGTTTCTACCATTGTACATGTGACCTAGAGGTGTGGCAGTGAGATTAGTATATGTGTGTTGTTTCTCTGGGGTCGAGCTCACTTGAGCCGAGGTGATACTTTTTTGTTTTCGTGCTTTTATATTCTTTTTGTCTCTACCATGATATATATTGCGTGTGGTTGTGATTCCGCCTTTGGCGAAGAGCTAGATCCTGCTTGGGGATGCCTTTATTCTTTACTTATGCATATATTGTATTGTACCCGTTTCGGGGCCAGTTTTTACAAAGGAGACTCTGTCGAAATTTTCGGGAAAATTTGATGTTTTAAAGTTTAATGCGACTTATTTTGTTAAAATTGTTTTATTTAAACAAGTTTTCCTTCACTCTATTTGTTTAGCGGTTTAAATTTCTGGGCTTTGGCTTACTTAGATTATGTTACACCCTGAGCCGTTTCGTAATTTAATTGCCAGTCGCGTTCCGTTCCTTTGGGTCATGACAGAACTGGGTCCAATCAGATGTCCAGACATATTCTAAGACAGGTATTGCTCAGAAGATGGCTTTCTCCGCGAACTTGAGAAGAAGAGAGATATAGAAAAGAACACTGGAGCGGATCCACTTACTGAGGCTATTTCTTGAACACAATAGTTTCATAAACGAGATTTGTGAAACTGATTAGTTGAGAACTTGGGTGTTCGGTATCACACGGGCTGTGAGTATGCGACACCGCAATAATTAGCCTTAAGTGCAAGTGGGAAATTGTTGGCTATAGTGCCCTCAAGTCAATTATTGGATCGCAGGCACGTGATTGCAATGATTGAGGGAGGACCTATACCAGTAGAATAGTCTTACTCGAGATGATAGTATTGTAAGTCTACGGTATCGCCCCGGCTGTCAATCCGAGGACAAACGTGGAACAAAAACTTTTATAAACTAGCGCTAACGCAGACTTTTACCCGGATCGTTCGATTAACACTATACTAGCAAACTACAAAGAAGTTATAATGGCTATACCGATCGATCCGTGTCCTTCGGTCTTTGGCCACCATCCCAAGCTCCTCGCGGCTTCTCCGATCAAGCTCGATCTCCGGTCTCCTCGTCGAAGCGGCACCACATCAAGGAATCTTTTTACGGGCTCCCGCTTCAAAACCGAAGCAACTCGGATATGAAGTTTGCTAGCCGACATGTCCAAGGTGAAGTATAGAATGTGTGTGATTACTTTGTTTCATGACATCCAAGGATTCTCAACACATGAGATGGTATGGATAGAGGTTGAAGAAGAAGCCATTAATAGAAGTTGTGAGCACAAGAAGAAAACTAGTGAAGAAGAAGAAGAGCTTGTTTATTGTATGAGATGAAAAATGTGAGAGCTCTCTTTTTAATCTCAAGACCAAGCCCCACTATTAGTGGCTGCCCTTTCTCTCTCCACACATCAATTCCACACAATAATCAATCATGAAAATGGACATGGCACAAAAAATAACACCATGAGTCAACAAACATGCACATGCCGCATTTAATGCTGTTGATTAAGACTTGAACTCACAATTTCCACTTAATAAACATTAATCCAAATGTTTAACACAATAAATAGAATGTCATCTTCTAAAGTAAACTCGTGACGGATCACAAGAATACCCTCACCTGTATATACATATCTGCATCCGCATTCCGACTGAATACGAATACAACGAGACTAAAGCAATCCAACAAATCTAATATTAGGATCCGGCTTAAACCAAAGCCCACTAGTATGATCCGTCCAATCATGATCCGTGCACGAGTGCACGTATATGATCGAACCCTACCATAAAACCATACGGCCTCTACAACGTTTCGCCCAAACTTAGAAAACTTTCTGTGGGGGACTCTAAAGACTCTTCAATACGCTAGCAGTGAGTTTAACCACAAGCACGTCAGTGGCACTAGCTGTACGTAACGGCTGCCCATGTATTGAGTGAAACGGAAGCTGATGAGCGAACTCATCCTGAAACCCTACTGAGCCTGTCAGTGACTGTAACGTTTTAGAAATCGTTTAGGTGAATTCTCCGATAAAAGGTAAAATAGGCGTTGTTTTTCCGTAAAAACCCAGCAGTGATCATTTTTCAGTATAGACTTAACTGCACCTAGTTTAACTAGAAAATTGCTAGTTTGCGGTTTTTAGTTGTCACTTGAAAATTTTAGTTCACTTAAATATTTTTCCCTAATTAAAATATTATTATAAGCTTTTAATTATACACTTAATTAGTGGTAATTAAATTTTGGATTGGGTTAATTATGCTAATGTGAATCTATGCTAACTTAATCACAAGATTAAGCATCTTTGACTTCTTTGAAAATATCTTGGAAAATATCTAGATATTTTGAAGGTTAATGAAGTTTTTAATTAAAGGATTTGAGGTGGCATAAAGTAATGGTTGTTATTAAGCCTTAATGGTGTTTTTAATCTAATTTCTTCCACACACTTCCACACTTTCCCCATTTCTTTCCTTGTGGCTGACCCCCCCTTGGCTGCCCTTTATTTTCCCACTCCATTTCCACTCCTTCAAGCTTCTAAAATTCCTCAAAAATCATCAAATAATCCCACAAAATCAAAAATAAATCAATACCCATTATCTTTAGCCTAAGTCTATCTTGGATCTTCATGAAAGTTAGCATTTTGGAGGCTATTTTGATGATCTTGTTGCAAGTTTTTAAATCAAGTGGAGGTATAAAATCCTAACCCTAAACTCTAGTTGTTGTTAAATACATTAAATTAGCTTATTAGATGTTTAAATAAATCTTATATTATCATGTTTTGGAATTTCAAGAAAGGATTTTTGAAGATCAAGTTAGGGTTTTGATTGGTTGAAATGGTTAATGGAGAAGTGTAGACTTGGAAAAATTAACCTAGTTGTGAGAATGCTATTTGTTATTTTTCCTAATTGTCTAATTAAGCTTAAATACAAACTAACTTTTAGAAAATCTTATATGGGTGAGATTAAAATTCTAGTAAGGGTTTGTGTGGTTTAATCAAGCTATTATGTGAAGATTGTGATCGCTAGAATTGTTTAAACTTCTAGACTTGAGCTAAAACGATGAAAAGTTGCTTACTAGGTTTTCTGTTAAATTTGGCATGGGTTTCAATTAACGTTGCGATGTTATATATATTATCTTCCACGCTATTTATTGTGTTGTGAATGCGCAATCAGTACGATCGGGGTCTAAGCTTGGTGGTTGCGTAGTTTAGCGATCCTTGCTAGGGTTGTGCCGATGTCGTTCGTGTTTTGTGTACTAAGTGTCCGTCGATAATTGCCATTACATGCAAAACCCATATACATATGTGATATTGTATGGTTAGGAACATTGAGACATGATTCTTATTTCCATTGTGTATATGAGATATAGCTAACACATATACATACGTGATATGGTATTGGTTAGGAATAATTGAGACATTGATTCGTATTCCATTGCGCATATGACAGGTAGCATACCTGTAAACATACATGCTTACACATATGCCTTGCTTTGCCTGCATGATATAGCTATATATATACCTGGAGGGTATTGCATCATTATTGACATGTATATACACATACCTAGCTACATGCTACACATATACCTGGAGGGTATTGCATCATTATTGACATGTATATACACACACCTAGCTACATGCTACACATATACCTGGAGGGTATTGCATCATTATTGACATGTATATATACACACCTAGCAACATGCTACACATATACCTGGAGGGTATTGCATCATTATTGACATGCATATACACATACCTTGATATAGTTACACATATACGTGGAGGGTATTACATCATTATTGACAGGTGTATACATATATCTTGCTATAGCTATATGTACATCATGCATGCGTACTTACATGTACACCCTGATACCTTGCTATAGCCACATGTTCACCTTTATATGATATTGCTTTGGATTTTGGAAAATTGGGAACCGCATGATATATTTAATAACTTGATGTATTTAAATAGCGGTTTTCCCTTAATATGCTTATATTGCTGTTTTATGTTGCATACATCAGTTTTCATGGATTTACGCATTGAGATATGGATTTCATGTGATTTATGGATTTGAGAACCGTGGGGGTATTTCAAGAAATTATGTATTGTTTGAAAACCCGGTTTCTCTTGATATGATATTTCAGTGCGTCCACCTTGAGTTTTCTCGGTTCTGAGACTTGTGTTAGAAACCCGATGCGAGGAGTGGACAAGGCCGTGTGCGGGTACATGGTGGACCCGGTATGGTACCCCGGGGCAAGAAAAGTATGTCGATGGATTTAGCCGATGTGCCTGGCAGGGGAGGTGCACTGCCTACCGGTGATAGTTTTAGACTCGGCGGTTATCCGGAGGATGTCAACCGGAGTCGTGAGATGGATATGGGCCGATTCGTACTTCCGGAGCCAGCGGGCCGATCCGGGCAGACGGAGCCCATGGTACGTGGATTTACATGTCGATGCTGGACACGAGTATTTCATGATGTTTCGAGTGTCGATGTTGGACACTCAGGTTTCATGAGATTTACAGATATGAGGGCCGGTCCTGGTGACGGCGCCTGACAGATGAGTATTTACGTGTCGATGCGGGACACTAGTTTTCATGATGTTTTCAGGTGTCGATGTTGGACACTCAGGTTCTATGAGACTTACAGGATATGAGGGCCGATCTAAGGATGCAGTTCCTTGGGTTTTGGGATTTAGATTTTCTTGATGGACACTGGTCCAGCCACGATGAGGATTCTGTGAGGATGACATATTTTATCCCATACTCAGCATTTATTTAATATGCATTGCTTCATGTATTAGTAGTACCTGATAGAGTACTTGTCATGACTGTTGCATATACATATTGCCATTTAATGCTATCAGATTGCATGTGATAGATTATCGCAGAACGTGCATACCTGCGATTACCTGCTTATGTTATTTACTATTCATGAGTTGGCAACTCACCCCCGTTGTGCCACAGTGTTTTGCAGGGTTGACCCTCAGAGTAGTCGCGACAGGGCTTCATATTATCTCTACTTTTGCGGATACCACTACAGTTGGCTGTGAGGCCTTTTTCTATAGGTGGGTTTCACGGTTATCCGTTTATGTACCTTGTATATCTTTTGTTGGATCTAGTACTGTCCATCTACCACATTCATGTATTTGACTTAGAGACGAGTTGTGAGGATCGATGTTGTATTATTTTGTGACTCTGGATGTCTTTTATGTTGTTGTTACTTTATATCGTCCATTTCTTCGCTAAGACATCGTATATCTGTTGTGGTTGTTGTTTCCGCCTTTGGGCATGGATTTGCACCCGTTTGGGGATGCTTTACTTATATTCTATGTTGTACCCGTTTTCGGGGCTAGTTTTTACAAAGGAGGTGCTGCCGAAATTTTTAAGAAAGTAAAATTGGACTTTAAATAATTTTTACTTGAGATTCATAAAAGCTTTTGACAATGTTCTTATCATTTACTACTTTTGATGGTTTAGATTTGCTGGGTTTTCGGCTTACTTAGATTGCGTTAAGCTTGTGGACGTTACGTAGTTCAAGGGCCGTCACGTGCCAAATTTCGGGTCGTGACAGTGACAATATCCGTACAGTCCGGTCCGTTCGTCTATGAGTCGGGTCGGAATGTAGGGGGCTGGTAAACGTCTGACCCCCAATAGCGGTATAAGTCGTGTCGGAGTGTAGCCCAGAACACCCTGAGAAACTACTAGAATACCTACCAGTAAATCTCACTTGCCCTGGCCAGGGACTTTGTGTAATGGCTCTCTAGACACAGCACGATCTCACCCCCAATACTAGGAGAGACGAATCCCTTATCGATCCGCTCACTGCCTCCATGTGGCTCGGGACTGTACCCAACTAAAACCTGTTTGCACGACTCTTTTGAGCCGTGGTAGGGTAGTAATCAAAGCACAGTTGGAACTCACATGAGACAAATGACGATCTTAGGTCGATATACTAACCTGTACACATGTCACCAGGGAACTGCTATCTGACGACAGGTATAATACCAACTAACATGTTCCCGGCGAGTCCTGTCCGGTGTACTCATAACCGAATGAGCACCTGTATACGTCTTAGGTGAACCAACTGACACCAATGGCTTGTGAGACTGGCCATCGCCCCTCGTCTAAGTCTCGATCCGTATACACTAGTCTGCTCATTGAGTATCGATGCCCAGTCTCGAAACTCCCACGACTAGGGACACTTTAAGGATGTGCTTATAGACTACCCAACTCTCACGTATATGATCGCCATCATACTGCTGGTAGTCAAGAAAGAATCCTGAGGGGTATATCAACGTGTAATAGTGATCTGTAATGTCACCTAAATCATGTACACGATGATAAAGACAAACCAGATAACATACTATCATCTCGAGTAAGACTGTCCTACCGGTATTGGTCATCCTTCAATCATTGCAATCACGTGCCTCCGATCCAATATTTGACTTTGAGGGCACTATATCCAACAATCTCCCACTTGCACTTAAGGCTAATTATTGCGATGTTACATACTCACAGCCCATATGATACCAAACACCCAACTCTATTACTGATCAGTTTCACAAAGCTCGTTTGTAAAACTATTGCGTTCGAGAAATAGCCTCGGTGAGTGGATCCGCCCTGATGTTTCTTTCTATGTCTCTCTTTATATCAAGTTCGCGGAGAAAGCCATCTCTCGAATTGAGCAATACCTGTCTTAGAATATGTCTGGATATCTGATGGGACCTAGTTTACAAATGAACTCCAAATCCATCAAACTTCTTAGACTGTATTGTCAACTGAATTTAATCTGTATCATGAACCATGCCTCCCTCAGTATCCGCTTGGACCACCTGTCAAAACTACTGCCCCTTTTCAAGAGGGAAAACTATAACTCTGACGGTTACTCTGTCATCCAAGTCACCTTGGAAGCCTGGAATGATAACTGTTTCCCGAAGGAGGCTGTCGTCATCATATCCCTAGAACATCCACTTATGTTCTAAAATTTCTCACGAACGTTTCTCCAGGATTGGATTAATATCAACTTATTGCAGTTAGTGCAAAAACAACATCTGGTGTGGTACTTGACATCTAATGATTGGCTCAATTGCCTAAGCAAGTGATTTGCCAATCATGCACATCCCTTTCCCCTTTAGTCTTTAAGACGCCTTTAGAGACGGTGACTCCATCACCTGCAGGTACACCACCGTGCCAGGAGTCGTCCATTCTAAATATCTTTAGAATACTGTCTAAGTACCCAGATTGGGACACTTCCTAAATCTAGATCTAAAACCATAGATACAGTGACCAGATTGCCTAATATTACATTCATATCCTATGTGGAGAAACCGCTGTGTGACAACTACAGTATAACCGATTGTAGTATAGGAATTTCACTTCCTACTCTGTGTATGTCATCCAAATACCAGGACATCACACCCTACTACCTTCTTAACAGATCCATCCCCTATTCTGATGAAGTCAAAGCCCATGACTGTCACATCAAAAATAGATGATCTATCTCCGCTATATTAGCTTTAGTCTATAAATAGACACAAGCTACTTGTCCACTATGCTTTCGCTGCTCCCACTAACTACAACAACCCTCTGGCAGAATCTTATACACGTGCACTTCTAAAGCTAGTTTAGAATGACGCTATACTCATCCTTCTGCTGGGTCTCATAGTCTAGAATAGCAAAAATGGCAAGTCTGGGTAAACAAGAACATCCCTGTCACTGTCCTTGAGGCTACCAGAGTACCTCTCGGGTGCCTGAGGTTAATCACAATATCTGCGGAGTGGCTAATGGAATGTCAAACTTGATTGAATCTTTAGGTCCTATTAAATTTTCAGTAATCGTTTGCGGTTCTGGAATCACTTCCAGTTCTACCATACTCCCACTACTGTTTTACGAAAAGTCCATTTGACTAAAACTATGGAGAGTCAAGAACAATATCACTATTGATCTTCCAGATGGTAGAAAGTCAACCCTCATCATAGCCCGGGTTAACCCACAAACTGCCATTACAGGAACGTGCCTTGAGTTATCCAGAGTCTGGTTTTAAGCATAAGACGAACAACTCCATATACCTTAACGTCGTTAAGATATGATCCTATATAAAATATAGAAACCGAGGCACTGATTTAATTGGAACCAGATTCAAATCATGCAGCCGTCTCCAGTGCTTGTCAACTAAATGGAGAGAGGCCGATCAGCATTACTCAACTTAGGAGTGCATCCAAAAATGAGTAACCTGAAAGATAAAGAAGTTTCTCAAAACCATTACTATCAACTGAATACCTCACACAAGTATCTACATCTTCAATCACCTTGAAGAATCCTGATACTTACGACACCTGGTTCTCTTCTTTATTCTTGTACCTATAACTTCTCAAAACTTAGACTTTGTATTTCTATGAAACACGTATCTAAAACTTGAGAAGTCACAAGTAAACAGAATATAGTACGAGGACCAACCCCTCTGTCCTGATGGATACTGGACAACATACAATACTTTGTATAAATCCCCTGAGTTTAATAACTCAAACCTTATGCGTCGTAGGTTGAAAATTGTAATATGGTTATGAAGAATTACACCGTTGTTGAATGCTCCTTACCTAACCATCAACTGATGTAGGTAAATGTCATGGACATAATTTCAAAAAGTTATATCTCACTTTATAAAATAAACGTACAGATATATCTGTTTGAAATTGGTGCATAACAACGGATATGCAAAACCAAATATTTGCCGTCCGGCAAAAGACCAGGCGATTTCCTCAAATATCACCAATCACAATGAATCCCGATATAATGAGGATGATCACCTAATTCCCAATAACTTACTCCAACTCATCATCTGTAAAACCATATAGATGTGAGAATCATACCTGGTAAATACAAACCCTGGAGCAAGGATCTAATTGGAAAGTCAGTTTTCAATTAACAATACATAGTAAAACTGAAACATGAAAATGTTTCGAAGGGGTATCTGGGTACTCCTAGTAATGCCTCTTCCATTATCAGATTCATGACTGTAACCGTATATTTCTTTGCCATCTCTCCAAATCCCTTTATTTGTCTTTACTCATTACCTTCTGTACACCCCCTTAGGCTAAATGGTATTCTTCCTTCCCTACCGTTCGGCACCAGCCTATGGTTTGGAAGAAGACTATCCAATAAGCATAATAGGTGTACTCTTCTAATCCTAGGAGTACTCGCAATCTGAGAGAAGGTAAGGATAAAAGACAACTGAATAAACCTTATTCTAACTCTCCTGAACCAGAATCCATCCCCGAACTAGAACAAGTTCCTTCGGGTTCGTATATAACCATATGATGGATTTATCCAATGGAAGTGGATGTTCGTAGTGATACGGGATGTTCTGGAGAAATACAATGGTGAAGTATGAGTGGAGATGAAATACGTGGTTTGGTCATGAATGATAGCAGTCGCAATTTACTTTGCCCTCTTTCTAATCCCTTTATTTTTTTCTTTACTTATTACCTTCTGTACACCACACTTAGGCTAATTGGTTTTCTTCATTCCCTACCTTTCGGCACCTGCCTATGGTTTGGAAGAAGATTATCCAAAAAGCGTAATATGTGTACCCTCTCCTAATTCTAGAAGCCCTCATAACTTGAGAGAAGGTAAAAGGAAAAGACAACTGAATAGTCATATTCGATCTCTCCAGAACCAGAATCCATCCTCGAATCTGGAACAAGTTCCTTTGAGTTCGTATGTAACTATATGATGGATTTATCCAATGGAAGTGGATGTTCTTAGTGATACGGGGTGTTCTGGAAAGGGTAAAAGAAGGAGTGGCAATGATGTATGCAACTCAGACAATCCAAAAGCCAATGTTTTAAGAAAGTTCGGCTAACTTGGTCACTGAGTCCTAGTCTAGGGCCATGGTCGCTGCCAAAGAGAGAGAGAAAAGAAACACTCTACGTGCACTCAAATCTAGATCAGAATGGTTAATCACTTTATCTAATCAGGATGTCTCCCACTGTAACCTCAAATTTTCCTCCAAACCTGAATGAAGAATTAGTCGGGATCGCCCGAGGAGTAAACCAACTAATTATTGGGAATCGGGATCCAACTATCATCGCATGATAACGTGATGGAATCCACTCACGTTATCACACTCCAGAAGGTATGTGCATGCCTGGCAAGTTTCCTATATATTTGAAACTCCCGATGTGATTTTTACCCCATGCTCTTATGACCCCGACGAAGGTCAACAAATCATAAGTCACATGTCAAGTTCTACCCGTCATTTTCCAGGTTAATTTGAACCCACCAGTACAAGTCCTTGATGAAGGTCAACAAAGCTGTACGACTGTCCCAAACCAACGCATCTATCTATGCAAGAGAAAGGTAACAAGCAGCTACCATACACTATGCCTTGACGAAGGTCAACAAACATGGCATGAATACTAAGTGCTACCCGTCTGAAATGACGGAGGGCTACGAATGGTTTTTGGCGGAAAAACTTTAACGTAATGAACTTGATCATTGAAGGAACCGGATAGCTTTTTACAAATATATAGTGGCGAAAACCTTTGCTAAAGAGCACACTCCCGGTGAAGGGATCTCGGCTCTTTCCCCGTAGAATGAGGTACAGGATATTCCATACTGAATACCGTGATACAAGCAAAAGTAATCGACTATAGTGAAATTATTACCGTGACGCAAATTTCTGCCCAAGGGGTCACTCTTAATGAAGGGATCTCGGCCCTTGCCTCGTCGAATGAGGTGTTGGATATTCATAACTGAATACCACTGTGCAAAACAAAAGAGAACTTCCTTGTAATAACAGCTTTTTGAAAATTGTTCCAACAACATTGAATAGGTTTGTTTTCCTTGCATTGATCCGAATCAACGCAGTCCCATCAATTAATCACACCACAAAAGAAAGAAAATAAAATGTACGTATATGCCATCCGCATTCGCCACTGGGTCCCGTCATCACCCGTTAGGTTACTTAACAAATGACAGACCGGGGACTAGACTAGCACGGGTGTAAAACATATACAACATCTACTAGTATATATATCAATATATAATAATCGCTCCAGGCATGATAAATGCAACATCACAGAAAATTAATAAGCATCATAGAACAATACAGATAATCTGGGAGCCCCGGGTTTCCTTTGAGCCGCAACTGAAACCCGACGTTCCCCTGGTCATGTGGATAGCTTGTGCAATGAAAACCTAGACCCCTACGGGCGCGGCAAGTTACCCGCCAAAACCAGAAGCAAGGCAGCCCCCTTCAGCAAAGTGAATGGGCCACCCAGCACTTCACGGAATCCGGTAACTTGGGCACCCCTCTTTGAGTCAAACTGTACCCCGTACGAGTGCGACGAATAGCCCGCCAATTCTAGAGTGAAGCCCCCTCCGTCTCAAAGCCATGAGATGTGGGCCCGTTGCCCTCTAGAACCCGGCTATCCGTGCACTCCACCGTAGGGTAATCCTAGTACAGAAAAGAAAATATATACAACGGTGACATCGACCTGAACTCGGTCGTGCCCCAAAAGAATAATATACAAACAGGAAGTGACGGCAATCCACATGTCGGACGCTCACCCTGCGATATGAAATGTACAAATAATACTAAACTGTACTAACATTGCATCCAAGCTATCCACCATGACAAACCGCAACATCACAGCACAACACAGAACATCAACGTGAATGTCACGTTCGCAAACTTGTCTAAAAGGACATATAGCAATTAGACGAGTTATACCGCTCTAATGACATTCACGGTCGTAGATAGAAGTGTATGTAGTGTAAACTAACATAGTTAAAATTTCGATCGACAAAACTTCCCGAAGTGGGCCCCAAGTGCAAATCTAGCAATCAAAATAATCTGGGCCAAAACAAAATATTCCAGAAACCATAATTCCGTAATAAAGAGCCCCAGAAGAAATATTGCGCACTGTGGCCCCAAAACGGCGGTGGAACCGCGAAGGAACCGCGGCTAACATGCAGGTTATGTTGCGGTTTCGCGGCGTTTTAGTAGGTTCAGTTGCTCAAATTACTTCTGTAGTTTTAAAAAAGCCTGCACGATTTTCTGATAAACTGAAAATGATTTTTCGACCACTTTAAAAATTCAGTAGAAACTTGAAAAATAGAATTGCGGTTTTGAAAATTTCGTTCGATCGATATTCTAAAATCGTTAGAACAAGCTAGTATGGGGTTAATGGCGTGGCTCTGATACCGCGGAACAAAAACTTTTATAAACTGGCGCTAACGCAGTCTTTTTCCCGGATCGTTCCATTAACTCAATACTAGCAAACTACAAAGAAGTTAGAATGGCTGTACCGATCGATCCATGTCCTTCGGTCTTTGGCCACCTTCCCAAGCTCCTCGCGGCTTCTCCGATCAAGCTCGATCTCCAGTCTCCTCGTCAAAGTAGCACCACGTCAATGAATCTTTTTACGGGCTCCCGCTTCAAAACTGAAGCAACTCGGATATGAAGTTTGCTAGCCGACATGTCCAAGGTAAAGTAGAGAATGTGTGTGATTACTTTATCTCATGACATCCATGGATTCTCAACACATGAGATGGTATGGATGGAGATTGAAGAAGAATCCATTAATGGAAGTTGTGAGCACAAGAAGAAAACTAGTGAAGAAGAAGAAGAAGAGCTTGTTTATTGTGTGAGATGAAAATTGTGAGAGCTCTCTCTTTAATCTCAAGACCAAGCACCACTATTAGTGGCTACCCTCTCTCTCTCTCCATACATCAATTCCACACAATAATCAATCATGAAAATGGACATGGCATAAAAAATAACACCATGAGTCACCAAACATGCACATGCCACATTTAATGCTCTTGATTAAGACTTGCACTCACAATTTCCACTTAATAAACATTAATCCAAATGTTTAACACAATAAATAGAATGGTATCTTTTAAAGTAAACTCATGACGGATCACAAGAATACCCCTCACCTGTATATACATATCTGCATCCGCATCCCGACTGAATACGAATACAATGAGACTAAAATAATCCAACAAATCTAATACTAAGATCCGGCTTAAACCAAAGCCCACCAGTATGATCCGTCCAATCATGATCCGTGTACGAGTGCACGTATATGATCGAACCCTGCCATAAAACCATACGGCCTCTACAACGTTTCGCCCAAACTTGGAAAACTTTCTGTGGGGGACTCTAAAGACTCGTCAATACGCTGGCAGTGAGTTTAACCACAAGCACGTCAGTGGTACTAGCTGTACGTAATGGCTGCCCATGTATTGAGCTAAAGGGAAGCTGATGAGCGAACTCATCCTAAAACCCTACTGAGCCTGTCAATGAAAATATTCGTACAGTCCGGTCCGTTCGTCTATGAGTATCGCATATCGGGCCTAGGGGGCTGGTAAACGTTAGACCCCCAATAGCGGTATAAGTTGTGTCGGAGTGTAGCCCAGAACACCCTGAGAAACTACTGGAATACTTACCAGTAAATCTCGCTTGCCCTGGGCAGGGACTTTATGTAATGGCTCTCCAGACACAGCACGATCTCACCCCCAATACCGGGATAGACGAATCGCCTGCCGATCCGCTCACTGCCTCCATGTGGCTCGGGACTGTACCCAACTAAAACCTGTTTGCACGACTCCTTTAAGCCGTGGTAGGGTAGTAATCAAAGCACAGTAGGAACTCACATGAGACAAATGACGATCTCAGGTCAATAGACTAACCTGTACACATGTCACCAGGGAACTGCTATCTGACGACAGGTATAATACCAACTAGCATGTTCCCGGCGAGTCCTGTCCGGTGTACTCATAACCCAATGAGCACCTGTATACGTCTTAGGTGAACCAACTGACACCAATGGCTTGTGAGGCCTGCCATCGCCCCTCGTCGGGGTCTCGATTCGTATACACTAGTCTACTCATGGAGTATCGATGCCCAGTCTCGAAACTCCCACGACTAGGGACAGTTTAAGGATGTGCTTATAGACTACCCAACTCTCACGTATATGATCGCCATCGTACTGCTGGTAGTCAAGCAAGAATCCTAAGGGCTCTATCAACGTGTAATAGTGATCTGTAATGTCACCTAAAGAATGTACACGATGATAAAGACAAACCAAATAGCATACTATCATCTCGAGTAAGACTGTCATACTGGTATAAGTCATCCCTCAATCATTGCAATCACGTGCCTGCGATCCAATAATTGGCTTTGAGTGCACTATATCCAACAAGTATGCTATCTGGTTTGTCTTTATCATCATGTACATGCTTTAGGTGACATTACTGATCACTTTACATGTTGATAGAGCCTATAGGATTTGTGCTTGACTACCAGCAGTATGATGGCGATCATATACGTAGGAGCTGGGTAGTCTATAAGTACTCGTGGGAACTCACCCGCGTGCGCAAACACGTATGTTTGGAAACGGATATGATTTTAAGGAAATGTAATGCGTACGCGAGATCGTTCTCATTTTAAAAGTTATAAACTGCAAGTGAACGGCGCGTTGTAACAAGCCGATAGGTACGGGTCGATCCGAAGGGAATTGTGTATTAGGCCTTGTGATTTAAGGTTCAACAAATAACGAATGGTTGGTTTTGTCACAAAAATAAAGAATACGAAAACAATGAAAAGCAAGTAAAGAAGAAATTGGCCGTGGCTTTGGCTTGGAAGGTCGAATCGCGACGATTCCTTTGACGCTCCCTTGATCATGAGTTGTTCGTCCTTACGTCGATCCCGGCATGAAGCATGACTTGTCAAGGCTGTTGCGGAGCATAAGTCATCAAATTCAGATGTTCGCCGTAAAACACGAAACGAGTCCGTTTGTCCACTTACCGTTTGTATATCTAAGCTTGGGGTATCAACACTAAACATAAGGGTTAGCAAGCATACCACAACATCAAAAACACAATTAGTGAGTGAGAGCAAATAATTTCAGTGTTAGGTGTGCTAAGTGTTTGTGATGGTATATGGTATATGAAACCAAAAGATTTGTCAAGTCATTTAATCACAAAATACCACATCCAAGCTTGGCAAACTTAACACCAAATTGATTCTACCCTTAGGCTTGCAAGATGGGGTTTGTGGGGAGAATATGGTATGTGATGAAGTTACAAAGTAACCATGGAATCAACATACCATATCAACCCATCCAAGTTACAATACTAAGTTTATAATCATATAAAGCACATTTAAACATTAACAAGAGGAGGAGGAGGCAAAGCCTTTCATCTCACTTCCTCACCATTACGATAACCAAAGAAGATTAGTTAAGCATAATAATGAAAAGAAAAGAAAAGCAAGTAAAGAAAGGAAAGCAACTAAACAAAGCAATATATTAACACTTGAAGTTGAATTACAAGATATTGGTAACTTGTTCAACCTCCATAATGAAGCTTTCAAAAGAAAGCTTTAAAAGGGAAGAAGTAGAAGAAACCAAGTTAAGATCACACAACTCTCAAGCCTAAACCAAAAATAAATAAACTAAGAAAATGTATACACTATGTGAGAGAATGAGAGAGACCCCTTCCCTTGCTCACTGATCTGGCTTATATAGGCACCAAAAAAGATTAAACAAGTAATAAGAATGAGGTGATGTGACTGCAAGGAAGGAACATGGAAAAGATGGGGAAAAAATGAGCAAGGGGGGCCGGCGAGCTCGGATCTCATGAGTGTGTGGCAGGCCAAAATCCGGGCTTAGAGGATCGGGTTGATGTGGTGGTCTTGTGTCTACTCCAATATCATCCTGGTGTTGTTTGTTTTCTTTGTAGAAGCTTATAATGTATCCAGTAGTTTTGGAGGGAACTTGAAGCAAATATCACATCAAAACTTTATTGCATTTATTGCCCATCACACCCACACATGTGCCTACTTGCATGAATTGTGCAAGGGCAGTCCCCATATGGTCCATGTCAAAGAGCTAGTGTCACACATGTATTGTGTTGGACCAAAAATTGTGTGCACACTTGCTTATTGCAAAAGAGCTCTTTGGATATCGGTAGGTTCTATGTTCTGATTGCAGTGTCGGCTCCCAAACGCTATATCCGTGAAATGGAGTGTGTTTTCAGTGTTGTATCACAAATACCTATAATCTGTAATTACTGAGCAGATACTGGTTAATAGCACCGATATCTAACAAAATAGATAATGAATGAGCGGTATTAAAATGCAGTTTTCTGAGATGAACAAATATCCCCAAACTTATCTATTGCTCGTCCCAAGCAATACAAAAAAAACCTAGCCTCACTCTCGCAGGAAATGCGATTGCACTGAGCATGTGCAATAAGCCGTTAAACCTCTAGGTGTCCCTAGTAGGAGGAGTGTTGTCTCCTGAGGGTTTTCAGCGGATTACATCCACAAAATCCAGTCAAGTTAGCATCGTGGAGAAACTAATGATTCTAATCTTAAGTTAGAAGTCAAAGTTAGAAGTTCTATTACCCAAGTCAGAAACGTTAAACCCTATTTTTCACACCTCGCAATTTGTTTAACATAAGCTCATACGCGTCTTTACATGATTGTGCGGATAGTGTCCATAAGGTTTTAAGAACTTTGATTAGGGTCATCATGTCATAATTACAAACCAGAATAAACTTCTGAAGGATCACACGAGTTTGAAAGGAGTTATGTTTTTCTCAAGTTTTTGTTCTCAAGTCAGAATATATATCCCTTTTAACAGAGAACCTAAGTTTTATTCTTCACTCCTACCTTTCACCTGTTTTTGTTCATAGACACCTTTCGTTATCGTGCAAAAAGTCTTATTTAAATATACCTTCATATCTCCGCGAAAAAACTGTTTTAGTAGAAAAACTCGTCTCCACCAAGATTTTTCTCCTACAAAGAACCGTGAAGACTTTTAACTCGGAGAGGACACTTTCTTAGCTTGTTTTATTTGGCGATTGGGAACTTAGCGAGCTTTGGGTCAATGAGTACCAAATCAGATGGTTTTAGGGCATTAGGTGTGGAGACACCCCAAGGACTTAATTACCCAAGTTACTAAGGCCACAAAACAAAAGACTTATTTTATTTTAAAATAATCTGAATTCAGTGAAAACGGAGATATAGCCAGCATTTCATTAAATCCGAAGACGTTACATGTGGATAAGGTGTGTAATTACTCCAACAGGGGTCCAGATGGGTTATTTTTCAAACTTATAGCTTTTATTAAAACATCAATAAAATTCTTCATATCTACTTCACTGTATGAACTATTCTTGATATTTTCTTAACTCAGAACAAACCTGCTTGATCCTAACGATATTTATCAATTTTTAAAAAAATTTCAGACATATCAGACATTTATCAAATTCTAAAAACACATATGACACGTGTAAAGTGTTATAAAAGACGTATATCAGCTATGGTTAAACACAAAGGAGGGTTATCTTTCGGGTTGTCGGTTTCATAAAAAGGATTTAGTTATTTCAACTTATCAACCGAACCATCAGACTTTGAATCTATGTTCCCCGCTGGCTAACATGACAAAGTTTTTTTATTTTTGAAGAAATTTTTCTATTTTTAAAAGTTTTTCAATACAAAAGCAGATATGAAATGCGACTACATGCAAAAGAAAAGAAAAATACATATTGTAAGTGCCGAAATGCAGGAAATATGCACATGCAAACTATAAGCAGATACAAAATACGACCAAAATAGCTCCACCCCCAAACTGAATCTGACGATGTCCTCATCGTCCCTTTGCTTTGCCCTTGCCTTTGCTGCTTCCGCTTGCTTCTTCTTGGTTTGCTAAGATCTGGCTGAGTTGGTCCTTTATTTCCTTGTTTTGCCTGATCAAAGTCTTGATGCCACGGACCTCCATCCTGTGTAATTCATAGGGATCGGTCGGAATGTCCTCTCCAAGTAAATCTCTGATGAAGTCCGCGGTGCCGCGTCCTCGATAGGGTCGGTGGGAGACCAAATCTGCTGCTCACTCTTGGGGTCTGTGTAGCCTGGTGAGATCCTCTCAATCTCCACCCGGACGATGTCATGCATCGTGAGGCAGGCCGCGAAATCATCGTCCTCCATATAGAAACGACAAATTTGGGTAACGAGGATGGGAAGTAAAGATTTGCGCGCGGCGACACTTTCCTTGACTGTGGCAAATAGCATTCTCGCCATGTAAAATTGATATTCCCTGGTCATTAAACAATACACCATGTTCCCACAATTGCCGGAAAAGATGAAACTCGAGCGATCCCCCTGACATTTCGGTAAGCCCAGCAGCATGCCGTATAGACGTTTCTATAAATCTGCTGGGCATTTAGCCCAGCATCTCGTAACTCGCACCTATCCCCTATAATCGTCATACACTGGGCCAGTTCTAATAGGCTTTGAAAACCAGGTTGGATCGGGATGTTGGTGACGTTGGATATTGTATCAGCTGAAAATACCCTCTGTCTACCCTGAAAATAAAATCTAATGCGATCCTGGAGTATCTCACCATTCCTAAGCGCATCATAGAACTCATCTACCAAGTGTTCGTAAGAACATAACCCCTTTTCCCCATACAACAAAAATTCCCACCCCAACTGTCGGATAACATCATGGAAATAGCTCCCGAACACCTCATAGGTAAATATATCGACAAAATTTCACGCTAATTCGAAAGGGGCCATGATCCGTAGGTTGGCGAAATTTCCAGAAAAATTAACAATGCAGGAGAGGAGGGAAGAGAGAATCTTATAGCACTGAGAAAGCCAAACGGAGATCGGAGGAGGTACGGCCGGCGTCGCCGGAATTTCCGATGTTGTCGTCGGTCTGATTTAGAGGAGAGGGGCTAGGGTTTTGGAGGAGGGTGAGGGGACAGAAGAGAAAGGAAGTGCTGATGTTGAAGACTGAGAATAAAGGGTTCGGGTAGGGATGCAGGCAATATAAATGGCATTTTACAAAAAGAAAACCACAACAATAAAACCCCATTAATTTACAATCATACTAAAACAAAAAGTGAAATCAGCCTTGTCTCCAAAAATCAGCACTCACCCTTTAATGGGTGAGATCTTATTTTTAAAAAAAAACTAGGAAAAACAAAGATTAATTACAGTATTCACATGCTAAACGACATGGTTAGTCCAGAAATTAATACCATCCATAAAAAAATTTCTCGATATAATGTAGGGGTTGGTAAAAGAATATGTATATAAAAAATAAAAAGAAAAAAATGTGTTAGTTGTTAGTGAAGGGCATGGGTGTGTGTGTGTAGGGATCAGAAGACGTTGAAAGTGAAAATGAAATTTTGAATAGGCCAACGAATTGTTGCCCGGATGAATTGAATGTTCAAAAAGCACATGTCGAGTTTCGGAGTCACTCTCGTTTAAAAATTGGATTTCATCCAGAAAAAATTTGGAAAAAGAAAAGTTCATGGGATGTTCCCTAATTGATTCTGACTCAAACTCACCGAGGATATCAAGTTCATCCGCAAATAATTCTTCAAAACTCAGTATGAAAGACTGTTTTTCAAGGCTGTCTTCCTCCTTATAATTCTGCACAATCCTATACTCACTGCTATAGGTCACAAATCCTAAAGCACGTTCTTCTTCATCACATTCATATCTGGGTAGGTTCATATCATTTAAAAAGGTAGGTTCCCACCCTAACGTTTCTCCCGAAACAATATCACTAGGTGATACAAAAATCATGGGTTCTTGATCATTTATCTCTTCTAATAATCCATCCAAACCAAACCCGTCAAAATCACAAGATTCCACCTCTAAAATTGGAATGCAAAAATCAATCGGTGGATTTTCTTGTGTGTCCTGATAACACTTAGTCAATTCAATTGCATCGTCATCTATGAAATCATCAAAATTCAATTGATCGTTTATCTTACTTGGGCGACTTCCTAGATAACAGATATCAACATTATGTGGTTCTAATTGATTGTGTTCACTCTTTAGAATCACTACAGCTACATGCTTTTCAATTCTAGCCAAAGATTGAGCTTAAGCGTGAAACAATTGCTCAGTTTGCTGTATACACAGGGCTAGCGTTGCAGCTGTTTAATTCTCGACCGCAATTGTCACTTCAATACCTTTCTCTAAAGCGGTCAACCTAGCATTTATCTCACCATCATTCCCTAAGGATGTGTCAGTTGTTTCAGGAGGAGAGGGTTGTAATGGTGGTGATGCTAAAGCAGTCAATCTGTCGACCTCTTTTTCTAAATCCTCAATCATTAGGTCACTAATTGAAGTGGGACTGGGTTCAAGAGTGTTAGGTGGGTGACCGTCAGTAAAATTCTGGGACGGTTGGTCACCTCCTAGAAAAAGACAATTTTCATGAATGTGGGAAGAATCGTAGCAGTTTGAACAAATGAATTGGGACTGAGTATAGACAAAGGAATAAGAATCGTGAAAAATTGAATTAAATCGTGTATCACCCATATTAACAAGAATTCACAAATATCACAAATACAGAAAATATCACACCCCTAGCAGTCTATGATATGCTAGTCAACTAGACCTGCTCAAGAATCTGATTGTTGAAATAAACTGTGTCGAATAACGGGCTCAAGATATACGGATCACGAAGCCAAGTAAGTGCAAGAGATAAGGGGATGTTTTCCAACGCTTTCGCGAAGTTCCTTAATTAGATAACCCTTTCTCTTGAACATTTGCCTAGACACCCCGTGAACGATATACCGTTAAGCGGTGTTCTAAACACAGTTAACTTCTCCTAATGAGCACGAAGTCGTTAGAGTCAAAGTTCTAATTGATTTTAAATTACTGTGGGTATGCAAGAATGCAATTTTGTGATTTGTGGGCTACGGAAAAAGGTGATGAAATCTTTTACCGTATCTTGTTTGGTCTTTTTGCCCTTAAATCCGTATTAAGATGCAAATACGCAATCAATAAAAAAATTCAAGACATCAAGCAATTTAAGCAATTCTTTTTCGTTTAAATTTAAGCGCTGCAAAAAATATGATTAGTTCTCTGTGCAATTGGTGGCAAGCTTGTGCGAAGAATCCTGCAGAAGATAGAATAGTGGAATGCGTCGGATTCAAAAGTAATGTATTAGGAAATACGTACCGATGTGATTTGGTTAAGAAAACCCGTTTGAAAGTGATCCGAGTCTTTGATTGTTCGCTTGGGCGGGTCAAACTATCCGGATCTTTGGCACTATAATTCACTGTCTTGAAATTGAGTTTGAGCCTCGCTCCGCACGATCACTGGTCGTAATTTCGTGAAAAACCTGAAATGTCGGAAAATACGATATTTAGTTTCAAAAAGCAATATATATGCCTTAATTCCTGCACACTGACAATTATAAAAATCAATCAATACCACTAGAGTACTGAAAACACACTGGAGATCACACAGAAAGAAAAAATCAAAAACACCCTCACTGGGCCGGCAAGCTCGGATTTCCCATTGATGTCACCGGCCAAATGAAGCTTGTTTGTGCTCGAATTTTGTATGGCTCCTCCAGGATATATTAGTATTCCAATGTTATTGTTGGGTTGTCTACCACGGCAGCAAGGTTTCGGGTGGCATCATTCATGCCAAATTAAATTTTTTTCCGTTCTAGCTAACTCTAACCCTAGGTTCTTATCTAAAGAATCATACGGAATCGAAAAGCAAACAACTTTGCTTTTATGTGATTAGAGATTACAAACTTTGTAGTCCATTCCTTCACTTCATAAGCTCCAAGTTGTGGTCCCTTCGCTGCGATCATCAAGCTCCCGCTCTTGAGAGGCTCCATGAGGCAAATGATGCATCCTTGCTTGTAGTCTTCGAAATCCAAGATGATCTACTTCGAGGAAACACGAACTCAAGCTATGACTTCACTAATACAGGATTAGTGAAGCTAACACACTAATCTATATGGATAGTATAGAAGAGGATGATGAAGTAGGAATTTTTCTCTCTTTAGTTTTCTTTTTCTCACAATCTTTCATCACAAAGAAAAAGCTAGCAAGCTTTTTGAGGAAGAAGAAGATGAAGTGATGAATGAATTATTGTTGTGAGGTTAGAAATGCAACCATGGTGAGTTATGTCATCCTTAACCCTTATAGAGACTTAACCATGAGCTAGGGTTAAAGGTTAGGTTGATAAATATCTTAAACTTGACAAAAGAGTGGACCAAGTGAAAGAACCTACAAGCTTCTACAAGCTTTGAACCTTGACTAAATCCACAATTTAGAATTACTTAATAATAAATTCAAACCCTAATCTTAACCCTATCATGGTATAAGTCTCTCACACACAAGTTGCATATATAACCTAGCATGATACATAATATATATCACACACATATATAATGTATATACGAGTGAGAAAAAGAAATGGTCAAGTGAGCTAATATTAGTCAATGTAAATTCATATATCATATATTCATATATTTATATATAGATATAATTAAACATTAAATCATTAAATCAACACTTGATTTAATGATCCAGCTATATCACATATAATCGACTAATATCAATAATATCAATTTACCGAATCAACACTTGATTCGATAACCCGGCTATATCATATATACCCGGCCGATATCACATATCGCAAGAATAGAATACGGTATCATATACACGTATCAATCTCGGTCCCGCACATATCACATATGTGCTCCTACTCCATTTCGCCTGAGCCAAGAAACTTCTGTGTAGAACTCTAAAGATTCGTCAATACTCCGGCAGTGGGTGATGATCATATCAAACACCCACAAGCTGCAAGCGGTCAGCTAAACGTAACAGCCACCCAGGTATTGAGCGATCAGAAGATCAACAAGAAAGCCTACTCACACTCATGTTAATCCAATCAGTAACACTACCGTACAGTCCGGTCTTTTCGGCTGGTATATCGTATATCCAGTCTAGGGGTGGTAAAAGTCAGACCCTAGTAACCGATAAGTCGTGTCGATGTGAGGCTCATAACGGGTCAAGAAACTACTGATAACACTTACCAGTAGATCTCCATATCATCCCTAGCCAGGGAATTCCTGTTATAGCCAATCAAACACAGCGCAACATCAATCCCCAATACCATGAGAGACGAAACCCCTCCTATCGCTCATTGCCTCCATGTGATTCGGGACTGTACCCAAAAGCCACCGTTTTGCACGTTCTCATGAATGTGGTAAGGTGGAAATCAAAGCACAGTGGGAATCACACAAGACTCTATGACGATCTTGGGTCTACAGACTAACCTGTACCAGTGTCACCAGAGAACTGCTATCTGACGATAGGTATAATACCATCTAGGACTTCTCGGCGAGTTCGTTCAGTGTACCCAGTCTCCACTGAGCACCCGTACACCATCTTTGATGTCAAACACCAATCGATATGGGATCATCCATCGCCCATCATATGGGTCAAGATGAGTATTCGCTATTCTACTCTGGAGTATCGATGCCCTGTCTTGATACACCCTCGACTAGGAACAATTATAGGATGTAATTTTGGACTACCCTGGCCCCACTAGTATGATCTGCATCATAGTCCTGGTAGTCAAGTACATATCCTAAGGGCTTTATCAACATGTGAGAGCAAGACAGTAATACAATACAAATCAACATGTTAAGACAAAGAGCAACCAGATAGCATACTATCATATCGAGCAAGAAAGTCCTCTCTATATATATCCAAGCATCCACTATAATATACATCATATGTACAACAATGGCCTCTAGGGCTTATACATAACTAACAATCTCCCACTTGCACTAAGGCCAGCTGTTGTAGTATCTCATACCCAACATCCCGAAGAGTCTCTTAAATTGTATCTAGGGTATGGCCTTCGTGAGTGGATCCGCAGTGTTGTTCTTCTTGTCAACTCTTCTGACCTCGATCTCTCGGCGATTAGCTATCTCCCGGATCAAGTGATACCACCTCAGAATATGCATTGATCTCTGATGGGAACTGGGTTCTTTGGCCAAAGCCACAGCTCCATTGTTATCACAATACAAAGGTATTAGATGCTCAATAGATGGAACCACTCCAAGTTCAGTTATGAACTATTTCATCCAGACAGCCTCTTTGTCAGCGTCGTTGTTAGCGATGTATTCTGCCTCCATCGTCGAGTCTGCCATGGTTTCCTGTTTGGAACTCTTCCAATAAACCGCCCTTCCATTGAGGGTAAAAACAAAGCCCGAGTGCGACTTAGAGTCATCCTTATCACTTTGGAAGCTCGAATCGGTAAAGAACTCCACCTGGAGTTCTCCGTTACCATATACCAAGAACATCTCTTTAGTCCTTCTCAAGTACTTGAGAATGTTCTTCAAAGCTGTCCAGTGACTCTCTCCTGGATCTGCTTGATACCTACTCACTACACTTAGTGAGTATGCCACATCGGGTCTGGTACATAGCATCGCGTACATGATAGAGCCTACTACCGAAGCATAGGGTATCCCTTGCGTGCGAGATCTTTCCAAATCTGTCTTAGGAGACATCTTTTTGGAAAGAGTGAGTCCAGAGATTATGGGTAAATTCCCATGCTTGGATTCTTCCATACTAAACCTCTTTAGTATGGTATCAATGTACCTGGATTGGGACAATCCCACTATCCGTTTAGATCTATCTCTATAGATCTTAATCCCCAAGATGCAGGAGGTATCACCTAGATCTTTCATTGAGAATCTATCAGAATCTGTGCAGGAGGCATCACCTAGATCTTAATCCGTTTAGATCTATCTCTATAGTTCTTAATCCCCAGAGATCATGTCACGACCCGAAAGTACGGAACATGACCGGCACTTAAACTACGAAACGTCTCGAGGCGTACATAATCTAAGTAAGCCAAAAAACCAGAAATCCAAACCAAGAAAAGTAGTAGAGTGGAGGAAAACAATTTTAAATCAAATAGTTTGCAACATACGCCGAAATATGTATTTTAAAATCACAAGTCTTTTCTAAAAATTTCGGCAGAGTTTCCTTTATAAAAACTGACCCCAAACGGGTACAAAACCTGATAAAGCATATATAATGAATAAAGGCATCCCCAAGCGGGAACTAGCTCTTCGTCAATCGACGGTCACAACCACGCAAACAATAATATACAATGCCGAAGTGCGAGGATCACAACAGAAAAGGAAACTCAAAACAGCATGAAATCCATAGAAATACAACGCGCGACTCTATGGTCGAAAGAATAAACATCACTAGTCTCTATCTCTGAAATAAATACATGTTTGGTTGATGGAGCTTCTAGATACAACAGAATAATAATATACAAAATATAATGATGGTCACAATACAAGTGAACCCACCTACTAGCAAATCACCCGGAAAAGGAAGTAGTGCCAGCAAAGCCGTAATGAAACCTGTACGACAAAACCTGCAAGAAACTGTGGCACAACGGGGGTGAGTTGCCAACTCGTGAATAGAAAACATCTACGAGCAGAAACCGCATGTATGACGCAATCCTAGGTCATACGATCACTATATATATATTACTAAAAATGACAAGTCTGGAGCATAAAAAGGTGACAAGGGTAAATATCTAACCCAAGTGTAATCCCATGAGCTCGTATCAGTACCTCAGGTAGCAATATATCATATGGATGAGGTATGAATGCATGAAAACAGAATACATGACAATGAAGAAAACTGCTTTCATAACTTAGTAAGATTTCTGTATATTTAAAACGAGGTATCATAATGAAATCAGCATAAACAGTGTTTAGCATCGACACAAAACATAAATCCCAATATCTCAATATCTCAGTGTCTCGATCTCACTATCTAGGGCGCCGTCAGTCCAGACCGGCCCCTACCATCAATCTCAAGACCACGACGATATCGTCCGGATATCCGACGTGTCTGGTAAAATCATCGGTAGGTAGTCTTCCCCTGCCAGGCTCAACGCCATCATCTGCGACCTTTTTGCCCCGTGTACCATACCGGGTCCCCCATGTACCCGAGACGGTCCATCCAACTCCTCGAATCGGGTCTCGAAATCCATCAGTAAACTCATGGTGGACGACTCATACATCATGGGATAACCACATTTTTCATTTTAAAAAGAGAGGGAGAAGAAGTTTATATATGTTTCTGCGGTTTTCCCCCAAATCCAAGAAATCTCATGAAAATCCGAATCCAAATCACCAATAGCACGTAAAATAGTGAATGTAGGCATAAAAATCCATGAATGTGGCATAACAGTGAATAACAATATGCATGAAGTAGCAAGTAATAACTACAATGTCTAAACTAGCATATAAGGCAAGTACACTAATATCATGTCGAAACTATTAGCTAACAAGCTATGTCAATGTAATAGTATTCTCTAAAGTGTACGTGACATGGCAATTACCAATGATGATGTGTGTGAGCCGGCAAGTAAGTGTACGTGGAACATACACATCATCGGTAATGGTGCTGGTGTCCTAACAGCATGATATCAATAATGGAATATGAAATCACAATATAAGTATGCGTTGCGGAGCGAACAACAATAATGTGCGGCAGCTGAATACTAGACACAACGATAACTTATCTGCATTTAAGATAAATATAAATCATACAGTAGTGCCCTTTGAAATAATACGAATCGCGGTGTTTTGAAAATAAGGGCTACGGTGTTTTTAAGAAAAGATACGTTCTTTGAAATATCCTTAGAATCCCTTGACCCGTCTTTTAAAATACCCACGATTCGTTGGTTTTTGAAATAGGTAGGAATCGAATCTAGTATAACAACTATACTAAACTATAGGGCTGAGCTAACAGGAAAACTGAAGGTAAGGAACCGCCTAACATCTGAGTCGACACACACACACACACACACACACATATATTAGTCGGTGATCCCGCCTCAATAGTATCACATCCGATACAACATCTATAATCAAACCTCCCCAAGTCAATAGTGCGGATCTATCATCAATATATAGCTCGTACGTAAATCCGTCGTACGGCATCCCAAATCTGGTTACGGGTCAAAACCACATTCATCGCCTTATTCATTTGGTATCCTCTTTATCAAAGATCATAGTCCGGGTACTGATCTATGTCTACTACAATACTAATATCATCAATATAATCATGATCTGACTACTGATCGACAGTTTCGTACAAACCGATAACATCAGCACATATCATCATAAAGAAGTATACATCGCCCAATGCGACCCATTATAGCTATCTTAACATATCTTATCTCATGTCTCGATCACAAGTCAATTATTCTATGTATATCACCATTCACATGGTATGGTCGTCCAAAGATCCGCTATAACATCATGACGTATCTCAAATACGTAGCCTGCCATATCACCGACCTCACGGTCTCAAATCAAATCTCATCGACTCACCTCAAATCCCAAATACTATCCTCAAATCCAGTATATGAACACATAGTCCTATACACATGTGAACACATAAAAATATATTTCCATATACGCACATATGAAAGAAGAATGTATGCAAGTATGTGTGTGTGTGTGTGTGTGGTCTAACCACTACTCTAGGGTTTCGCAACACTAAACCAATCCAATCACACCTAGAATCCATCTTTATCATCAATAATCTCAAACAATATATAATCAATATATGTGTGTATACGTATTCGTATACATCACCACGAACTGAAGGGGTGCTATACGCCATCCACCCGACTTCTCCTCGTAGATATAAATCTACTCATCTTGCTTCTTGTGTGTCGATGCCGATGTTGCCATCTTTATCTTCAACGCCTCGACGTCACGTGGGGTACCTACAAGGATATCACAAACGCTAAAGCACATGAATATCACATCGGAAACAAAAAAGGCATACGCTACTCCCATAGGTAAAAAACCTATAGTCTCGCATGGAAACACGATCAATAACCCTTTGCCGTTGACGTTCAAACGCCACCCGACAGAAACGAATCACCAAATACCAAAATCCATGCTAAAACAAGTCGTAAACCATGCTCCAACATAAGAAAACTACCCCAGATTCTACCGTAGATGGAATCAGTCAAAATTGTATATACCAAAGGTCAAATTTACTTGAGATAGGGCCCTGAAACAAAAACGAGGCCAAACCTACCTGCTCGGGCCACAATTTGCGGCCAGAAAGGATTTATTTGCGGCCTGAAAATGGTGGTAGGGGCTAGGGCTTTGGGTGGTGGTTCCTAGGTGCCTGCATATCTTACTGTCAAACCAAAATTATTTTCTGGTGGCTCGGGTGATAGCAGATTTCCAAAAACATTAGCAGAATTACAGTTTTCCCCGATATCGTTTCTATAAATCCATATTCTGGGTTTTAATCTCAGGTTTGGTCCTATGTAACATCACACCAAGGGTTGTAGTCCCTAATTACACCTCAATTCACCTTTGATTTCAATTTAAAACCTAAAACCCTAACTTGGAATTTCCAAAGTCCTCAAAACCACACCATATCGACATGAAACAAGTATAGATGCACAAGAAATCGAAATACTACTCTAAGGGTGCAGAAATTACCTCCTTTGGCAACTCAAGAATTTTCTTGAGTTGCTCAACGTCCTCAAAATCCATTCTTTCTTGGTCCATGGTGTTCCTCTCGAGCTTGTGAACAAGTTTTGTGAAGTGGGAATGGGGTTTCGGGGTTGGATCCATGGTGTTTTGGGGGATTGAAGATGGAGGAGGAAGAGGGAAAGGAGGCAGCATCAGCAGCACTTATGGGAGAGAGGAGAGAAATGGGTTGAAGAAATGATGGGGGTCATGGTTCAAAAAAGGGTTGACCTATTCTTTCTCTCTCATAATCATTCCTTCACTTTTTCATTTCTTTTCTTTTCCTTTCATTTCCTTCTCCTCACAATGGTAACCCTAGGCAACCATGCACCCAAAACAATTAAGAAAATGTAGCAAGTGTGGAAAAATGATATGTGCATGTTTTGCACAGAAAAGCTAAAAATCCGATTAGCGATTATTAATCGCGATTAGCACTAAATTAGCATATAATTAATCATAAAAACATTAGGAATAGCATAATTCTATAAAATACCCTATTTTTGATTTTTCCATAATTTTTCCATAATTTTTCTTATTTATCGGTATTTAATTATACCGAAATATTAAAATATTCATTAAAAATTAATATTAAATTATAAAAATTCCCAAAAATAATCTTTTATTTTTCTGAAATGTTACAGTGCAGCATAGGAACATCATTTCCTATTAAGAGTATGTCATCCACGTACAATACGAGGAAGACAGTCTTACTCTCTGCCACCTTCTTGTATATACAAGGTTCATCTACGTTCTTGATGAAGTCAAACTCTTTGACTACCACATCAAAACAGATGTTCCAACTCCGCTATACTTACTTTAACCCGCAGATGGATTTAAGCAGCTTGCAAACCTTCCCGTTGCTCCCACTGTCTACGAAGCTCTCTGGCAGAGCCATGTACACGCAGTCCTCTAAATCACCATTTAGAAAGGCGGTCTTAATATCCATTTGCCACATTTCGTAGTCATGGTATGCAGCAATGGCAAGTAAGATCTGGATGGGCTTAAGCATAGCCACTGGAGAAAAGGTTTCATCATAGTCCACACCTGGTAGTTGACGAAAACCTTTTGCAACAAGTCTAGCTTTGAAAGTCTCAACTTTTCCATCTACACCAAGTTTCTTCTTAAAGATCCATTTGCTCCTAATGGGTTTTACCCCTTCAGGAGCAACTTCCAAAGTCCATACTTTGTTGTTGTACATGGATTCCATCTCAGATCGCATTGCATCCAGCCATTTCACAAAGTCCCCACTCGTGATGGCCTGCTCGAAGCTAGTCGAGTCATCATCTTTCATGATGCAGTCCTTGCTCCCACTATCAATGAGAAAACCGTAGTATCTCTCAGGTGGATGAGGAACCCTACTAGATCGGCGGAGCGGCTAAAGTTCGTCGGGAACTACTGAATCCTCTGATTCCAATAAATCACCAGTTGTAGTTTGTGCTGCTGGAACTTCTTCCAGCTCTACCTCTTTGCCACTAATTTCTCTTACAATAAATTCCTTTTCCAAAAAGGTGGAATGTTGAGAAACAAACACCTTTTGTTCCTCAGCGTGGTAGAAAATATATCCTTGTGAATTCTTAGGATATCCCACAAACTTGTAAAGAACTGATCGTGCCTCGAGTTTGTCCGGATTTTGCCTTTTGACATAGGTCGGACAATCCCATATCTTAACTCGTTTAAAATATGGTCTCTTCCCACTCCATATCTCATATGGTGTAACATTTCAAAAAAAATAAAATATTATTTTTGGGGAATTTTTGTAATTTAATAATAAAATATTGAATATTTTAATAAGGCGGTATAATTAAATACCAATAAAATTGGGAAAATTTTTGAAAATTTTGGAAATTAATAAAAAGATGGTGTTTTATGGAATTATGCAATTTTTAAGTTTTTATGATTAATTATATGCTAATTTAGTGCTAATCGCGATAAAAAATCGCTAATCGCGCTTTAAGCGTATTTTGTGCAAACATGCACCATATCTTTTTATTAACACTTGTTGCATTTTACTACATGTTTTGGGTGCATGGCTATTATTTTGGGGTTACTATTGAGGAGAGAAAGAAAAGAAAAGGAAAAGATGAATAGAATATTAGGTATGGGTGAGAGAGAGAAGGTGAGGGGGTTATGTTTAGACTTGCATCTCACCATTTCCATCTTTTACTCTCCTCTCTCCTTCCTTGCTGCTGCTGCTTCCTTCACTCTCTCCCCCTCTTCAACCCTCTCAAACTCCATGAAAAATACCCCAAAATCCTATCTCCTTTTCACAAAAATTGTGCATGAGCTCACTAGCAGCACATTGGACCAACAAAGCTTGCATTTTGGACACTTGGGGCAACTCAAGAATTTTCTTGAGTTGCCAAAGGAGGTAATTTTTTCACCATTAGTGTAGTGTTTTAATTCCTTATACATCCATACATGTTTAATGTTGATATTGAGTGGTTTTGTGGACTTAGAAAATTCTAGTTAGGGTTTATTGAAATTGAGAGTTGTGATGTGTAATTGAGCTCAGTAGAGGCCACACAAACCCCCTAGTGCTAGAATTCAGACCTAAACCAGAGACTAGAACCCCGGAATACGGATTTAGAAACCCGATATCAGAATAATTATGGATTCTGTCAGTGTATTATGAAATTTATTAACACCCGGAGCCTCTGAAAATTATTTTGCAAACACAGAGTGATGTGCAGGCAACTTAGAATGTACCACCAAAACCCTAGCCCGTACCCTCTCCTCTAGGCCGCAAATTAATTCCTTCTGGACGCAACTTGCGGCCAGAGCAGGTTAGAAATGGTTCGTTTTTGTTCTAGGGCCTTATCTCCAGTAAAATAGACCCTTGGCATATGCAAAATTGACCAATTTGACCTAGGGTAAAATCTGGGACCATTTCCAATAGTTTCTGTTTTGATTCGGGGTTTTGTTTCCCGTATTTTGAATTCTGGATTTGCGTATTTGTGTTTTACCTCGATCACTTGACGTTTGTACGACGATGTCGAGGATTGTTTGATGGTTTTGAAAGCGTAAGTCCATAGGTTCTAACCTATAGGCCTTAGCGTGTCGTTTGGTTTTCCCGATGTGATTTTAATATGTATTTCTGATTGTGCTATCTTGTAGGTACTTTCTTGAGGGCTTCATATGAGGAAGAAGATGAAGGCAACATCGACACCGACACACAGGATGCAAGGTGAATAGATTATATCTACGGGGGAAGTCGGGTGGATGGCGTATAGCACCCCCACAGTTCGATATTTAGTATACTATATATATACTATATATGATAGCTTTATGCGTGATATGGATATTTTAGATGTGATTAAGTGTACTATGGTTAGATTAGGGTTTAGAAGTAAACTAATATAGTTTCCTAGTTGGGAACCCTAGAATAGGTTTACACCGACACGCACACACATGCTTACTTGCTATACTTATGCTTGGAGGATGAGGATACTGGATGATATTTGGAGATGAGTCGATGATATTGGTCATAGTGCCATAAGATCGGTGATGTGATATGGTTCTTATTTGAGATGCGACATGATATTTTAGGGGGTTCTTTAGGCATGGTGTTTTTCATACACACGCATGTATTTCATAAATGGTATCAGTTTTGTACTAGACGTAGATCAGTACCCCGATCATGATATTTGATAAAGAGGATACTGGATGATTAATGTGATAGATGTGACATTTGACCCGTACCCAGATTTGGGAAGCCATACGACGGATTTACCATACGAGCTATATATTGACGATAGATCCGCATTCTTGATTTGAGGATGTCATATGATATGTTGTATCTGTTGGAGATAGTGCCCTCAGAGTCAATTATTGGATCACAGGCACGTGATTGCAATGATTGAGGGAGGACCTATCCCGGTAGGACAGTCTTACTCGAGATGATAGTATGCTATCTGGTTTTTCTTTATCATCGTGTACTGATTTAGGTGACCTGACATGTCGCTATTACACGTTGATAGAGCCCCTAGGATTCTTGCTTGACTACCAGCAGTATGATGGCGATCATATACGTGGGAGCTGGTGGTCTATAAGCACATCCTTAAAAGGTCCCTAGTCGTGGGAGTTTCGAGACAGGGTATCGATACTCCATTAGTAGACTAGTGTATACAGTCGAGACCCCGACGAGGGGCGGTGGCCGGTCTCACAAGCCACTGGTGTCAGTTGGTTCACCTAAGATGTATACAGGTGCTCATTGGGTTATGAGTACACCGGACAGGACTCGCCGGGAACCTGCTAGTTGGGCTTATACCTGACGTCAGATAGCAGTTCCCAGGTGACATGTGTACAGGTTAGTTCATCGACCTGAGGATCGTCATTTGTCTCGTGTGAGTTCCCACTGTGCTTTGATTACTACCCTACCACGGCTCAAAGGAGTCGTGCAAACAGGTTTTAGTTGGGTACAGTCCCGAGCCACATGGAGGCAGTGAGCGGATCTTCAGGGGTTCGTCTCTCCCGGTATTGGGGGTGAGGTCGCGCTGTGTCTAGGAGAGCCATTACGCAAAGCCCTCGGCCGAGGCAGGAGATTTACTGGTAGGTATTCCAGTAGTATCTCAGGGCGTTCTGGGCTACACTCCGACACGACTTGTACCGCTTTTGGGGGTCTGACTTTTACCAACCCCCTAGGCCCGCCATGCGATACTCATAGACGAACGGACCGGACTGTACGGATATTGTCACTGACAGGCTCAGTAGGGTGTCAGGATGAGTTCGCTCATCGACGTCCCTTTTGGTCAATAGCTGGTGGCCCGTCACGTATTGGCTTATACCTCTGACGTGCTAGTGGTTAAATCCACAGCCATTGTATTGATGAGTCTTTAGAGTCCACCACACTTTCAGTTACTCAGCTTTCGGGCGAAACGCTGTAGAGGCCGTATGGAGATATGGCAGGGTCCGATCAGATACGTGCGGTATTGCACGGATCAGGATCGGACAGTTTTGTACTAGTGGCCGTATAGTTATATGGCAGGGTTTGATCCGATACGTGCGGTATTGCACGGATCAGGATCGAACGGATTTTACTAGCCGGCTTTGGCTTAAGCCGGTCCTAGTCTAGTACAGTGTAGATTTTGTCTCATTGCATTTGTATCCGGACGGAATACAGATGCGGGTGTGTATGCACAGTATTGGGGTTTTCCTGTAATTTATTACGGGACCAGTTTTCTGGAGTTGCCAGTTTGCATTCCGTTCCGGCCGGTTTTTCCTTTGTTCTTTCCCGGCCGGACTTTTCCGATGGAGGGGGTAATTTGCAGTTTTGCAAATTACTTTTGTGGAGGGGGTTTCTTGCAAAAGTATTGATTATGATAGCTTTCATTTCTTTTGCTCCATGCTTTTGAATTGAGAGATTTGAAAGGTTATGGAGTGAATAGGAGAATAAGCATGGTTGATGTTTTCTTGTCTAGGATGTGGTCACCATTCTTATGCTCCTACACTCACCTCCCTTCATGTTTGATATATTCATTCCTTCACATTATTCTTCTCACTTGATATGATAAGTTTTTCTTGAGAGGAAAAAGAAAAGAGAGATGAAGAAGGAGAGAGTTCTTCATTCTTGAAAGTTTCATCTTCTTGATCTCATTCATGCTAGAAAAATGCAAGCACCATTTTTCTTATCTCATTTCCTCCATCATCTCCAAATGGCAACCAACCCCAAGTGAGACACTACACATTCTACAGCATATCTTGAGCATGTCGAGTTGCCGGCTTCATGCTCGAGTTGCCTCGGTATTGAGGCGGGAGCCCGTAAAAGACGAAGGCGATGTGGTGCCCTTTCCGGCGAGGAGGCGACGATATGGAGACTACACTTTCCGCGGGAGATCGGGACGATGACGAGAAGACCGGAGGACTCGGATCACTCGGTATACTTCTCACCCCATCTCTAGATTGCTAGTATAGGTTAATGGTTAACGATCCGGGTTTTCTTTGTCCGCGGTAGCGCCGGTTTCCGAGTAAGGAAAATTTTTTGATTCCGCAATTTGGCCTCGAGTAAGACGGCCGGGGCGCTGCCGTGGCGCAACATGGTATCAGAGACACGCCATTAACCTAACCTAGCTTCGTTTGATGTGTTTGCGTTTCCGATCGACCAAAATTTCCAAAAACCGTATTTTCTAACACAATCAGTTTCTGTCGAAATTTTTTGGAGTCTAAAAATTTTTCAGGTGGTCTCAGAATGATGTTCAGGGAGTTCTAAGAACACTGACAAAATTTAGTGAGACGATCGCTCCGTACGGCCGCGGAAGGGCGGCCAAAACACCCTTTTGGCCGCGCTTCCGCCGTAGAAGTGTGGGGTCGTGTTATTAGTTTTTTGCAGTGGGCTTATGGGCTTAAATTAGGGGTTTTGGAATATTAAAATTGGGCCCAGGTTTTCTGTGAGTGCTACAGTTTTGATTTGGGGCCCACTTGTTAATTTTTGGTCAATCGGAAAATTTTAAACACATTTTTCACAGTATTTACATTATATCTGCGACCGTGAATGTCACTCGATCGGTAAATCCGGTCTAACTGCTATAGCCCGGTTAGACGGATTTGCGAACGTGATTTTCACGTTGATGTTCTATGTTTATGCTGTGATGTTGCGGATCGGTCGTGGGGGATAGCCTGGATGCAATGCTAGTACAGTTTTGGTGTATTATGTACATTTGATATTGCGGGGCGAGCGTCCGACATGTGGATTGCCGTCACTGCCAGTTTGTATTATTCTTTTGGGGCACGACCTGGTTGCGGTCGATGTACCCGGTGTATGTATATTTTACTTTCTGTACTAGGGTTACCCCGTGGAGGGGTGCACGGATAGCCGGGTTCTAGAAGGCAACGGGCCCGCATCTCAGGGCATTGAGACGGAGGGGGCTTCAGTCTGGAATTGGCAGGCTATTCGCCGCACTCGTAGGGGGTACAGGTTGACCCAGGAGGGGTGCCCAAGTTACCGGATTCCGTGAAGTGCTGGGTGGTCCATTCACGGAGCTGAAGGGGGCTGCCTCGCTTCAGGTTTTGGCGGGTGACTTGCCGCACCCGTAGGGGTCTAGGATTTCATTGCACAGGCTATCCACACGACCAGGGGAACGTCGGGTTTCAGCAGCGGCTCTGTGAAACCCGGGGCTTCCAGATATCTGTTTTGTTCTGTGATGCTGTACATTTCTGTGATGTTGCATTTTATTCACGCCTTGGGCGAAATACTATATATTGGTATATATATTAGTAGATGTTGTATATGTTTTTCATCCGCGCTAGTCCAGTCCCCGCTCTGTCGTTAGTAAGCTAACCTAACGAGTGATGACGGGACCCAGTGGCGAATGCGGATGGCATATACGTACGTCAGTATATTTTCGTTCTTTGTGGTGTGATCATTTGATGGGACTGCGTTGATTCGGATCAATGCAAGTTAAACAAACCTATTCTGATGTTGTTGGAACATTTTTAAAAAAGCTGTTATTGCAAGGACGTTCACTTTTGTTTTGCATCGTGGTATTCATTTGGAATATCCTGCTCCTCAGTCGACGAGGCAAGGGCCGAGATCCCTTCACCGGGAGTGACCCCTTGGACAGAAGTTTGCGTCAGGGCATTAACTTCACTATAGCCGATTACTTTTTCTTTGCATCGTGGTATTCAGTTGGAATATCCTGCACCTCATTCTACGGGGAAAGAGCCGAGATCCCTTCACCGGGAGTGACCTCTTTAGTAAAGGTTTTCGTCACTATATTTTCTAAAAGGTTATCCAGTTCCTTCAACGATATCAAGTTCATTACGTTAAAGGTTTTTCGCCAAAAACCAGTCGTAGCCCTCCGTCATTTCAGATTAGTATTACTTAGTATTCGTGCTGCGTTTGTCGTGCATTGCCGTGGCGTAGTGTTCGGTAGCTATGTAATGTTTTTCTGTCACATGGATAAGTGGATTGGTTAGGACAGTCGTACGGTCTTGTTGGCATTGTCAAGGACTCGTACGGGTGGGTTTAATGCAATCAAGATAATGACGGGTAGAACTTGACTAGGACTCTTTGATTTGTTGGCATTGTCAAGGTCACTTGGGTCCTAGGGGTAAAAACAAATATCGGGAGTTTCAAAAGAACTGAAACTTGCCAGGCATGCGCATACCTTCTGGAGTATGGTGACTTGAGTAGATTCCGTCAAGTTATCATGCGATGATAGTTGGATCCCGATTTCCACTGATGAGTTGGTTTACTCCTCGGGTGATCCCCGACTAATTCTTCTTTCAGGTTTGGAGGAGAATTTGAGATACAGTGGGAGGTTTCCAGATTAGATAAAGTGATAACCATTCTGATCTAGGTTAGAGTGCACGCTGAGTGTTTCTTTTCTCTCTCTCTGGCAGCGACCATTGACCCGACCCTGGACTATGACTCAGTGACCAAGTTGACCGAACCTTCTTAACACTGGCTTTTGGATTGTCAGAGTTGCAGACCTCATTGCCACTCCTACTTTTACCCTTTTCTCCGGGACACCCCGTATTACTACGAACGTCCACTTCCATTGGACAAAACCATCGTATGGTTAGATACGAACTCGAGGGACTTCGAGGATGGTTTCTGGTTCTGGAGAAAACGGATAGGATTATTCAGTTGTCTTTTCTTTTCACCTTCTCTCAGGTTGCGAGTACTCCTTGGTTTAGGAGTAGTACACCTATTACGCAAATTGGATAGTCTTCTTCCAAACCTTAGGCTGGTGCCGAACGGTGGGGAATGAAGAAAACCAATTAGCATAACGATGGTGTACAGAAGGTATTAAGTTTAGACAAAGCAAGGGATTAGTAAGAGGGCAAAGTAAATTGCGACTGATATTCACGACCAAACCAAGTATTTCTTCGCCAATCCTAAATCACCTTTGTAATTCTCCAGGACACTCCGTATCACTACGAAGATCCACAGTTTATTGGATATTCCATCGTATGGTTATATACGAACTCGAAAGGAACTTGTTCCAGTTCGGGGATGGATTCTGGTTCAGGAGAAATAGGAATAAAGTACATTCAGGTGTCTTTTATCTTCACCTTCTCTCGCATTGCGAGTATTCCTAGGATTAGGACAGTACACCCTTTATGCCTTTTGGATAGTCTTCTTCCAAACCATAGGCTGGTGCCGAACGGTAGGGAAGGAAGAAAACCATTTGGCTTAAAGGGGTGTGCAGAAGGTAATGACTAAAGACATATAAAGGGATTTGGAAAGTTGGCAAAGAATTATACGGTTACAGTTGTGAATCTGGATAATGGAAGAGGCATTACTAGGAATACCAGGATTCCCCACAGAAACATTTCAATGTTTCAGTTTCACTGTGTAATGTTAAAAGAAAACTGATTTCCCGATTAGACACTTACTCCAGGGTATGTATTTACCAGGTATGATTCTCACATCTGTATGGTTTTACAGATGATGAGTGGGAGTAAGTTATTGGGAATTGGGTGATCATCCTCATTATATCGGGATTCGTTGTAATCGGTGATATTTGAGGAGATCACCTGGGCTGTTTGCCGGTCGGCAGATATTTGGTTATGAATATCCGCTGTTGTGCACCAATTTCAAATTGATATATCTGTACGTCTATTTTCATAGAGTGAGATATACCTTTTGATATTATGTCGATGACATTTACCTATATCAGTGGATGGTTAGGTAAGGAGCATTAAACAGCGGTGTAATTCTTCTTAACCACAAGTACAGTTTTCAACCTACGACACACAGTGAAAGAGTTGTTAGACTCAGCGGACTTATACAGAGTATTGTATGTTGTCCAGTGTCCATCAGGACAGAGGGGTTGGTCCTCATACTATATTCTGTTTACTTTTAACTTCTCTAGTTCTTAGACATGTGCTTCGTGGAAACACAGGGTCTAAGTTTTGAGGAGTTATAGGTATTTGAATAGAGTAGAGAACCAGGTGTAGCAAGTATCGGGATTCTTCAAAGTGATCGAAGATGTAGATACTTGTGTATGGTATTCAGTTGATAGTAATGATAAAGAGAACTTGCTTCTCTTTCAGGATACTCATAATTGGAAGCATTCCTAAGTTGAGTAACGCTGATCGGCCTCTCTCCATTTAGTTTACATGCACTGGAGATAGCTGCATGATTTGAATCTGGTTCATTTAAATCAGTGCCTCTGGTTCTATATTGGATATAGAACAGTTCATATCTTAACGATGTTAAGGTACGGGGAGTTGTCCGGCTTATGCTTAAAACCAGACACTGGACAACTCAAAGCACGTTTCTGTAATGGCTGTTTGCGGGTTGACCCAGGCTATGACGAGGGTTGACTTTCTACCATCTGGAAGATCAATAGAAATATTGTTCTAGACTCGCCACAGTTTTATTAAAAATGGATTTTTTCAAAAACAGTAGTGGGAGTATGGTAGAACTGGAAGTGATTCCAGAACCGCAAACGATTACTGAAGATTTCATAAAGAACCTAAAGATTCAATCTGATTTGACATTCCATTGGCCACTCCGCAGATACGGTGGGTAACTTCAGGCACCCGAGAGGTACTCCGGTAGCCTCAAGGACGGTGACAGGGAAGTTCTTTTTTACCTACAATTACCATTGCTGTTGTTCCAGGCTGTGAGACCCGGCAGGAGGATGAGTATAGCGTCGTTCTAAACTAGCTTTGGAAGTGCACGTCTATATGACTCTGCCAGAGGGTTGTCGTAGTCAGTGGGAGCAGCGGAAGCATTGGTGGACTTCTTGCTTATGTCTATTTATAGACTAAAGCATATATAGCGGAGTTAGATCATCTGTTTCTGATGTGACAGTCATGGGTTTGACGTCATCAGAATAGGGGATGGATCTGTTGAGAAGGTAGTAGGAAGTGATATTCCTATACTACGATCGGTTATACTTTGGTCGTCACACAGTGGTTTCTCCACAAGGGACTTGGACATTATATCAGACATACTGGTTACTAGATCTATGGTTTTAGATCTAGATTTGGGTGGTTTCCCAATCAGGGTACTTTGACAGCATTCTAAGAGTATTTAGAATGGACGACTCCTGGCACGGTAGCACACCTGCAGGTAATGGAGTCACCCTCTCTAAAGGTGTCTTACAGACTAAAGGGGAGAGGGATACGCATGATTGACAGATCACTTGCTTAGGCAATTGAGTCAATCATGAGATGTCAAGTACCACACCAGATGTTGTTCTTGCAGTAGGTGCAATAAGTTGATATTAATCCAATCCTGGAAAAACAGTCGGAAGCAGTTTTAGAACATAAGTAAATGTTCTAGGGATATGATAACTGCTGCCTCCTTTAGGAGACGGTTATCACTCCAGGCTTCCAAGGTGACATGGACGACAAGGAGGTTGTCAGAGTTATAGTTTTCCTTCAGACAAGGGGCAGTATTTTGGACAGGTGGTCCAAGGCAATACTGAGGGTGGCATGGCGCAGGATACTGATTAAGTTAAGTTGACGATACAGTCTAAGAAGTTTGGATTTGAAGTTCATTTATGAGCCAGGTCCCATCAGACATCCAGACGTTCTAAGACAGGTATTGCTCATTTCGGGAGATGGCTTTCTCCGCGAACTTGAGATATAGAGAGACATAGAAAGAAACATCACAGCGGATCCACTCAATGAGGCTATTCCTCGAATGCAATAGTTTCGCAAACGAGCTTTGTGAGACTGACTAGTAGAGGAGTTGGGTGTTCGGTATCACACGGGCTGTGAGTATGCGGCATCGCAATAATTAGCCTTGAGTGCAAGTGGGAGATTGTTGGAGATAGTGCCCTCAGAGTCAATTATTGGATCACAGGCACGTGATTGCAATGATTGAGGGAGGACCTATCCCGGTAGGACAGTCTTACTCGAGATGATAGTATGCTATCTGGTTTTTCTTTATCATCGTGTACTGATTTAGGTGACCTGACATGTCGCTATTACACGTTGATAGAGCCCCTAGTATTCTTGCTTGACTACCAGTAGTATGATGGCGATCATATACGTGGGAGCTGGTGGTCTATAAGCACATCCTTAAAAGGTCCCTAGTCGTGGGAGTTTCGAGACAGGGTATCGATACTCCATTAGTAGACTAGTGTATACAGTCGAGACCCCGACGAGGGGCGGTGGCCGGTCTCACAAGCCACTGGTGTCAGTTGGTTCACCTAAGATGTATACAGGTGCTCATTGGGTTATGAGTACACCGGACAGGACTCGCCGGGAACCTGCTAGTTGGGCTTATACCTGACGTCAGATAGCAGTTCCCAGGTGACATGTGTACAGGTTAGTTCATCGACCTGAGGATCGTCATTTGTCTCGTGTGAGTTCCCACTGTGCTTTGATTACTACCCTACCACGGCTCAAAGGAGTCGTGCAAACAGGTTTTAGTTGGGTACAGTCTCGAGCCACATGGAGGCAGTGAGCGGATCTTCAGGGGTTCGTCTCTCCCGGTATTGGGGGTGAGGTCGCGCTGTGTCTAGGAGAGCCATTACGCAAAGCCCTCGGCCGAGGCAGGAGATTTACTGGTAGGTATTCCAGTAGTATCTCAGGGCGTTCTGGGCTACACTCCGACACGACTTGTACCGCTTTTGGGGGTCTGACTTTTACCAACCCCCTAGGCCCGCCATGCGATACTCATAGACGAACGGACCGGACTGTACGGATATTGTCACTGACAGGCTCCGTAGGGTGT
Source organism: Agapanthus africanus (assembly GCA_030015575.1). Lineage (NCBI taxonomy): Eukaryota > Viridiplantae > Streptophyta > Magnoliopsida > Asparagales > Amaryllidaceae > Agapanthus > Agapanthus africanus. The sequence goes on from CM057338.1 coordinate 634,631,821, forward strand.
CAGGATGAGTTCGCTCATCGACGTCCCTTTTGGTCAATAGCTGGTGGCCCGTCACGTATTGGCTTATACCTCTGACGTGCTAGTGGTTAAATCCACAGCCATTGTATTGACGAGTCTTTAGAGTCCACCACACTTTCAGTTACTCAGCTTTCGGGCGAAACGCTGTAGAGGCCGTATGGAGATATGACAGGGTCCGATCAGATACGTGCGGTATTGCACGGATCAGGATCGGACAGTTTTGTACTAGTGGCCGTATAGTTATATGGCAGGGTTTGATCCGATACGTGCGGTATTGCACGGATCAGGATCGAACGGATTTTACTAGCCGGCTTTGGCTTAAGCCGGTCCTAGTCTAGTACAGTGTAGATTTTGTCTCATTGCATTTGTATCCGGACGGAATACAGATGCGGGTGTGTATGCACAGTATTGGGGTTTTCCTGTAATTTATTACGGGACCAGTTTTCTGGAGTTGCCAGTTTGCATTCCGTTCCGGCCGGTTTTTCCTTTGTTCTTTCCCGGCCGGACTTTTCCGATGGAGGGGGTAATTTGCAGTTTTGCAAATTACTTTTGTGGAGGGGGTTTCTTGCAAAAGTATTGATTATGATAGCTTTCATTTCTTTTGCTCCATGCTTTTGAATTGAGAGATTTGAAAGGTTATGGAGTGAATAGGAGAATAAGCATGGTTGATGTTTTCTTGTCTAGGATGTGGTCACCATTCTTATGCTCCTACACTCACCTCCCTTCATGTTTGATATATTCATTCCTTCACATTATTCTTCTCACTTGATATGATAAGTTTTTCTTGAGAGGAAAAAGAAAAGAGAGATGAAGAAGGAGAGAGTTCTTCATTCTTGAAAGTTTCATCTTCTTGATCTCATTCATGCTAGAAAAATGCAAGCACCATTTTTCTTATCTCATTTCCTCCATCATCTCCAAATGGCAACCAACCCCAAGTGAGACACTACACATTCTACAGCATATCTTGAGCATGTCGAGTTGCCGGCTTCATGCTCGAGTTGCCTCGGTATTGAGGCGGGAGCCCGTAAAAGACGAAGGCGATGTGGTGCCCTTTCCGGCGAGGAGGCGACGATATGGAGACTACACTTTCCGCGGGAGATCGGGACGATGACGAGAAGACCGGAGGACTCGGATCACTCGGTATACTTCTCACCCCATCTCTAGATAGCCAGTATAGGTTAATGGTTAACGATCCGGGTTTTCTTTGTCCGCGGTAGCGCCGGTTTCCGAGTAAGGAAAATTTTTTGATTCCGCAATTTGGCCTCGAGTAAGACGGCCGGGGCGCTGCCGTGGCGCAACAGTATCGTACGTGATATTATTGAGGCGGGATCACCGACTATCATACATGTATATATATATCGACTCAGATGTAGGTGGTTTCCGTACCCCTTTTGATTGGTTGTTAGTTAGACCAGCAGTTTACATAGTAGAAGTCAGACTGGACCCGAGTTATACCTATTTCCAAAACTGACGAATCATGACACTTTTAAAGACATACCAAGGGATACTACGGATATTTTAAAAGATGTATCTTTTCTTAAAAACACCGTAGTCCTTATTTTCAACCACCACCATTCGTACTATTTCAAACGGCAAAACAGTATAACACATGTATGGTAAGGTAAATTTCTTGTTGTTACATTATTATTCATTTACCATTTATTCTACTGCTCGTATTGCATTGCATGCTTATATGTAATTGATTCATATTTCTTTGTGCATATGACATATAGCATACCCGTATACTTATATGCTTACACATATGTCTTTACATAGTTATATGCTCATATTACTGTTTCACGTTGCATATACTATAATTCATGGATTTCGCATTGCGATATGGTTTCATATGATGTTTTTCTGGATTGTTTTATCCCTGCGTATATATATCAGTAGTATGGGACACTGAAATATATATGTATACCCATCGTATATATATATATTAGTGGTATGGGATGCTAATATATATATACACCTACATAATTTATCATCATGATGATCTATGCAATTTACTTATTCATTATATATGAGGGGCCTATATGGTTGATATGAGGGGCCTTTATGGTCGATGTGAGGGGCCTATGTGCCCGATGTATGGATGACATGTAATATCCCCTACCCCACATTTATTTTATATGCATTGCTCCTGATAGAGTACCTTTCATGACTATTGCATATACACATTACCATTTATTGCTTCATGTATTAGTAGTACCTGATAAAGTACCTTCATGAATGTTGCATACATATTGGGATATTGAGATATATATTTTGTGTCGATACTTGACACTGATTTTCTGATGATTTCATTGATGATATTTGAATGTTTATTCAAAAATATCACTATATTAAGAAAACGGTTTTCTCATTCATGATGTCTTCTGTTTTCATTTTACCGCATTCATACCTCATATTTATGATATGTCGTCACCTGAGACACTGACACGAGTACATGGGATTACACTTATGTATAGATATTTACCCTGGCCACCTTTTCATGCTTCAGACTTATTCATTTTGAGGATATATATTATTATTGATCGTATTTGACCTAGGATTGAGTCATACATACAATTTCTGCTCTGTGATGTTTTCTATTCACGAGTTGGCAACTCACCCCCGTTGTGCCACAGTTCTTGCAGGTTTTGCCGTACAGGTTTCATTGCGGATTTTCTGGCACACTGCTTCCTTTCTAGGTGATTGTTTGGGTAGGTGGGTTCACTTGCATCGTGACCATCCTTGTATTTATTTTAATTCGTTGTATCTAGAAATTTCATCAACCAAACTTGTATATTTATTCAGACTTAGAGACCAGTTGTTTATTATTTTGACCTTAGAGTCACGCTTGTATTATTATGGTTTCTTGATGATTTTGAGTTTCTTTTTGAGTTTTGATCCTCAACCTTGGGCGTTGTATATTATATTGCTTGCGTGGTTGTGACCGTCGATTGATGAAGAGCTAGCTCCCGCTTGGGGATGCCTTTTATCATTGTGCATATATTATTCTTGTTGTACCCCGTTCGGGGCCAGTATTTACAAAGGAAACTCTGTCGAAATTTTCAGAAAAGACTAGAGATTTTAAAAATGCATATTCGGCTTACTTATTTAAAAACCTTGCTTTTAAAACATGTTTTCTTTACTGCTTAAAAACTAGTTTTCTTTATTTACCCCTTAAAATGGTTTTAGATTTCTGGGCTTTTGGCTTACTTGGATTAGATGGGGTCCTATAGACTTCATATGATTCAAGATCCAGTCACGTGCTATTTCGGGTCGTGACAAAGTTGGTATCAGAGCGCTAGGTTAACCTTGGTTCGAGTCTAATTTTTATTATGCGGAGCCTAGAGCGTTTATATATATACGGAACTTAGGCTTGACCTTACGGAACTTAGACTTAGTCGACGGGGTATTATACCCGAACTTTCGTCGCGTAGGTTGACCCTTGGTTGATGAAGTAGGTAGCTTGAGTAGAGTGACGTACCGTACGTATGTTCCGCGGCATATTTACGATACGCTACTCCGCTTAAGAAACCTTAGGATGTACATTTCCTTGCACAGTATTATATTCATTCCTATGATCTATCCTCATCGATACTGGTTATGATTTTGCCGCCAAGATTACATGGGCAGAGAGAGCTACGGCTAGAGTTGGGTCATCTTGAGCTCGTCACGGAAGAGGACCGACTAGGGCGTGATTCCATAGATGTACGATTGCATAAAGAGGCGTCGTTTTAGTGTGTTTTCGCGCCATGAGTGTTTGACGGATCGCTTTTACGAGATTACTCGGACGTGCAAATCAGCACCAGAGGGTTGAGCCACTGATAGGGGTCAGCCAGAATGTAATGACCATCGATATATCGCTTATTCATGATGATTGAGGCGCTGTTCAGCGTACAGAAGAATGAGCCAGTTGCTGCTGCAAATGACGAGATATCGCCCAGATGTTGGAGCTACCGCAGCATGAGTATATACTTAGAGATATGATGGAAGGTTGTTGGTCACCCGAGGATGAATGACTAGGACATGTGTTTCGTTCGCTTACCCCGATGTGAGGTCATCAGATTGATTGATTCCAGCTAAAGACGACTTCACGCAGGTTTGTTGGTAGTTGATGGAGGCGATCGAATGTCAGAAACCCATATTCCAAGTTTAAAGTATTCGGAAAGACATGCAAGCGATTCTATGGACCCTCTAGAAGAATGAAATCCTAACTCGACATAATGACCGTGTGAAAGCCTTTGAACCTTAGGGTTTGCGGCAGTTCTGCGGTGCCATTAGTGTGGCTTGGGTTTGCCCTTCTACGGCTGGTCCACCGATGCTGTGGTATGTACTCGATACTATTAAACTGTACCCAAGATGTTGAGATCTTGGGGGATTATGAGGTTTTGATGAATAGATCGAAGGGTTCGACTTCATTTGGATGGTATGTGATGGGATGCATTGCTTGGGAGACTCCAGATACGATTACAGCCGTTGGAGCACAGTCCATGCAGCCACGATGAGACGAGTCCGATGCAGTCGACAGCAAGGAAAAGTGGAGTAAGAGGTTCGTACGAGATCTTGATGAGATGACGTTCCACTCCGCCGATATCAGAAATGCGATACGCATGCAGAGGCGTTGATTAATGATATATCTTCCAGAAGGAGTCGCGATGAGTATGCAGCCGTTCTGGATCAAGAAGTAGAATGAGAAAAGGGTGATAACCTCCGGACAGTTCGGCAGAAACGAGATTTGAGAGAGACCTCGACAGGACCTTTCTGGAATACTATACGAGAAGACTTGGACCCAGGAGTGGTCATATTGCGCACACCCAGTAGGCCAGAGTTCGGCATTGTCGATAAGATAGTTGGCCAGAGATCTGAAGAGGATGTGCCAGAGCTGGACTGTTTCCGTCGTCATTCCATATTGGGCCGTTGAGCCGAGGAGCTATATATCTAGCAATGCACAGTGAGAGACAAGAGCCTAAAAGCACTAGGAGCCAGACCATGAACAGGAGGCAAGTAGATATCTTGCTCTGCTAGCATTGGATGCACCGACACCTTCTCGACTTTGAAGGAGGAACTATCGACGACGGTATTTATGATTTGTGATTGGTGATTCGATTATCACGAATCCGTCACCTTAGATTTCGATATTTTGGGCGATCTATTCGCATGATTTAGTCTTGATGACTGAGTTTCATGATATTTTTTTTCGTGCATTATGATTGCACCTACTGGGTATTCATATTTTGTGCATAGTTATTACGCTTGAGGTATTGATTGTGATTTCATGCCTATTTTATGCCTGTGATTTGATTTATGCTTCCAGCATAGTTTTCATGCACTTTTAGTGTTTTGATTTAATTTGTGCACCCTGATGCATATGGTTGCGAGATTATATACCGCGGTATACCTGATCTGGATTGAGTTGTATTGTATACCGTCGATTTCAATTCTGATTTGGATGTTGATTTTGTGATTTCGTTCATGATGGATGCACCGATTTGGATTTTCGCGCATGTTGGGCTCATGTTATGAAAGGCGATTTTGGTGCACACCAGATGCGCTAAATCGAGATTTTTCGTGCATATCAGATGCACCTGAGTTTGCTGTTAGGCACACCCGTTGCCTTTGACAGATGTTTTGTGCACACCCGATGCACTTAGATGTTGTTTCTGTGCACATGTATGGCATGTATATGGATTTTGATTTCCGTGCACACCAGACGCACGCAACATTCTTATGCACATTTTGGGATTGATTTCTTATGGAGCAGTACGTTTTTATGATATTTGCTATTTGTTTTCGTACTGAGCAGGACTAGTCAGAGGACAGTACCTGGATATATTTTGCATGCATTGATAGTTATCAAAGGGATTTTCAAAAAGCGAGCTATAGTCTCAGTATTTACCTACGTGTCTGATATGACATGAAACGTTTAAAACAAGGAAACCCTTCTAAATTGTTTTCAAAACGGCGGGACGTACATATTAAACAAAAGATATATACATATATGGTTATTTTCTTACAATAGACGTCCGCCACTGTGCAGTGTTATGCGCATCGCACAACGATTTAAAAAGGATTGGCATGCATTTCCTTCAGTTATCTACATGTATAATTTTGATGTATATCACATTGGTTCGTATTGGATTTGATATTGTGTCTTTACCATGACTCCGATGATTGCGGGATGCTTGACGGAGTTTTGATTTTGAGTTATCTGTTCATTGTTCATGCACATGCATTGCGCTATTATGCGTTTTATGTATTGATGATTTCGGAGCCCCGACGACTTGGACTTTTTACTGAAATGTTTTAGTATTTAAGGGGTTTGAATTTAACTTCGGGGACCAAATTTTTTTAACGGGGTAAGATTGTAACATTTAAAAAAAAATAGAAATATTATTTTTGGGGAATTTTTATAATTTAATAATAAAATATTGAATATTTTAATAAGGCGGTATAATTAAATACCGATAAAATTGGGAAATTTTTTTAAAATTTTTGAAATTACTAAAAACATGGTTTTTAATGGAATTATGCAATTTTTAAGTTTTTATGATTAAATATATGCTAATTTAGTGCTAATCACGATTAAAAATTGCTAATCGCGCTTTAAGCGTATTTTGTGCAAACATGCACTATATGTAACATTTCAGAAAAATAAAATATTATTTTTGGGAATTTTTATAATTTAATATTAATTTTAATGAATATTTTAATATTTCGGTATAATTAAATACCGATAAATTGGGGAAATTTTTTGAAAATTATAGAAATTACTAAAAGAGGTTTTTTTTTTGTGAATTATGCCATTTTTAATGTTTTTATGTTTAATTATATGCTAATTGAGCGCTAATCGCGATTACAAATCGCTAATCGCGCTTTAAGCGTATTTGGGCAAAACATGCACCGTATCTTTTTCTACACTTGTTACATATTTTCCCATGGCTTCCTACATGTTTTATCATGGTTGATGAGTTATTAGAAAGGGGAAAAGAAAAGAAAAGGAAAAGGATTTAGGATATAATATTAGGTATGGTGAAGAGAGAGAAAGAGTGGGTGAGAGTCAACTAGGGTTTTGAACCATTCCCACACCATCATCTCACTCATTTCCTCTCCCCTCCTCAAGTTGCTGCTGCTGCTGCTGCTGCTGCTTCCCCTCTCCTTCTCCTCCATCTTCAACCCCCAAATCTCCATGAAAATCACCTTAAAACCTCACACCCATTTCACAAAAAAGGTGCACAAGCCCCCTAGCTACCCAATGGACAAAGAAAGTATTCATTTTGGCGCTGTTGAGGATTCATGAGGGTCTATTGAGGTATTTCCTTCACAATTAGTATAGTATTTCTTGTGCTTAAGCCTCATTTCAAGTTTGGAATCGATGTCGGGTAGTTTGGTAAACTTTGGAGATTTCTAGAGAGAGTTAGGGTTAAATTGAGTAGTGTGGTGAACTTGAGTGTGTTTGGTGACCTTAAACCCCCCTACAATGTTTTAAACCCAGAACATACACATTTACCAAACCTGAAACCAAAATACGGATTTACAGAAAACTGAAATGTCGGGTTTTGTGAGAACTTAGTGGGTGTAGAGAAATCTGGAGTGACCCGAGACCAAAACTTGAAAATTAAACAACTCTAGTGACTAATTTGAGACCATGTGAGACCACCCTGACCAAACGACAACCCAATTCCTTTCCCAAACCGGCCTGGCCGGAATTTTAGGTGTAGGGGCCGGCCACCTGGTGTGGTAGGGTGTCGGGGTTGTTCCAGTAGCTCATATATATCATATACTACACCCTAGACTTGTTTGCTTACCCTGTTATCACCTGAGACAAAATCTGGAGCATGTTTTCTAGGTTGTTGCCTTATGTTTTGCGTGTGTTTGAATTCAAGTTTTGGATATTTGGTATTGTATTCGATCCCTTGACGTTTGTACGTCTATATCAGGTGTTGATTGGTGATTTTGAAGACGTGGTCCATAGGTTCTAACCTATAGGCTTTTAAGCGTATCGTTTTGGTTTTCGTGTGTCGTTTCGTTTTCGATTTGGTTTTAATGCGATGCGATACGTGTGACATGTAGGTACCCCCACGACGATTCGAGACGATGAAGAAGATGTGGCGACATCGACATCGGCAAACAAGATCAAGGTGAGTAGATTATATCTACGGGGGAAGTCGGGTGGATGGCGTATAGCACCCCCGCAATTCGATACTTAGTATACTAGATATATACTATATGTATATGTATGATAGCGTTATGTGTGACTTGGATATTCTAGATGAGATTAGGTGTACTAAGTTAGATTAGGGTTTAGAAATAAACTAGTATAGTTTCCTAGTTGCGAACCCTAGAATAGGTTTACACCCACACGCACACATATGCTTACTTGTTATACCTATACCTGGATGATGAGGATAGTGGATGATATTTGGAGATGGGTTGATGATATTGGGCATAGTACCATGAGATCGGTGACGTGATGTGATTCGTATTTGGGATACGACATGAGATTTTAGCGGGCCTTTGGACGCGTGTTTCACAAACGCAGTTATATTTAAATAGACAGTATCGATTTGTACTAGACCTAGATCAGTACCCCAGATCATAAGATATGATGATAAGGATACCAGATAATTGATGAGATGAATGTGATATTGACCAGTACCTAGCTTTTAGGATGTCGTACGATGATTTACCGTACGAGCTTTATATTGATGATAGATCCGCACTCATGACTCGAGGATGTCATATGATATTGTATCGTACGCGGTACCTTTGAGGCGGGATCACCGACTTATATATATATATATATATATATATATATATATATATATCGACTCAGATTTAGGCGGTTTCCATACCCCTCCTGATTGACTTGTTAGTTAGAGCTGTAGTTTTGCTAGTAGATGTTAGGCTAGGCCGATGTCATACCTATTTCAAAAATACTAACGAATCGGGAGTATTTCAAAGACATGCAAAGGGATCCTACGGATATTTTCAAAAGGCGCATCTTTTCTTAAAAACACCGTAGCCCTTATTTTCCTAAAAACCCCGATTCGTCTTCTTCCAATGGCAAAACAGTATGACATAGATACATTGTTGTAGATACTACACTGTTGTGTGTATTATTCATTTGCCGCATATTCTTGCTTTTCGCATCGCATTGCATGTTTAAACATGTTTATTGTCATATCAAACCCATGCTGTTAGGACACCAGCACCATTATCGATGATGCATATGTTCCACGTACACCTGCTTGCTGGCTCACACACTTCATCATCGATAATTGCCATGTCACTACACAGAAGGATTATTGCATCAGGATACGACTCCTTGCATGACATACTTGCGTACACACATATTGTACCTCCATATTTACACATACAAAGTTGATTCTGGCTTGATTAGAGATTTGGGAAGCGCAAGATACTCTTTAAAACTGATTCATTTTGAAAGAGCGGTTTCCTCCATATGTGCATATTACTATTCCATGATGCATGATATACTGATATGTTACATTTCTTTTACATGTCGCATACATCATGCTTTTTGATTTGACGCATTGAGATATGTTGTTTCCATGATATTTCTGGTTTTGGGAACCGTGGGTATTTCAAAGAGAGTATGTAATTGTTTTAAAAACTCCGGTTACCCTTAATATGATTTTCAGTGCATCCACCATGTGTTTTCTCGGTGCTGAGAGCGACATGTGAAACCCGATTCGAGGAGGCGGATGAGGCCGATTGCGGGTACATGGTGGACCCGGTATGGTTCCCCAGGGCGAGAAATGTTTTTCGTGGAGTAGACGATGAGCCTGGCAGTGTGGCTAGTTCCTACCGGTGATAGTATTTGGGCTCGGTGGATATCCGGAGGATACCGACCGGTGTCGAGAGATGATATGGGCCGATCCAGACCGACGGAGCCCGATATATGAGGATTTACGTGCCGATGATAGGCACAGGTTTCATGATGTTTTCGAGTGTTGGTGCTTGACACTCAGGTTCCATGATTTGATATGTCGCGAGCGACACTTGTTGATTTATATCCTCATATTTCCATGCATATGCTTTATGATATTTCATGCATGATGCTTATTGTCATTAGGTGACACGTGGACGATTTCCACATACATATATTGACATTGATGACATTGATTACATAGTTGGATGATATCCACTTTTTCATTGACTCCATGATATAGTCGACATTGATCATACCTCATATTGTTGATATGTTATTACCTGAGGCACTGGCACGAGCACTTGACACTACACTCATGTATAGATGTTACATTGCCACCTTATCATGCTTCGGACTTATTCATTTGAGGTTTATATATATATTTGATCGTATTGACCTAGGATTGTGTCATACATACGATTTCTGCTCTGTGATGTTTTCTATTCACGAATTGGCAACTCACCCCCGTTGTGCCACAGTTCTTGCAGGTTTTGCCGTACAGGTTTCATTGCGGCTTTTCTGGCACACTGCTCTCTTTCTAGGTGATTGCATTGGTAGGTGGGTTCACTCGCATCATGACCACCCTTGTATTATATTATTCAGTTGTATCTAGAAATTCCATCAACCAAAACTTGTATATTGTTTCAGACTTAGAAAATCAGTTATGTATTATTTCGACCTTAGAGTCGCGTTGTAGTATTATGGGTTTTCATGTTGATTTTGAGTTTCCTTTTGAGTTGATCCTCGCCCTTTGGCGTTGTATATTATATTGCTTGCGTGGTTCTGACCGTCGATTGACGAAGAGCTAGCTCCTGCTTAGGGATGCCTTTTATCATTGTGTACATATTATTCTTGTTGTACCCCGTTCGGGGGCCAGTATTTACAAAAGAAACTCTGCCGAAATTTTCATAAAAGACGGGAGATTTTTAAAATGCATATTCGGCTTACCTATTTTAAAACTCTTTTTTTAAAAACATGTTTTCTTCACTTCTTAAAACTATTTCCTTTACTTATTACTTAAAAATGGTTTTAGATTTCTGGGCTTTTTGGCTTACTTGAATTAGATGGGGTCCTATAGACTTCATATGATTCATGTGCCAGTCACGGGCTATTTCGGGTCGTGAAAAGTTGGTATCAGAGCGCTAGGTTAACCTTGGTTCGAGTCTAAGTTTGACTATTTAGAGCCTAGAGCGTTTATATATATACGGAACTTAGGCTTGACCTTACGGAACTTGGACTTAGTCGAGGGGGTATTATACCCGAACTTTCGTTGCGTAGGTTGACCCGTGGATGATGGAGTAGGTGACTTCAGTAGAGTGACGTACCGTGTGTATGTTCCGCGGCATACTTACGACACGCCACTTCGCTTAAGGAGACTTAGAATGTACATTTCCTTGCACAGTATTTTATTCATTCCTATGATCTATCCTCATCGATACTGGTTATGATTTTGCTGCCACGATTACACGGGCAGAGAGAGCTACGGCTAGAGTTGCATCAGCGTGAGCTCGTCACGGACGAGGACTGACCAGGGCATGATTCCAGGGACGTACGATTGCATAGAGAGGCGTCGTTTTAGTGTGTCTTCGCTCCATGAGCGTTTGACAGATCACTTTTACGAGATTTCTCTGACGTGCCGATCAGCACCAGAGGATCAGGCTACTACTAGAGGCTAGCCAGAAGGTGATGACCATTAATGTATCGCTTATTCATGAGGATTGAGGCGTTGTTCAGCGTACAGACGAATGAGCCAGTTGCTGCTGCAAATGACGAGATATCGCCAAGATGTTGGAGCTATTGCAGCATGAGTATATACTCAGAGATTTGATGGAAGGTCGCTAGTCACCCAAGGAGGAACGACTATGACATATGGTTCGTTCGCTTACCCCGATACGAGGTCATCATATTGATTGATTCCAGCTAGAGACGACTTCATGCAGGTTCGTTGGTAGTCGATGGAGGCGATCGAATGTCAGAAACCCATATTCCAAGTTTAAAGTATTCGGAAAGACATTCAAGCGATTCTATGGACCCTCTAGAAGAATGAAACCCTAACTCGACATAATGACCGTGTGAAAGTCTTTGAACCTTAGGGTTTGCAGCAGTTCCACGGCGCCATTAGTGAGGCTTGGGTTTACCCTTCTACGGCTGGACCATTGATGCTATGGTATGTACTCGATACTATTAAACTGTACCCAAGATGTTGATCTCTTGGGGGATTATGAGGTTTTGACGAATCGATCGAATGGTTCGACTTCATTCGGATGTCATGTGATGGGACACATTGCTTGGGAGACTCCAGCTACGAGTATAGCCGTTGGAGCACAGTCCATGCAGCCACGAGAAGACGAGTTCGAATCAGTCGACATTGGAACAAGTGGAGTAAAGAGTTCGCACGAGATTTCGACGAGATGACACTCCACTCCGTTGACATCAGAGATGCGATACGCATGCAGAGGCATTGGGATGCGACCAGTTTTCGAGGAAATGCTGTGCTGAGGACGCAGATTGCCCAGAGAAGTACCAGAATGTAATCGTCCCCGTTAGCACACCTGACAGGGTCAATGAGCCGATTGATTGCGAGATAGGTAATCCGCAGAGAAGATAAGGACCCAGAGACAGAGGACGCGAGACCATGAACATGAGGCAAGTAGATATCTTGCGCTGGTAGCATTGGATGCACCGACACCTTCCCGACTTTGAAGGAGGATATATCGACGACGGTATTTATGATTTGTGATTTGGTGGTTCGATTATCACGTATCCGTCACCTTGGATATCGGCATTTTGGGCGACCTATTTGCATGATTTAGTCTTGATGACTGAGTTTCATGATATTTGTTTTCATGCACCATGGTTGCACCTACTGGGTATTCATATTTTCTGCATAGTATTACGCTTGAGGTATTGATTGTGATTTCATGCCTATTTTATGCCAGTGTTTTGATTTGATTTGTGCACGCTGATGCACATGGATGCGAGCTTATACACCGCGGTATACCTGTGTTTGATTGAACCGTATTGTATACCGTCGATTTTGATTCTACTATTGATGTTGATTTCTTGCACTCCGTGCATTTGATTTGGATTTTCGCGCGTGTTTGTAGGGTGCTTTTCGTCACAGCATTGAGATGGGAATACGCGTGCACTTGTCAAGCGCATTACAGATTCCCCCTGTCTAGGGTAGGCCGGGGTTTAATGATTATGGGGATCCGAATCTCCGGCAGCCGCGGACTAAGCTGCCATTAATTACCCCTCGCCTTTGGAGCGAGGGAACCTCCGATTGACGGGTTAAACCGATCATGCGAACTCAATGTGCAGTGTTGTGTTTTGAAGGGGTTTTGGATATATCGGGGGCCCCGCGGAGTTTTGTAGGGGACAGTGTTGTGGAGTGTGTGTGTATCTGTACATATATATATAAGTATACATATATAAAAAAGGGAAAAAGAGCCCAAAGGACGTGTGGGGTCAGCGTTTTGAGCGCTGTGCGCTTAGGTGCTGTGCGCGTAGGCGCTAGCGCGCCACGTGTCGGCATGTGGGCGCTTTACGCTTGAGCGCATGCGCGCCACGTGTCGGCATGAGGGCGCTTTGCGCTTGAGCGCAGGTTGCTGGAGCGCAAGTGCGCCACGTGTCGGCATGGGCGCTTTGCGCTTGAGCGCTGGGCGCCACGTGTCGGCACGTGGGCGCTTTGCGCTTGAGCGCAGGGCGCTGGAGCGCAAGTGCGCCACGTGTCGGCATATGGGCGCTTTGCGCTTGAGCGTTGGGCACTTGAGCGCAAACGCGCCACATGTCGGCACGTGGGCACTTTGCGCTGGAGCGCTGGGTGATGGAGCGCAAGAGCGCCACGTGTCGGCACATGGGCGCTTTGCGCTTGAGCGCTGGGCGCTGGAGCGTAAGCGCGCCACGTGTCGGCACGTGGACGCTTTGCGCTTGAGTGCTGGGCGCTGGAGCGCAAGCGCGCCATGTGTCGGCACGTGGGTGCTTTGCGCTTGAGCGCAAGCGCGCCATGTTTCGGCACGTGGGCGCTTTGCGCTTGAGCTCAAGCGCGCCACGTGTCGGCACATGGGCGCTTTGCTCTTGAGCGTAGGGCGCTGGCGAGAAAAAGAGGCTTTTAGTCCCAGAAATTCTCGAAAGAGAAATCAGAGTGGAGTTAAACTCCTATGATGTTTTGGGGTTGATGAAAGGGGTTCTTCTTCTTTCTCCATTAGTTGCTGGATCTTGAAGATCAAGAGATATGAGATTTTAAAAATCTCATCTTTTTGAGATCTAATGGAAAATCTGAGTTCCCCTTTATGAGTTTTGTGGTGAAAAACTATTTAGGTTTATAAAATGAAGAGTAAAACTCTTAATTTAATTCAAAAGAAAGAAGGAGGTTTTGGAACCTTGAGGAAGGAGAGGAGATCTCAGATCTAGATTTTTCTTTTGGAGAGAGAGAAAAAAAAAGTTGGGAGATATTTCATTATCTTTGCCTTTATAGGCTATACATTTTACATATAGCCCATTGGGCTTCACAAAATGGTATTTTTCCTATCCCATGGTTCATTTGCCATTTCTTTTTGCACATAAGCCATGGGCTTTACAAAAATTTTGCTTTATGCCTATTTTTCTTACATTTATCATAAAATAAAATAAAAGAAATACAACAAAATTATTTATTACAAAATTTTTATCTTGGCATGGGGGGAGGCCGGCCGCTTCATGTTCGGGCTCGACCCGGGCATGGGCCCACTTGGCTTGGGGTTGACTTTGATTTTGACTTGGTCAATCGGGGTGTTAATTTTTACCCCAACAAATTGCCCCCCATCAATAAATGCACACCACATACGTGGGTCGTGTGCATGAAATTGATGGATCTTCTTTTACTTGGAGGCAACCTGATTTGGTTCCCGCTTTTTGGGAAGCTGGCAGTGCCCTTTTTACGACATGGACGGTCGTTGCTTGACATGTCTCCGAGACGGAGTGTGTGTGATAGACGTTTCCCTGGCCCGGAGTGATCTGGTTCCCGCTTTGTAGGAATCCTGCGCTGCCCTTTTTACGACATGGACGGTCAATGCTGCCCTTTTTGCGACTTGGACAGTCGATGCTGCCCTTTTAGCGACTTGGACGGTCGATGCTGCCCTTTTTGCGACTTGGACGGTCGGTGCTACCATTTTATCGACGTGGACGGTCGATTTTGCCCTTTTTGCGACTTGGACGGTCGATGCTGCCCTTTTAGCGACGTGGACGGTCGATGCTGCCATTTTAGTGACGAGAACGGTCGGTGCTGCCATTTTTTCGACTTGGACGGTCGGTTCTGCCCTTTTTGCGACTTGGACGGTCGTTGTTGCCCTTTTAGCGACGTAGACGGTCGGTGCTTCCATTTTAGCGACGTAGACGGTCGGTGCTGCCCTTTTTGCGACTTGGAGGGTCAATGCTGCCATTTTAGCGACGTGAACGGTCGGTGCTACCATTTTAGCGACGTGGACGGTCAATTCTGGATTTGACTTGCCCCACTTCTTGCGGCGTCAGGGATGAAGTTGACTTGTTTCCGAGGTGGAATTTGATTCTGCCAGGGAGGTCATTGGTTGTTTTACTGACTTGATGTGATTTGGGTTGACATCAGCATCGCTACGCTGGAATATGGTACAAGGAGCGAATCATCATTTGTCAGGATTTGGGGATTTTGGTTTTGGTTTGGCATCAGCATCGCTGCACTGGAATATGGTACCAGGAGCGAATCATCATCTGCCATGAGGAGATTTCCCTCGTTCCCAGTTTAACGACTTAGGGGTCATCTGTTCCTAGTTTAACGACTTAGGGGTCATCTGTTCTTAATTTAAAGACTCAGGGGTCTATTGGATTGGAGTTTGGGATTTTGGGGTTAGGGTAGGCATCAGCGTTGCTAACACTGAAGCACACGTGCCAGGAGAAATTCATCATTTGCCTATTCCTGTTGGGGGAGCGATGGCTTAGGAGACAGGTTTAGATCCCTATCACCTATGGCTGTTCAATTTTATGGGCCTTGAGGGTCCCAAAAAAGCATTTTCTTCCTACGAGTCGTAAGGATCCCGCAGGTCTATTTTCTCCTTAGGAGTCGTGAGGACTCCTAAGTGTGTTTTTCCTTTATGAGTCGTAAGGATCCCACAAAGGTTTGTTCTCCTCATGTATCGTGAGGACACATTAGTGGGTCTGCTCAATGGAGCATAATTCCAAAGGCGGAGACCAGCCGCGTAACTGGTGATTGTGGTGGGGCATGGGTATGACGAGAATTATTTGAGCCCGTGGATTGTATACGGCAGTCAATTTGGGGACTGGCCGTAGGGCTGGAGAATTTTGAGAAATTGGATTTTGGTTGGTGTCTGCATCGCTACACTGGAATATGGTATAAGGAGCAACTCATCATTCGCCATTTGGGGACTTGGAATTTGGATCTTGTTTGGCATCAGCATTGCTGCACTGGAATAATGTCAGGAGCAACTCATCAATTGCCTTGGGAGGATTTGGGATTTGGGTTTTGGTCGGCATCAGCACCGCTAACATTGAAGCGAAATGCCAGGAACGACTCATCATTTGCCGTTGCCCGTTGGGGAACGATGGCTTAGGAGACAGGTTTGGGTCCCTATCACCCAAGGCTTTTCAATTTTATGAGCCGTGAGGGTCTCATAAAAGCATTTTCTCCCTACGAGTCGAGAGGATCTCGCAGGTGTATGTTCTCCTTAGGAATCGTGAGGATTCCTAAGTGTGTTGCTCCTTTGTGAGTCGTAAGGATCTCACGCAGGGGTTTTCTCCTCACAGGGTCGAGAGAACTTTGTGAGTGTATTCATCTCTTTTCATGAGTTTGCGCCCTTTCAGGTTTTCACAAACTCGCCGGTAGTCCTGCTGTTTTTACTCACGGAGCCCTTTCGGGTTTTCATCCGTGCCCGTTTTGCTTGTGGACATACATTTTTTTCCTTTTTCCTTTTTTTTTCTTTTTTTTCTTTTTTTTTGCCGCTGGTGGGACTTTAAAAGTAGTCTCACCGGAAGGATTTGGGAGAGATAGGGGTCATTTAAGCCGGTGGATTGTATAAGGTTTTGCAGGATGTATGATCCAGACCGTAGGGCTGATGTGCTCAATTCGCCTGCGACTTGGAGCATTCACGTGTAGTATTTCTTGAGATATCGGCCATTGATGGGTGGCATGGGCCTTTCTCCCTCGGCACTTATTAGTTGGTAGGATCTTCCGTCGAACACTTTCTCGATGACGTATGGTCCTTCCCAGTTTGGCTCGAATTTTCCCTTGGCATGTCGATTGGGGATGATCGGTCTTTTGAGGGCCAACACCAATTCACCTTTATTGAAAGCGCGGAGACGGGTTATTTTGTCATAGGCCCGTGACATTTGGGCTCGGTATAGCTCCAGATTTTGCTGCACTGCGGGCCTCTTTTCTTCGAGGGCATCGAGCTCTTCAAGTCGAAGGAGCACGTTTTCCTCCTCCGTCAACTCGTGCTGAACGGCCATTCTTAAGCTTGGAACTTCGACTTCGAGGGGGAGGACCACCTCCACTCCGAAGAGCAATGTGTATGGAGTGGACTGAGTTGGAGTATGGTGCGTGGTACGATATGCTTACAACGCCTCGTGAAGTTTGAGATTCCAGTCTCTCTTGTTGGCTGAAGCATTTTTCCTCAGGAGCTTGCATAGAGTCTTATTGAAGGCTTCGGCTAGCCCATTGGCTCTTGGATTATAGATGGAGGAGTATCCCCAGTCTATCTTGTGCTGAGTAGCGAACCTTGAGACATTGAAGCTCTTGAAGGAAGGCCCGTTGTCAGAAATGATTCTTCTTGGTGTACCGAAGCGGTATAGAATATTATGCTGGAAGAATGTCAGAATATCTTTTGTCTTGACTTCTTTTAGCGGGATAGCTTCAGCCCATCTGGAGAAGTAGTCTGTCGTGGACAGTATGAACCGGTAGCCTTTAGATGACGGAGGATCAATTGGGCCAACAATGTCGGTGCCCTAGACTTCGAAGGGCCACGACGCCACCGTAGGATGCAACGGATTGCGATGCTTGTGAATGAAATCACCATGGATTTGGCAGATCTGACATTTCTCTGCATGCTCTCCGCAATCCCGTATCATGGTGGGCCAGTAATACCCAAGCCGTTTGATTTGAAGTCCCATCTTTGGGCTAGATTGGTGAGCACCGCAAACTCTCGAGTGAACATCTTTCATGACCTTTTGGGCTTCGGCTAATGACAGACACCTGAGTCAGAGTTGGTCATATGACCTGCGGTATAACGTGTCATTTACAAACACGTATCGGAAAGCTCTTTTCTTCAGCTGAATCCTCGCAGATTTTTCTTCGGGCAGCTTGTCGTATCGGAGGTACTCTATGAAGGGTTCTCTCCAATCGGGCTCGTCTTGGATGATCGAAGCTTCTTCGGCGGGACTGCTCTTCTGTTCCACGCTTTCCTCTTCTCGTAGAGAGACTGGGTGTAGAATTTGTCGGCTCCTAACTGTGATCAGAATTTCTTCCATGTCAGGATTAGCCAGCTCCTGGGCTAAGCGAGCGAGTACGTCAGCCTTTCCGTTCAACGCTCTAGGGACTCTCGTTAGTTCAATATGAGTGAACCATTTCATGAGTTCCACCACTCGGGCTCTGTACCGAGCTAATTCGGGTTTGTATATCTTATAATCGCCGCATACTTGGTTGACGACAAGCTGGGAGTCACCGTAAACCCGTAACCGAAGGATTTCCATTTCTATGGCGAGCTCCAAACCAGCTATCAGAACTTCATACTCGGCCTCATTGTTTGTGCGAGGCTCGGTGAGAGCAAAAGAACACCGTAGGGTTCCCATTGATGGCGTGATGAATACAAATCCTATCCTTGCTTTTATCTCCGGGACACTTGATTTACTGGAGGTCCTTATCGATGAGGCCCCATCGAAGTATAACTCCCAACATGGCTCGTCATTCTCTAGGTGTAGCACTTGTTCGTCGGGTAACTCGCAATTGAGTGGTGACCCTTCTGGTATGGGATGAGTGGCAAGGAAGTCTGCAAGAGCTTGCCCTTTCACTGCTTTCTGAGGAGTATAAACTATGTCAAACTCAGGTAGCATGACAGCCCATCTTGCCATTCTGCCGGCTAGGCTTGCTCTGGTCATCAAGTGTTTGAGCGGGTCGACCTTGGAGATCAGCATAACCCGATGAGCGAGCAGATAGTGCCTCATCTTCTTCTTAGCAAATATCAGAGCCAGGCATTACTTTTCGATTGGGGAATAGTTGTGTTCCGCCCCGACTAGAGTTCGACTGAGGTAGTAGAGGGCATTTTCTTTTCCCTCCTCGTTATTCTGGGCAAGGAGCGCACCGAGTGACTCATCTAGTGCGGCAGTGTAGAGAATCAGCGGTTTATTTGGAATGGGAGCGGCCAGCACTGGAGGGTACAACAAGTATTGTTTGATGCTTTTGAACGCTGCTTGACATTCAGCATCCCAGATAAACGGAGCTCCTTTCTTCATGAGATTTGAGAAGGGCCTACATCTCCCCGATAAATTTGTGATAAACCTCCGTATATAAGAAAGCTTGCCTTGAAAAGATCTTAGCTGCGTCAGACTCTTCGGAGGGGGCATCTCCATGTGGCCTTTATCTTTGATGGGTCAACTTCGATCCCTCGATGCCGGACTATAAAACCCAGGAATTTTCCCGATGACACGCCAAAAGCGCATTTCAGAGGATTCATCTTCAGATCGTAGTCCCTCAGTCTGGTGAGAACGGTCCTAAGATCTTGTATATGATCGGCCTTGGTTTTAGTCTTGACGACCAGATCATCAACATAGCATTCGACGACTTTATGGATTAGGTCATCAAAGATATTAGTCATTGCCCTTTGATATGTAGCGCCTGCGTTCTTCAATCCGAACGGCATTACCTTATAGAAATATATTCCGATCGGGGTTCAAAATGCTGTGTGTTTCTCATCCTCAGGCGACATCTTGATCTGATTATATCCAGACGAGCCATCCATAAAGGTGAACAACTCGTAATTTGAGGTGTCATCAACCATCATTTTCATAACCGGTAGCGGAAAGTCGTCTTTAGCACATGCCTTGTTGAGGTCCATGAAATCGACACAAACTCGGATCTGGCCATTTTTCTTCTTCACTGGGACTATGCATGCGATCCAGTCCGCATATTTCTCTTCCCTGATGAAGCCGACATCGATGAGCTTCTTGGTTTCCTCGATGAACTTTTCTTCCAGTTCCCTTCTCATTCGTCGAGGAGCTTGTTTGACTAGCTTAGCATCAGGAGAAATAGCCAGCTTATGCACGACCACTTCAGGGGAAAGGCCAGGCATTTCTTTGTATATCCACGCGAAGCAGTCCATGCAGCAGGGCAATTATCTGCTTTTTCATTTCATCCGACAAGAGTGAGCTGATGTAGGTCGGCCTTGGATCATCGGGCATTGCTAAGTCAATCTCGGTTAGCTCGTCAAAGGTTGCTTGGCCGCCATCTTCGAGCTCTTGAGGAGCTTCTTCTGGCTCGGTTAGCTCGTCTTCATCATTTGACTCTTCGCTGGCTTCCCCAATATGGGTCATATAGCATGCCTTAGAATCAGGCTGGATGAAACCTATGCCCCGGCCTATCTGGAATTCGTCCATCGATGAGTGCTCGGACCTGAGGAGGATGCCATAGCCCTTCGTAAAACTTTGCTTCGGACTCCGTTTGATATAACCGGCATCCGCACTTTTTAAAGTATTCCCGCATCTCGGGCGCATAGTATCTGGGATTGAGGACGGCTCTTATGCCTCTCTCATATAGAAAGAACACGACAGATAAATTGTCCGGGTGCACAACGGGGTTTAACCCATAAAACAGGATGCCCTTCTGTCCACTTTTCCTCCCGGGAACGTAGAAAGTTTTCAGCTGGTCCACGGTGGAGACTGACAACGCATCGAGCTCTTTGCAGATCTGCTCTGGTACCCTTGTGACGGCTAGGGACCCTTCTGCAATTTATAAGGTCTCTCGTAGTTTCGCTTGTTGCATGGGGTCCAATCTGCACCGCTGTTGCACGGCAGGTCCTCTTCTTCCGACTCTTCAGTGTCGCTGCCGAGATAAGGGCAGACTTTGCTGCTAGATGGGGCTTCAGTAATAGATTCGTCCGTATCGCTACCGAAACGAGGGCGAGTTTTACGGAAGGACGGACTTCCACCGTCGGACTCATCAGTGTCGCTACCGAAATGCGGGCGCACTTGGGCGTTTTTGCTTTTGAAAGTGACAGCCGGCTCAGATTTGCCTTTGAGTCTTGGGGCAGCTCTATCCTCAGTCAGTTGTGGCTTAGCATTTTGGTGGTTCATAAAGTACCAAGAATCTTCATATCGGACTTCATGCACACCGAACGGCTGGATGTCTCCATCAATGCGTCTTTCTTCGCCATTTTTAGTATACTTCATGCATTGATGGAGAGTTGACGGGACGATACCGTAATCGTGGAGCCACGGCCATCCCAAGAGAATCTTATAAGACGCGTCGGCGTCGATCACGTATATCTTAGCTTCAGTTTGCAGATCCCCGAATTTGATTGGCAGAGCTATGGACCCCAGAACTTGCTGGCAATTTTGGTTGAAGCCTTGAATGACAATCCTTTCCCTTGATAGGTGTCGGACGTCCATTGACAAACTCTTCAGAGTGCGCAAGCTCATGATGTTTACTGAGGACCCCGGATCAATCAATATGCGATTAATTCGATCTCCGTCGCTGTACCCGGTCACGTAAAACGACCGATTATGCTCAGCTGTTCCCAGTAGCAAGTCTTCATCCTTAAACGTGACTGCGGCGGCTTGCAAAGTGTACTGAGCTTCTTTCAAATTAATTTCCGGAAAGTGAGCCTGATACCGCTCAGGGTTTTGTAGAGCATGAATGAGGACATCTCTAAGCTCCTTAGATAAGACCAAGGCATCATAGATGCTCAGGAGAGACGGAAGCTTCCGGAGATGAGGCAAGACATTATAGTCCACTGAGGAAGGACTTGAGTTTTCATCAGCCGGCTCTCTGCCATCTTCCTCATTAGCCACATGTTTTTCCTTTCCTTTTGGGGCGTTGCCCTGATTTGGCGGTAGAGCCCTGTCGCTTCTGAGCTGGATTTGATTGACCTTTATGGCAAGCTCCTCGTCCTCTTCGGGAAAACAGAGCTCCCCCTCAGAGTCGCTGCCCAGATGTATGGCGTAGCAGGTCACTATAGGGATCTCTTCATTGGAGTCTTCCTCTAACTCCTCCAGAATTTCAGCCGCTCATACAGGGAGGAACACCTTCAATTGAATCAGGGTTCTTTCCTTCTATTCATATTCTTCGAGGGAATCGATATATTTTTTAATGGTCGAGCTCCCTGCAGACTCCTTTTCATGCCGAGCTGCATTTTTCTTCTTCTTGAGCTTCTTGGATTTTGAGCCTGATGGTGCCGCATTGGCAGCTGGACTGGTAGGCTTCTTCTGCCTTTCCCATTACGTGCTGGGCTCTTTCCGAAGTAGCGTTATCATCTTCGTCGTCTTATTAGATATATGCGTACTCCACGGAGGCCGCGATGAGCCCGTTTCATTTCTCGGGGTAGTGGGTTCGGCTGTCTGCTCCCAGAAGGCTTCAACTTCTTTCTGTATAAAGTTGGTGGTTGCAACCTGATTGTTCACCAACAAACTTTTGGACAGCTCGATCTCTCCGGCCTTGTACTGCTTCTCGACCCAGTCCTTGAAGATATAGCAATCCTCGATCGCATGGCTCACTACTCTGTGGTACGGGAAATACAGGGGATTGTCGGTCATTTTTGCTTCTTGGGGTATTTTTTACTCCGGCAATTGTAGGCCGTTGTTCAAGGCATCTTTAAATATCTTGCGGACCTTGTCCCTTCGGAAAGAGTAAACCTTGTTCTTCTTCTCCTCTAGGGAAGGCCCTTCTCCTCCCAGCAATGGCTTTCGAGACCGGTTGGTCTTGGATTCGCCCGCCCTTCACTTTTCTTCATTCTCGGACGCATTGAAGACATTGGTACGGCTGGAACTCCCGCTTCTACGGTTGGCGTCCCGCTTGCTTTTCCAAGTCTTGTCTCTCTAAGAGTCCGGGGTGGACTCTTGCTTCGAGCGTTCCAGCATTTGGACTTTCTTGGTTAGCTCTTGAAATGTCTTGAGGCCCGCTGTACACAAGAATGGGACGATACAATTGCTGAGGTTCCCAATGAGAAGGCTGACGGACTGGTCCTGCTCCAGCGGAGGTTCGCACTTGACTGTGAGATTACGCCATCGGGCGATAAAGTCGGTGTTGCTTTCATTCTTCCCCGGCTTGGTCCTCACAAGGTCGGCAATGGAGATTTTATCACTGACGCTCATGAACCTTTGCCGAAATAGAGACTCCATTTGGGCAAAGGTAATGACAGTCCCGTCTGGTATACTCGCGTACCAGTCGAAGGCGACACCGGTGAGGCTGTTGACAAACTGACGAAGAAGGAGCACGTAATTGCCCCCTGTATTTCCGCACGATGCTTTGATGTGGGCGACGTGCTGATCTGCATTCCCCGTTCCGTCAAATCTTCGGAACTTAGGAATGATGTAGCCGCTCGGGAACTCGATCAGATCGTACTGTGCGGGATATGGCCGCCCACTACTGCCAATTTCTTTCTGAGCTTCAGCTTCAGCCACCAATGTTTTAACTTTGCTTGTGAACAAATCCATTATCCGATCTTGTGTTAGCGGGATAGTGCTATCTGGGGCTACGGCGTCCCAAGAAGCGGAATGTGGCCGGCTTTCATGCGGCTCGACCAGTCTTAGACCCAAAAGAACAGGCATTGGCTGCTTCGGATTTTCATCACCCGGCTGATGAGTAGCGACTTGTGCTTGATGTTGGAGATAGTGCCCTCAGAGTCAATTATTGGATCACAGGCACGTGATTGCAATGACTGAGGGAGGACCTATACCGGTAGGACAGTCTTACTCAAGATGATAGTATGCTATGTGGTTTATCTTTATCATCGTGTACTGCTTTAGGTGACCTTACAAGTCACTATTGCACGTTGATAGAGCCCCTAGGATTCTTGCTTGACTACCAGCAGTTTGAGGGCGATCATATACGTGGGAGCTGGGGTCTATAAGCACATCCTTAAAAGGTCCCTAGTCGTGGGAGTTTTCGAGACAGGGCATCGATACTCCATAGTAGACTAGAGTATACAAACGAGACCCCGATGAGGGGCGGTTGCCGGTCTCACAAGCCACTGGTGTCAGTTGGTTCACCTAAGATGTATACAGGTGCTCATTGGGTTATGAGTACACCGGACAGGACTTGCCGGGAACATGCTAGTTGGTCTTATACCTGACGTCAGATAGCAGTTCCCTGGTGACATGTGTACAGGTTAGTTCATCGACCTGAGATCGTCATTTGTCTCGTGTGAGTTCCCACTGTACTTTGATTACTACCCTACCACGCTCAAAGGAGTTGTGCAAACAGGTTTTAGTTGGGTACAGTCCCGAGCCACATGGAGGCAGTGAGTGAATCTGCAGGGGTTCGTCTCTCCCGGTATTGGGAGTGAGGTCGCGCTGTGTCTAGGAGAGCCATTACACGAAGTCCTTGGCCAAGGCAGGAGATTTATTGGTAGGTATTCCAGTAGTATCTCAGGGTGTTCTGGGCAACACTCCGACATGACTTATACCGCTTTTGGGGGGTCTGACTTTTACCAACCCCCTAGGCCCGCCATGCGAAGCTCATAGACGAACGGACCGGACTGTACGGATGTTGTCACTGACAGGCTCAGTAGGGTGTCAGGATGAGTTTGCTCATCGACGTTCCTTTTGGTCAATACCTGGTAGCCCGTCACGTATGGCTAATACCTCTGACGTGCTAGTGGTTAAATCCACAGCCAAGGTGTTGACGAGTCTTTAGAGTCCCCTACAGACCGTTTTCTCAAGTTTCGGGCGAAATGCTGTAGAGGCCGTATGAAGATATGGCAGGGATCGATCAGATACGTGCGGTATTGCACGGATCATTATCGGACGGATGATACTAGCGGGCTTTGTTTTAAGCCAGATCCTAGTATTGTACAGTGTAGATTTTGTCACTTTGCATTTGTATTCAGTGGGAATACAAGTGCGGGTATGTATATACAGTCGCGGGGTTTTCTTGTAATTTATTACGGGATCAGTTTTCTGAAGTTGCCAGTTTGCATTCCGTTTCGGTCAGTTTTCCTTTGTTCCTTCACGGCCGGATTTTTCCTATGGAGGGGGTTATTTGCAAGTATGCAAATTAGTTATGTGGAAGGTTTTTTTTTTGTAAATGGAGAGTTCATGATGGTTCTTGCATTATTAGATTCTTTTTCCATCTTCTCCTTTGCATTTATGAGAATGGATTTGGATTTGACCTTGAGGTGATATTATTTTCTCATTATCAACATACATTTGCATATGCCTTTTTCTCTCTCTCTCCTCCTCATTCTTGAGTTGGACCGGCCACTTTTGAGAGGGTGAGGATTCTTCATTTTAGAGTGGGGAAATTATTCAACTCATTTTTTCTTTGCCACAAATATCCATTGCCATCTCAAAAGCTTATTTTCTTCTTCCCTCCTTCAAAGGCAACTTCACTACCCGTTTGAGACAAGTGATTCTACACTAGCCTACAGTATTCTTGGACACGTCGACTCGCCAACTTCGTGCCCGAGTTGCCTCGGTCCAGAGGTGGGAGCCCGTAAAAGAACCCGGCGATGTGGTGCCCGTTCCGACGAGGAGGTGAAGATCGGAGATTCCGCGAGGAGATCGGAGTGGAGGCCGAAGATCGAAGGACACGGATCGCTAGGTATAGCTCTCTACCCTTTCTCTAGTTTGCTAGCATTAGGTTAATGGCCCAATCCGGGTTTTATAGTGCGTGGTAGTGCCGGTTTACAGGTTTTGTAAAAGTTTCGTTTCCGCATTCCGGCGTCGGATTGACGGCCGGGGCGCTGCCTTGCACTTACATTGGTATCAGAGCCACGCCATTAACCTAGTCTAGCTTGCTCTAACGTGTTTACAAGTTCGATCGAACGGATTTTCCAAAAACCGTATTTTCATGTCCAGTTTCTGTCGATTTTTTTCATTAGTCAAAAAATTATTTGGTACATTGTAAAAATACGAGCAGGGGTTTTTAAGCATTCTGTGAAAATTTGGTTGCGTGAAGTTACTATTCCACCGCGGAACCACGGCCAAACCCATGCATTGGCCGCGGTTCCCCCGCAATTTTAACTCTTCACAGTGCCAAATTTCTACAGTGCTCTTTGGACATGGAAATAGGGTTTATGGTCTATTCTTTTTGGTCCCAGATTTTCTTTGAGTGCTACAGTTGTGCTTGGGGCCCACTTCGGTAAATTTAGTCGATCGAATATTTTAAACATGTTAGTTCACAGTATTTACATTATATCTGCGACCGTGAATGTCATTTGATCGGTAAATCCGGTCTAACTGCTATAGCCCTTTTAGACGGATTTACAAACGTGACATTCACGTTGATGTTCTGTGTTGTGCTGTGATGTTGCGGATTTGTCGTGGTGGACAGCCTGGATGCAATGGTAGTACAGTTTGGTTGTATTTTGTACATTTGATATTGCGGGGCGAGCGTCCGACATGTGGACTGCCGTTACTGCCTGTTTGTATATTATTCTTTTAGGGCACGACTGGGCTGAGGTCGATGTACCCGTTGTATATTTTACTTTCTGTACTAGGATTACCCCGTGGTGGGGTGCATAGGTAGTCGGGTTCTAGAAGGCAACGGGCCCGCATCTCATGGCTTTGAGAAGGAAGGGGCTTCACTCTAGAATTGGCGGGCTATTCGCCGCACTCGTAGGGGGTACAGGTTGACCCAAGGAGGGGTACTCAAGTTACCGGATTCCGTGAAGTGCTGGGTGGTCCATTCATGTTGCTGAAGGGGGCTGCCTCGCTTCAGGTTTTGGTGGGTAACTTGCCGCGCCCGTAGGGGTCTAGGATTTCGTTGCACAGGCTATCCACACGACCATGGGAACATCGGGTTTTAGTAGCGGCTCTATGAAACCCGGGGATCCCAGATATCTGTATTGTTCTGTGATGCTTATTACATTTATGTGATGTTGCATTTTATCACGCTTTGAGCGAATATTATATATTGATATATATACTAGTAGATGTTGTATATGTTTTGCACCCGCGCTAGTCCAGTCCCCGCTCTGTCGTTAGTTAAGTAACCTAACGGGTGATGACGGGACCCAGTGGAGAATGCGGGTGGCATATACGTACATCATTATTTTCATTCTTTATTAGTGTGATCAATTGATGGGACTGCGTTGATTCGGATCAATGCAAGCTAAACACACCTATTCTGATGTTGTTGGAACATTTTTCAGAAAGCTGTTATTGCAAGGACGTTTCCTTTTGTTTTGCACAGTGGTATTCGGTTATGAATATCCAGCACCTCAGTCGACGAGGCAAGGGCCGAGATCCCTTCACCGGGAGTGACCCCTTGGACAGAAGTTTGCGTCAGGGCAATAACTTCACTATAGTCATTTACTTTTGCTTTGCATTATGGTATTCAGTTGGAATATCCTGCACCTCATTCTACGGGGAAAGAGCCGAGATCCCTTCACCGCGAGTGACCTCTTCAGCAAAGGTTTTCGCCACTATAGTTTTATAAAAGCTATCCAGTTCCTTCAACGATATCAGGTTCATTACGTTAAAGGTTTTTCGCCAGAAACCATTCGTAGCCCTCCGTCATTTCAGACGGGTAGCACGTAGTATTCATGCTATGTTTGTTGGCCTTAGTCAAGGCATAGTGTATGGTAGCTGCTTGTTACCTTTCTGTTGCATAGATAGATGCGTTGGTGTGGGACAGTCGTATAACCTTCTTGGCCCTAGTCAAGGGCTTGTACGGGTGGGTTCAAATTAACCTGGACAATGACGGGTAGAACTTGACATGTGACTTATGATTTGTTGGCCTTAGTCAATGCCATAAGAGCATGGGGCAAAAATAACATCGGGAGTTTCTAAAGAATCTGAAACTTGCCGGATATAAGCATACCTTCTGGAGTGTAAAAACGTGAGCGGATTCCGTCACGTTATCATACGATGATAGTTGGATCCCGATTCCCACTGATGAGTTGGTTTACTCCTCGGGTGATCCCGACTAATTCTTCTTTCAGGTTTGGAAGAGAATTTGACGGTACAGTGGGAGGTTTCCAAATTAGATAAAGTGATAACCATTCTGATTTAGGCTAGAGTGCACGCTGAGTGTTTCTTTTCTCTCTCTCTTTAGCAGCGACCATGACCCGACCCTTGACTATGGCTCAGTGACCAAATTAACCGAACCTTCTTAAACACTGGCTTTTGGATTGTTAGAGTTGCATACCTCATTGCCACTCCTACTTTTACCCTTTTCTCCAGGACACCCCGTATTACTACAAACGTCCACTTCCATTGGATAAAACCATCGTATGGTTATATACGAACTCGAAAGAACTTATTCGAGGATGGTTTCTGGTTCTGGAGAAAACGAATAGGACTATTCAGTTGTCTTTTCCTTTTACCTTTTCTCAGGTTGCGAGTGCTCCTTGGATTTGGGGATAGTACACCTGTTAGGCTTATTGGATAGTCTTCTTCCAAACCTTAGGCTGGTGACGAACGGTAGGGAATGAAGAAAACCATTTAACCTAAACGGTGCACAGAAGGTATTAAGTAAAGACAAATAAAGGGATTAGTAAGAGGACAAAGTAAATTGCGACTGCTATTCACGACCGAACCAAGTATTTCTTCGCCAATCCTACATCACCTTTGTATTTCTCCAGAACACTCCGTATCACTACGAAGATCCACAGTTTATTGGATACTCCATCGTATGGTTATATACGAACTCGAAAGGAACTTATTCCAGTTCGGGGATGGATTCTGGTTCAGGAGAAATAGGAATAAGGTTTATTCGGTTGTCTTTTATCTTCACCTTCTATCGCATTGCGAGTGCTCCTAGGATTAGGACAGTACTCCCATTATGCCTATTGGATAGTCTTCTTCCGAACCATAAGCTGGTGCCGAACGGTAGGGAAAGAAGAAAACCATTTAGCCTAAAGGGGTGTGCAGAAGGTAATTGTCACGTCCCAAAAGTATGGAATATGACCGGCACCTAGACTACGAACGTCTTAAGGCGTACGTACTCTAAGTAAGCCGAGCCCAGAAATCCAAACCAAGAAAAGAAGTAAAGTATAAGAAGAACCATATCAAATCAACCTGTATGCAACATAATATACAACGCCTAAAGGCGAGGATCACAACAGAAAGAAAACTCCAACAGCAAGAAATCCACAGAATATAACGTGCGACTCTAAGGTCGAAAGAATAAACATCACTGGTCTCTATCTCAAATAAGTACATGTTTGGTTGATGGAACTTCTAGATACAACTGAAATATAATATACAATGTATAATGATGGGTACGATACAAATAAGCCACCTACTAGCAAGTCACCTGAAAGAAGCTGTGCCCGCAAAGCCGTAATGAAACCCGTACGACAACACCTGCAAGAAACTGGGGCACAACGGGGGTGAGTTGCCAACTCGTGAGTAGAAAAAGATTTACGAACAGAAATCGCATGTATGACGCAATCCTAGGTCATACGATCAATATATATAATCCTCAAATATTTATAACCAGCAATCTATAACAAGACTAGGGTAACTATCTAACCCAAAAGTAAACCTATGTGCCTGTGTCAGTGCATCAGGTGGCAGTATGTATATGAATGCGGTAAAAATGCATGAAACAGAATGCATATACTGAAGAAAACTGCTTTCATGAATTTGTTGTTGGAGGTAGTGCCTTCAGAGTCAATTATTGGATCACAGGCACGTGATTGCAATGATTGAGGGAGGACATATCCCAGTAGGACAGTCTTACTTAAGATGATAGTATGCTATCTGGTTTATCTTTATCATCGTGTACTGCTTTAGGTGACATTACTGATCACTATTGCACGTTGATAGAGCCTTTAGGATTCTTGCTTGACGGCCAGCAGTATGATGGCGATCATATACGTGGGAGCTGGGGTCTATAAGCACATCCTTAAAAGGTCCCTAGTCGTGGGAGTTTCGAGACTGAGCATCGATACTCCATTAGTAGACTAGTGTATACAGTCGAGACCCTGACGAGGGGCGGTGGCCGGTCTCACAAGCCACTGGTGTCAGTTGGTTCACCTAAGATGTATACAGGTGCTCATTGGGTTATGAGTACACCGGACAGGACTCGCCGGGAACCTGCTAGTTGGGATTATACCAGACGTCAGATAGCAGTTCCCTGGTGACATGTGTACAGGTTAGTTCATCGACCTGAGATTGCCATTTGTCTCGTGTGAGTTCCCACTGTGCTTTGATTACTACCCTACCACGGCTCAAAGGAGTCGTGCAAACAGGTTTTAGTTAGGTACAGTCCCGAGCCACATAGAGGCAGTGAGCGGATCTGCAAGGGTTCGTCTCTCCCGGTATTGGGGGTGAGGTCGTGCTGTGTCTAGGAGAGCCATTACACAAAGCCCTCGGCCGAGGCAGGAGATTTACTGGTAGGTATTCCAGTAGTATCTCAGGGTGTTCTGGGTTTCACTCCGACACGACTTGTACCGCTTTTGGGGGTCTGACTTTTACCAACCCCCTAGGCCCGCCATGCGATACTCATAGACGAACGGACCGGACTGTACGCATATTTTTACTGACAGGCTCAGTAGGGTGTCAGGATGAGTTCGTTCATCGACGTCCCTTTTGGTCAATAGCTGGTAGCCCGTCACGTATGGCTAATACCTCTGACGTGCTAGTGGTTAAATCCACAGCCATAGTATTGACGAGTCTTTAGAGTCCCCCACACAGACAGTTACTCAAGTTTCGGGCGAAACGCTGTAGAGGCCGTATGGAGATATGGCAGGGTTCGATCAGATACGTGCGGTATTGCACGGATCATGATCGGACGGATTTTACTAGCCGGCTTTGGTTTAAGCCGGATCCTAGTATTAGACATTGTAGATTTTGTCTCTTTGCATTTGTGTTCAGCGGGAATACAAATATGGGCATGTATATGCAGTCGCGGGGTTTTCTTGTAATTTATTACGGGATCAGTTTTCTGTAGTTGCCAGTTTGCTTTCCGTTCCGGCCAGTTTTCATTTGTTCCTTCCCTGCCAAACTTTTTCGTTGGAGGGGGTAATTTGCAATTGTGCAAATTACATTTGTGGAGGGGTTTTCTAGCATTATATGGCTTCATGATGATATTCTTTTTTAGTCTCTTCCTTGGCATTAAATGAGATGAGAAAGGATTTGAGGTTGATATGATATTGTTATCATGGTTTTTGGGTGTGGTCACCATTATTCTTCTCCTACACTCACCTCCCTTGTTAATCCCTCCTCATTATTCCCTTGATATTGGCTGGCCACACTAGAGAAAAGAGAGAGAGAGAGAGAGGTTCATTTTGATGTGTAGCATATTTCCTCATCTCATTCCTTGCAAGAAAATATAGCTCCATTTTTTCCAAAGTTCTTCATTCCTCCATCACCAAAGGCAACTACATAAACCTCAATGAGGCAAAGGTTCTTCACTACAACCTACAGTACCATTGGACGCGTCGGCTAGCCAACTTCGCGCCCGAGTTGCCTCGGTCCAGAGGTGGGAGCCCGTAAAAGAATCCGGGTACGTGGTGCCCTTTCCGACGAGGAGGTGACGGATAGAGATTCCGCGGGAGATCGGAGTGGAGACGAAGACCAAAGGACACGGATCGCTTGGTATACTTCTCTACCCATTCTCTTGTTTGCTAGGATTAGGTTAATGGTTACGATCCGGGTTTATTGTCCACGGTAGCGCCGGTTTAAAGTTAAGAAAATTTTTGATTCCGCATTTTGGTCTCGAGTAGACGGCCGGGGCGCTGCCGGGGCGCAACATGGTATCAGAGCCACGCCATTAACCTAGTCTAGCTTTATCTAATATGTTTACATTTCTGATCGAACAAAATTCCAAAAACCGCGTTTTCATGTGCATCAGTTTCTATCGAACACTGTAAAATTTTGGTAACTTGATCCTTCCATACGACCGCGGAACCGCGGCCATAACCTCTATTTGGCCGTGGTTCCGCCGCAGGATGTTGGCTTCACTTCACCAATTTTTTGCAGTGGGCTTTTGGCCTGAAAATAGGGGTTTTGGTATACTTTGTTTGAGCCCAGAATTTCTTTATGTGCTACAATAATGCTTTGGGGCCCACTTGGTAATATTTGATCGATCGAATGTTTCAAACACATTAGTTCACAGTATTTACATTATATCTGCGACCGTGAATGTCACTTGATCGGTAAATCCTGTCTAACTGCTATAGCCCGGTTAGACGGATTTGCGAATGTGACATTCACGTTGATGTTCTGTGTTGTACTGTGTTGTTGCGGATCGGTCGGGGGGGATAGCCTGGATGCAATGTTAGTGCAGTTTTGTTTTATATGTACATTTGATATTGCGGGGCGAGCGTCCGACATGTGGACTGCCGTCACTGCCTGTTTGTATTATTCTTTTGGGGCACGACCAGGTTGCGGTCGATGTACCCATTGTATGTATATTTTATTTTCTGTACTAGGATTACCCCTAGGAGGGGTGCATGGATAACCGGGTTCTAGAGGGCAACGAGCCCGCATCTCATGGCATTGAAACGGAGGGGGCTTTACTCTAGAATTGGCGGGCTGTTCGCCGCACTCGTAGGGGGTACAGGTTGGCCCAAGGAGGGGTGCCCAAGTCACCGGATTTCGTGATGTGCTGGGTGGTCCATTCACGTTGCTGAAGGGGGCTGCCTCGCTTCAGGTTTTGGCGGGTAACTTGCCGCGCCCGTAGGGGTCTAGGATTTTCATTGTACAGGCTATCCACACGACCAGGGGAACGTCGGGTTTCAGCAGCGGCTCTATGAAACCCGGGGCTTCCAGATATCTGTATTGTTCTGTGATGCTGTACATTTCTGTGATGTTGCATTTTATCACGCCTTGAGCGAAATATTATATATTGATATATACTAGTAGATGTTGTATATGTTCTGCATCCGCGCTAGTCCAGTCCCCGCTCTGTCGTTAGTTAAGTAACCTAACGGGTGATGATGGGACCCAGTGGCGAATGCGGATGGCACATACATACTTTATTGGTGTGATCATTTGATGGGACTGCGTTGATTCGGATCAATGCAAGCTAAACAAACCTATTCTGATGTTGTTGGAACAATTTTTCAAAAAGCTGTTATTGCAAGGACGTTCTCTTTTGTTTTGCACAGTGGTGTTCGGTTATGAATATCCAGCACCTCAGTCGACGAGGCAAGGGCCGAGATCCCTTCACCGGGAGTGACCCCTTGGACAGAAGTTTGCGTCAGGGCAATAACTTCACTATAGCCGATTACTTTTTGCTTTGCATCGTGGTATTCAGTTGGAATATCCTGCACCTCATTCTACGGGGAAAGAGCCGAGATCCCTTCACCGGGAGTGACCTCTTTAGCAAAGGGTTTTCGTCACTATATTTTTTATAAAAACTATGCAGTTCCTTCAACGATATCAAGTTTATTACGTTAAAGGTTTTTCGCCAAAAACCAGTCGTAGCCCTCCGTCATTTCTTATGGGTATTATTTAGTATTCGTGCTGCGTTTGTTGACTCCGTCAAGGCGTAGTGTACGGTAGCTAAGTGGTGCTTGTTTGTTGCATAAATGGGATTGGTTAGGACAGTCATGCGGCTTTGTTGACTCCGTCAAGGGCACGTACGGGTGGGTTTAATGCAATCCAGATAATGACGGGTTGAACTTGACTAGGACTCTTTGATTTGTTGACTCCGTCAAGGTCACTTGAGTCCTAGGGGTAAAAATCACATCGAGAGTTTCTAGAGAAACTGAAACTCGCCAAACATGCGCTTACCTTCTGGAGTGTGATAATGTGAGTGGATTCCGTCACGTTATCATGCGATGATACTTGGACCCCGATTCCCACTGATGAGTTGGTTTACTCCTCGGGTGATCCCGACTAATTCTTCTTTCAGGTTTGGAGAAGAATTTGAGGTTACAGTAGGAGGTTTCCAGATTAGATAAAGTGATAACCATTCTGATCTAGGTTAGAGTGCACGCTGAGTGTTTCTTTTCTCTCTCTCTTCGGCAGCGACCATTGACCCGACCCTAGACTATGACTCAGTGACCAAGTTAACCGAACCTTCTTTTAACAATGGCTTTTGGATTGTCAGAGTTGCATACCTCATTGCCACTCCTACTTTTACCCTTTTCTCCAGGACACCCTGTATTACTACGAACGTCCACTTCTATTGGACAAAACCATCGTATGGTTATATACGAACTCGAAGGAATTCGAGGATGGTTTCCGGTTCTGGAGAAAACGAATAGGACTATTCAGTTGTCTTTTCCTTTTACCTTCTCTCAGGTTGCGAGTACTCCTTGGTTTAGGAGATAGTACGCCTATTACGCAAATTTGATAGTCTTCTTCCAAACCTTAGGCTGGTGCCGAACGGCAGGGAATGAGGAAAACCAATTAGCCTACACGGTGTACAGAAGGTATTAAGTTAAGACAAAGAAAGGGATCAGCAAGGGGGCAAAGTAAATTGCGACTGATATTCACGACCAAACCAAGTATTTCATTACCACTCCCATTTCACCTTTGTATTTCTCTAGGACACTCTGTATCACTACGAAGATCCACAGTTTATTTGGATACTCCATCGTATGGTTATATACGAACTCGAAAGGAACTTGTTCCAGTTCGGGGATGGATTCTGGTTTAGGAGAAATAGGAATAAGGTTTATTCGGTTGTCTTGTATCTTCACATTCTCTCGCATTGCGAGTGCTCCTAGGATTAGGACAGTACACCCATTATGCTTATTGGATAGTCTTCTACCAAACCATAGGCTGGTGCCGAACGGTAGGGAAGGAAGAAAACCATTTGGCCTAAAGGGGTGTACAGAAGGTAATGACTAAAGACATATAAAGGGATTTGGACAGATGGCAAAGAGATATACGGTTACAGTTGTGAATTTGGATAATGGAAGGGGCATTACTACGATACCAGGATACCCCATCGAAACATTTCAATATTTCAGTTTCACTGTGTACTGTTAAAAGAAAACCGATTTCCCAATTAGACACTTGCTCAAGGGTATGTATTTACCAGGTATGAATCTCACATCTGTATGGTTTTACAGATGATGAGTGGGAGTAAGTTATTGGGAATTAGGTAATCATCCTCATTATATCGGAATTCGTTGTAATTGGTGATATTTAAGGAACTCACCTGGGTTGTTTGCCGGACGGCAAATATTTGGTTTTGAATATCCGTTGTTATGAACCAATTTCAAATTGATATATCTGTACGTCTATTTTTATAGAATGAGATGTACCTTTTTGAAATTATGTCTATGACATTTACCTATATCAGTGGATGGTTAGGTAAGGAGTATTAAACGGCGGTGTAATTCTTCTTAACCATAAGTACAGTTTTCAACCTACGACACACTGTGAATGAGTTATTAGACTCGAGGGACTTATACAGAGTATTGTATATTGTCCAGTGTCCATTAGGACCGAGGGGTTGGTCCTCGTACTATATTCGGCTTACTTATGACTTCTTTAGTTTTTAGACAAGTGTTTCATAGAAACACAAGGTCCGAATTTTGAGAAGTTATAGGTATAAGAGTAAAGTAGAGAACCAGGTATTGCAAGTATCGGGATTCTTCAAGGTGATCGAAGATGTAGTTACTTGTGAATGGTATTCAGTTGATAGTAATGATTAAGAGAACTAGCTTATCTTTTAGGTTACTCATAATTGGAAGTGCTCCTAAGTTGAGTAATGTTGATCGGTCTCTTTCCATTTAGTTGACATGCACTGGAGACAGCTGCATGATTTGAGTCTGGTTCAATTAAATCAGTGCCTCTGGTCCTATATTGGATATTGAACGGTTTGTATCTTAACGATGTTAAGGTACGGGGAGTTGTCCGGCTTATGCTTAAAACCAGACTCTGGATAACTCAAGGCACGTTTCTGTAATGGCTGTTTGTGGGTTGACCTACGCTATGACGAGGGTTGACTTTCTACCATCTGGAAGATCAATAGTGAGATTGTTCTTGACTCGCCACAGTTTTAACAAAAATGGATTTTTTCGGAAAACGGTAGTGGGAGTATGGTAGAACTGGAAGTGATTCCAGAACCGCAAACGATTACTGAAGATTTGATAAGAACCTAAAGATTCAATCTGGTTTGACGTTCCATTAGCCACTCCGCAGATATGATGGGTAACCTCAGGCACCCGAGAGGTACTCCGGTAGCCTCAAGGACGGTGGCAGGGAGGTTCTTGTTTACCCACACTTACCATTGCTGTTGTTCCAGACTGTGAGACCCAGCAGGAGGATAACTATAGCATCGTTCTAAACTAGCTTTAGAAGTGTACGTCTATATGACTTTGCCAGAGGGTTGTCATAGTCAGTGGGAGCAGCGGAAGCATTGGTGCACATGTGGCTTATGCCTATTTATAGACTAAAACAGATATAGTGGAGATAGATCTGTTAGTTATATGTATGCCCTAGAGGCCATTACTGTACATTGGATGTATATTGTAGTGGATGCTGGGACATATATAGGGAGGACTTTCTTGCTCGACATGATAGTACGCTATCTGGTTGAACTTTACCTTAACGTGTATGCTGATTGTCTCTCTGTTACATGTTGGTAAAGCCCTTAGGATGTATACTTGACTACCTGGACTATGATGCGGATCATACTAGTGGGGACATGGTAGTCCATAAGTACATCCTTCGAAGTCCCTAGTCGAGGGTGTATCGAGACAGGGCATCGATATACCAGAGTAGACTAGCGTATACCTTCTCGACCCATACAGATGGGCGATGGATGATCCCATATCCATTGGTGTTTGACATCAGAGATGATATACGGGTGCTCAGTAGAGACTGGGTACACTGGACGGACTCGCCGAGAACTCCCAGATGGTATTATACTTCACGTCAGATGGCAGTTCTCTGGTGACACTGGTACAGAGTAGTCTGTTGACCCGAGATCGTCATAGAGTCTTGTGTGGTTCCCACTGTGCTTTGATTTCCATCTTACCACGTCCAAGAGGGCGTGCAAAACGGTGGTTTTTGGGTACAGTCCCGAGTCACATGGAGGCAATGAGCGATAGGAGGGGATTCGTCTCTCCCGGTATAGGGGGTTGATGTTGCGCTGTGTTCGATTGGCTATAACAGGAAATCCCTGGCCAGGGTTGCTGAGATTTACTGGTAAGTGTTACCAGTAGTTTCTCGAACAGTTATAGACCTCATATCGACACGACTTATCGAGCTATTGGGGTCTGACGTTTACCACCCCTAGGCAAGATATGCGACATATCAGACGATCAGACCGGACTGTACGGTAGTGTTACTGGTCGGATTCACTGGAGTGTGAGCGGGCTTGCTCGTTGATCTTCAGATCGCTCAATACCCGGGTGGCCGTTACGTTTAGCAGACCGCTTGCGGCTTGTGGATGTTTGATATGATCATCATCTGCTGCCGGCGAATTGACGAGTCTTTAGAGTCTTACATAGAGGTTTCCTGGCTCAAGCGAAACGAAATAGGAGCGCATATGAGATATGTGCGGGACCGAGAATAATGCGTGTATGTGATACCGTATTCCATTCTCGCGATGAATGTGTCGAAAGGTTGTATGTGATATAACCTAATTGTCGAATCAAGGATTGATTCGATAAGCCGATACATTGTATACTAGTCGGTTGTGTGCGACATGACCGGATCATTGAATCAAGTGTTGATTTAATGATTTAATGCATAATTATATATTTGATATATTACTTTGCATTAACTAGTATCGGTTCACTTTAAATGGATTTTCTCGCTCGGTTGTGCGCATTGCATATGCGATATGATTTGTGCACTTGTTTGTATCATATTTGATGATACATGCAAATTAGGGTTTGTGTAAAGAATTAAACCTTGGTTAAAGAAATGGTTAGGGTTATTATTTGATTATTCATTTATTCATTTGTTTTTATTTTTGGAAAATAAATTGCATAAAATAGAATGGTGGCTTCTTTTGTTTTCTTTCATGAAGCTTCATGAACTTTTGACTTAGTCACCATTTTGTCTCATGCTTAACCCTAACCAATTCAATTAACTCAAGTTAATTCTCTACACCTAACCATGGTGAGAATTATGATAAGAATGGATTTTTATTTATTCTTTTATTCTTATCATAATACTTATCTTCTTCTTGCTCTTCTTCTTCCTTTCTTCAAGTGAAGAAAAGCTTTCTTCATCAATGGTGGGTTGATGATTTGAGTGAGAAATCCAATTCTAAAGTCTACCCACTTCCTATTTCTTCATCCTCTACCTCTTGCCAAGTAGTAGAGTGTGTTTCCTTCACAAGTTTCTTGACTTGGTGAAGTGAGAGCTTGATCTTGCGATGCTTCGACGTAGATCATCTTCGGCATGGACATCGACGACCTAGCTCGCCTATTCTTCGATGAAGTCGACGCTAGAGCCCGGATTTGATTTGGACAGCGGAGAGGACCTCGTTGCGGAGCTATGGAGGTGGAGCACCGGATCTACAAATGTTGTATTTCCGTATCTTGTAGTTAAGTGTTAACTAGATTGTTTTTCGCCTAGATTTCTAGCAAACGATCCGTAGTTTAGGGTTTCTCGGCACCGTAATTTTTGAATTTGGCATGGTTGATGCCTTGTGAGACCTCACTAGGGTGCCTAGGAACCCTACAGTGGTATCAGAGCCTAGCTAGAGCCTTAGGCGAAGTCCAGACGAAGTTTGAAACCCGGACGAACCGAAAACACGAACCCAAAATTGCTCTCTGTCCAGATTTTAAAAATGTGGATTTTTCAGTATTAAAAATATCCAGAAAATCAAGCAGGGTTTTCTAAGAATTACTGTAAATTTCGTGGGCCTAAGTCAACTTTTCCACCGCGGAACCGCGGCACGTGCTATGCATGCCGCGGCGGTTCAGCGGCGGTTTTGTCGTTTTGTGCATTTTGTTTTTCACAGTAATTCTCAGATTTCTGTGCTGATGTTCCTGGGATATTTTAATATTTATTATACAGTTGAGTTTTCAGGGGTTGTTTTGGGTTTTCATGAGTTCGATCGGATTATCAAATTTTGTCTATTTGGCTTTCCGGATAAATTTTTAGAATATGTTATAAAGTTTGACCGGATATAAATACCCAATTTTTCCCCTGTCGGGAAATTTCCATGTGTTGGATTTTTCCGTAGTTTAACGATGTTCTAAGTAGTGCAAGTAACGCGATGGTCCCTCTAGAAGACAACAAACCTTAACTCGATTATGTGACCGTCTTGAACTGCCCTTTGAACCTTCGGGTTTGGGGCAGTACGGCGTGCCACATGTGAGGCGTTGGCTTGACCCTTCTACGGCTGGACCGTTGGTACTGAGGCACGAACGGAATGTTGTTAGACTTGTTTCATGTGTTGATCTGTATCGGGAAAACTTGGGTGTTCGATTGTTCGATCGGAAAGTTTAACATTTTCTGTTTATCTGGAATGGGATACAATAATTGGAATTCACAAGAAGTTATGAGATAACTAAATGAATGTTATAAACATAGCAGTTTAGTCTCACTTGATCGGTTGCCACGGAATTTTGATGTGATCAAAAGTCCGTCGCAATCACGTAGCGTACGCGGATACTCGCCGGGTAAACTTAATAGACAGCCTCACCCCATAGCCCCGACCAAGTGACTGTAGGAGAACCCCGTCGCCGAAAGCATCCGTTCGGGTGCTCGCGGTGGCGGTGTTCCGCCTTGGTGCACTTCGTCGACGGTATCGGGGGTGCGGCCGTCTACTGAAGTTTGCGACGAGCATTCGATCAGACTGTCGGAAATCTTGTTGAATTGCCCGACTTGATATTGAAAAGTGTTTTCGATAATGAGACTAAAATGCGGGGTTTATAATTATTAGACATGCGATGTCTAAGTAATTCATTTGATCAGGCATGCGATGTCTGAGGTGGTTGCGGATTCCAACTGTTGTAGTTTTACACTTTCTTTTCTATGACCGTAAGTGTAATATGTGATATCGCCGGTTTCGTTGCTATATGTCAACGACAATTGGGATGCGCATATTTACTTACGTTGATGACATGTGATGTTATGTGTTGCTGGATATGTTATATTGGATCGTCGTGTTTGAATAGCCGGGGTTTTTTATGTGAGATGAGTGTTTTTCATTTTCATTCATGTAAAAACTTGTATGTAATATTCTTTTATTGGGGCGCTTCCAGGTTGCGGAAGTTGTCACCGTTTGTATATTATTTACTTTTCCGCACTAGGATAGACCCAAGGAGGAGGGCACAAGTAACCGGGTTCTGGAGTCCAGTGGGAGACCAACTCGAGGAGTCGAGTCCGAGTCTCCTAACTCCAGAATTGGTAGGGTTACTTGCCGCTCTCGTAGGGGTCTAGGAGTGTGGGTTTGGCTATTCATCACGACCGTGGAATCCGTGTTTTATACTGGCTCGTATTGAAAACACGGACGTCCTAGTATATCCAATATTTCATATGTTTCTTCTGCTGCGATCATGTGATGTTCTTTGATAGATACTTTATATAGTATATATGATATATTATATAGACGTTACTTATGTTTTACACCCGCGCTAGCCCTGCCCTGCTCTGTCATTAGTTACCTAACCTAACGGTGCACGAGGGGACATCGAGGCGAATGCGGATGGCATAAGTGTACGTCGTATTTATCTGTGATGTTTAGGTACTTAAATGATGGGACTTCATTAATGTGATTAATGAAATAAAAGAAACCTAAGATGTTGTAGAATCGAATTTCAAAATAAAACAGGTAGCTACAGTTCTTGCTTTGCATAGCGGTATATGAGATATATCCTGCACCTTATTCGATGAGGAAAGGACCGAGATCCCTTCACCGGGAGTGACTCCTTTAGCAATAACTGGCAGATGCTACAAATTCGGTTTGTCTTTTGATTGCTTTTAAGAGTTTTTGCTTTGCACAGTGATATATATGATATATCCCGCATCTCATTCGACGAGGAAAGGACCGACGATCCCTTCATCGGGAGTGACTCCTTTAGCAAAACTAGAAAAGCCTCAAAAACACTCCATTTTTAAAATCATTTGATTCTACAACGATATCAAGTTCATTACGCAATAGGTTTTCAGAAAAACCTGTCGTAGCCCTCCGTCATTTCAGATAAGTAGTAGTTAGGATTCGTGCTACGTTTGTTGGCCTGCGTCAAGGCGTAGTGTGCGGTAGCTAACTGGTGCTTATCTGCATTAGCATATGATGTGATTGGATTAGGGTAGTCGTGCGACTTTGTTGGCCTGCGTCAAGGGTCGTGCGGGTGGGTTTAATTCAATCAGGAAATGACGGGTTGAACTTGACTAGCGGACTATGGTTTGTTGGCCTGCGTCAAGGTCATAGGACGCTAGGGGAAAAATATTATCGGGAATTTCAAGTGTTGAAATTTGCAATGAGATTGCATACCTTCTATGAGATAGTTGGATCCCGATACCCGCTGCGAGTAAGAGTTACTCCTGGGAGAGTTTTATACATTACAATTAGCCGATCAAGTAGGTGTCTAGAAAGGTGTCAACGAGGTTACGCCTCTGGGAAAACGAGGTTTACATTAATTAGGTTCGTGCGAAAGCACGGGGGACCTCCATCAAAGTACCGACACTGGCCTGGCTGAAAGATTGGCGAACTTCTAGTGTGTAATTAATCCCGGCTAGTCTTTCCTTTTAAGGTTTGAAGGAAGATTTGATAAAAAGCAGTGGGAGCCATCCTGATTAGATAAAATAATAACCAATCTATTCTTGCAAGAGCGCACGCTGAGTGTTTTCTTCTCTCTCTCTCCTGGTAGCGACCATATCACGCCTTGATCAAGATAATAATACGGAATATTGACCGAACCCGCTTGTTATACTGAGCTGGGGAACGTTGGTCCCGCTCCAACTTATAATTGTTGTAAGACAGAGCAGGAAATTGGGGAATACCAGATTTCCCGTGCCGCCCAAACGAAGAGAGTGCATGCTGATGCATCATCTTCGGGTGTGTTCATTATACAGAACTGTTTCTCAGTATCCTCCGCATCTCTGGTATATGATACCGGATCAGGATCCCAGATATGTAAGTTGTTACATAGGGCTATAAAAGAGTAGAAAAACTGAGAACGGGTGATAAGTTTCATGAGACAGAAAACGGGGCAAGTGTTGCAGCCAAGTCTGTTGGTCACTGTCACCCTGTATTATCGATACATTGATTCTGAACGAATGTTATTAGATACCGAACCTGATATACAAAATCAT
Source organism: Agapanthus africanus (assembly GCA_030015575.1). Taxonomy (NCBI): domain Eukaryota; kingdom Viridiplantae; phylum Streptophyta; class Magnoliopsida; order Asparagales; family Amaryllidaceae; genus Agapanthus; species Agapanthus africanus. Next base: position 634,674,098 of record CM057338.1, read on the forward strand.
ATCTGTCTCTTTATTAGTAAAGAAACGATATAATTTTGTATTGTCGGATAATGTTTTGAACATTTCCTATATCAAAAGTTGATCGGTTCAGGCACGTTATCTAAAAGCATTGATGTTCTAAATCAAACTACAGTTCTTAGTATATGGAACACACACAAGAGGAAAAGTTCAGAAATGAACGAATTCTTCTTGAGGTATTGTAGACTAGGTCAGATCAATGTGACCCGACTAGCTGAAGTTACATTTAGATGTATATTTAAATCAGTTTAAATTCACACCTTGTGAAACTTGCCAGTCATGTCACAAAGATAAGATGACCATAGCTCCGTTTACTGGAAACAGAGAAAGAGTTAGTAAACTCTTGGAATGATACATGTTGATGTATGTAAGATCCCCAGTCTACATATGCCAAGACCGGTTCTTTGTACTTCATTACATTCTCTGATGATCTTTCGAGATTCAGACCTATGTTTCTATTGAAACACAAGTCCGAACCTTTTGAGATATTCACAGAATATAAGCTAGAAGTAGAGAACCAGAATACGGGTATAAGTATTATGTCCTATGATGAGATCAAGGAGGAGAATACTTGAGCACGGAAATCCTGGACTATTTTAAAGGAGAATGAGATTCTCTCTCAGCATTACTCCTCCGTATACACCATAGCACGATGGTACATCGGGGAGGAGCAGATACACCCTATATGATAAGGTGTGCTCTATGATGAGTACTACTAAGTTACCTATTTCCTTTTGGGTGTTATGCACTTGAGAAGCTGCATACCTATTGAATAGGGTTCGAATCAAATCAGTTGCCTACCACTTCATATTTGATATGATAAGGGAAGAGCCCATCTCTCATGTTAGTTGAGATTTGGGGTTGTCCAGCCTATGTCTGAAAAGCAAAATCCGGACAAGCTCGAGGCAAGATCTATGATGTACAACTGGAAATGTTCCAGCTATACGAACTACAGTAGATGATTTGAAAGAACCAAAGGATTCAATAGTTACCAACGAACCTCGGCCTCTCCGCCGATCTAGTAGGGTTCCTCACCCACCTGAGAGATACTTCGGTTTCTCTATGACAGTGGGAGCGAGGATTGCATCATGAGATGATGACCCAACTAATTTCGAGCTGGCCATCAGGAGTAAGACTCTGTAAGAATGGCTGGATGCTTAGCGATCTGAGATGGAATCCTTATACACCAACAAAGTATGGACTTTGGTTGCAATATCTGAAGGGTTAAATCCCCATCAGGAGCAAGTATATCTTGAGAAGATTACTTGGTGTAGATGGAAAGGTTGAGACTTTCAAAGCTAGACTTGTTAAAGGTTTGCATAATTGACCGGATATGGATCATAGTGAAACCTTTTTCTAAGTAGCTATGCTTAAGTCCATCCAGATCCTACTTACCACGGCTGCATACCATGGCTACGATCTCTGGTGGTTGAGTGTCTTGACTGCTTTTCTAAATAATGATTTGGAAGAGAGCGTCTATAAGTACACAGCCAGAGGGCCTCGTAGACAGTGGGAGCAGCGGAAACGTGTGCAAGATGCTTTATAGGATAAAGCAGGCATCGCGGAGTTGGAACATCTATTTTGATGGATTAGTCAAAGAGTTTGACATCATCAAAATGGTAGATGAACCTTGTATAAATAAAAAGGTAGTAGGGAGTATGGTGACGATCCTCGTAGAGTACGTGGATGACATACTCTTGATAGGGAAGGAGTTTCCTATGCTACGCTCGATCAATCTCCGCCTATCACAATGATTCTCCACATAGGATCAAAATGATACCTACTAAATCCTGGATTTTGGATCTATGAGATAGATCTAGTTGGGTGTTAGGATTCTCACTAGTTGTAGTGAGATGGTATCAATCGATCCTGGGGAGAATCACCGGAAGGGTTCCAGGGTGATAATGACGACTGAATGTCAGTCACAGGCATTGTCTATACCCTCAGTAAAGGGACGGTATGTTGGAAGAGTTCCAAGCTAGATACCGTGGCATACTAGACGATTAAGGCTGGATACATCGCTACTTAAGACGCTACCAAAGAGGCAGTCTGGGTGTATATTGGTTCATGAGATGAACTATGTTCTTCCCATTGTGTGACAATGGAGTTGTGGCTTATGCCAAGGAACGCAGGTCCCATCAGTGATCCAGACATATTCTAAGGCAATATCACTTGATCATGGAGATGGTTGATCTCCAGGGAGATCGAGGTTAGGAGAGTAGACTCAGAGGACAACACAGCGGATCCGCTCACAAAGGCCTGTTCCCAGAGAGAGACTTTTATGGGATGGTTAAGTATGAGATACTACAACCACTGCTACAGATGGCCCTAGTGCAAGTGGGAGATTGTTAGTTATATGTATGCCCTAGAGGCCATTACTGTACATTGGATGTATATTGTAGTGGATGCTGGGACATATATAGGGAGGACTTTCTTGCTCGACATGATAGTACGCTATCTGGTTGAACTTTACCTTAACGTGTATGCTGATTGTCTCTCTGTTACATGTTGGTAAAGCCCTTACGATGTATACTTGACTACCTGGACTATGATGCGGATCATACTAGTGGGGACATGGTAGTCCATAAGTACATCCTTCAAAGTCCCTAGTCGAGGGTGTATCGAGACGGGGCATCGATATACCAGAGTAGACTAGCGTATACCTTCTCGACCCATACAGATGGGCGATGGATGATCCCATATCCATTGGTGTTTGACATCAGAGATGATATACGGGTGCTCAGTAGAGACTGGGTACACTGGACGGACTCGCCGAGAACTCCCAGATGGTATTATACCTCACGTCAGATGGCAGTTCTCTGGTGACACTGGTACAGAGTAGTCTGTTGACCCGAGATCGTCATAGACTCTTGTGTGGTTCCCACTGTGCTTTGATTTCTATCTTACCACGTCCAAGAGGGCGTGCAAAACGGTGGTTTTTAGGTACAGTCCCGAGTCACATGGAGGCAATGAGCGATAGGAGGGGATTCGTCTCTCCCGGTATAGGGGGTTGATGTTGCGCCGTGTTCGATTGGCTATAACAGGAAATCCCTGGCCAGGGTTGCTGAGATTTACTGGTAAGTGTTACCAGTAGTTTCTCGAACAGTTATAGACCTCATATCGACACGACTTATCGAGCTATTGGGGTCTGACATTTACCACCCCTAGGCAAAATATGCGACATATCAGACGATCAGACCGGACTGTACGGTAGTGTTACCGGTCGGATTCACTGGAGTGTGAGCGGGCTTGCTCGTCGATCTTCAGATCGCTCAATACCCGGGTGGCCGTTACGTTTAGCAGACCGCTTGCGGCTTGTGGATGTTTGATATGATCATCATCTGCTGCCGGCGTATTGACGAGTCTTTAGAGTCCTACACAGAGGTTTCCTGGCTCAAGCGAAACGAAATAGGAGCGCATATGAGATATGTGCGGGACCGAGAATAATGCGTGTATGTGATACCGTATTCCATTCTCGTGATGAATGTGTCGAAAGGTTGTATGTGATATAACCTAGTTGTCGAATCAAGGATTGATTCGATAAGCCGATACATTGTATACTGGTCGGTTGTGTACGACATGACCGGATCATTGAATCAAGTGTTGATTTAATGATTTAATGCATAATTATATATTTGATATATTACTTTGCATTAACTAGTATCGGTTCACTTTAAATGGATTTTCTCGCTCGGTTGTGCGCATTGCATATGCGATATGATTTGTGCACTTGTTTGTATCATATTTGATGATACATGCAAATTAGGGTTTGTGTAAAGAATTAAACCTTGGTTAAAGAAACGGTTAGGGTTTTTATTTGATTATTCATTTATTCATTTGTTTTTATTTTTGGAAAATAAATTGCATAAAATAGAATGGTGGCTTCTTTTGTTTTCTTTCATGAAGCTTCATGAACTTTTGACTTAGTCACCATTTTGTCTCATGCTTAACCCTAACCAATTCAATTAACTCAAGTTAATTCTCTACACCTAACCATGGTGAGAATTATGATAAGAATGGATTTTTATTTATTCTTTTATTCTTATCATAATACTTATCTTATTCTTGCTCTTCTTCTTCCTTTCTTCAAGTGAAGAAAAGCTTTCTTCATCAATAGTGGATTGATGATTTGAGTGAGAAATCCAATTCTAAAGTCTACCCACTTCCTATTTCTTCATCCTCTACCTCTTGCCAAGTAGTAGAGTGTGTTTCCTTCACAAGTTTCTTGACTTGGTGAAGTGAGAGCTTGATCTTGCGATGCTTCGACGTAGATCATCTTCGGCATGGACATCGACGACCTAGCTCGCCTATTCTCCGATGAAGTCGACGCTAGAGCCCGGATTTGATTTGGACAGCGGAGAGGACCTCGTTACGGAGCTATGGAGGTGGAGCACCGGATCTACAAAGGTTGTATTTCCGTATCTTGTAGTTAAGTGTTAACTAGATTGTTTTTCTCCTAGATTTCTAGCAAACGATCCGTAGTTTAGGGTTTCTCGGCACCGTAATTTTTGAATTTGGCATGGTTGATGCCTTGTGAGACCTCACTAGGGTGCCTAGGAACCCTACAAGATCATCTATTTCTGATGTGACAGTCATAGGTTTGACTTCATCAGAATAAGGGATGGATCTGTTAAGACGGTAGTAGGGTATGATGTCCTGGTATTTGATGACATACACAGAGTAAGAAGTGATATTCCTACACTACGATCGGTTATACTTTGTTTGTCACACAGTAGTTTCTCCACACAGGACGTGGATATTATATCAGACATTCTGGTTACTAGATCTAGATTTGGGTAGTTTCCCAATCTGGGTACTTAGACAGCATTCTATGTGTATTTAGAATGGACGACTCCTGGCACGGTAGTATACCTGCAGGTGATGGAGTCACCCTCTCTAAAGTTGTCTTACAGACTAAAGGGGAGAGGGATGCGCATGATTGGCAGATCACTTGCTTAGGCAATTGAGTCAATCATGAGATGTCAAGTACCACACCAGATGTTGTTCTTGCAGTAGATGCAATAAGTTGATATTAATCCAATCCTGGAGAAACAATCGGAAGCAGTTTTAGAGCATAAGTGGATGTTCTAGGGATATGATAACGGCAGCCTCCTTTGGGAGACAGTTATCATTCCAGGCTTCCAAGATGACCTAGATGACAGAGTGGCTGTCAGAGTTATAGTTTTTCCTTTGACGAGGTGCAGTATTTTGGACAAGTGGTCCAGGAGGATACTGAGGGAAGGATGGCGTAGGATACTGATTATGTTCAGTTGACGATACAGTCTAAGAAGTTTGGATTTGGAGTTCATTTTTGAGCTAGGTCCCATCAGACATCCAGACATTCTAAGACAGGCATTGCTCATTTCGGGAGATGGCTTTCTCTGCGAACTTGAGATATAGAGAGACATAGAAAGAAACATCAGAGCGGATCCACTCACTTAGGCTATTCCTCGAACACAATAGTTTCGCAAACGAGCTTTGTAAGACTGACTAGTAGTGGAGTTTGGTGTTCGGTATCACACGGGCTGTGAGTATGCGACATCGCAATAATTAGTCTTGAGTGCAAGTGGGAGATTGTTGGAGGTAGTGCCCTCAGAGACAATTATTAGATGACAGGCATGTGATTGCAATGATTGAGAGGGGACCTATCCCAGTAGGACAGTCTTACTCAAGATGATAGTATGCTATCTGGTTTATCTTTATCATCGTGTACTGCTTTAGGTGACATTACTGATCACAATTGCACGTTGATAGAGCCCTTAGGATTCTTGCTTGACGGCCAGCAGTATGATGACGATCATATACGTGGGAGCTGGGGTCTATAAGGACATCATTAAAAGGTCCCTAATCGTGGGAGTTTCGAGACTGGGCATCGATACTCCATTAGTAGACTAGTGTATACAGTCAAGACCCCGACGAGGGGCGGTGGCCGGTCTCACAAGCCACTGGTGTCGGTTGGTTCACCTAAGATGTATACAGGTGCTCATTGGGTTATGAGTACACCGGACAGGACTCGCGGGAACCTGCTAGTTGGGATTATACCAGACGTCAGATAGCAGTTCCCTGGTGACATGTGTACAGGTTAGTTCATCGACCTGAGATCGTCATTTGTCTCGTGTGAGTTCCCACTGTGCTTTGATTACTACCCTACCACGGCTCAAAGGAGTCGTGCAAACAGGTTTTAGTTGGGTACAGTCCCGAGCCACATGGAGGCAGTGAGCGGATCTGCAGGGGTTCGTCTCTCCCGGTATTGGGGGTGAGGTCATGCTGTGTCTAGGAGAGCCATTACACAAAGCCCTCGGCCGAGGCAGGAGATTTACTGGTAGGTATTCCAGTAGTATCTCAGGGTGTTCTGGGCTTCACTCCGACACGACTTGTACCTCTTTTGGGGGTCTGACTTTTACCAACCCGCTAGGCCCGCCATGCGATACTCATAGACGAACGGACCGGACTGTACAGATATTGTCACTGACAGGCTCAGTAGGGTGTCAGGATGAGTTCGCTCATCGATGTCCCTTTTGGTCAATAGCTGGTAGCCCGTCACGTATGGCTAAAAGCTCTGACGTGCTAGTGGTTAAATCCACAGCCATAGTATTGACGAGTCTTTAGAGTCCCCCACACGGACAGTTACTCAAGTTTCGGGCGAAACGCTGTAGAGGCCGTATGGAGATATGGCAGGGTTCGATCAGATACGTGCGGTATTGCACGGATCATGATCGGACGGATTTTACTAGCCGGCTTTGGTTTAAGCCGGATCCTTGTATTAGACAGTGTAGATTTTGTCTCTTTGCATTTGTGTTCAGTGGGAATACAAATGCGGGCATGTATATGCAGTCGTGGGGTTTTCTTGTAATTTATTACGGGATCAGTTTTCTGTAGTTGCCAGTTTGCTTTCCGTTCCGGCCAGTTTTCATTTGTTCCTTCCCGGCCGGACTTTTTCGTTGGAGGGGGTAATTTGCAATTGTGCAAATTACATTTGTGGAGGGGTTTTCTAGCATTATATGGCTTCATGATGATATTCTTTTTTAGTCTCTTCCTTGGCATTAAATGAGATGAGAAAGGATTTGAGGTTGATATGATATTGTTATCATGGTTTTTGGGTGTGGTCACCATTATTCTTCTCCTACACTCACCTCCCTTGTTAATCTCTCTTCATTATTCCCTTGATATTGGCCGGCCACACTAGAGAAAAGAGAGAGAGAGAGGTTCATTTTGATGTGTAGCATATTTCCTCATCCCATTCCTTGCAAGAAAATATAGCTCCATTTTTTCCAAAGTTCTTCATTCCTCCATCACCAAAGGCAACTACATAAACCTCAATAAGACAAAGGTTCTACACTACAACCTACAGTATCCTTGGATGCGTCGGCTAGCCAACTTCGCGCCCGAGTTGCCTCGGTCCAGAGGTGGGAGCCCGTAAAAGAATCCGGCTACGTGGTGCCCTTTCCGACGAGGAGGTGACGGATAGAGATTCCGCGGGAGATCGGAGTGGAGACGAAGACCGAAGGACACGGATCGTTTGGTATACTTCTCTACCCATTCTCTTGTTTGCTAGGATTAGGTTAATGGTTACGATTCGGGTTTATTGTCCGCGGTTACACCGGTTTAAAGTTAAGAAAATTTTTGATTCCGCATTTTGGTCTCGAGTAGACGGCCGGGGCGCTGCCGTGGCGCAACATTTGTGAGATTTCTGTATTTTAAAATGAGGTATCATAATGAAATCAGCATAAAACAGTGCCTAGCATCGGCACAAAACATAATCTCAATATCTCAATATCTCTGTATCACAATCTCTGTACTTCAATATCTCAAATCTCAATATCTCAATCATAAATCCAGGGCGCCGTCAGTCCAGATCGGCCCCTACCATCCATCTCATGACTACGACGGTATTCTCCGGATATCCAACGTGTCGGGTAAAATCACCAGTCGGTAGTGCTCCCCTGCCAGGCTCAACGCCATCTCCTGCGATCTTCTTGCCCCGGGGTACTGCACCGGGTCCACCTTGTACCCGCATTCGGTCTCGTCCGCCTCCTCTAATTGGGTTTCACATATCGCTCTCAGCACCGAGGAAACACATGGTGGACGCACCGAAATATCATATCAGGGATAACCAGGTTTTTAAAACATTTACATAATCTCTTTGGATTATCAACGGTTCCCAAATCCAGAAATATTATAGAAACAGTATATCTCAATGCGTATAATCCGGAAGCATGATGTATGTGACATATAAATGAAATGCAAGTATAACTGTATACATGCAACATGGAATAATAGTATGCACATACAAGGGTCATATCCTGATGCAATAATACTACTGTGTAGTGTCATGGCAATTACCGATGACGATATGTGTGAGCTGGCAAGTGAGTGTATGTGGAACATACGCATCATCGGTAATGGTGCTGGTGTCCTAACAGCATGATATCAATAATGGAATATGAATCACAATAAGTATGCGATGCTGAGTAACAACAATAATAATGTGCGGGATCTGAATGCTAAACACAAAGATAGCTAAACAGCATCTAATGTCATAAGAGTCCTATAGCTACACCAGTATAAGGCTGAGCTAATAGGTTAACTGCCGGTAAGGTAAACCGCCTAACCTCTGAGTCGATATATGTATAGGTATATATAGTCGGTGATCCGCCTCAATAATATCACATCCGATAATATATCTCTATAATCAGTTATTCCCAAATCAAGAGTGTGGATCAAACATCAATTTATAGCTCGTACGTAAATCCGTCGTACGGCATCCCCAAATCTGGGTACGGGTCAATATCACATTCGTCATATCATTCATCTGGTATTCTCTTTATCAAATATCATTATCTGGGTACTGACCTATGTCTAGTACAATACTAACATCATCACTATAATCAAGATCTGACTACTGATCGACATTCTAGTATAAATCGATATTATCATCATATATCGTCAATATCATCATAATCCGGCTTTTGATTGACCACCTCTAATAAGAACGATATCATCAGCACATATCATCTCAAGGAGTAGACAACGCCCAAGGTAGCCTATCATAAATATCTGGTTATATCATATCATGTCATACCTATCTCGTAACATAATCACATGTCGATCAATATATATATATATATATATATATATATATATATATGGGTCACAATTCCCATGGCATCATCATCCCCAAAATCCTCTAAAGCATCAAGACGTATCTCAATTATGAATTTTATCATATCACCGATGTCATAATCTTGGATTAAATATCATCGACTCATCTCAATCCCATGTCTCATCCTCAGGTCTGTATGTGAACACGTAGTCCCATACCTCTGTGAACACATATCTATATAGAATCCCATAAGCACATATGGACATGGATGTATGCAAGTATGTATGTGTGTATATGTGTAGTGCACCCACTACCTAGGGTTCGCGACACTAAATCATCCAACACACTAATGTCCATCCTAAACATCACCATTAATCCCAAACATATAATAATTGTTAGTGTGTATACGCATCCGTACACATCACTACGAACTGCGAGGGTGTTATACGCCATCCACCCGACTTCTCCCCGTAGGTATAAATCTACTCACCTTTCTTTAAGCGTGCCGGTGCCGATGTCTCCATTTGCATCTCCAACGCTCCGACGCCACGTGGGGTACCTACAAGGATATCACACGCTAAAACACATAAAAACCATGTCAGAAGCCAAAATGGTGCACGCTATGCCCATAGATAAAAACCTGTGGCCTCGTATGCAAACGCAGCCAATATCCACTGTCGTTGACGTCCAAACGCCACCCGACAGAACGAATCATCGAATACCAAAACCCTATATGAAAACAAGTCGTAAATCATACGCCAACTCTTGAAAATCAACCCAGATTCTACCCTAACTGGAATCAATCAAAACTAGACATACCAGGGGTCAAGTTTACATGAAATAGGGCTATGCACGCAAAACGAGGGGGTTCCCTACAGATCTGGCCGCAAATTGCGGCCATATGGAATTTATCTGCGGCCAAGAAATTGAGGTGGGGGCTAGGGTTTTGTGAGATGGTTCTAGGGTGCCTGCACAGCTTACTGCCAAGACAATTTTATTTTAGGAGTTCTCGGGTTGAAGCAGATATCAGAAAGGCCACAAAATCGACAAAATCGATAAATACGCCAAGTTGAAACTTTCAGGTAACTTACTGGAAATCTGGGGTGATCTGGGGTTAACTGGTCTCAAACACACCTAATAAGGTTATACTAACAATCAAAACAACCACTTGGTCAAGTCTCACTCAAATTTACCTAAACTAGTACTAAACCACACAATAACACTAACTTTAAGCTATATAACCAGAACTTGGCAAAATAGGAGTTGGATTGCAAGATTATACCTCAGGAGGATCCTAGGATGAAGGAGAAGGGAAGATCAAGATGAAGGAAGGGTTGTGTTGCTGCTGCGGTGCTCCTGTAGCAGCTGCTGATGTTGCTATTTTGTTGCTGTAGTTGCTGTTGTTGTGGTAGTGTTTGGGTTGCTGTTTGCAGCAGCTACTGGCAGGGGCTGAGGTTGTTTTTTTGTTGTGAGGTGAAGTGTTGTAGTTGTGGTTTGATGATGGTGTTGTGGGGTGTTGGTTTGAATAGAGTTGTTGCTGCTGTGGCTTGTTGGTTTCTGGCTGAAACTGCTGCTGTTGTTTGTTACATTTTTTGTGTATGTGTGTTGTAGCAGCAGCTAGAGAAGGGTTTGATGTATTTGTAGTGAAGTATTGAAGTTTTTGATGTGGTGTGCAGCTGGTGTAGAGTAGCTAGTGGGGTGTTGATGGCTGATATATTGATTCAGCTGAATTTAGGGGCTGGGGTGGCTGCTGATGTGAGGAGATAGGGGCGAGGAGATAGGGGCTGATATGGTGTATCAGCTGATGTGAGGGTGTAGGTATTGGGCTAAGGTGTTAAGAGGGGTTTGGGCTGCTGAAGGGACCTGATGTAGCAGCTGATGTTGGGGGCTGAAGCAGTGTTTCAGCAGCTGCTGCTGCTGGTTATGATGTTGGGGTGTTGTATTGAGTGGTGTGAGTTGTGAGAGAGAAAAGATATGAGAGAGACAAAGAAAAGTTTTGAAGTGAAATGAGCTTAACTCCCCTCACTCTCACTCAACCTTAAAAGCTACAGGACACATCCCTCATGGCGCTCTCTCTCTCTCTTTCTCTTTCTCTACACAAGGTCAACCCCAACTCTAATCACTTTTAAACAAAGCTAACAACCCTCAAATAATCCTACTAACCTAACCAATTGGTTTAAACCACCATGGTCATCTAACATGGTTCAACCCTAGGCCTAACAAGACCAAAACATGAAACAAGTGTAACAAGTGTAGAAAATGATCTGTGCACATTTTCTTGCACAAAAAGCCAAAAATCCAATTAGCGATTTTTAATCGCGGTTAACACCAAAATAGCATTTACGTAACCATAAAAGCTTAAAAATGATATATTTCCAGAAAATACTCTATTTTAGAATTTTCCAAAATTTTCTCCGGAATTTTAACTATTTATCGGTATTTAATTATACCGACTATTAAAATATTCATTATAAATTAATATTAAATTATGAAAATTCCCAAAAATAATATTTTATTTTTTTGAAATGTTACAGTCTTCCCCCTTTAAAGAAATTCGGTCCCCGAATTTAAATTTAAATCTCCAAATTCTAAAACATTTCAATAAAATGTCCAAATCCACAGGGCTCCGAAATCATTAATACATAAAACGCAAAATAGCGCAATAAATGCGCATGAGTGACGAGCAGATAACTCGAAAACAAAACTCCGTCAAGCATCTCGCAATCATCGGAGTCAAGGTGAAAACACGAATGCCAAATCCAAGGTAAAACCGATATGCTAGAAATCGGAACTATACATGTAAATATATGAAGAAAATGCATGCCAAAATTCTTTTAAGTCGATGTACAATGCGTATAACACTGCACAGTGGCGGACGTGTCTATAAGAAAATAGCCATATACGTATATATCTTTTGTTTAATATGCACGCCCCTCCGTTTTGAAATTAATTTAGAAGGGTTCCCTTGTTTTAAACGTTTCGTGTCATACCGGATATGTATATAAATAATGAGACTATAGATCGCTTTTGGAAATCCCCTTGAAATCTATCAATGCATGCAAAAACACACTCAGGTACTGTCATCTGACTGGTCCTGCTCAGTACGAAAACAAATCACATCAATACAAAAATGTACTGCTCCATAAGAAATCAGTCCCAAAAATGCATATGAAAGCCCTGTGCGTCCGGTGCGCACGGAAATCAAAATCCATATATGTGCCAAGCAGGTGCACAAAAACGACATCAAGCTGCAATGGGTGTGCACGCAACATCGGTCATAGGCAACGTGTGTGCCTGACCGCAAAATCAGGTGCATCTGACATGCACGAAAGATCTCGATTTAGCGCATCTGATGTGCACCAAATCGTATCTCATAACATGCGCCCAACATGCGCTAAAAATCCAAAAACGGTACATCCATCATGCATGAAATCATGAAATCCAATATCAAGCGCCGAACATGCGCAAAATCCAATCAGGTGCATATAGTGCATAAACAAATAGCGAACATCATTATCGAAATCGAAGTCCAGTGCAACCAAGTGCACAAAATACATGTCACTGCACTGCAAGCATATGTCAACTATACCGAGTGCAAAAACCAAATCGTATGCATACATACGAACGAAATCAACTCCACTGTCTAAAATCCATAAAATCATAAACCTGAGAAACCAAGGCACAAAAACGATATCAAGTGCAACAACTGCGCAAAACTCGCAAACACTCAGCAGGTGTAACCATGGTGCATGAAAACAAATGTCATGAAACCCAATCATCAAAATCAAATCATGCGGATAAATCGTCCAAAATACCGAAATCAAGTATGATGGAATAGTTCCGCTCAAGCGCATCCTCCAAGAATCTCTGACCCACTGTCGTGCTCACTCATAACATGTCTCATTGATGATCCTGAAATCTGACATGCTGGTGTGCATAACATGACCACTCCTGGGTCCAAGCCTCCTCTGTGGATTACCAATCTTACGATCCATCGGCTCACCGACCCTGTCAGGGTGCTAACGGGGACGATTCCGTTTTGGCACTTCTCTGGTCATCTCTCGGTCAATCATCGCGACCACTCGTAAAGAAGCATGTCACTGGCGTCGGCCTCTGGCTCTCGGAATGCACGTGACACATCTGATCCTGGGTGCAAAAATCATTACAACAATGTCCTGGAAGGAATCCTGCTTAAGGTCTTTTCCAAGTCTCATCCTTGCCAACTGTCCGGAAGTCATCGTCCTTTACCACGTTTGCTTCTTGTTCTGGAACGGCTGCATACTCACCGCGACTCTTTCTGGAAGGTATACCCAATTTCAATGCCTCGGCATGCGCATCGCATCTCTGATGTCGGCGGAGTGGAACGTCATCTTATCCAGATCTTGCACGAACCTTTTACTCCTTTTTTTCCCTAATGTCGACCGCTTCGTACTTGTCTCGTCGTGGCTGCATGGACTGAGCTCCCACGGCTATCCTCGTAGCTGGAGTCTCCCAAGAAGTGCATCTCACCACCTAGCATCCGAATTAAGTCGAGCCATCCGATCGAGTCGTCAAAACCTCATAATCCCCTAAGAGCTCAACATCTTGGGTACAGTATAATAGTATCAAGCACATACCACAGCATCGGTGGTCCAGCCGTAGAAAGGCAAACCTAAGCCTCACTAATGGCGCCGCAGAACTACCGCAAACCCTAAGGTTCAAAGGCTTTCATACGGTCATTAAGTCGAGTTAGGGTTTCATTCTTCTAGAGGGACCATAGAATTGCCTGCACGTCTTTCCGAATACTTTAAACTTAGAATAGTAGGTTTCTGACATTCGATCGTCTCTGTCGACTCTCAACGTCTCTGCGTGAAGTCATCTCAGCTGGAATCAATCTATCTGATGACCTTGCATCGGGGTAGCGAACGATCCAGATATCCTAGTCATTCACCCTCGGTGACTAGCGACCTTCTATCATCTCTTAGTACGATCTCGTACTGCCATAGCTCCAATCATCTGTGGCGATATCTCATCATTCGCAGCAAGAACTGGCTCACTCATCTGCACGCTGAACCGTGTCTCAATCATCATGAACAAGCAATACACCAACGGTCATCAAATCTGGCTGGCTTCTGTAAGTGGCTCAATCCTCTGGTGCTGATCTGCACGTCCGAGTAATCTCATTCAGCGATCCATCCAACGCTCATGGCGTGAAAACACAGTAAAAAGACACATCTCTACAATCATGTGTCGCCGGAATAACGCACTGGTCAGTCCTCGTTCATGACGAGCTCATGGTGACCGCAACTCTAGCCGTAGCTCTCCCTGCCCGTAATCATGGCAGCAAAACCATACTGGTACCGATGAGGCTGGATCAGGAATGAATATGATACTGAACAAAGAAATGTACATCCTAAGGCTTCTTAAGTGGAGTGGCGCATCGTAAATATGCCGCGGACATACCCACGGTATGTCACTCTACTTTAGTCACCTATTCCATCAACCAAGGGTCATCCTACGCTCCGAAGGAAAAACCTAACGCTCTGATACCAACTTTGTCACGTCCCAAAAGTATGGAATATGACCGGCACCGAGACTACGAATGTCTCAAGGCATACGTACTCTAAGTAAGCCGGGCCCAGAAATCCAAACCAAGAAAAGAAGTAGAGTATAGGAAGAACCATATCAAATCAACCAGTACGCAACATAATATACAACGCCTAAAGGCGAGGATCACAACACAAAGAAAACTCCAACTACAAGAAATCCACAGAATATAACGTGCGACTCTAAGGTCGAAAGAATAAACATCACTGGTCTCTATCTAAAATAAGTACATGTTTGGTTGATGGAACTTCTAGATACAACTGAAATATAATATACAATGTATAATGATGGGTACAATACAAATAACCCACCTACTAGCAAGTCACCTGAAAGAAGCTGTGCCCGTAAAGCCGTAATGAAACCCGTACGGCAACACTTGCAAGAAACTGGGGCACAACCGGGGTGAGTTGCCAACTCGTGCGTAGAAAAAGTTCTACGAACAGAAATCGCATGTATGACACAATCCTAGGTCATACGATCAATATATATAATCATCAAATATATATAACCAGCAATCTATAACAAGACTAGGGTAACTATTTAACCCAAAAGTAAACCCATGTGCCTGTGTCAGTGCATCAGGTGGTAGTATGTATATGAATGCGGTAAAAATGCATGAAACAGAATGCATATACTGAAGAAAACTGCTTTCATGAATTTGTGAGATTTCTGTATTTTAAAATGAGGTATCATAATGAAATCAGCATAAAACAGTGCCTAGCATCGGCACAAAACATAATCTCAATATCTCAATATCTCTGTATCACAATCTCTGTATCTCAATATTTCAAATCTCAATATCTCAATCATAAATCCATGGCGCCGTCAGTCCAGATCGGCCCCTACCATCCATTTCATGACTATGACGGTATCCTCCGGATATCCGATGTGTAGGGTAAAATCACCGGTCGGTAGTGCTCCCCTGCCAGGCTCAACGCCATCTCCTGCGATCTTCTTGCCCCGGGGTACCGCACCGGGTCCACCATGTACCCACATTCGGTCTCGTCCGCCTCCTCGAATCGGGTTTCACATATCGCTCTCAGCACCGAGAAAACACATGGTGGACGCACTGAAATATCATATCAGGGATAACCGGGTTTTTAAAACATTTACATAATCTCTTTGAAATATCCACGGTTCCCAAATCCAGAAATATTATAGAAACAGTATATCTCAATGCGTATAATCAGGAAGCATGATGTATGTGACATATAAATGAAATGCAAGTATAACAGTATATCATGCAACATGGAATAATAGTATGCACATACAAGGGTCATATCCTGATGCAATAATACTACTGTGTAGTGACATGGCAATTACCGATGACGATGTGTGTGAGCTGGCAAGTGAGTGTATGTGGAACATACGCATCATCGGTAATGGTGCTGGTGTCCTAACAGCATGATATCAATAATGGAATATGAATCACAATAAGTATGCGATGCAGAGTAACAACAATAATAATGTGCGGGATCTGAATGCTAAACACAAAGATAGCTAAACTGCATCTAATATCATAAGGGTCCTATAGCTACACCACTATAAGGCTAAGCTAATAGGTTAACTGCAGGTAAAGTAAACCGCCTAACCTCTGAGTCGATATATGTATAGGTATATATAGTCGGTGATCCGCATCAATAATATCACATTCGATAACAGATCTCTATAATCAGTTATTCCCAAATCAAGAGTGCGGATCAAACATCAATTTATAGCTCGTACGTAAATCCGTCGTACGGCATCCCCAAATCTGGGTACGGGTCAATATCACATTCGTCATATCATTCATCTGGTATTCTCTTTATCAAATATCATTATCTGGGTACTGACCTATGTCTAGTACAATGCTAACACCATCACTATAATCATGATTTGACTACTGATCGACATTCTAGTATAAATCGATATTATCATCATATATCGTCAATATCATCATAATCCGGCTTCCGATTGACAGCCTCTAGCAAGAACGATATCATCAGCACATATCATCTCAAGGAGTAGACAACGCCCAAGGTGGCCTATCATAAATATCTGGTTATATCATATCATGTCATACCTATCTCGTAACATAATCACATGTCGATCATTATTTATATATATATATATATGGGTCACAATTCCCATGGCATCATCATCCCCAAAATCCTCTAAAGCATCAAGACGTATCTCAATTATGAATTTTATCATATCACCGATGTCATAATCTTGGATTAAATATCATCGACTCATCTCAATCCCATGTCTCATCCTCAGGTCTGTATGTGAACACGTAGTCCCATACCTATGTGAACACATATCTATATAGAATCCCATAAGCACATATGGACAAGGATGTATGCAAGTATGTATGTGTGTATATGTGTAGTGCACCCACTACCTAGGGTTCGCGACACTAAATCATCCAAAACACTAATGTCCATCCTAAAAATCACCATTAATCCAAAACATGTAATAATTCTTAGTGTGTATACGCATTCGTACACATCACTACGAACTGCGGCGGTGCTATACGCCATCCACCCGACTTCTCCCCGTAGATATAAATCTACTCACCTTTCTTTAAGCGTGCCGGTGCCGATGTCTCCATTTGCATCTCCAACGCTCCGACGCCACGTGGGGTACCTACAAGGATATCACACGCTAAAACACATAAAAACCATGTCAGAAGCCAAAATGGTGCACGCTACGCCCATAGGTAAAAACCTGTGGCCTCGTATGCAAACGCAGCCAATATCCACTGTCGTTGACGTCCAAACACCACCCGACAGAACGAATCATCGAATACCAAAACCCCATTCGAAAACAAGTCGTAAATCATACGCCAACTCATGAAAATCAACCCAGATTCTGCCCTAACTGGAATCAGTCAAAACTAGACATACCAGGGGTCAAGTTTACATGAAATAGGGCTGTGCACGCAAAACGAGGGGGTTCCCTACAGATCTGGCCTCAAATTGCGGCCATATGGAATTTATCTGCGGCCAAGATATTGAGGTGGGGGCTAGGGTTTTGTGGGATGGTTCCAGGGTGCCCGCACAGCTTACTGCCAAGTCAATTTTATTTTAGGAGTTCTCGGTTTGAAGCAGATATCAGAAAGGCCACAAAATCGATAAATACGCCAAGTTGAAACTTTCAGGTAACTTACTGGAAATCTGGGGTGATCTGGGGTTAACTGGTCTCAAACACACCTAATAAGGTTATACTAACAATCTAAACCAACACTTGGTCAAGTCTCACTCAAATTTACCTAAACTAGCACTAAACCACACAATAACACTAACTTTCCGCTATATAACCAGAACTTGGCAAAATAGGAGTTGGATTGCAAGATTATACCTCAGGAGGATCCTAGGATGAAGGAGAAAGGAAGATCAAGATGAAGGAAGGGTTGTGTTGCTGCTGCGGTGCTCCTGTAGCAGCTGCTGATGTTGCTATTTTGTTGCTGTTGTTGTGGTAGTGTTTGGGTTGCTGTTTGCAGCAGCTACTGGCAGGGGCTGAGGGTGTTTTTTTGTTGTGAGGTGAAGTGTTGTAGTTGTGGTTTGATGATGGTGTTGTGGGGTGTTGGTTTGGATAGAGTTGTTGCTGCTGTGGCTTGTTGGTTTCTGGCTGAAACTGCTGCTGTTGTTTGTTATATTTTTTGTGTATGTGTGCTGTAGCAACAGCTAGAGAAGGGTTTTATGTATTTGTGGTGAAGTGTTGAAGTTTTCGATGTGGTGTGCAGCTGGTGTAGAGTAGCTAGTGGGGTGTTGATGGCTGATATATTGATTCAGCTGAATTTAGGGGCTGGGGTGGCTGCTAATGTGAGGAGATAGGGGCTGATATGGTGTATCAGTTGATGTGAGGGTGTAGGTATTGAGCTAAGGTGTTAGGAGGGGTTTGGACTGCTGAAGGGACCTGATGTAGCAGCTGATGTAGGGGGCTGAAGCAGTGTTTCAGCAGCTGCTGCTGCTGGTTATGATGTTGGGGTGTTGTATTGAGTGGTGTGAGTTGTGAGAGAGAAAAGATATGAGGGAGACAAAGAAAAGTTTTGAAGTGAAATGAGCTTAACTCCCCTCACCCTCACTCAACCTTAAAAGCTACAGGACACATCCCTCATGGCTCTCTCTCTCTCTCTTTCTCTACACAAGGTCAACCCTAACTCTAATCACTTTTAAACAAAGCTAACAACCCTCAAATAATCCCACTAACCTAACCAATTAGTTTAAACCACCATGGTCATCTAACTTGGTTCAACCCTAGGCTTAACAAGACCAAAACATGAAACAAGTGTAACAAGTGTACAAAATGATATGTGCACATTTTTTTGCACAAAAAGCCAAAAATCCAATTAGCGATTTTTAATCGCGGTTAACACCAAAATAGCATTTACGTAACCATAAAAGCTTTAAAATGATATATTTCCACAAAATACCGTATTTTAGAATTTTCCAAAATTTCTCCAGAATTTTCACCATTTATCGGTATTTAATTATACCGACTTTTAAAATATTCATTAAAAATTAATATTAAATTTTGAAAATTCCCAAAAATAATATTTTATTTTTTTGAAATGTTACAGTAATGACAAAAGAAATATAAAGGGATTTGGACAGATGGCAAAGAATTATACGGTTACAGTTGTGAATCTGGATAATAGAAGAGACATTACTAGGAATACCCGGATACCCCTATGAAACATTTCAATGTTTCAGTTTCACTGTGTACTGTTAAAAGAAAACTGTTTTCCCAATTAGCCCTTGCTCCAGGGTATGTATTTACCAGGTATGATTCTCACATCTGTATGGTTTACAGATGATGAGTGGGAGTAAGTTATTGGGAATTGGGTGATTATCCTCATTATATCGGAATTCGTTGTAATTGGTGTTATTTGAGGGAATCGCCTGGGTTGTTTGCCGGACGGCAAATATTTGGTTTTGAATATCCGTTGTTATGCACCAATTTCAAATTGATATATCTGTACGTCTATTTTTTATAAAGTGAGATATACCTTTTTGAAATTATGTCGATGACATTTACCTATATCAGTGGATGGTTAAGTAAGAAGCATTAAACAACGGTGTAATTCTTCTTAACCATAATTACAGTTTTCAACCTACGACACACAGGGAATGAGTTATCAGACTCAAGGGACTCATACAGAGTATTGTATGTTGTCCAGTGTCCATTAGGACAGAGGGGTTGGTCTTCGTACTTTATTCGGTTTACTTATGACTTCTCTAGTTCTTAGACAAGTGTTTCGTAGAAACACAAGGTCCAAGTTTTGAAAAGTTATAGGTATATGAATAAAGTAGAGAACCAGATGTTGTAAGTATCGGTATTCTTCAAGGTGATCGAAGATGTAGTTACTTGTGAATGGTATTCAGTTGATAGTAATGTTTAAGAGTACTTGCTTCTCTTTTAGGTTACTCATAATTGGAAGCATTCCTAAGTTGAGTAACGCTGATCGGCCTCCTTCCATTTAGTTGACATGCACTGGAGGCAGATGCATTATTTGAATTTGGTTCAATTGAATCAGTGCCTCTGTTTCTATATTGGATATAGAGCAGTTCATATCTTAACGATGTTAAGGTACGGGGAGTTGTCCGGCGTATGCTTAAAATCAGACTCTGGATAACTCAAGGCACGTTTCTGTAATGGCTGTTTGTGGGTTGACCCGGGCTATGACGAGGGTTGACTTTCTACCATCTGGAAGATCAATAGTGATATTGTTCTAGACTCGCCACAGTTTTAAGTAAAATGGATTTTCTCAGAAAACAGCAGTGGGAGTATGGTAGAACTGGAAGTGATTCCAGAACCACAAACGATTACTGAAAATTTGAAAAGAACCTAATGATTCAATCTGAATTGACATTCCATTGGTCACTCCGCAGATAAGGTGGGTAACCTCAGGCTCCCGAGAGGTACTCCGGTAGCCTTAAGGACGGTGGCAGGGAGGTTCTTGTTTACCCAGACTTGCCATTGCTGTTGTTCCAGACTGTGAGATCCGACAAGAGGATGAATATAGCGTCGTTCTAAACTATCTTTAGAACTGCACGTGTATATGACTCTGCCAGAGGGTTGTCGTAGTCAGTGGGAGCAGCGGAAGCATAGTGGACAAGTAGCTTATGTCTATTTATGGACTAAAGCAGATAAAGCGGAGATAGATCATCTATTTCTGATGTGACAGTCATAGGTTTGACTTCATCAGAATAGGAGATGTATCTGTTAAGAAGGTAGTAGGGTATGATGTCCTGCTATTTGGATGACATACACAGAGTAGGAAGTGAAATTCCTATACTACGATCGGTTGTACTTTGGTTGTCACACAGTGGTTTCTCTACATAAGGAATTAGATTTTATATCAGACATTCTGGTTACTAGATCTATGGTTTTAAATCTAGATTTGGGAAGTGTCCCAATCTTGGTACATAGACAGCATTCTAAAGGTGTTTTAGAATGGACAACTCCTGGCACGGTAGTGTACCTGCAGGTGATGGAGTCACCCTCACTAAAGGTGTCTTATAGACTGAAGGGGAGAGGGATGTACATGATTGGCAGATCACTTGCTTAGGCAATTGAGTCAATCATGAGATGTCAAATACCACACCAGATGTTGTTTTTGCACGAGATGCAATAAGTTGATATTGATCCAATCCTAGAGAAACATTTGGAAGCAGTTTTAAACATAAGAGGATGTTCTAGGGATATGATAACGACAGCCTCATTCGGGAGACAGTTATCATTCCAGGCTTCCAAGGTGACCTGGATGACAGAGTGGCTGTCAGAGTTATAGTTTTCCCTCTGACGAGGGGCAGTAGTTTGGACAGGTGGTCCAAGCGGATACTGAGGGAGGCATGGCGCAGGATACTGATTAAGTTCAGTTGACGATATAGTCTAAGAAGTTTGGATTTGTAGTTCATTTATGAGCTAGGTCCCATCAGATATCCATACATATTCTAAGACAAGTATTGCTCATTTCGGGAGATAGGTTTCTCCGCGAACTTGAGATAAAGAGACACATAGAAAAAAACATCAAAGTGGATCCACTCACTGAGGCTATTCCTCGAACGCAATAGTTTTGCAAACGAGCTTTGTGAGACTGACTAGTAGAGGAGTTGGGTGTTCGGTATCACATGGGCTGTGAGTATGCGACATCGCAATAATTAGCCTTGAGTGCAAGTGGGGGATTGTTGGAGATAGTGCCCTCAGAGTCAATTATTGGATCAGAGGCACGTGATTGCAATGATTGAAGGAGGACCTATACCGGTAGGACAGTCTTACTCAAGATGATAGTATGCTATCTGGTTTATCTTTATCATCGTGTACTACTTTAGGTGACCTTACAGGTCACTATTGCACGTTGATAGAGCCCCTAGGATTCTTGCTTGACTACCAGCAGTATGAGGGCGATCATATACGTAGGAGCTGGGGTCTATAAGCACATCCTTAAAAGGTCCCAAGTCATGGGAGTTTTCAAGACATGGCATCAGTACTCCATAGTAGACTAGTGTATACAGTCGAGACCCCGACGAGGGGCGGTGGCCGGTCTCACAAGCCACTGGTGTCAGTTGGTTCACCTAAGATGTATACAGGTGCTCATTGGGTTATGAGTACACCGGACAGGACTCGCCGGGAACATGCTAGTTGTTCTTATACCTGACGTCAGATAGCAGTTCCCTGGTGACATGTGTATAGGTTTGTTCATCGACCTGAGATCGTCATTTGTCGCGTGTGAGTTCCCACTGTACTTTGATTACTACCCTACCACGCTCAAAAGAGTTGTGCAAACATGTTTTAGTTGGGTACAGTCCCGAGCCATATGGAGGCAGTGAGCGGATCTACAGGGGTTCGTCTCTCCCGGTATTGGGGGTAAGGTCGTGCTGTGTCTAGGAGAGCCATTACACGAAGTTCTTGGCCAAGGCAGGAGATTTACTGGTAGGTATTCCAGTAGTATCTCAGGGTGTTCTGGCTACACTCCGACACGACTTGTACCGCTTTTAGGGGTCTTACTTTTACCAACCCCCTAGGCCCGCCATGCGATACTCATAGACGAATGGACTGGACTATACGGATATTGTCACTGACAGGCTCAGTAGGGTGTCAGGATGAGTTCGCTCATTGACGTCCCTTTTGGTCAATACCTGGTAGCCCGTCACATATGACTAATACCTCTGACGTGATAGTGGTTAAATCCACAGCCAAGGTGTTGACGAGTCTTTAGAGTCCCCTACAGACCGTTTTCTCAAGTTTCGGGCGAAACGATTTAGAGGCTGTATGGAGATATGGCATGGATCGATCAGATACGTGAGGTATTGCATGGATCATGATCGGACAGATGATACTAGAGGGCTTTGTTTTAAGCAGGATCCCAGTATTGTACAGTGTAGATTTTGTCTCTTTGCATTTGTATTCAGTGGGAATACAAGTGCGGGTATGTATATACAGTCGCGGGGTTTTCCTGTAATTTATTACGGGATCAGTTTTCTGAAGTTGCCAGTTTGCATTCCGTTTCGGCCAGTTTTCCATTGTTCCTTCACGACCGGATTTTTCCGATGGAGGGGGTTATTTGCAAGTATGCAAATTAGTTATGTGGAAGGTTTTTTTTGTAAATGGAGAGTTCATGATGGTTCTTGCATTATTAGATTCTTTTTCCACCATCTCATTTGCATTTATGAGAATGGATTTGGATTTGACCTTGAGGTGATATTATTTTCTCATTATCAACATACATTTGCATATGCCTTTCTCTCTCTCTCTCCTCCTCATTCTTGAGTTTGACCGGTCACTTTTGAGAGTGTGATGATTCTTCATTTTAGAGTGGGGAAATTATTCAACTCATTTTTGCTTTGCCACAAAAATCCATAGCCATCTCAAAAGCTCATTTTCTTCTTCCCTCCTTCAAAGGCAACTTCACTACCCGTTTGAGATAAGTGATTCTACACTAGCCTACAGTATTCTTGGACACGTCGACTCGCCAACTTCATGCCCGAGTTGCCTCGGTCCAGAGGTGGGAGCCCGTAAAAGAACCCGGCGATGTGGTGCCCGTTCCGACGAGGAGGTGAAGATCGGAGATTCCGCGAGGAGATCGGAGTGGAGGCCGAAGACCGAAGGACACGGATCGCTCGGTATAGCTCTCTACCCTTTCTACAGTTTGCTAGCATTAGGTTAATGGCCCGATCCGGGTTTTATAGTGCGCGGTAGTGCCGGTTTACAAGTTTTGTAAAAGTTTCGTTTCCGCATTCTGGCGTCGGATTGACGGCCGGGGCGCTGCCGTGCACTTACATTGGTATCAGAGCCACGCCATTAACCTAGTCTAGCTTGCTCTAATGTGTTTACAAGTTCGATCGAACGGATTTTCCAAAAACCGTATTTTCAAGTCCAGTTTCTGTCGATCTTTTTCAGTGGTTAAAAAATTATTTGGTACTTTGTGAAAATACGAGCAGGGTTTTTTAAGCATTCTGTGAAAATTTGGTCGCGTGAAGTTACTGTTCCACCGCGGAACCACGGCCAAACTCATGCATTGGCCGCGGTTCCCCCGCTATTTTAACTCTTCACAGTGCCAAATTTCTACAGTGCTCTTTGGACATGGAAATAGGGTTAATGGTATATTCTTTTTGGGCCCAGATTTTCTTTGAGTGCTACAGTTGTGCTTGGGGCCCACTTCGGTAAATTTAGTCGATCGAATATTTTAAACATGTTAGTTCACAGTATTTACATTATAACTGCGACCGTGAATGTCATTTGATCGGTAAATCCGGTCTAACTGCTATAGCCCTTTTAGATGGATTTGCGAACGTGACATTCACATTGATGTTCTGTGTTGTGCTGTGATGTTGCGGATTTGTCGTGGTGGATAGCCTGGATGCAATGGTAGTACAGTTTGGTTGTATTATGTACATTTGATATTGCGAGGCGAGCGTCCGACATGTGGACTGCCGTTACTGCCTGTTTGTATATTATTCTTTTAAGGCACGACCGGGCTGAGGTCGATGTACCCGTTGTATATTTTACTTTCTGTACTAGGATTACCCCGCGGTGGGGTGCATGGGTAGCCGGGTTCTAGAGGGCAACGGGCCCGCATCTCATGGCTTTGAGACAGAGGGGGCTTCACTCTAGAATTGGCGGGCTATTCGCCGCACTCGTAGGGTGTACAGGTTGACCCAAGGAGGGGTGCTCAAGTTACCGGATTCCGTGAAGTGCTGGGTGGTCCATTCATGTTGCTGAAGGGGGCTGCCTCGCTTCAGGTTTTGGCGGGTAACTTGTCGCGCCCGTAGGGGTCAAGGATTTCGTTTGCCATGCTATCCACACGACTAGGGGAACGTCGGGTTTCAGTAGCGGCTCTATGAAACCCGGGGATCCCAGATATCTGTATTGTTCTGTGATGCTTATTACATTTCTGTGATGTTGCATTTTAGCACGCCTAGAGCGAATATTATATATTGATATATATACTAGTAGATGTTGTATATGTTTTGCACCCGCGCTAGTCCAGTCCCCGCTCTGTCATTAGTTAAGTAACCTAACGGGTGATGACGGGACCCAGTGGCGAATGCGGGTGGCATATGCATACATCATTATTTTCGTTCTTTATTAGTGTGATCAATTGATGGGACTGCGTTGATTCGGATCAATGCAAGCTAAACAAACCTATTCTGATGTTGTTGGAACATTTTTCAAAAAGCTGTTATTGCAAGGACGTTCCCTTTTATTTTGCACAGTGGTATTCGGTTATGAATATCCATCACCTCTGTCGACGAGGCAAGGGCCGAGATCCTTTCACCGGGAGTGACCCCTTGGACAGAAGTTTGCGTCAGGGCAATAACTTCACTATAGTCGTTTACTTTTGATTTGCATCATGGTATTCAGTTGGAATATCCTGCACCTCATTCTACGGGGAAAGAGCCGAGATCCCTTCACCGGGAGTGACCTCTTTAGCAAAGGTTTTCGCCACTATATTTTTATAAAAGCTATCCTTTTCCTTCAACGATATCAGGTTCATTACGTTAAAGGTTTTTCGCCAGAAACCATTCGTAGCCCTCCGTCATTTCAGACGGGTAGCACGTAGTATTCATGCTATGTTTGTTGGCCTTAGTCAAGGCATATTGTATGGTAGCTGCTTGTTACCTTTCTGTTGCATAGATAGATGCGTTGGTGTGGGACAGTCGTATAGCCTTCTTGGCCCTAGTCAAGGGCTTGTACGGGTGGGTTCAAATTAACCTGGACAATGACGGGTAGAACTTGACATGTGACTTATGATTTGTTGGACTTACTCAAGGTCATAAGAGCATGGGGCAAAAATCACATCGGGAGTTTCTAAAGAATCTGAAACTTGCCAGATATGCGCATACCTTCTGGAGTGTGATAACGTGAGCAGATTCCGTCACGTTATCATGCGATGATAGTTGGATCCCGATTCCCACTGATGAGTTGGTTTACTCTTCGGGTGATCCCGACTAATTCTTCTTTCAGGTTTGGAAGAGAATTTGACGGTACTGCTGGAGGTTTCCTGATTAGATAAAGTGATAACCATTCTGATCTAGGCTAGAGTGCACGCTGAGTGTTTATTTTCTCTCTCTCTTTAGCAGCGACCATGACCCGACCCTTAACTCTGACTCAGTGACCAAATTAACCGAACCTTCTTAAACACTGGCTTTGGGATTGTCGGAGTTGCATACCTCATTGCCACTCCCACTTTTACCCTTTTCTCCAGGACACCCCGTATTACTACAAACGTCCACTTCCATTGGATAAAACCATCGTATGGTTATATACGAACTCGAAAGAACTTATTCGAGGATGGTTTCTGGTTCTGGAGAAAACGAATAGGACTATTCAGTTGTCTTTTCCTTTTACCTTTTCTCAGGTTGCGAGTGCTCCTTGGATTTGGGGATAGTACACCTGTTAGGCTTATTGGATAGTCTTCTTCCAAACCATAGGCTGGTGACGAACGGTAGGGAATGAAGAAAACCATTTAGCCTAAACGGTGTACAGAAGGTATTAAGTAAAGACAAATAAAGGGATTAGTAAGAGGGCAAAGTAAATTGCGACTGCTATTCACGACCGAACCAAGTATTTCTTCGCCAATCCTACATCACCTTTGTATTTCTCCCGAACACTCCGTATCACTACGAAGATCTACAGTTTATTGGATACTCCATCGTATGGTTATATACGAACTCGAAAGGAACTTGTTCCAGTTCGGGGATGGATTCTGGTTCAGGAGAAATAGGAATAAGGTTTATTCGGTTGTCTTTTATCTTCACCTTCTATCACATTGCGAATGCTCCTGGGATTAGGACAGTACACCCATTATGCCTATTGGATAGTCTTCTTCCAAACCATAGGCTGGTGCCGAACGGTAGGGAAAGAAGAAAACCATTTAGCCTAAAGGGGTGTGCAGAAGGTAATGACTAAACACATATAAAGGGATTTGGAGTGATGGCAAAGAATTATACGGTTACAGTTGTGAATCTGGATAATGGAAGAGGCATTACTAGGAATACCCGGATACCCCTACGAAACATTTCAAAGTTTCAGTTTCACTGTATACTGTTAAAAGAAAACTGTTTTCCCAATTAGCCCTTGCTCCAGGGTATGTATTTACCAGGTATGATTCTCACATCTGTATGGTTTTACAGATGATGAGTGGAAGTAAGTTATTGGGAATTGGGTGATTATCCTCATTATATCGGAATTCGTTGTAATTGGTGTTATTTGAGGAAATCGCTTGGGTTGTTTGCCGGCCGGCAAATATTTGGTTTTGAATATCCGTTGTTATGCACCAATTTCAAATTGATATATCTGTACGTCTATTTTTTATAGAGTGAGATATACCTTTTTGAAATTATGTCCATGACATTTACCTATATCAGTGGATGGTTAAGTAAGGTGTATTAAACAGCGGTGTAATTCTTCTGAACCATAAGTACAGTTTTCAACCTACAACACACGGGGAATGAGATATCAGACTCAAGGGACTTATACAGAGTATTGTATGTTGTCCAGTGTCCATTAGGACAGAGGGGTTGGTCTTCGTACTATATTCGGTTTACTTATGATTTCTCTAGTTCTTAGGCAAGTGTTTCGTAGAAACACAAGGTCCAAGTTTTGAGAAGTTATAGGTATATGAATAAAGTAGAAAACCAAGTGTTGCAAGTATCGGGATTCTTCAAGGTGATCGAAGATGTAGATACTTATGAACGGTATTCAGTTGATAGTAATGTTTAAGAGAACTTGCTTCTCTTTCAGGTTACTCATAATTGGAAGCATTCCTAAGTTGAGTAACACTGATCAGCCTCCTTCCATTTAGTTGACATGCACTGGAGGCAAATGCATGATTTGAATCTTGTTCAATTGAATCAGTGCCTATGTTTCTATATTGGATATAGAACAGTTCATATCTTAACGATGTTAAGGTACAGGGAGTTGTCCGGCTTATGCTTAAAATCAGACTTTGGATAACTCAAGGCACGTTTCTGTAATGGCTGTTTGTAGGTTGACCCGGGCTATGAAGAGGGTTGACTTTCTACCATTTGGAAGATCAATAGTGATATTGTTCTAGACTCGCCACAGTTTTAGGTAAAATGGATTTTTTCACAAAACAATAGTGGGAGTATGGTAGAACTGGAAGTGATTCCAGTACCACAAATGATTACTGAAAATTTGATAAGAACCTAATGATTCAATCTGGATTGACATTCCATTGGCCATTCCGCAGATAAAGTGGGTAACCTCAGGCACCCGAGAGGTACTCCGGTAGCCTCAAGGACGGTGGCACGGAGGTTCTTGTTTACCCAGACATGCCATTGCTGTTGTTCCAGACTGTGAGACCCGGCAAGAGGATGAGTATAGCGTCGTTCTAAACTAGCTATAGAAGTGCACGTGTATATGACTCTGCCAGAGGGTTGTCGTAGTCAGTGGGAGCAGCGGAAGCATAGTGGACAAGTAGCTTATGTCTATTTATGGACTAAAGCAGATAAAGCGGAGATAGATCATCTATTTCTGTTGTGACAGTCATAGGTTTAACTTCATCAGAATAGGGGATGGATCTGTTAAGAAGGTAGTAGGGTATGATGTCCTGGTATTTGGATGACATACACAGAGTAGGAAGTGAAATTCCTATACTACGATCGGTTGTACTTTGGCTGTCACACTGTGGTTTCTCCACATAAGGAATTAGATTTTATATCAGACATTCTGGTTACTGGATCTATGGTTTTAGATCTTGATTTGGGAAGTGTCCCAATCTGGGTACTTAGACAGTATTCTAAAGTTGTTTTAGAATGGACAACTCCTGGCACGGTAGTGTACCTGCAGGTGATGGAGTCACCCTCTCTAAAGGTGTCTTATAGACTAAAGGGGAGAGGGATGTACATGATTGGAAGATCACTTTCTTAGGCAATTGAGTCAATCATGAGATGTCAAGTACCACACCAGATGTTGTTTTTGCACGAGATGCAATAAGTTGATATTGATCCAATCCTGGAGAAACATTCAGAAGCAGTTTTAGAACATAAGAGGATGTTCTAGGGATATGATAACGACAGCCTCATTCGGGAGACAGTAATCATTCCAGGCTTCCAAGGTGACCTGGATGACAGAGTGGCTGTCAGAGTTATAGTTTTCCCTCTGACGAGGGGCAGTAGTTTGGACAGATGGTCCAAGTGGATACTGAGGGAGGCATGGCACATGATACTGATTAAGTTCAGTTGACGATACAGTCTAAGAAGTTTGGATTTGGAGTTCATTTATGAGCTAGGTCCCATCAGATATCCAGACATATTCTAAGACAAGTATTGCTCATTTCGGGAGATGGATTTCTCCGCAAACTTGAGATAAAGAGAGACATAGAAAGAAACATCACAGCGGATCCACTCACTGAGGCTATTCCTCGAACGCAATAGTTTCGCAAACGAGCTTTGTGAGACTGACTTGTAGAGGAGTTGGGTGTTCGGTATCACATGGGCTGTGAGTATGCGACATCGCAATAATTAGCCTTGAGTGCAAGTGGGAGATTGTTGGAGATAGTGCCCTCAGATTCAATTATTGGATCACAGGCACGTGATTGCAATGATTTAGGAAGGACCTATACCGGTAAGACTGTCTTACTCAAGATGATAGTATGATATCCGGTTTATCTCTATCATCGTGTACTGCTTTAGGTGACCTTACAGGTCACTATTGCACGTTGATAGAGCCCCTAGGATTCTTGCTTGACTACCAGCAGTATGAGGGCGATCATATACGTGGGAGCTGGGGTCTATAAGCACATCCTTAAAAGGTCCCTAGTCGTGGGAGTTTTCGAGACAGGGCATCGATACTCTAGAGTAGACTAGTGTATACAGTCGAGACCCCGACGAGGGGCAGTGGCCGGTCTCACAAGCCACTGGTGTCAGTTGGTTCACCTGAGATGTATACAGGTGCTCATTGGGTTATGAGTACACCGGACAGGACTCGCCGGGAACATACTACTTGGTCTTATACCTGACGTCAGATAGCAGTTCCCTGGTGACATGTGTACAGGTTAGTTCATCGACCTGAGATCGTCATTTGTCGCGTGTGAGTTCCCACTGTACTTTGATTACTACCCTACCACGCTCAAAGGAGTTGTGCAAACAGGTTTTAGTTGGGTACATTCCCGAGCCATGTGGAGGCAGTGAGCGGATCTGCAGGGGTTCGTCTCTCCCGGTATTGGGGGTGAGGTCGCGTTGTGTCTAGGAGAGCCATTACACGAAGTTCTTGGCCAAAGCAGGAGATTTACTAGTAGTTATTCCAGTAGTATCTCAGGGTGTTCTGGGCTACAATCCGACATGACTTGTACCGCTTTTGGGGGTCTGACTTTTAACAACTCCCTAGGCCCGCAATGCGATGCTCATAGACGAACGGACCAGACTGTACGGATATTGTCACTGACAGGCTCAGTAGGGTGTCAGGATGAGTTCGCTCATCGACGTCCCTTTTGGTCAATACCTGGTAGCCCGTCACGTATGGCTAATACCTATAGTGGTTAAATCCACAGCCAAGGTGTTGACGAGTCTTTAGAGTCCCCCACAGACCGTTTTCTCAAGTTTCGGGCGAAACGCTGTAGAGGCCGTATGGAGATATGGCAGGGATCGATCAGATACGTGCGGTATTGCACGGATCATGATCGGACGGATGATACTAGCGGGCTTTGTTTTAAGCCGGATCCTAGTATTGTACAGTGTAGATTTTGTCTCTTTGCATTTGTATTCAGTGGGAATACAAGTGCGGGTATGTATATACAGTCGCGGGGTTTTCCTGTAATTTATTACGGGATCAGTTTTCTGAAGTTGCCAGTTTGCATTCCGTTTCGGCCAGTTTTCCTTTGTTCCTTCACGGCCGGATTTTTCCGATGGAGGGGGTTATTGGAAAGTATGCAAATTAGTTTTGTGGAAGGTTTTTTTTGTAAATGGAGAGTTCATGATGGTTCTTGCATTATTAGATTCTTTTTCCATCATCTCCTTTGCATTTATGAGAATGGATTTGGATTTGACCTTGAGGTGATATTATTTTCTCATTATCAACATACATTTGCGTATGCCTTTTTCTCTCTCTCTCCTCCTCATTCTTGCGTTGGACCGGTCACTTTTGAGAGTGTGAGGATTCTTCATTTTAGAGTGGGGAAATTATTCAACTCATTTTTGCTTTGCCACAAAAATCCATAGCCATGTCAAAAGCTCATTTTCTTCTTCCCTCCTTCAAAGGCAACTTCACTACCCGTTTGAGACAAGTGATTATACACTAGCCTACAGTATTCTTGGACACGTCGACTCGCCAACTTCATGCCCGAGTTGCCTCGGTCCAGAGGTGGGAGCCCGTAAAAGAACCCGGCGATGTGGTGCCCGTTCCGACGAGGAGGTGAAGATCGGAGATTCCGCAAGGACATCGGAGTGGAGGCCGAAGACCGAAAGACACGGATCGCTCGGTATAGCTCTCTACCCTTTCTCTAGTTTGCTAGCATTAGGTTAATGGCCCAATCCGGCTTTTATAGTGCGCGGTAGTGCCGGTTTACAAGTTTTGTAAAAGTTTCGTTTCCGCATTCTGGCGTCGGATTGACGGCCGGGGCGCTGCCGTGCACTTACACATGATTAGGAGGCGCTCGAGCAATTTGAGCCGTAAGCTGCATCACAAAGTTTGTTAGGTCGCCAATTTTCGAATAGAGTTTGCCTATCTCTTTATCTTTTCTCCTGAGCTGTTTTCGAAGCTCTTGAAGCAGCTCTTGCTCCGCAGTCCTCGGGCGGAAAGTCGGCTCTACCTCGCTGTCCGAGCTTGACTCTACATGGACCGAGGGGTCTTTCTGCCTATCATCCTCATCGAGAGGGTTTTCTTCATCCAGTGGAGGTGGCTGTTCTTGGGCAGCGGCAACCACATTCAAGCCAGATTGGGCTTAGGATGTGGTGGCCCCATCCTTGCTTTTGCTGCGAAGGTTGTCACCGGGGCGCCCGCCCGCCATGTAGACCGTATGGATAATATATTCGGTCGTATTTTTATCATCGGCGGCTGATTTCACAGATCGCTGTCTTGACCCTCTTGTTTCGGTAGCTGGCAGTCGATTGAAGGCGGCTGGCCTAACCAGGTTCTTGAATGGTGTTGGCGCTTCTTTTTTGGGTTTTCCCCGCTGCTTTCGTGCGGCACAGAGCGCCTGATAGACTCTTGAAGAGACAGTATCATACTTTATCTGTTTGGGCTGGTACATGTCTCTTTGTAGCGACGTTCGGACCGCTGTCTTCTTAATTCTGGCGGTCATGGCATTTTTATGATCCCACCTCAGAGGTTCGAAGGAATTGCTGATTTTTACGGCTGACTCAGCCGTCGTCACAGAGTAACCCCGCTTTTGGAACTTCATAAGATTCCACTTGGCCAAAGCCCTGGCCCTCTTGTTGGCTAGATACCTGAGCCGCTTCTACCTTAACTTTTCTGTTCTAAGCACCTGGCAGATTTCGGCTCTTTGGGAAGATGCTGTAGACCGGGCGATGGAGGATTTTGGAGATACGCTCGATTGTGCATTTGTTGGAGTCATCACCTGAGCTTGCCCGTAACATTTGATGTTGCCCCTTGTACCGGAGTTCTTGCCCCCCGCTGGAGCACCAGAGAATCGTTCAGACACCGTCTTAAGTTTCGGTTGTGGTGCCTAGGCGATCACGACATTCGGCCTCTTGCTCCTTGAGACCGGCTTGGCCACCTGTTTCGCCGGGATTTCTGCCAGATGAGCACTTCCGGCAGGGTAGATGATGACGGAACCAAAATGGCGGGGCAGTTCCTCCCACTGTCGACTGAGGCTTGCAGGGAGAACCACACGAGCATTGTCCTTGACCACGTACGGGATCGGGGTCACGTTGGAAGCTGAATTCGTCTTGAGAGACATTGCCGTCAAAAGTTGATTGCTGCACAGAAAAAAAACATCATTTCAGTATAGACAATCGATATGTATATTGATTGAGTTCGCATGAACGTTTAACCCGAAATATGGGAGGAGAGAAAGGTCCCAACGGGCGTGCCAGAATCTATAGGGTGCTTTTCGTCACCCCATTGAGATGGGAATACGCGCGCACTTTTCAGGCGCATTACAGATCCTCCCTGCCTAGGGTAGGCTGGGGTTTAATGATTGTGGGGATCCGAATCTCCGGCAGCCGCGTACTAAGCTGCCGTTAATAACCCCTCGCCTTTGGAGCGAGGGAACCTCCGATTGATGGGTTAAAATGGTCATGCGAACTCAATGTGCAGTGTTGTGTTTTGAAGGGGTTTTGGATATATCGGGGGCCCCGCAGAGTTTTTACGGGGGTCCCGCTACCCGGATAGCGGGCCGGGCATCAAGAGGGCGAGCAGCCCTCTTGCGGGGTACGGGGCAGCGCCCCGGCCCAAAATTTTTTTGTGGGGGACAGTGTTGTAGAGTGTGTGTGTATCTGTACATATATATACAAGTATACATTTATAAAAAAGGGAAAAAGCGCCCAAAGGACGCGTGGGGTCAGTGCCTTGAGCGCTGTGCGCTTAGGTGCTGTGCGCTTAGGTGCTAGCGCGCCACGTGTCGGCATGTGGGCGCTTTGCGCTTGAGCGCAAGCGCGCCACGTGTCGGCACGTGGGCGCTTTGCGCTTGAGCGCTGGGCATTTGAGCGCAAGCGCGCCACGTGTCGGCACGTGGGCGCTTTGCGCTTGAGCTCAGGGCGCTGGAGCGCAAGCATGCCACGTGTCGGCACGTGGGCGCTTTGCGCTTGAGTGCAGGGCACTTGCGAGAAAAAGAGGCTTTTAGTCCCAGAAATTCTCGAAAGAGAAATCAGAGTGGAGTTAAACTCCTATGATGTTTTGGGGTTGATGAAAGGGGTTCTTCTTTTTTCTCCTCTGGTTGCTGGATCTTGAAGATTAAGAGATATGAGATTTTAAAAATCTCTTCTTTTTGAGATCTAATGGAAGATCTGAGTTCCCCTTTATGTGTTTTGTGGTGAAAAACTATTTAGTTTTATAAAATGAATAGTAAAACTCTTGATTTAATTCAAAAGAAAGAAGGAGGTTTTGGAACCTTGAGGAAGGAGAGGAGATCTAAGATCTAGATTTTTCTTTTGGAGAGAGAGAAAAAAAATTTATGAGATATTTCATTATCTTTGCCTTTATAGGCTATACATTTTACATATAGCCCCTTGGGGTTCACAAAATGGCATTTTGCCTATCCCATGGCTTATTTGCCATTTCTTTTTGCACATAAGCCATGAGCTTTACAAAAATTTGGCTTTATCCCTATTTTTCTTACATTTATCATAAAATAAAATAAAAGAAATACAACAAAATTATTTATTACAAAATTTTTATCTTGGCATGGGGGGAGGCCGGCCGCTTCATGTTCGGGCTTGACCCGGGCATCGGCCCACATGGCTTGGGGTTGACTTTGATTTTGACTTGGTCAGCCGGGGTGCAAATTTTTACCCCAACAGTGTTGAGCGCATATTTTGAGATACGATTTTGGTGCACACCAGATGCACTGAATCGGGATTCTTCGTGCAAGTCAGATGCACCTGATTTTGCTGTCAGGCACACCTGTTGCCCTTGGCAGATGTTTCGTGCACACCCGTTGGACCTAGATGATATTTCTGTGCTCATGCATGGCACATATAAGGATTTTGATTTCCGTGCGCACCAGACGCACGTATCATTATATGCACATTTTTGGGATTTATTCCTTATGGACCAGTACGTTTTTATGATATTTGCTATTTGTTTTCATACTGAGCAGGACTCGTCAGAGGACAGTGTTAGTTATATGTATGCCCTAGAGGCCATTACTGTACATTGGATGTATATTGTAGTGGATGCTGGGACATATATAGGTAGGACTTTCTTGCTCGACATGATAGTACGCTATCTGGTTGCTCTTTATCTTAACATGTATACTTTCTGTCTCTATGATTACATGTTGATAAAGCCCTTAGGATGTGTACTCGACTTCCAAGACTTTGATGAAGAACATACTAGTGGGGCCTGGGTAGTCCATGAGTACATCCTTCAATGTTCCTAGTCGTGGGAATATCGAGACGAGGCATCGATATTCCAGAGTAGACTAGCGTATATCTTCTCGACCCATGCGATGAGCGATGGATGATCCCATATCTATTGGTGTTTGACATCAGAGATAGTATGCGGGTGCTCAGTGGAGACTGGGTACACTGAACGGACTCGCCGAGAACTCCCAGATGGTATTATACCTCACGTCAGATGGCAGTTCTCTGGTGACACTGGTACAGCTTAGTCTGTTGACCCGAGATCGTCATAGAGACTTGTGTGTCTCCTACTATGCTTTGATTCCCACCCTACCACGGCTCTACTGAGTCATGCAAACAGGTGCTTTTTGGGTACAATACCGATTCACATGGAGGCAATGAGCTAGGAGGGGATTCGTCTCTCCCGGTATTGGGGGTTGATGTTGCTCTATGCTCGACTGGCCATAACAGGAAATCCCTGGCCAGGGTTGCAGTGAGATACTGGTAAGAGTTATCAGTAGTTTCACGATTGTTATGGACCCCACGTCGGCATGACTTATCGAGCTATTGGGGTTTGACGTATACCACCCCTAGGCGAGATATGCGACATATCAGACGAACAGACCGGACTGTACGGTAAGTGTTACTGGTAGGATTCATAGGAGTGTGAGCGGGCTTGCTCGTCGATCTTCTGATCGCTCAATACCCGGGTGGCCGTTACGTTTAGTAGACCGCTTGCGGCTTGTGGGTGTTTGATATGATCATCACCTGCTGCCGGCGTATTTACGAGTCTTTAGAGTCCTACACAGAGGTTTCCTGGCTCAATCGAAACGAAATAGGAGCGCATATGAGATATGTGCGGGACCAAGAATAATGCGTGTATGTGATACCGTATTCTATTCTCGCGATGAATGTATCGATTGGTTGTATGTGATATAACCTAGTTATCGAATCAAAGATTGATTCGATAAGTCGATACATTGGATACTAGTCGGTTATATACGACATGACCGGATCATTGAATCAAGTGTTGATTTAATGATTTAATGTATAATTATATATTTGATATATTACTTTGCATTAACTAGTATCGGTTCACTTTAAATGGATTTTCTCACTAGATGTGCACATTGTATATGTGATATATTTTTGTGCACTTGATCGTATCATGTTTGATGATACATGAATGTTAGGGTGTGTGTTTAGATTAAACCATGGTTATGTAATGGTTAGGGTTTTGATTTTGTTTACTTATTCATTTATTTATTTTGTTTATTTATTTTGGAAAAGATAAATAGAAATGGTGGCTTTCTTTGTTTGCTTGTTGAAGCTTCATGAAGCTTTGAACAAGTCCATCATATTTATCTCATGCTTAACCCAAACCATTCAACCTAACCATAGTCTATTCTCTACACCTAACCATGGTTGGTATATGATAAGTATTCATATTATTTTCTATTTGAAATTTACTTATCATATTCTTTTTCTTCTTCTTCTTCTTCAACAAAAGAAAAAGCTTGCCTCCATCAATGGCAACTTAAGAAAAAGAGTGAGAAATCCAATTATAAAGTGAACCCACTTTCTATTTCTTCATCCTCTACCACTTGCCAAGTACTATAGGGTGTTTTCTTCACAAGTTTCATGACTTGGTGAAGTTGGAGTTTGATCTTGAGCTGCCTCGACGTAGATCATCTTCGTCATCTAAGTCGACGACCTAGCCCACCCATTTCTCCGATGAAGCCGATGCTAGAGTCCGGGATTCGATTTGGACAGCGGAGGGACATCATCACGGAGCCTAGGAGGTGGAGGACCGGATCTACAAAGGTTGTAGCCTCTTTCCTTTTAGTTAAAGTTGTTTACTTGCATCGCATCACCTATACATCTAGTTAACGATCCGTATTAGGGTTTGTAGGCACATGGAAAATCTTGAATTAGCCATGTTTGATCACTTGTGAGACCTCATTAGTGTGCCTAGGATTCCTACAGTGGTATCAGAGCCTAGCTAGAGCCTTAGGTGATGCGTAGACGGAGTTAGAAGTCCGATCGAACCGAAACCCTAACTCCAAAATGCTCTCTGGACTTTTTTCAAAAACTGGGTTTTTACCAGATTAAAAATTCTTAAAAAATTCAGCAGGAAGATCTATGAATTATGGTGCAAAATGAGCGTCTAAGTCCATCAAACCGCCGCGGTTCCGCGGCCGTACGGTCTCCTTGTTCAATGAATTTTGCACAGTAATTCCTATTTTACAGTGCTGAGTTTTCTGGGATTTTTTATTATTTACTCAAGAGTTGAGTTTTCTGGGTTGTATTGGGGATTCGGTGTTTCGATCGGATTGTCTAATTTTGTCAGTGTGTTTTTCCGGGTAATTTTAGAATATGTTAAAAAGTTCGACTGGATATAAATACCCACTTTTTCCCCTGCCGGGAAATTTCCATTTGTTGGATATTTCTGTAGTTTAACGATGTTCTAAGTAGTGCAAGTAACGCGATGGTCCCTCTAGAAGACAACAAACCTTAACTCGATTATGTGACCGTCTTGAACTGCCCTTTGAACCTTCGGGTTTGGGGCCGTACGGCGTGCCACATGTGAGGCGTTGGCTTGACCCTTCTATGGCTGGACCGTTGGTACTGAGGCACGAAGTGAATGTTTCTAAACTTATTTCATGTGTTGAGCAGTTTCGGGAAAACTTGGGTGTTCGATTGTTCGATCGGAAAGTTTAACATTTTCTATCTTATCCGGAATATGATACAATAATTGGAATTCACAAATAGTTATGAGATAACTAATATGAATGTTATAAACATAGCAGTTTAGTCTCACTTGATCGGTTGCCACGGAATTTTGATGTGATCAAAAGTCCGTCGCAATCACGTAGCGTACGCGGATACTCGCCGGGTAAAGTTAATAGACAGTCTCGCCCCATTGCCCCGACCAAGTGACTGTAGGAGAACCCCGTCGCCGAAAGCATCCGTTCGGGTGCTCGCGGCAGCGGTGTTCCGCCTTAGTGCACTTCGTCGACGGCGTCGGGGGTGCGGCCGCCTACTAAAGTTTACGACGAGCATTCGATCAGAATGTTGGGAATCCTGTTGAATTCCCCGACTTGATATTGAAAAGTGTTTTCGATAATGAGACTAAAATGCGGGGTTTATAATTGTTAGGCATGTGATGTCTAAGTATTTCATTTGATTAGGCATGCGATGTCTAAAGAGGATGCGGATTCCAACTGTTGTAGTTTTACACTTTCTTTTCTGTGACCGTAAGTGTAATATGTGATATCGCCGGTTTTGTTGCTATATGTCAACGACAATTGGGATGCGCATATTTACTTACGTTGATGACATGTGATGTTATGTGTTGCTGGATATGTTATATTGGATCGTCGTGTTCGAATAGCCGGGGTTTTTTTTATGTGAGATGAGTGTTTTTCATTTTCATTCATGTAAAAACTTGTATGTAATATTCTTTTATTGGGGCACTTCCAGGTTGCGGATGATGTCACCATTTGTATATCATTTACTTTTCTGCACTAGGATAGACCCAAGGAGGAGGGCATAAGTAACCGGGTTCTAGGGTCCAGTGGGAGACCATCTCGAGGAGTCGAGTCCGGGTCTCCTAACCCTAGAATTAGTAGGGTTGCTTGCCGCTCTCGTAGGGGTCTAGGGGTGTGGGATTGGCTATTCATCACGATCGTGGAATCCGTGTTTTATACTGGCTCGTATTGAAAACACGGACGTCCTAGTATATCCAATATTTCATATGATATTTTCTGCTGCGTTATCTGTGATGTGATCATGTGATTTGTTCAGATAGATATAGTATATAATATATATGATATATTATATAGACGTTGCTTATGTTTTACACCCGCGCTAGCCCTGCCTCGCTCTGGCGTTAGTTACCTAACCTAACGGTGCAGACGGGACATCGAGGCGAATGCGGATGGCATAAGCGTACGTTATATTTATCTGTGATGTTTAGGTGGACTTAAATGATGGGACATTCATTAATGAGATTAATGAAAGAAAATAAACCTAATTGATGTTGTGGAATCGAATTTCAAAATAAAACAGGTAGCTACAGTTCTTGCTTTGCATCGCGGTGTTCATTATAGAACATCCTGCACCTTATTCGATGAGGAAAGGACCGAGATCCCTTCACCGGGAGTGACTCCTTTAGCAATAACTGGCAGATGCTACACACTCGGTTTATCTTTTGATTGCTTCTATAGTTTCTGCTTTGCACAGTGATATATACGATGTATCCCGCACCTCATTCGACGAGGAAAGGGCCGACGATCCCTTCACCGGGAGTGACCCCTTTAGCAAAACTAGAAAGCTTCAAAAACATTCCATTTATAAACCATTTGATTCCGCAACGAGATCAAGTTCAAAGCGTTAAAGGTTTTCACAAAAACCATTCGCAACCCTCCGTCATTTTAGGAAGTAGAGTACTTAGTATTCGTGCTGTGTTTGTTGACCATAGTCAAGGCACAGTGTACGGTAGCTAAGTGATGTCTTCCTACACCGCATATGATGCGATTAGTTAGGACAGTCGCGTGACTTTGTTGACCTTAGTTAAGGGTCATGTGGGTGGGTCTAATTAATCACGAAATGACGGGTAGAACTTGACTAGTGCTTATGATTTGTTGACCATAGTTAAGGTCATAAATGCTAGGGGTAAAAATCTTTATTGGGAGTTTCAAGTGTTGAAATTTGCAATGAGATTGCATACCTTCTATATGATAGTTGGATCCCGATACCCACTGCGAGTAATTGCTACTCCTGGGAGAGTTTTGCACTTTACAATTAGCCGATCAAGTAGGTGTCTAGAAAGGTGTCAATGGGGTTACGCCTCTGAGAAAACGAGGTTTACTGTAATTAGGTCCGTGCGAAAGCACGGGAAACCTCCCTCAAAGTACCGACACTGGCCTGGCTGAAAGATTGGCGAACTTGTAGAGTGTAATTAATCCCGGCTTGTCTTTCCTTTTAAGGTTTGAAGGAAGATTTGATAAAAACAGTGGGGGCCATCCTGATTAGATAAAATATATAACCAATCTAATCTTGCAAGAGCGCACACTGAGTGTTTTCTTCTCTCTCTCTAGGTAGCGACCATGTCACGCCTTAATCAAGATAATAATATGGATGTATTAACCGAACCCGCTTGTTATACTGAGCTGGGGAACGTTGGTCCCGCACCAACTTATAATTGTTATAAGACAGAGCAGGAAATAGGGAGATACCAGAATTCCTATGCCGCCCAAACGAAGAAAGTGCACGAGATGCATCTCCTTCGGGTGTGTTCATTATAAAGAACTGTTTCTCAATATCCTCTGCATCCTAAGTATTTGATACTGGATCAGGATCCCAGATATGTAATCTGTTACATAGGGCTACAAAAAGGTAGAAAACTGAGAACGGGTGATAAGTTTCATGAGACAGAAAACGGGGCAAGTGTTGCAGCCAAGTCTGTTGGTCACTGTCACCCTGTATTACCATTACATTGATTCTGAACGAATGTTAATAGATACCGAACCTGATATACAAAATCATATCAGTCTCTTTACAAGTAAAGAAATGATAAAATTTTGTATTGTTGGATATTGTTTTGAACATTTCCTATTTTAAAAGTTGATCAGTTCAGGCACGTTATCTAAAAGTATTGACGTTCTAAATCAAACTACAGTTCCTAGTATACAGAACACACACAAGAGGAAGAGTTCAGAAATGAACGAATCATTCTTGAGGCATTGTAGACTAGGTCATATTAATGCGACCTGACTGGCTGAAGTTACATTTTAGATGCATATTTAAATCAGTTTGAATTTACATCTTGTGAAACTTGCCAGTCATGTCACAAAGATTAGATGACCATAGCCCTGTTTATAGGAAACAGAGAAAGAGTTAATGAACTCTTGGGACTGATACATGATGATGTATGTATGGTCTCCTGTCTACACATGCCAGGACTGGTTCTTTATACTTCATTATATTCTCTGATAATCTCTCAAGAATCAGTCATATGTTCCTGTTGAAACACAAGTCCGAACCTTTTGAGATATTCACAGAATATAAGTTAGAAGTAGATAACCAATAACCTGGTATAAGTATTATGTCCTATGATAAGATCAGGGAGGAGAATACTTGTGCATGGAATCCTTGGACTATTCTAAAGGAAAATGAGATTCTCTCTCAGCATTACTTCTCCGAATACACCATAGCACGATGGTATATTGGGGCGGAGCAATTGCACCCTATTCGATATGGTGCGCTCTATGATGAGTAATACTGAGTTACCTGTTTCCTTTTGGGGTTGTGCACTTGAGAAGCCGCATACCTATTGAATTAGGTTCGAATCAAATCAGTGCCTACCACTCCATATAAGATATGGTATGGGAAGAGCCTATCTCTTAAGTAAGTTAAGATTTGGGATTGTCCGGCCTATGTCAAAAGCAAAATCCGGACAAGATCGAGGCGAGGTCAGTTATGTAGAACTGGAAAGGTTCCAGCTATACAAACTACAACAAATGATTTAATAAAACCAAAGGATTCAATAGTTACCAACGAACCTCAGCCTCTCCGCCGATCTGGTAGGGTTCCTCACCTGCATGAGAGACACTACGGTTTCTCGATGACAGTGGGAGCGAGGATTACATCATGAGATGATGACAAAACTAGTTTCGAGTAGGCCATCGAGAGTAGGGACTCTGTAAGAATGGCTGGATGCTTAGCAATCTAAGATGGAATCCATGTACACCAGCAAAGTATGGACTTTGGCTGCTATATCTGAAGGGTTAAATCCCTATCAGGAGCAAGTATATCTTGAGATGATTACTTGGTGTAGATGGAAAGGTTAAGACTTTCAAAGCTAGACTTTTTAAAGGTTTTCGTCATCGACCAGGCATGGATAATGATGAAATCTTTTGAGGGGACTATGCTTAAGTCCATCCAGATCCTACTTGCCATTGCTACATACCATGACTACGATATCTGGTGGTTGGGTGCCATGACTACTTTTCTAAATAGTGATTTAGAAGAGAACGTCTATAAGAACACAGCCAGAGGACTTCGTAAACAGTGGGAGCAGCGGAAACGTGTGCAAGTTGCTTTATAGAATAAAGCAGGCATCGCGGAGTTGGAACGTCTGTTTTGATGCGGTAGTCAAAGTGTTTGACTTCATCAAAATGGTAGATGAACCTTGTATATACAAAATGGTAGTAGAGAGTAAGGTGGTCATCCTCGTATTGTACGTGGACAACATACTCTTGATAAGAAAAAAGTTTCCTATGCTACGCACGGTCAATCTCCGCTTATCACATGGATTCTCCATATAGGATAAAGTGATACCTCCTAAATCCTGAGTTTTCATCTATGAGATAGATGTAATTGGATGCTAGGATTCTCACTAGATGTAGTGAAATGGTATCAATCGATCCTGGGGAGAATCACTGGAAACGTTCCAGGGTGATAAAGACGACTAAATGTCAGTCACAGGCATTGTCTTTACCCTCAGTAAAGGGACGGTATGTTGGAAGATTTCCAAGCAAGATACCGTGACAAACTAGACGATAAAGGATGGTAACATCGCTATTAAAGATACTACCAAAGAGGCAGTTTGGGTTTATACTAGTTCATGAGATGAACTAGGTTCCTACGATTGTGTGACAATGGAAGTGTGGCTTTGGCCCAGGAACCCTGGTCCCATCAGTGACCCAGACATATTCTGAGGCTGCATCACCTGATCATGGAGATAGATGATCTCCAGGGTGATCGAGGTTAGGAGAGTAGACTCAGAGGACAACACGGCAGATTCACTCATGAAGGCCTTTTCCCAAAGAGAGACTTTTAGGGGATGGTTAAGTATTAGATACTACAACTACTGCTACAGATGGCCCTAGTGCAAGTGGGAGATTGTTAGTTATATGTATGCCCTAGTGGCCATTACTGTACATTGGATGTACATTGTAGTGGATGCTGGGACATATATAGGTAGGACTTTCTTGCACGACATGATAGTACGCTATCTGGTTGCTCTTTATCTTAACATTTATACTTTCTGTCTCTCTGATTACATGTTGATAAAGCCCTTAGGATGTGTACTCGACTTCCAGGACTATGATGAGGATCATACTAGTGGGGCCTGGGTAGTCCATGAGTACATCCTTCAATGTTCCTAGTCATGGGAATATCGAGACGGGGCATCGATATTCCAGAGTAGACTAGCGTATATCTTCTCGACCCATGCGATGAGCGATGGATGATCCCATATCCCTTGGTGTTTGACATCAGAGATAGTATG
Source organism: Agapanthus africanus (assembly GCA_030015575.1). Classification (NCBI taxonomy): domain Eukaryota; kingdom Viridiplantae; phylum Streptophyta; class Magnoliopsida; order Asparagales; family Amaryllidaceae; genus Agapanthus; species Agapanthus africanus. The sequence continues at coordinate 634,717,575 of CM057338.1, forward strand.
CGGGTGCTCAGAGGAGACTGGGTACACTGAACGGACTAGCCGAGAACTCCCAGATGGTATTATACCTCACGTCAGATGGCAGTTCTCTGGTGACACTGGTACAGCTTAGTCTGTTGACCCAAGATCGTCATAGAGTCTTGTGTGTCTCCCACTGTGCTTTGATTCCCACCCTACCAGGGCTCTACTGAGTCATGCAAACAGGTGGTTTTTGGGTACAGTCCCGATTCACATGGAGGCAATGAGCGATAGGAGGGGATTCGTCTCTCCCGGTATTGTGGGTTGATGTTGCGCTATGCTCGACTGGCCATAACAGGAAATCCCCGGCCAGGGTTGCAGTGATATACTGGTAAAAGTTATCAGTAGTCTCATGATTGTTATGGACCTCACGTCGGCATGACTTATCGAGCTATTGGGGTCTGACGTATACCACCCCTAGGCGAGATATGCAACATATCAGACGAACAGACCGGACTGTACGGTAAGTGTTACTGGTTGGATTCACAGGAGTGTGAGCGGGCTTGCTCGTCGATCTTCTGATCGCTCAATACCCGGGTGGCCATTACGTTTAGCAGACCGCTTGCAGCTTGTGAGTATTTGATTTGATCATCACCTGCTGCCAGCGTATTGACGAGTCTTTAGAGTCCTACACAGAGGTTTCCTGGCTCAAGCGAAATGAAATAGGAGCGCATATGAGATATGTGCGGGACCGAGAATAATGCATGTATGTGATACCGTATTCTATTCTCACGATGAATGTATCGATTGGTTGTATGCGATATAACCTAGTTATCGAATCAAAGATTGATTCGATAAGTCGATACATTGGATACTAGTTGGTTATATGCGACATGACCGGATCATTGAATCAAGTGTTGATTTAATGATTTAATGTATAATTATATATTTGATATATTACTTTGCATTAACTAGTATCGGTTCACTTTAAATGGATTTTCTCACTTGATGTGCACATTGTATATGTGATATATTTTTGTGCACTTGATTGTATCATGTTTGATGATACATGAATGTTAGGGTGTGTGTTTAGATTAAACCATGGTTATGTAATGGTTAGGGTTTTGATTTTGTTTACTTATTCATTTATTTATTTTGTTTATTTATTTTGGAAAAGATAAATAGAAATGGTGGCTTTCTTTGTTTGCTTGTTGAAGCTTCATGAAGCTTTGAACAAGTCCACCATATTTGTCTCATGCTTAACCCTAACCATTCAACCTAACCATAGTCTATTCTCCACACTTAACCATGGTTGGTATATGATAAGTATTCATATTATTTTCTATTTGAAACTTACTTATCATATTCTTTTTCTTCTTCTTCTTCTTCAACAAAAGAAAAGGCTTGCCTCCATCAATGGCAAGTTGAGAAAAAGAGTGAGAAATCCAATTATAAAGTGAACCCACTTCCTATTTCTTCATCCTATACCACTTGCCAAGTACTATAGGGTGTTTTCTTCACAAGTTTCATGACTTGGTGAAGTTGGAGTTTGATCTTGAGCTGCCTCGACGTAGATCATCTTCGGCATCGAAGTCGACGACCTAGCTCGCCCATTTCTCCGATGAAGCCGATGCTAGAGTCCGGGATTCGATTTGGACAGCGGAGGGACGTCATCACGGATCCTAGGAGGTGGAGGACCGGATCTACAAAGGTTGTAGCCTCTTTCCTTTTAGTTAAAGTTGTTTACTTGCATCGCATCACCTATACATCTAGTTAACGATCCGTATTAAGGTTTGTAGGCACATGGAAAATCTTGAATTAGCCATGTTTGATCACTTGTGAGACCTCATTAGTGTGCCTTGGATCCCTACAGACAGTGCCTGGATATACATTTTGCATGCATTGATAGTTATCGAAGTGATTTCCAAAAAGGGAGCTATAGTCTCAGTATTTATCTACGTGTCTGATATGACACGACGCGTTTAAAATAAAGGAAACCTTCTAAATTGTTTTCAAAACGGCGGAACGCACATATTAAACAAAAGATATATACATATATGGTTATTTTATTACAATAGACATCCGCCACTGTGCCGCGATACGCGCATAGCACAGCAACATTAAAAAGGTTTGGCATGCATTTACTTCTGTTATATACATGTATGGATTTGATGTTTACATGTATAGTTCTGATTGATATCATAGTGGTTTTATTTTGGATTTGAAATTTGTGTCTTTACCATGACTCCGATGATTGCGGGATACTTGACGGAGTTTTGAATTTGAGTTATCTGCTCATTACTCATGCGCAAGTTTTGCGCTATGATGCGTTTTATGTATTGATGATTTTGGAGCCCTGACGACTTGGACTTTTTACTGAATGTTTTAGTATTTGAGGGGTTTAAATTTAAATTCGGGGATCGAATTTCTTTAAGGGGGGAAGATTGTAACATTTCAGAAAAATAAAATATTATTTTTAGGAATTTTTATAATTTAATATTAATTTTAATGAATATTTTAATATTTCGGTATAATTAAATATCGATAAATTGGGGAAATTTTTTGAAAATTATAGAAATTACTAAAAGAGGGTGTTTTATGTGAATTATGCCATTTTTAATGTTTTTATGTTTAATTATATGCTAATTTAGCGCTAATCGCGATTAAAAATCGCTAATCGCGCTTTAAGCGTATTTGGGCAAAACATGCACCGTATCTTTTTCTACACTTATTACATATTTTCCCATGGCTTCCTACATATTTTTATCATGGTTGATGAGTTATTAGAAAGGGGAAAAGAAAAGAAAAGGAAAAGGATTTAGGATATAATATTTGGTATGGTGACGAGAGGGAAAGAGTGGGTGTGAGTCAACTAGGGTTTTGTACCATTCCCACACCATCATCTCACTCATTTCCTCTCCCCTCCCTACCGCTGCTGCTTCCCCTCTCCTTCTCCTCCATCTTCAACCCCCAAATATCCATGAAAATCACTTCAAAACCTCACACCCATTTCACAATAAAGGTGCGCAAGCCCCCTAACTACCCAATGGACCAAGAAAGTATTCATTTTGGCGTTGTTGAGGATTCATGAGGGTCTATTGAGGTATTTCCTTCACAATTAGTGTAGTATTTCTTATGCTTAATCCTCATTTCATGTTTGGAATCGATGTCGGGTAGTTTGGTGAACTTTGGAGATTTCTAGAGAGGGTTAGGGTTAAATTGAGTAGTGTGGTGAACTTGAGTGTGTTTGGAGACATTAAACCCCCCTACAATGTTTTAAACCCAGAACATACACATATACCAAACCTGAAACCAAAATACGGATTTACAGAAAACTGAAATGTCGGGTTTTGTGAGAACTTAGTGGGTGCAGAGAAATCTGGAGTGACCCGAGACCAAAACTTGAAAAGTAAACAACTCCAGTGACTAATTTGAGACCACGCGAGACCACCCTGACCAAACGACAACCCAATTCCTTTCCCAAACCGGCCTGGCCGGAATTTTAGGTGTAGCAGCCAGCCACCTGGTGTGGTAGGGTGTCGGGGTTGTTCCAGTAGCTCATATACATCATATACTACACCCTAGACTTGTTTGCTTACCCTGTTTTCACCTGAGACAAAATCTGGAGCATGTTTCCTAGGTTGCTGCCTTATGTTTTGCGTGTTTTTGAATTCAAGTTTTGGATATTTGGTATTGTGTTCGATCCCTTGACGTTTGTACGTCTATATCAGGTGTTGATTGGTGATTTTGAAGGCGTGGTCCATAAGTTTTAACCTATAGGCTTTTAAGCGTATCGTTTTGGTTTTCGTGTGTCGTTTCGTCTTCGATTTGGTTTTAATGTCATGCGATACGTGTGACATATAGGTACCCCTATGACTATTCGAGACGATGAAGAAGATTTGGCAACATCGACATCGGCAAACAAGATCAAGGTGAGTAGATTTTATCTACGGGGGAAGTCGGGTGGATGGCGTATAGCACCCCCGCAGTTCGATACTTAGTATACTAGATATATACTATATGTATATGTATGATAGCGTTCTGTGTGACTTGGATATTGTTAGTGTATATGCCCTAGAGGCCATTACTGTATCATACTAGTTTGTATATTACTTAATGGAAGCTTGGGATATTTACAGTTGTATAGACAATCTTGCTCAAAATGGTAGTATGCTACTTGGTTTGTTTCTATTTTAATGTGTGTACATGTGTTTCTTTTAGCATATCGCCTATACACATTAGTGGAGCCCGTAGGATCTTTGCTTGATTACCAGCATTGTGATGGCAGTCACACTTGTGGGGGCTGGGTAACCTATAAGCACATCCTTATACAGGTCCCTAGTCGTAGGACTATCGAGACAGGGTATCGATACTCCGGAGTAGACTAGCGTATACGCTTCTCATCCCAGCAGGGGAGATGGTTTGTCCCACAGCCGTCAGTACGTCGTACTTGAGATAGTATGCCGGTGCTCGTTAGGTTACGGGTACACTGGACAGGACTCGTCGGGAACTATTGGTTGGTACTATACCTATCGTCAGTTATCAGTTCCCAGGTGACATGAGTACAGCTTAGTCCGCTGACTTGACACTGTCACTTCGCCTCGAGTGTGTTCCCAATGTACTTTGATTACTACCCTACCATGGCTTAAAGGAGTCGTGGAAACAGGTAGTAGTTGGGTGCAGTCCCGAAGCACTTGGAGGCAGTGACGGTTAGACATGATTCGTCTCTCTCGGTATTGGGAGTTGATATCGTGCTGTGTCTAAGAGAGCCATTACACAAAGTCCCTAGCCAGGGCAAGCGAGATATACCGGTAGGTTCCAGTGTTATCTCAGGGTGTTCTGGGCTACACTCCGACACGACTTGTACCGCTATTAGGGGACTGACGTTTACCGCCCCCCTAGGCCCGCCATGCGATACTCTTAGACGAACAGACCGGACTGTACGGAGATTGTCACATTCAGGCTCAGTTGGAGTTCAGATGGGTTCACCTCATCAGTCTTCTTATCGGCATCTACCTGGGGACCGTTACGTACAGCTAGTACCGCTTGTGGCCTGTAGTTAAACCCACTGCCAGCGTAGTGTCGAGTCTTTAGAGTCCCACACAGAGGGTTATTCTCTTTTGGGCAAAACAGAGTAGAGGTCGCATGGTTTTGCGACGGGGTTCGTTCACATCCGCGCACTTGTACACGTTTGGTGTCCGGACAACTAATACTAGCGGGCTTTGGTTTGTTAGTTATATGTATGCCCTAGAGGCCATTACTGTACATTGGATGTATATTGTAGTGGATGCTGGGACATATGTAGGTAGGACTTTCTTGCTCGACATGATAGTACGCTATCTGGTTGCTCTTTGTCTTAACATGTATATTTTCTGTCTCTCTGTTTACATGTTGATAAAGCCCTTAGGATGAGTACTCGACTTCCATGACTATGATGCAGATCATACTAGTGGGGCCTGGGTAGTCAATGAGTACATCCTTCATTGTTCCTAGTCGTGGGAATATCGAGACGGGGCATCGATATTCCAGAGTAGACTAGCGTATATCTTCTCGACCCATGTGATGGGAGATGGATGATCCCATATCCATTGGTGTTTGACATCGGAGATGGTATGCGGGTGCTCAGTGCAGACTGGGTACACTGAACGGACTCGCCGAGAACTCCCAGATGATATTATACCTCACGTCAGATGGCAGTTCTCTGGTGACACTGGTACAGCTTAGTCTGTTGACCCGAGATCGTCATAGAGTCTTGTGTGTCTCCCACTGTGCTTTGATTTCCACCCTACCACGGCTCTACTGAGTCGTGCAAACAGGTGGTTTTTGGGTACAGTCCCAATTCACATGGAGGCAATGAGCGATAGGAGGGGATTCGTCTCTCCCGGTATTGGGGGTTGATGTTGCGCAATGCACGACTGGCCATAACAGGAAATCCCTGGTCAGGGTTGCAGTGATATACTGGTAAGAGTTATCAGTAGTTTCACGAATGTTATGGACCTCAAGTCGGCATGACTTATCAAGCTATTGGGGTCTGACGTTTTACCACCCCTAGGCAAGATATGCGACATATCAGACGAACAGACCGGACTGTACAGTAAGTGTTACTGGTTGGATTCACAGGAGTGTGAGCGGGCTTGCTCGTCGATCTTCTGATCGCTCAATACCCGGGTGGCCGTTACGTTTAGCAGACCGCTTGCGGCTTATGGGTGTTTGATATGATCATCATCTGCTGCCGGCGTATTGACGAGTCTTTAGAGTCCTACACAGAGGTTTCCTGGCTCAAGCGAAAAGAAATAGGAGCGCATATGAGATATGTGCGGGACCGAGAATAATGCGTGTATGTGATACCGTATTTCATTCTCGCGATGAATGTGTCGAATAGTTGTATGCGATATAACCTAGTTATCGAATCAAGGATTGATTCGATAAGCCGATACATTGGATACTAGCCGGTTATATGCGATATGACCGGATCATTGAATCAAGTGTTGATTTAATGATTTAATGTATAATTATATATTTGATATATTACTTTGCATTAACTAGTATTGGTTCACTTTAAATGGATTTACTCACCTGGTTTGTGCACATTGTATATGTGATATATTTTGTGCATATGATTGTATCTTGTTTGATGATACATGCAAGCTAGGGTTAATGTAAAGAATTAGACCATGGTTAAGTTTATGATTAGGGTTTTCTTTTTATTTACTTATTCATTTATTTATTCTTTTTGTTTATTTTGGAAAAGAAAATGATAAAGAATATAGAATGGTGGCTTGATTTGTTTGTAGTTGAAGTTTCTTGAAACTTTGACTAAGTCACCATTCTTGTCTCATCCTTAACCCTAACCATTCAAGTTAACCATGGTCCATTCTCTACAACTAACCAAGGGTTAGTAAATGATAAATATTGATTTATTTATCATTTACATAATATACTTGTCATAATTCTTTTATCATCTTCTTCTTCATCTTCAACTTGAAGAAAGCTTGCACCATCAATGACAACTAGCCAAAATGAGTGAGAAATCCAAATCTAAAGTCTACCCACTTCCTATTTCTTCATCCTCTACCTCTTGCCAAGTTGTATAGGGTGTTTCCTTCATAAGTTTTCAAGGCTTGGTGAAGTTGGAGCTTGTTCTAGCGATGCCTCAACGTAGATCATCTTCGGCATCGTCGTCGATGACCTAGCCCGTTTTTCTCCGATGAAGCCGACGCTAGAGCCCAAGATATGATTTGGACAGCGAGGGGACTTCATCACGGAGCCTAGGAGGTGGTGGACCGGATCTACAAAGGTTGTAGCCCCTTTCCTTTTGCTATATTTCCGTTTACTAGCTTGCTTCGCCTTGATTTCTAGTTAACGATCCGTATTAGGGTTTGTAGGCACAAAGAATTTTGATTGGTGCATGTTTGATCACTTGTGAGACTCCACTAGAGTGCCTAGGAACCCTACAGTGGTATCAGAGCTACTAGTCATTGGATGTCGACCTATGGGGGGTTTTCATTGTGTGACAGTGTGGCGAAGCATAGGCTCTTACCCCCAGGGTGTCCGGAGACCGGAAGGTGTTCCGGCGGGTTGTAGTCCTCGCGAGGGGGCATGCGTAAAAAGTAGCTGCTGAGGGACCCATTGGTGCCACGGTGACCCCATTGGATGGGGTGGCTGCCTGACCTACAGTGGTATCAGAGACTAGCTAGAGCCTTAGGCGAAGTCTAGACGGAATTAGAACTCCGATCGAATCAAAACCCAAACCCTAATATTGCTCTCTGGACTTTTTCTAAATTTGTGGATTTTTTAGAATTAAAAATATGCAGAAAAATCAGCAGGAAGATCTAAGACTTACTGTAAAATTCGATGGCTTGATTCCTTAAAGTCGCCGCGGATCCGCGGCATGAGCATGCTCATGCGGCGGTTCCGCGGCTAGTTTGTCGTTTTGTGCATCGAAGTTTGCACCGTAATTCTTAGTAAGCAGTGCTGGTTTTCCTGGGAATATTTTAATATTTATTCCAGAGTTTTATTTTCTGGGTTGTATTGGGGATTCGGAGATTCGATCGGACTGTCTAAATTTGTCTGTATGTGTTTCCGGGTATTTTTTAGAATATGTTAAAAAGTTCGATCGGATATAAATACCCACTTTTTCCCCTGCCGGGAAATTTCCAATTGTTGGATTTTTCCGTAGTTTAACGACGTTCTAAGTAGTGCAAGTAACGCGATGGACCCTCTAGAAGACAACAAACCTTAACTCGATTATGTGACCGTCTTGAACTGCCCTTTGAACCTTCGGGTTTGGGGCAGTACGGCGTGCCACATGTGAGGCGTTGGCTTGACCCTTCTACGGCTGGACCGTTGGTACTGAGGCACGAACTGAATGTTGTTAGACTTATTTCATGTGTTGAGCTGTATCGGGAAAACTTGGGTGTTTGATTGTTCGATCGAAAAGTTTAGCATTTTCTATTTATCCGGAATGTGATACAATAATTGGAATTCACAAATTGTTATGAGATAACGGAATGAATATTATAAACGTAGAAGTTTAGTCTCACTTGATCGGTTGCCACGGAGTTTTGATGTGATCAAAAGTCCATCGCAATCACGTAGCGAATGCGAATACTCGCCGGGTAAACTTAATAGACAGCTTCACCCCATAGCCCCGACCAAGTGACTGTAGGAGAACCCCGTCGCCGAAAGCATCCGTTCGGGTGCTCGCGGTAGCGGTGTTCCGCCTTGGTGCACTTCGTCGACGGCATCGGGGGTGCGGCCGCCTACTGAAGTTTGCGACGAGCATTCGATCAGAATGTCGGGAATCTTTTTGAATTGCCCGACTTGATATTGAAAAGTATTTTCGATAATGAGACTAAAATGCGGGGTTTATAATTGTTAGGCATGCGATGTCTAAAGAATTCATTTGGTCAGGCATGCGATGTCTGAGGTGGTTGCGGATTCCAACTGTTGTAGTTTTACACTTTCTTTTCTGTGACCGTAAGTGTAATATGTGATATCGCCGGTTTCGTTGCTATATGTCAACGACAATTGGGATACGCATGTTTGCTTACGTTGATGACATGTGATGTTATGTGTTGCTGGATATGTTATATTGGATCGTCGTGTTTGAATAGCCGGGGGGGTTTTTATGTGAGATGAGTGTTTTTCATTTTCATTCATGTAAAAACTTGTATGTAATATTCTTTTATTGGGGCACTTCCAGGTTGCGGATGTTGTCACCACTTGGATATTATTTACTTTTCTGCACTAGGATAGACCCAAGGAGGGAAGCACAAGTAACCGGGTTCTGGGGTCCAGTGGGAGACCAACTCGAGGAGTCGAGTCCGGGTCTCCTAACCCTAGAATTGGTAGGGTTACTTGCCGCTCTCGTAGGGGTCTAGGGGTGTGGGATTGGCTATTCATCACGACCGTGGAATCCGTGTTTTATACTGGCTCGTATTGAAAACACGGACGCCCTAGTATATCCAATATTTCATATGTTTCTTCTGCTGTGATTTATCTGTGATCATGTGATGTTCTGTGACAGATATTATATATAGTATATATGATATATTATATTGACGTTGCTTATGTTTTACACCCGCGCTAGCCCTGCCCCGCTCTGCCGTTAGTTACCTAACCTAACGGTGCAGACGGGACATCGAGGCGAATGCGGATGGCATAAGCGTACGTTATATTTAGCTGTGATGATTAGGTGGACTTAAATGATGGGATATTCATTAATGAGATTAATGAAAGAAAATAAACCTAATTGATGTTGTGGAATCGAATTTCAAAATAAAAACAGGTAGCTAAAGTTCTTGCTTTGGATCGCGGTGTTCATTATAGAACATCCTGCACCTTATTCGATGAGGAAAGGACCGAGATCCCTTCATCGGGAGTGACTCCTTTAGCAATAACTGGCAGATGCTACAACCCTCGGTTTGTCATTTGATTGCTTCTATAGTTTCTGCTTTGCACAGTGATATATATGATATATCCCGCACCTCATTCGACGAGGTAAGGGCCGACGATCCCTTCACCGGGAGTGACCCCTTTAGCAAAACTAGAAAAGCCTCAAAAACATTCCATTTAAAAACCATTTGATTCCGCAACGAGATCAAGTTCAAAGCGTTAAAGGTTTTCATAAAAACCATTCGCAACCCTCCGTCATTTTAGGAAGTAGAGTACTTAGTAATCATGCTGTGTTTGTTGACCATAGTCAAGGCACAGTGTACGGTAGCTAAGTGATGTCTTCCTACACCGCATATGATGCGATTAGTTAGGACAGTCGCGTGACTTTGTTGACCTTAGTTAAGGGTCATGTGGGTGGGTCTAATTAATCACGAAATGACGGGTAGAACTTGACTAGTACTTATGATTTGTTGACCATAGTTAAGGTCATAGGTGCTAGGGGTAAAAACCTTTATCGGGAGTTTCAAGTGTTGAAATTTGCAATGAGATTGCACACCTTCTATATGATAGTTGGATCCCGATACCCACTGCGAGTAATTGTTACTCCTGGGAGAGTTTTGCACTTTGCAATTAGCCGATCAAGTAGGTGTCTAGAAAGGTGTCAACGGGGTTACGCCTCTGGGAAAACGAGGTTTACTGTAATTAGGTCCGTGCGAAAGCACGGGAAACCTCCCTCAAAGTACCGACACTGGCCTGGCTGAAAGATTGGCGAACTTGTAGAGCGTAATTAATCACGGCTAGTCTTTCCTTTTAGGGTTTGAAGGAAGATTTGATAAAAACAGTGGGAGCCATCCTGATTAGATAAAATATATAACCAATCTTATCTTGCAAGAGCGCACGCAGATTGTTTTCTTCTCTCTCTCTCCTGGTAGCGACCATATCACGCCTTAATCAAGATAATAAAATGGTTGTATTGACCGAACCCGCTTGTTATACTGAGCTGGGGAACGTTGGTCCCGCTCCAACTTATAATTGTTATAAGACAGAGCAGGAAATAAGGGGAATACCAGAATTCCTATGCTGCCCAAACGAAGAAAGTGCATATGATGCATCATCTTCGGGTGTGTTCATTACAAAGAACTGTTTCTCAGTATCCTCCGCATCCTGGGTATCTGATACCGGATCAGGATCCCAGATATGTAATCTGTTACATAGGGCTACAAAAGGGTAGAAAAACTGAGAACGGGTGATAAGTTTCATGAGACAGAAAACGGGGCAAGTGTTGCAGCCAAGTCTGTTGGTCACTGTCACCCTGTATTACGAATACATTGATTCTGAACAAATGCTATTAGATACCGAACCTGATATACAAAATCATATCAGTCTCTTTATTAGTAAAGAAAGGATATAATTTTGTATTGATGGATAATGTTTTGAACACTTCCTATATCAAAAGTTGATCGGTTCAGGCACGCTATCTAAAAACATTGACGTTCTAAATCAAATTACAGTTCCTAGTATACAGAACACACACAAGAGGAAAAGTTCAGAAATGAACGATTCGTTCTTGAGGCATTGTAGACTTGGTCATATCAATGCGACCCGACTAGCAGAGGTTATATTTAGATGCATATTTAAATCAGTTTGAATTTACATCTTGTGAAACTTACCAGTCATGTCACAAAGATATAATGACACCAGCTCTGTTTACTGGAAACTGAGAAAGAGTTAGTAAACTCTTGGGACTGATGCATGATGATGTATGTAAGGTCTCCTGTCTACACATGCCAGGACTGGTTCTTTATACTTCATTATATTCTCTGATAATCTCTCAAGATTCAGTCATATATTCCTGTTGAAATATAAGTCCGAACCTTTTGAGGCATTCACAGAATATAAGTAGGAAGTAGAGAACCAATATACGGGTATAAGTATTATGTCCTATGATGAGATCAGGGAGGAGAATACTTGTGCATGGAATCCTTGGACTATTCTAAAGGAAAATGAGATTCTCTCTCAGTATTAGTCCTCTGAATACACCACAGCACAACGGTGTATCGGGGCGGAGCAATCACACAATATTAGATATCGTGTGCTCTATGATGAGTATTACTGAGTTGCCTATTTCCTTTTGGGAGTTATGCGCTTGAGAAGCTGCATACCTATTGAATTAGGTTCGAATCAAATCACTGCCTACCACTTCATATATGTTATGGAAAGGGAAGAGCCCATATCTTAAGTAAGTTAAGATTTGGGATTGTCCGGCCTATGTCAAAAGCAAAATCCGGATTAGATCGAGGCAAGGTCAGTTCTGTAGAACTGGAAAGGTTCCAGCTATACGAAACTACAGCTGAAGATTTGACAGAACCAAAGGATTCTATAGTCCCCGACGAACCTCAGCCTCTCTGCCGATCTGGTAGGGTTCCTCGCCTGCCTGAGAAATACCTCGGTTTCTCGATGACAGTGGGAGCGAGGACTGCATCATGAGATGATGGCCCAATCAGTTTCGAGCAGGCCATCGAGAGTAGAGACTCTGTAAGAATGGCTGGATGCTTAGTGATCTGAGATGGAATCCTTATACACCAACAAAGTATGGACTTTGGTTGCTATATCTGAAGGGTTAAATCCCCATCAGGAGCAAGTATATCTTGAGAAGATTACTTGGTGTACATGGAAAAGTTGAGACTTTTAAAGCTAGACTTGTTAAAGGTTTTAGTCATCAACCAGGTGTGGATAATGATGAAACCTTTTCTAGGGACTATGCTTGAGTCCATCCAGATCCTACTTGCCACGGCTACATACCATGAATACGATATCTAGTGGTTGGGTTCCATGACTACTTTTCTAAATATTGATTTAGAAGAGAACGTCTACAAGAACACAGCCATAGGGCCTCGTAGACAGTGGGAGCAGCGGAAACATGTGCAAGATGCTTTATAAGATAAAGCAGGCATCGCGGAGTTGGAACATCTGTTTTGATGGATTAGTCAAAGAAGTTGACATCATCAAAATGGTAGATGAACCTTATATAAACAAAAAGGTAGTAGGGAGTATGGTAACGATCCTCGTAGAGTAAGTGGATAACATACTCTTGTTAGGGAAGGAGTTTCCTATGCTACGCTCGATCAATCTCCGCTTATCACAAAGATTCTCCACATAGGATCAAAGTGATACCTCCTAAATCCTAGATTTTGGATCTATGAGATAGATCTAAATAGATTTTAGGATTCTCACTAGCTATAGTGAGATAGTATCAGTTGATCCTGGGGAGAATCACTGGAAGTGTTCCAGGGTGATAAAGACGACTGAATGTCAGTCACAGGCATTGTCTTTACCCTCAGTAAAGGGACGGTATGTTGGAAGATATCCAAGCTAGATACCGTGACAAACTAGACGATAAAGGCTGGTAACATCGCTATTAAAGATACTGCCAAAGAGGCAGTTTGGGTGTATATTGGTTCATACGATGAACTAGGTTCCTACCATTGTGTGACAATGGAACTGTGGCTTTGGCCCTGGAACCCTGGTCCCATCAGTGACCCAGACATATTCTGAGGCAGCATCACCTGATCATGGAGATAGTTGATCTCCAGAGTGATCAAGATTAGGAGAGTAGACTCAGAGGAGAACACGGCGGATCCACTCACGAAGGCCTTTTCCCAAAGAGAGACTTTATGGGATGGTTGAGTATGTGATACTGCAACCACTGCTATAGATGGCCCTAGTGCAAGTGGGAGATTGTTAGTTATATGTATGCCCTAGAGGCCATTACTGTACATTGGATGTATATTGTAGTGGATGCTGGGACATATGTAGGTAGGACTTTCTTGCTCGACATGATAGTACGCTATCTGGTTGCTCTTTGTCTTAACATGTATACTTTCTGTCTCTCTGATTACATGTTGATAAAGCCCTTAGGATGAGTACTCGACTTCCAGGACTATGATGCAGATCATACTAGTGGGGCCTGGGTAGTCAATGAGTACATCCTTCATTGTTCCTAGTCGTGGGAATATCGAGACGGGGCATCGATATTCCAGAGTAGACTAGCGTATATCTTCTCGACCCATGTGATGGGCGATGGATGATCCCATATCCATTGGTGTTTGACATCGGAGATGGTATGCGGGTGCTCAGTGCAGACTGGGTACACTGAACGGACTCGCCGAGAACTCCCAGATGGTATTATACCTCACGTCAGATGGCAGTTCTCTGGTGACACTGGTACAGCTTAGTCTGTTAACCCGAGATCGTCATAGAGTCTTGTGTGTCTCCCACTGTGCTTTGATTTCCACCCTACCACGGCTCTACTGAGTCGTGCAAACAGGTGGTTTTTGGGTACAGTCCCGATTCACATGGAGGCAATGAGCGATAGGAGGGGATTCGTCTCTCCCGGTATTGGGGGTTGATGTTGCGCAATGCACGACTGGCCATAACAGGAAATCCCTGGCCAGGGTTGCAGTGATATACTGGTAAGAGTTATCAGTAGTTTCACGAATGTTATGGACCTCAAGTCGGCATGACTCATCAAGCTATTGGGGTCTGACGTTTTACCACCCCTAGGCAAGATATGCGACATATCAGACGAACAGACCGGACTGTACGGTAAGTGTTACTGGTTGGATTCACAGGAGTGTGAGCGGGCTTGCTCGTCGATCTTCTGATCGCTCAATACCCGGGTGGCCGTTACGTTTAGCAGACCGCTTGCGGCTTGTGGGTGTTTGATATGATCATCATCTGCTGCCGGCGTATTGACGAGTCTTTAGAGTCCTACACAGAGGTTTCCTGGCTCAAGCGAAACGAAATACGAGCGCATATGAGATATGTGCGGGACCGAGAATAATGCGTGTATGTGATACTGTATTTCATTCTCGCGATGAATGTGTCGAATGGTTGTATGCGATATAACCTAGTTATCGAATCAAGGATTGATTCGATAAGCCGATACATTGGATACTAGCCGGTTATATGCGATATGACCGGATCATTGAATCAAGTGTTGATTTAATGATTTAATGTATAATTATATATTTGATATATTACTTTGCATTAAGTAGTATTGGTTCACTTTAAATGGATTTACTCACTTGGTTTGTGCACATTGTATATGTGATATATTTTGTGCACATGATTGTATCATGTTTGATGATACATGCAAGCTAGGGTTAGTGTAGAGAATTAGACCATGGTTAAGTTTATGATTAGGGTTTTCTTTTTATTTACTTATTCATTTATTTATTCTTTTTGTTTATTTTGGAAAAGAAAATGATAAAGAATATAGAATGGTGGCTTGATTTGTTTGTAGTTGAAGTTTCTTGAAACTTTGACTAAGTCACCATTCTTGTCTCATCCTTAACCCTAACCATTCAAGTTAACCATGGTCCATTCTCTACAACTAACCAAGGGTTAGTAAATGATAAGTATTGATTTATTTATCATTTACATAATATACTTGTCATAATTCTTTTATCATCTTCTTCTTCATCTTCAACTTGAAGAAAGCTTGCACCATCAATGGCAACTAGCCAAAATGAGTGAGAAATCCAAATCTAAAGTCTACCCACTTCCTATTTCTTCATCCTATACCTCTTGCCAAGTTGTATAGGGTGTTTCCTTCACAAGTTTTCAAGACTTGGTGAAGTTGGAGTTTGTTCTAGCGATGCCTCGACGTAGATCATCTTCGGTATCGTCGTCGATGACCTAGCCCGTTTTTCTCCGATGAAGCCGACGCTAGAGCCCAAGATATGATTTGGACAGCGAGGGGACTTCATCACGGAGCCTAGGAGGTGGTGGACCGGATCTACAAAGGTTGTAGCCCCTTTCCTTTAGCTATATTTCCGTTTACTAGCTTGCTTCGCCTTGATTTCTAGTTAACGATCCATATTAGGATTTGTAGGCACAAGGAATTTTTGATTTGTGCATGTTAGATCACTTGTGAGACTCCATTAGAGTGCCTAGGAACCCTACATGGTTTAAGCCAGATCCTAGTATATGTTTGGGGATTGGTTTTATCTCATTGTATTCGTATTCCTCGGAACATGGATACGGGTGTGTATGCACAGTTGACTGAGGCAGAGGCAGAGGACTTTCATTAGGGTTAATGACCGTTGTCTTTTTCTTAACCCTAATGTATATGTGAAATATGATTATTAATATTAATTAATTATAATTGTGTTATGGTTAGGTTTGTTGACCATTTGACTATGGTTGACTTGTTAACCTATGTTGACATATTGACCATCATCATTTCACATGAAAGATGCTCTTTGATTCTTGCAAAATTCATTAATGTGAAATGATAATGGTCATTTCAAGTTAACCATCACTATTATCTTTGGTTAATTATTTAATTATCATAATTCACATGTATGCGAGAATGGTTGATATTATCCTCATTCTCTCTTATCCTCTTCTTCTCTCTCAAAGCTCTCCCCTCTCATGAGTTGAGAACCATTTTGCTTTTGAGATAAAACACCAAAATTACTCTCTACTCATCCTAAGGTTCTAGGTTTAGCACACCAAGCACTTTAGTTACCTCTAGTTGAGGTAGGAGCCAAAGGTAGAGGCCCTCGGGTGGATCTTTCTTCGGCAAGAGAAGGCAACGAGGAGGACCCGTTCATCCCACTCCAAGGAGTAAGAAGAGAAGGAGTTCAAGACTTAGGTATAACCCTTTAACTGAGTAGCTAAATCTTTTAGCATGGTTGTTAGTTTTTGTTTAGCAAAGATCCTCCTTTTAGTCCATGTTGCCTTGAGTTCTAAAAATCGATTTTTTATACCGTTTCTGCCTCTCCGTATGCACCGGGGTGGGCAACGTAGACTTACAGTGGTATCAGAGCCTAGCTAAATACAAACTAGCAAGTTAGCAAAGTATCTAGAATTTCGATCGGAGAAAAATCGCAAAACACGTTCGAAAAACCTAACTTTCTGCCGATTTTTAAACCTGCTTTAAAAATAATTAATCATACACTAAAAATCGGTTCAGGGTTTTTAAAGAATACCCAAGAAAATGGATCCAGTGACTCGGTCAACGCGCCGTGGAACCGCGGCAAGAGCATGCTCTTGCCGCGGATCCGCGGCCGAGTTGCCTCGGCCATAGGTCATTTTTCTTACAGTGTTCTTATAATGGTGTTTTGGGATTTTTAGAATGGTTTGTTTCTGCCCAGAATTTCTAGAGAACAAATTTGTGTTTGGGGTGGTTACAAATCCGTATTTTGATCGAAGTTCTATAGACTTTAGCTAATGGGTTATATATGTGATGTGATATATGCACTGAACGTCAACTAATCTCTATACGTCGATTAGTGGGGTTGTGCATATCTGTGATCTGTAATGTTGATGGTTTGTGTATATGAATTCGTTGGATTGTCGCGGATGAATAGCCGGGGGGTTGTGAGATGAGAGTCTTCTTTTTCTTTCAATTCATGTAATTTGTAATTGATGTAATATTATTCATATGGTCGCACAACCGGGATGGGGTTGTAGCCGTCATTGTATAATTTCTATTACTGTTTTTGCTCCTAGGATAGATCCAAGGTGGGGTGCACAAACTACCGGGTACCTCGAAGTGCCGAGTGGCCTACTCACGTTGTTGAGAGAGGTTGCTTCACTTCGGGTACTTGGCGGGTAGTTTGCCTCACCCGTAGGGGTCTAGGGTGGGGTTTGGCTATTCATCATGACCGTGTAATCCGTCTTTCATTACAGGTTCGAACGAAACGCGGATTCCTAGTATATCCAATGTTTTCATCTGTGATCTGGAATGGCTATCATTGCATCTGACGAATGTTCATATCTATATGATATCTATTTAGGCGTTGCTTATGTTTTGCATCCGCGGTAGTCCAGCCCTTGCTCTGTCGTTAGTTAAGTAACCTAACGGGTGATGACGGGACCGCGTGGCGAATGCGGATGGCATAAGCGTACGTCATATTTTCGTTGTTCTCTGCAATGGTAGGATTAATTGATGGGACGCATTAAATTAATGCAAGAAAATAAACCAAAGTTAAAGTCGTTGGAACAATTTCAAAACCACTCGGTTCTTTTTCAAAACAACTTTTAAACGCGGAGCTTAAACCACTCCTTTTAAAAGCTATCTCGTTCCATCGATTATATCAAGTTCACTACGTTCACGGTTTCGCCAAAACCATTTGTAGCCCTCCGTCGTTTCACATGGATAGTTAATAGTATTCAAGCTATGTTTGTTGGCCAAAGTCAAGGCATAGTGATTGGTAGCTATTGGGTATTCATGTGCAGCATAGATAGATGTGTTGGCTTGGGACAGTCGTACTGTCTTATTGGCCAAAGTCAAGGGTAGGTACGGGTGGGTTCAAATTAACCTGGAGAATGACAGGTAGAACTTGACATGTGACTTATGATTTGTTGGCCAAAGTCAAGGTCCTAAGAGCATGGGGCAAAAATCCACATCGGGAGTTTCAAAAGAAACTGAAACTTGCTAGCGCTGCATACCATTTGGAGTGTGATGATTCTGGTAGGATTCCTTCAGTTTTGTCACATGATGATATTTGGATCCCGGTCCTACTGTGAGTATATGCTACTCCTCCGGAACTTTCTCACTTAACGATCAATGCTATAAACCAAGTAGGTGTCTAGAAAGGTGTTAGCGGGGCTACACCCACAGGGAAAAGAGATTATTTAATTAAGGAACTTCGCGAAAGCGTTGGAAAACCTCCCTCGAAGTACCAACACTGGCCTGGCTGAACGGTTAAGCAAATATTGTACGGTGAGATTGATCCCGACTAATTCTTCCTTTTTGGTTTGAGGAGGGATTCGAGAGACAGTGGGAGCCATCATGTTTAGACAAATTAAAACCACTCTAAACTTGCAAGAGCATCATGCTAAAGTGTTTCTTCTCTCTCTCCTAATTGTAGCAACCAAGCATCATGACCGGGCTTAAGTTACTACTAGATAAAAATATACTGACAGGGCCAAACTACAAAGATTAGCTCAGGAATGTCAAAATAGCAATCACTTATGACAAGTTGGGGTATCTCCTTATCACCAAAGCTCCCCCTGTCCCAGGTCCCAAAACCAGCGTCGCGGATAAGGAAATCCGTAAGACCTGGGAAATCGACTGCGCGAAGGCCAAGTGCCTCGTTCTTGCCTCTATGGACAACGAACATCAAAGGAGGCACGAGATGGACCTTTAATCCATATTTCTCCATACAAAAGAACTGTATGGAGAGCAATCCCGTATCGCCAGATACGAAGTCTCGAAAAAGTTGTTTTCGGTGAGATTGGCCGTCGGATCATCGGTAGCGGAACACGTGCTTAAGATGATTGGCTATATTGAAGAGCTCACGGACCTTGGGACCACGTTAGAGAACGAGCTCTACACGGCCTTGATTCTCCAGTCCCTTCCTTCCACTTACGCCCAGTTTATCCTGAACTTCAACTTACAAGAAAAAGAAGTTGAACTTTCAGAACTCCTCAACATACTGAGGAGTGCAGAGGGCACCCTACAGAAAGGTAGGGAAACATCCACTTTGTTTGTAGGAGGATCTTCCTTTTCTAGGTCCAAGGCGAAAGCCAAGGGAAAGAAGAAGAAAACCCCCACCAAACCAAGGGACGGTGTTAGTAAAGTGGATACGAAGGGAAAGGCAAAGGCAACAAAGGTAGCGGGAAAGCTTGTAGGAAAGGAAGAGTGCTTTTACTGTCACAAGAGTGGACACTGGAAGAAAGATTGCTGCGCTTGGATGGCCAGAAACCAGGACCCGAAGCAAGTTGTGGCTTCGGCTTCAGGTGTGTATATTATTGAAAACTGCCTATCAATAAACTCTACTTTCTGGGTATTGGATACCGGGTCAGGATCTCATAGCTGTAATTCCTTACAGGCACTGAGAAAGCGTAGGGTTTTGAAGGCAGATGATATGGCCCTCAGAGTTGCAAACGGAGCTACCATGGATGCTGAGGCCGTGGGGGACTATCACCTGGGATTGTCAGATGGACACGTTTTGGTTTTGCGTAATTGTTATTTTGTACCCAATGCAACCTGTAATATCATTTCTGTATCTTTAATATCTAAAGAAGGTTATGAATTTGCATTTGTAAGCAATGTTGTAAACATTCACCTTAATCATGTTCTGATTGGGTCAGGTACATTAAGAAATGGTATATACGTATTAAACTAACCACAGATTTTCAATGTCCAGAATACACACAAAAGAATGTCTCCAGAAATCATTCATGCTTTCTTATGGCATTGTAGACTGGGTCACGTCAATGGGAGAAGATTGACGAAGTTACATACAGAAGGATATTTGGATCCGTTTGAATATCAATCATATGCAACTTGTCAATCCTGTCTCAAAGGAAAGATGACGAAGACTCCGTTCACTGGACACGGAGTAAGAGCGAGCGAGCTCTTGGGGCTCGTACACAGCGATGTGTGCGGTCCAATGTCTACACATGCGTGAAACGGTTATTCTTACTTAATTACTTTTACGGATGACTTTTCAAGGTACGGATATGTCTTCTTATTGAAACATAAATCCGAAGCCTTTGGAAAATTCCAGGAATATAAGAATGAAGTAGAAAAACAAACAGGCAAAAGTATCAAGAGGCCGAGATCTGATCGAGGTGGTGAATACTTGAGTGCCGAGTTCCTGGATTACTTAAAAGAGAATGGAATTCTCTCTCAGCTTACTCTTCCATACACTCCACAACATAACGGTGTATCAGAGAGACGGAACCGAACCCTATTGGATATGGTACGTTCCATGATGAGTAACGCTGAGTTACCGCGATCATTCTGGGGATATGCGCTAGAATCAGCTGCATACCTTTTGAACCGAGTTCCAACTAAGACTGTGCCTACTACATCATATCAGATGTGGTGTTGGAAGAAACCCTATCTTAAGCACATTATGACATGGGGATGTCCAGCTTTTGTCAAAAAGCAGCATGCGGAAAAACTCGAGGCACGCTCAGTACAGTGCAAGTTTGTGGGATATCCAAAGAACTCCAAGGAATATTTCTTCTATTGCGCAGAGGAACAAAAGGTTTTTGTTTCTCGTCATGTCCACTTCTTAGAAACTGAGTTTTTGGAAAATCAAATAAGTGGGAGCGCAATAGAACTAGAAGAAATTCCAGAACCACAAGCTATTACTAAAAGCTTAGTAGAACCTGAGGGTTCGAAAGAACACGACATTCCCGTGCTGCTCCGCAGAAGTAGTAGGCAGTCTCATCCGCCCGAGAGATACTACGGTTTTCTCATAGACGGGGATAGAGAGGATTGCATCATTGATAATGATGAGCCAACTAGCTTCCAGCGGACCATTCAGAGCGTTGACTCGGTAAAATGGCTGGATGCAATGCGGACCGAAATGGAGTCCATGTACACCAACAAAGTATGGACTTTGGACGTTGCTCCAGAAGGGGTAAAACCCGTAGGCTGCAAATGGATCTTCAAAAGGAAGATTGGTGTAGATGGACTGGTTGAAACCTATAAGGCTAGACTTGTTGCAAGGGGTTTCCGTCAAAGACCTGGTTTGGACTATGACGAAACCTTTTCTCCAGTGGCTATGCTCAAATCCATTCGGATCCTTCTTGCCATTGCTGCCTTCCACGATTATGAGATTTGGCAGATGGACGTTGTAGGGTGTTTTTCATCACCCCATTGAGATGGGAATACGTGCGCACTTGTCAGGCGTACTACAGATTCCCCCTTCCTGGGGTAGGCCGGGGTTTATTGATTGTGGGGATCCGAATCTCCGGCAGCCGCGGACTAAGCTGCCGTTAATTACCCCCCGCCTTTGGAGCGAGGGAACCTCCGATTGACGGGTTAAACTGGTCATGCGAACTCAATGTGCAGTGTACGTGTGTTGTGTTTTGAAAAGGGGGTTTGGATAGATCGGGAGCGACGCAGAGTTTTTACGGGGGTCCCGCTACCCGGATAGCGGGCTGGGGGTCAAGGGGGCGAGCAGCCCCCTTGCGGGGTGCGGGGCAGCTCCCCGTTAGAAATTTTTTCCTAACAGAGCCAGTGTCGTGGAGTATGTGTATGCGTACATATGTATGCATATGTGTATATATATATATGTGTGTGTGTGTGTGTGTATATATATAAGGGGAAAAAACATCCAAAGGGTGCATGGGGGCCAGCGCCTCGAGTGCTGTTCGCTTAGGTGCTGTGCGCTCAGGCGCTAGAATACCACATGTCGGCACGTAGGCACTGGACGCTTGAGCGCAAGCGCGCCATGTTTCGGTACGTGGGCACTTTACGCTTCAGCGCCTGACGCTCGAGCGCATGTGCGCCACATGTCGGCACGGGAGCGACTTGCGCTTGAGCGCTGGGCGCTTGAGCGCTGGGCGCTTTAGCGCAAGCGTGCCACGTGTCGGTACGGGGGTGACTTATGCCCGAGCGCTTGCGCTTGAGCGCAAGCATGCCATGTGTCGGCACGGGGGCGACTTGCGCCCGAGTGCTTGTGCTTGAGCGCCAGCGCGCCACATATCAGCACCGGGGGGACTTGCGCTCGAGAGCTTGCGCGCCACGTGTCGGCACCGGGGCGACTTGCGCTCGAGCGTTTGCGCTTGAGCGCAAGCACGCCACGTGCCGGCATATGGACGCATTGCACTTGAGCGTAGGGTGCTGTATTGCAAACGCGCCACGTGTCGGCACGTGGGCGCTTTGCGCTCGAGCGCTGAGCGCTTGAGCACAAGCGTGCCACGTGTCGGCACGCGGGCACTCTGCGCTTGAGCACCGGCGAGAAAAGGAGGCTTTTAGCATAGAACCAGAAGCTATGCTTCAAAAAAAGGAAATATTTATTATATATTTATATGGAGTTAAACTCCTAGGATATTTTGAAGCTGATGAAGGGGGGTTTTTCTTCTTCCTCATATTGTTTGGCCAGATCTTGAATATCAAGAAGTAGGAGATTTTAAAAATCACTCCTTTTTTAGATCTGATGGGAGATCTGAGTTCCCTTTTATGGGTTTTGTGGTGGAAAGCTACTTAGTTTTGGAAAAGAAAGAGTAAAACTCTTGATTTAATTCAAAAGAAATGAGAAGGTTTAGAACCTTGGAGAAGGAGCAGGAGGCATAAAGAACCCTAGTTTTTTTTGGGGTGGAATGGAAAAGTGTTACTTTATTCATCATCATGTTGCCTTTTATAGGCTTGCATATTTGCATATAGCCCCTTGGGCTTTACAAAATGGCATTTTGCCTATCCCATGGCTCATGTGCCATTTCATTTTTGCACATAAGCCATGGGCTTATAAAATATTGGCTTTTTGCCCATTTTGCATACATTCATGTTTAAAAAATTACATAATAATTATTTATTACATGATTTTGTCGTTGCCATGGGGAGGTTGGCCGTGGGCTTGACTTGGGCATGGGTCCGCTTGACCTGGGCTTGGGTCCACCTGGCTTGTGGTTGACTTTGATTTTGACTTGGTCAACCGGCGTGTAAATTTTTACCCCAACAAATTGCCCCCCATCAATAAATGCACACAGCATATGTGGGTCGTGTGCATGAAATTGATGGATCTTCTTTCATGTGCAGGTGACTTGCTTTGGTTCCCATTTTTGGGATGCACTGCCCTTTTTACGACATGGACGGTCGGCGCTTGACGCTTCTCCGAGATGGAGTGTGTGTGGTAGACGTTTCTCTGGCCCAGAGTTATTTGGTAGACGTGCCCCCGGCATGGAGTGTCGCGGGTCGTCTTGTCCCAGGCACGGAGTGTCGCGGGTCGTCTTGTCCCAGGCACGGAGTGTCGTTGATTTTTGACTTGTCCCCGACACGGAGTGTCGCTTGTCGACTTGTCCCCGGCACGGAGTGTCGCTGATGTTCTACTTGTCCCCGGCACGGAGTGTCGCTGATCGACTTTTCCCCGGCGCGGAGTGTCGCTGGTCGACTTTTCCCCGACACGGAGTGTCGCTGTTCGACTTTTCCCCGGCGTGGAGTGTCGGGTTGACTTTTCCCTGGCGCGGAGTGTCGCTGACCGACTTTTCCCCGGCGCGGAGTGTCACTAGCCGACTTTTCCCCGGCACGGAGTGTCGCTGATCGACTTTTCCCCGGTGCGGAGTGTCGGGTTGACATTTCCCCGGTACGGAGTGTCGCTGATCGACTTTTCCCCAGTGCGGAGTGTCGCTGGTCGACTTTTCCCCGGCACGGAGTGTCGCTGTTCGACTTTTCCCCGGCGCGGAGTGTCGCTGGTTGACTTTTCCCCGGCACGGAGTGTCGCTGCTCGACTTTTCCCCGGCGCGGAGTGTCGCGGGTTGACTTTTCCCCTGCACGGAGTGTCGCTGATCGACTTTTCCCCAGCGCGGAGTGTCGCTGATCGACTTTTCCCCGGCGCGGAATGTCAGGTTGACTTTTCCTCGGCACGGAGTTTCGCTGATCGACTTTTCCCCGGCGCAGAGTGTCGGGTTGACTTTTTCCCGGCGCGGAGTGTCGCTGGTCGACTTTTCCCCGGCGCGGAGTGTCCGGTTGACTTTTCCCCGGCACGAACTGTCGCTGATCGACTTTTCCCCGGCGCGGAGTGTCGGGTTGACTTTACCTCGGCACGGAGTGTCGCTGATCGACTTTTCCCCGGCACGGAGTGTCGCTGGTTGACGTTTCCCCGGCACGGAGTGTCGCTGATCGACTTTTCCCCGGCACGGAGTGTCGAGTTGACTTTTCCCCAGCACGGAGTCTCGCTGATCGACTTTTCCCCGGCGCGGAGTGTCGCTGGTTAACGTTTCCCTGATGCAGAGTGTCTGTGTTGGACGTTTCCCCGATGCAGAGTGTCGCTTGTTGACGCAGAGGTCGATGTTGGAATTGATTGGCTTGATTTGTTTGATTTGAGTCGACATCAGCATTGCTATACTGGAATATGGTACCAGGAGCGAATCATCATCCGTCTTTGAGAGGATTTAGGAATTGGGGTTTTTGTTTGGCATCTGCATTGCTGCATTGGAATAATGCCAGGAGCAACTCATCATTTGCCCCGAGACGATTTAGGAATTGGTTTTTTTGGTTTGGCATCTGCATTGCTGCACTTGAATAATGCCAGGAGCAACTCATCATTTGCCCCGAGAGGATTTGAGAATTGGGTTTTTTTTTGTTTGGCATCTGCATTGCTGCACTGGAATAACGCCAGGAGCAACTCATCATTTGCCCCGGGAGGATTTAGGAATTGGTTTTTTTGGTTTGGCATCTGCATTGCTGCACTGGAATAATGCCAGGAGCAACTCATCATTTTCCCCGAGAGGATTTGGGAATTGTTTTTTTTTTGTTTGGCATCTGCATTGCTGCACTGAAATAATGCCAGGAGCAACTAATCATTTTCCCCGAGAGGATTTGGGAATTGTTTTTTTTTGTTTGGCATCTACATTGCTGCACTAGAATAATGCCAGGAGCAACTCATCATTTACCCCGAGAGGATTTGGGAATTGGTTTTTTTTTTGGCATCAGTATCGCTACACTGGAATATGGTACCAGGAGCGAATCATCATTTGTGCTTCCCTATCAGGAAGCGATCGCTTAGGAGATAGGTTTTAGGTCCCTACCACCTAAGACTTTTTAATTTTGTGAGCCGTAAGGGTCTCACAAAGCATTTTCTCCCTAAGGGTCGTCAGGATCCCGTAAGTGTATTTTCTCCTTAGGAGTCGTGAGAACCCCCAAGTGTGTTGCTCCTTTGTGAGTCGTAAGGATCTCATGCGGGAATTTTCTCCTCACAAAGTCGAGAGGACTTCGCGAGTGCATTTCATTTATTTTTTCACGAGTTTGCGCCCTTTCGGGTTTTCACAAACTCGCCGGCAGTCCTGCTGTTTTTACTCACAGAGCCCTTTCGGGTTTTCATCCGTGCCCCTCTTGCTTGTGGACATACCATCCTTTTTATTTTTTCATTTTATTTTTTTTAATTTTTGGTGGGACTTTGAATGTGGTCTCACCGGTAGGACTTGAGAGAGATTGGGGTTGTTTTACGCCCGTGGATTGTATACGGTTTTGCAGGATGTATGATCCAGACCGTAGGGCCATAAAAATTTCGGGACTTTGTTGGCGTCTGCATCGCTGCACTGGAATATGGTACAAGGAGCGACTCATCATTCGCCATTAGGGTATGGGGGTTGGAATTTGGTTGGCGTCTGCATCGCTGCACTGGAATATGGTACCAGGAGCGACTCATCATTCGCCACTTAGGGATTGGGATTTAGAATATGGTTGGCGTCTGCATCGCTATACTGGAATATAGTACCAGGAGCGACTCATCATTCGCCATTGGGATTTAGAATTTGGCTGGCGTCTGCATCGCTGCACTGGGATATGGTACCAGGAGCGACTCATCATTCGCCACTTGGGAATTGGGGAGCGATAGCTTTAGAGACAGGTTCAGATCCCTATCGCCTAAGGCTTTTCAATTTTATGGGCCGTGAGGGTCCCATAAGAGCATTTTCTCCCTGCAGGTCGTAAGGATCCCGCAGGTGTATTTTCTCCTTAGGAGTCGTGAGGAATAATAAGTGTGTTTTTCCTTTGTGAGTCGTAAGGATCCCACAAAGGTTTGTTGTCCTCATGTATCGTGAGGACACATGAGTGGATTTTCCTCGTTCCCAGTTTAATGATATAGAGGTCGACTGTTTCCAGTTTAACGACTTAGCGGTCATCTGTTTCCAGTTTAAAGACTTAGGGGTCTGTGGTGCCCAGTTTAACGACTTAGCAGTCATCTGTTTCCAGTTTAACGACGTGGTGGTTATCTGTTTCCAGTTTAACGACTTGGTGGTCATATGTTTCTGGTTTAACGACTTGGTGGTCATCTGTTTCGGGTTTAACGACTTGGTGGTCATCTGTTTCCAGTTTAACGACTTGGTGGTCATCTGTTTCCAGTTTAGAGACTTAGAGGTCTACTGTTTCCAGTTTAACAACTTAGAGGTCATATGTTTCCAGTTTAACGACATAGAGGTCATCTGTTTCCAGTTTAACAACATAGAGGCCATCTGTTTCCAGTTTAACGACTTGGTGGTCATCTGTTTCCAGTTTAACGACTTGGTGGTCATCTGTTTCCAGTTTAACGACTTGGTGGTCATCTGTTTCCAGTTTAGAGACTTAGAGGTCTACTGTTTCCAGTTTAACGACTTAGAGGTCATCTGTTTCCAGTTTAACGACATAGAGGTCATCTGTTTCCAGTTTAACGACATAAAGGTCATCTGTTTCCAGTTTAACTACTTGGTGGTCATCTGTTTCCATTTTAACGACTTGGTTGTCATCTGTTTCCAGTTTAACGACATAGGGGTCTATTATGCCCAGTTTAACGACTTAGCGGTCATCTGTTTCCAGTTTTAAAGACTTAGAGGTCTTCTATTTCCAGTTTAAAGACTTAAAGGTCTAATGTTTTTTTGTTTAACGACTTTGAAGTCATCTGTTTCCAGTTTAACGACTTGGAGGTCATCTGTTTCCAGTTTAACGACTTGGTGGTCATCTGTTTCCAGTTTAACGACTTAGGGGTCTATTGTGCCCAGTTTAACGACTTAGCGGTCATCTGTTTCCAGTTTTAAAGACTTAGAGGTCTTCTATTTCCAGTTTAAAGACTTAGAGGTCTAATGTTTCCAGTTTAACGACTTAGAGGTCATCTGTTTCCAGTTTAACGACTTGGTGGTCATCTGTTTCCAGTTTAACGACTTAGAGGTCATCTGTTTCCAGTTTAAAGACTTAAGGGTCTATTGATGGCGAGCTTGGAATTTTGGGGTAGGGGCCGGCATCAGCGTTGCTAACACTGAAGCAGATGTGCCAGGAGCAATTCATCATCTGCTTACTCTTGTTGGCGGAGCGATGGCTTAGGAGATGGGTTTAGGTCCCTAACGCCTAAGGCTTTTCAATTTTATAGGCCGTGAGGGTCCAATAAAAGCATTTTCTCCCTGCGAGTCGTGAGGATCCCGTAGGTGTATTTTCTCCTTATGAGTCGTGAGGACTCCTAAGTGTGTTTTTCCTTTGTGAGTCGTAAGAATCCCACAAAGGTTTGTTCTCCTCATGTATCGTGAGGACACATGAGTGGGTCTTCTCAATAGAGCATAACTCCAAAGGCGGAGACCAGCCACGTAACTGGTGATTATGGTGGGGCATGGGTATGATGAGAATTATTTAAGCCCATGGATTGTATACGGCAGTCAATTTGGAGACTGGCCGTAGGGATGGGAGAATTTTGGAAATTTGAATTTTGGTTGGCGTCTGCATCGCTGCACTGGAATATGGTACTAGGAGCGACTCATCATTCGTCTTTGTTTTGTTTGTTTTTTGTTTTGTTTTATTTTTGTTTCACCGCAATTGCTCTATCATTTCAGCTTTTCTTACCGCGAAGATCGTGATTGCACTATCATTTTGCCTATTTATTCGCGGTTGCCCCATCATTTCGGCTTTATTTTCATTTTTATTTTCACTCGCTGATTTTTATTGCGAGTTGCCCCATCATTTCGGCTTTATTTTCATTTTTATTTTCACTCGCTGATTTTTATTGCGAGTTGCCCCATCATTTCGGCTTTATTTTCATTTTTATTTTCACTCGCTGATTTTTATTGCGAGTTGCCCCATCATTTCGGCTTTTCTTTATTTTTCTTTTATGTACACATTTTTTGTTTATTTACATTTTTTCTACATTCCCAGTTTAACGACTTAGAGGTCGACGGTTCCCAGTTTAATGACGTGGTGGTCATCAGGTGTTCCCAGTTTAACGATGTGGTGGTCCTTTTTGCTTATCCCAGCTCCTTGAACTTTGATCTTGGCGGAGCTGTGTTGATGACCTAGCACTGTGGCTTGCCGATACATCCGAGGATTGTGAGGTTTTTCAAAGCTTATATTGGTCCTCTACCCAATCTTTGAAAATATAGCAGTCTTCGATGGTATGACTCACCACTCTATCATATGGGCAGTATACGGGATTGCCGGTCATGTTCATTTCCTGTGGCCTCTTTGGAACAGACAGTTGCAGACTGTTGTTCAAGGCGTCCATGAATATTTTGTGGACTTCATCCCTCCTGAAGGAGTATACCTTCTTCTTTCTCTCCATTGGAGTAGGTGCCTTTACTGATGCCGGTCTTCGAGGACGATCGGTCTTTGGTTCGCCCTTTTCAGATAATGGCACATGTCTGGTAGGATTAGGTTCCCGAAAGGCTCCGGTCTCCATTTGCATGAAATCAACGGTCGTAGCTTGACTGTTTGCTAACGCGCCTATAGACAGTTCTATCTCTCCCGTCTTATATTGACTTTCGACCCAATCTTTGAAGACGAAGCAGTCCTCAATGGCATAACCTATCACCCTGTGATAGGGGCAATATTCTGGGTCGTCGGTCATATTCGCTTCTTGCGGTCTCTTTGATTCCGGCAGTTGTTGAGCGTTTCTTAGGGGGTCCCTGAATATCTTGTGTACTTTTTCCCTTTTGAAGGAATAGACTTTCTCCAGTTTCTCTTTCAGAGGCGATCCCCCCCCCGGCGTATGTGTTGGAGGGACTGGAGGCTGATTGCGGCCGTTTTCCGTGAAGGCGCTCCGCCCTTAGGTTGAAGGGGGTATCAGTTGGCTGCCTCCGGGTATCAATCCCTGACTCATGAACCAAAATTTGATTCTGCTGTAATTGCAATCGGGCGACTTGGGTCGCGAGATCAGCCACGACGTCTGCCAGCTCGTCGACTTTAGAATAGACCTCGGCCATCTTCTCATCCCTGTCCTGAAATTGCCTTTGAAGCTATTGGAATAATGCTTGTTCTGTAGTTCCGGCTATGACAACCGGGTAATCTTTATTGCCTGAGCTCAATTCGCAGGAACCACGGGCTCCTCGGCTTATCGGCCTAAGCGGGCTCTTCATTATTTAGATCGAGCCGATGCTGGGTAGCGTCAACCATATCATCACCATGGCTGTGAAGAAGAGGAGGGTTCGTTTCTTCATATCCGGCCATGTAGACAGTGTGGATAACATATTCAGCCATTCTTTCATCACTGGCAGCTGGTTTAACGGAGCGGTCCGGGCTTTGGAAATTCATAAATTTTAACATGGCTAGAGCCCTAGCCCTTTTGCTGGCTCTATATCTGAGCCGCTTTTTCCTCAGCTTCTCTGCCTTAAGCGCTTGGCAGGCTTCTGCTCTTCGGGGAGCCGCCATAGGCTGAGTGATGGGGAGGCTTGAGAAGACACCCAATCGAGCAGTTGTCGGAGGCGCCGCTGGAGATTGCTCAAGACGCGTTGTAGCTTTGTTGGTGTTGATGGCCTTGCCCCCAGTTGGGGCCAAGGAAAGTCGTTCAGACACCGACTTGCGTTTGGGTTGGGGCGCCCTCGAGATCACCACATTTAGTCTTTATCCTTTCGAGACCGGTCTGTCTGTTGCTGGAGCTTGAGGAGCGGGAATGGCGTTAGCGGGCACGAACAGAATAGAGCCGAACGGTAGCAGCGGCTCCTCCCACTGTCGGCCAAGACTGGCTGGGAGGACCGTCCTGGAGTCCATCTTCATCGTGTAAGAGACGGGATTTGTGTCGAGAGCTGAGCTTACCCTTTGAGACATTGTTGGAAAGTGACTGCTTGAAAACCTTCATGAAAGAACATTATTTCATTATAAATATAGGTATGTATATTGAATGAGTTCGCATGAATGTTTAACCCGAAATATGGGAGGAGAGATTGGTCCCACCGGACGTGCCAAAATCTGTAGGGTGTTTTTCGTCACCCTATTGAGATGGGAATATGCGCGCTCTTGTCAGGCGTACTACAGATTCCCCCTGCCTGGGGTAGGCCGGGGTTTATTGATTGTGGGGATCCGAATCTCCGGCAGCCACGAACTAAGCTGCCGTTAATTACCCCCCGCCTTTGGGGCGAGGGAACCTCCGATTGACGGGTTAAACTGGTCATGCGAACTCAATATGCAGTGTACGTGTGTTGTGTTTTGAAAGGGGGGTTTGGATATATCAGGAGCCACGCAGAGTTTTTACGGGGGTCCTGCTACCCGGATAGCGGACTGGGGGTCAAGGGGGCTAGCAGCTCCCTTGTGGGGTGCGAGGCAGCGCCCCGTTAGAAATTTTTTCCTAACAGGGGCAGTGTCGTGGAGTATGTGTATGTGTACATATGTATGCATATATATATATGTATATATATATATATAAAAAGGGGAAAAGACATCCAAAGGATGCATGGGGGGCAGCGCCTCGAGCGCTGTGCGCTTAGGTGCTGTGCGCTCAGGCGCTAGAATGCCACGTGTCGGCACGTAGGCGCTCTGCGCTTGAGCACTGGGCACTTGAGCGCAAGCGCGCCACGTGTCGGTACGTGGGCGCTTTGCGCTTCAGCGCCTGACGCTCGAGCGCAAGTGCGCCACGTGTCGGCATGGGAGCGACTTGCGGTTGAGCGCTGGGCGCTTGAGCGCAAGCGTGCCACGTGTCGGCACGGGGGCGACTTGTGCTTGAGCGCTTGCGCTTGAGCGCAAGCATGCCACGTGTCAGAACGGGGGCGACTTGCGCCCGAGTGCTTGCGCTTGAGCGCCAGCGCGGCACGTATCGGCACCGGGGTGACTTGCGCTCGAGCGCTTGTGCTGGAGTGCAAGCGCTCGAGTCGGCACCGGGGCGACTTGCGCTCGAGCGTTTTCGCTGGAGCGCAAGCGCACCACGTGTCGGCACGTGGGCGCTTTGCGCTTGAGCGCAGGGCGCTGTAGTGCAAACGCGCCACGTGTCGGCACGTGGGCGCTTTGTGCTCGAACGCTGAGCGCTTGAGCGCAAGTGCGCCACGTGTCGGCACGCGGGCGCTCTGCGCTCGAACGCTGAGCGCTTGAGCGCAAGTGCGCCACGTGTCGGCACGCGGGCGCTCTGCGCTTGAGCGCCGGCGAGAAAAGGAGGCTTTTAGCCTAGAACCAGAAGCTATGCTTCAATAAAAGGAAATATTTATTATATATATATATGGAGTTAAACTCCTAGGATGTTTTGAGGCTGATGAAGGGGGGTTTCCTCTTCTTCCCCCTGTTGTTTGGCCGGATCTTGAAGATCAAGAAGTAGGAGATTTTAAAAATCACTCCTTTTTTATATCTGATGGGAGATCTGAGTTCCCCTTTGTGGGTTTTGTGGTGGAAAGCTACTTAGTTTTGGAAAAGAAAGAGTAAAACTCTTGATTTAATTCAAAAGAAATGAGAAGGTTTAGAACCGTGGAGAAGGAGCAGGAGGCACAAAGAACCCTAGTTTTTTTTTGGGGGGAATGGAAAAGTGTTACTTTATTCATCATCATGCTGCCTTTTATAGGCTTACATATTTGCACATATCCCCTTGGACTTTACAAAATGGCATTTTGCCTATCTCATGGCTCATGTGCCATTTCATTTTTGCACATAAGCCATAGGCTTACAAAATATTGGCTTTATGCCCATTTTGCATACATTCATTTATAAAAAATTACATATTAATTATTTTGTTAGTTATATGTATGCCCTAGAGGCCATTTCTATACATAGGATGTATATTGCAGTGGATGCTGGGACATATATAGGGAGGACTTTCTTGCTCGACATGATAGTATGCTATCTGGTTGCTCTTTACCTTAACGTGTACACTGATTGTCTCTCTGTTACATATTGGTAAAGCCCTTAGGATGTGTACTAGACTACCTGGACTATGATGCGGATCATACTAGTGGGGACATGGTAGTCCATAAGTACATCCTTCAAAGTCCCTAGTCGTTGGTGTATCGAGACGGGGCATCGATATACCAGAGTAGACTAGCATATACCTTCTCGACCCATACAGATGGGCGATGGATGATCCCATATCCATTGGTGTTTGACATCAGAGATGACATACGGGTGCTCAGTAGAGAATGGGTACACTGGACGGACTCGTCGAGAACTCCCAGATGGTATTATACCTTACGTCAGATGGCAGTTCTCTGGTGACACTGGTACAGAGTAGTCTGTTGACCCGAGATCGTCATAGAGTCTTGTGTGGTTCCCACTGTGCTTTGATTTCCATCTTACCACATCTAAGAGGGCGTGCAAAACGGTGGTTTTTGGGTACAGTCCCGAATCACATGGAGGCAATGAGCGATAGGAGGGGATTCGTCTCTCCCGGTATAGGGAGTTGATGTTGCGCTGTGTTCGATTGGCTATAACAGGAAATCCCTGGCCAGGGTTGCTGAGATTTACTGGTAAGTGTTACCAGTAGTTTCTCGAATTGTTATAGACCTCATATCGACACGACTTATCGAGCTATTGGGGTCTGACGTTTACCACCCCTAGGCGAGATATGCGACATATCAGACGACGAGACTGGACTGTACGGTAGTGTTACTGGTTGGATTCACAGGAGTGTGAGCGGGCTTGCTCGTCGATCTTCTGATCGCTCAATACCCGGGTGGCCGTTACGTTTAGCAGACCGCTTGCGGCTTGTGGGTGCTTGATATGATCATCACCTGCTGCCGGCGTATTGACGAGTCTTTAGAGTCCTACACAGAGGTTTCCTGGCTCAAGCGAAACGAAATAGGAGCGCATATGAGATATGTGCGGGACCGAGAATAATGTGTGTATGTGATACCGTATTCTATTCTCGCGATAAATGTATCGATATGGTTGTATGCGATATAACCTAGTTATCGAATCAAGGATTGATTCGGTAAGCCGATACATAGGATACTAGTCGGTTATATGCGATATGACCGGATCGTTAAATCAAGCGTTGATTTAATGATTTAATGTATAATTATATATATTTGATATATTATTTTGCATTAACTAGTATTGGTTCACTTTAAATGGATTTTCTCACTTGGATGTACAAGTTGTATATGTGATATACTTTTTGTGCAAATGTTTGTATCATGTTTGATGATACATGTGTGCTTGGTTAAGTGTAAAGAATTAAACCATGGTTAAACCTATGATTGGGGTTTTGTTTTCTTTTTCATTTATTTCTCTATTTATTCTTTTTGGAAAAATAATAAGCATAAAGGAAAATGGTGGCTTATTTTGTTTTCTAGTTAAAGCTTCATGAAGCTTTGACCAAGTGACCATTTTGTCTCCATGCTTAACCCTAACCATTCCCACTAACAATGATTTATTCTCTACACTTGACCATGGTTGAGAGATGATAAGTATTCTTATTATTTTCATTTTACAAAATACTTATCATAATATCATCTTCTTCTTCTTCATCTTCTTCAAAGAAGAAAACCTTGGACCATCAATGGTGATTGATGAAAAAGAGTGAGAAATCCAATTCTAAAGTCTACCCACTTCCTATTTCTTCATCCTCTACCTCTTGCCAAGTAGTAGAGTGTGTTTTCTTCACAAGTTTTATGACTTAGTGAAGTTGGAGCTTGATCTAGCGATGCCTCGACGTAGATCATCTTCGGCATCGTCGTCGATGACCTAGCCCGCTTTTTCTCCGATGAAGCCAACGCTAGAGCCCAAGATCCATTTTGTACAGCGAGGAGACATCATCGCGGAGCCGTGGAGGTGGAGGACCGGATCTACAAAGGTTGTATTTCCGTTCTTTTAGTAAAGTAGTTTACTAGTTGCATCTTTCGCCTAAATATCTAGTTAACGATCCGTATTAGGGTTTCTCGGCACTTGTAATTTTTTAAATTGGCATGGTTGATGCCTTGTGAGACCTCTTGAGAGTGCCTAGGAACCCTACAGTGGTATCACAGACTAGCTAGAGCCTTAGGCGAAGTCTAGACGAAGTTTGAAACTCGAACGAACCCAAAACCCTAAACCAAACAAGCTCTCTGGACTTTTTCTAAAATCTGGAGTTTTTCGATATTAAAAATATGCAGAAAAATAAGCAGGAATATCTAAGAGTTACTGTGAAATTCGACAGTCCAATTCCACAAAGTCACCGCGGTTCCGCGGCACGAGCATGGCTCGTGCGGCGGTTCCGCGGCCGTACGGCCTCATTATATAATGTATATTGCACAGTAATTCTTAGTTTCAAGTGCTGGTTTTCCTGGGAATTTTTAATATTTTTTCAAGAGTTGAATTTTCTGGGTTGTTTTGGGGATTCGAATGTTCGATCGGATTATCAAATTTTGTCTATGTGGCTTTCCGGATAATTTTTGAATATGTTAAAGAGTTCGGCCGGATATAAATACCCAATTTTTCCCCTGTTGGGAAATTTCCAAGTGTTGGATTTTCTGAGGTTTAAAGACGTTCTAAGTAGTGCAAGTAACGCGATGGTCCCTCTAGAAGACAACAAACCTTAACTCGATTATGTGACCGTCTTGAACTGCCCTTTGAACCTTCGGGTTTCGGGTAGTACGGCGTGCCACATGTGAGGCGTTGGCTTGACCCTTCTACGGCTGGACCGTTGGTACTGAGGCACGAAGTGAATGTTTTTGAAGTTATTTCATGAGTTGAGCTGTTTCGGGAAAACTTGGGTGTTCAATTGTTCGATCGGAAAGTTTAACATTTTTTATCTTATTCGGAATGTGATACAATAATTGGAATTCACAAGCAGTTATGAGATAACTGAATGAATGTTATAAACATAGAAGTTTAGTCTCACTTGATCGGTTGCCACGGAATTTTGATGTGATCAAAAGTCCGTCGCAATCACGTAGCGTACGCGGATACTCGCCGGGTAAACTTAATAGACAGCCTCACTCCATAGCCCCGACCAAGTGACTGTAGGAGAACCCCGTCGCCGAAAGCATCCGTTCGGGTGCTCGCGGCAGCGGTGTTCCGCCTTGGTGCACTTCGTCGACGGTATCGGGGGTGCGGCCGTCTACTGAAGTTTGCGACGAGCATTCGATCAGGATGTCGGGAATCTTGTTGAATTGCCCGACTTGATATTGAAAAGAGTTTTCGATAATGGGACTAAAATGCGGGGTTTATAATTGTTAGGCATGTGATGTCTAAGTAATTCATTTGATTAGGCATGCGATGTCTGAGGAGTTTGCGGATTCCAACTGTTGTAGTTTTACACTTTCTTTTCTGTGACCGTAAGTGTAATATGTGATATCGCCGGTTTCGTTGCTATATGTCAACGACAATTGGGATGGGCATACTTACTTACGTTGATGACATGTGATGTTATGTGTTGCTGGATATGTTATATTGGATCGTCGTGTTTGAATAGCCGGGGGTTTTTATATGAGATGAGTGTTTTTCATTTTCATTCATGTAAAAACTTGTATGTAATATTTTTTTTATTGGGGCACTTCCAGGTTGCGGAAGATGTCACCCTTTGTATATTATTTACTTTTCCGCACTAGGATAGACCTAAGGAGGGGAGCACAAGTAACCGGGTTCTGGAGTCCAGTGGGAGACCAACTCGAGGAGTCGAGTCCGGGTCTCCTAACTCTAGAATTGGTAGGGTTGCTTGCCGCTCTCGTAGGGGTCTAGGGGTGTGGGTTAGGCTATTCATCGCGACCGTGGAATCCGTGTTTTATACTGGCTCGTATTGAAAACACGGACGTCCTAGTATATCCAATATTTCATATGATTCTTCTGCTGCGATATCTGTGATGTGATCATGTGATGTTCTGTGATAGATACTTTATATAGTATATATGATATATTATATAAACGTTACTTATGTTTTACACCCGCGCTAGCCCTGCCCCGCTCTGCCGTTAGTTACTTAACCTAACGGTGCACGAGGGGACATCGAGGCGAATGCGGATGGCATAAGTGTACGTCGTATTTATCTGTGATGTTAGGTGACTTAAATGATGGGACTTCATTAATGAGATTAATGAAATAAAAGAAACCTAATGATGTTGTAGAATCGAATTTCAAAATAAAAAGGGTAGCTACAGTTCTTGCTTTGCACAGAGGTATATGTGATATATCCTGCACCTTATTCGATGAGGAAAGGACCGAGATCCCTTCACCGGGAGTGACTCCTTTAGCAATAACTGGCAGATGCTACACACCCGGTTTGTCTTTTGATAGCTTCTATAGTTTCTGCTTTGCACAGTGATATATATGATATATCCCGCACCTCATTCGACGAGGAAAGGGCCGACGATCCCTTCACCCGGAGTGACCCCTTTAGCAAAACTAGAAAAGCCTCAAAAGCACTCCATTTTAAATCATTTGATTCTACAACGATATAAAGTTCATTACGCAAAAGGTTTTCTTAAAAACCTGTCGTAGCCCTCCATCATTTCAGATAAGTACTAGTTAGTATTCGTGCTGCGGTAGTTTGGCATTCGTCAAGGCGTAGTGTGCGGTAGCTAACTAGTATTTATCTGCTTATGCATATGATGCAGATTGGATTAGGGTATTCGTACGGCGTTGTTTGGCATTCGTCAAGGGTCATGCGGGTGGGTTTAATTCGATCAAGAAATGTACGGGTTGAACTTGACTAGTGCACTATGGGTTGTTTGGCATTCGTCAAGGTCATAGAACACTAGGGGCAAAATATTATCGGGAATTTCAAGTGTTGAAATTTGCAATGAGATTGCATACCTTCTATGAGATAGTTGGATCCCGATACCCGCTGCGAGTAAGAGTTACTCCTGGGAGAGTTTTACACATTACAATTAGCCGATCAAGTAGGTGTCTAGAAAGGTGTTAACGAGGTTACGCCTCTGGGAAAACGAGGTTTACATTAATTAGGTTCGTGCGAAAGCACGGGGGACCTCCCTCAAAGTACCGACACTGGCCTGGCTGAAAGATTGGCGAACTTGTAGTGTGTAATTAATCCCGGCTAGTCTTTCCTTTTTGGGTTTGAAGGAAGATTTGATAAAAAGCAGTGGGAGCCATCCTGATTAGATAAAATAATAACCAATCTATTCTTGCAAGAGCATACACTGAGTATTTTCTTCTCTCTCTCTCCAGGTAGCGACCATATCACGCCTTAATCAAGATAATAATACGGATTATTGACCGAACCCGCTTGTTATACTGAGCTGGGGAACGTTGGTCCCGCTCCAACTTATAATTGTTATAAGACAGAGCAGGAAATTAGGGATTACCATAATTCCCGTGCCGCCCAAACGAAGAGAGTGCATGCTGATGCATCATCTTCGGGTGTGTTCGTTACAAAGAACTGTTTCTCTGTATCCTCTACGTCCTGGGTATATGATACCGGATCTGGATCCCAGATATGTAATCTGTTACATAGGGCTACAAAAGGGTAGAAAAACTGAGAACGGGTGATAAGTTTCATGTGGCAGAAAACGGGGCAAGAGTTGCAGCTAAGTCTGTTGGTCACTGTCACCCTGTATTACCAATACATTAATTCTGAACGAATGTTATTAGATACCGAACCTGATATACAAAATCATATCAGTCTCTTTATCAGTAAAGAAATGATAAAATTTTGTATTGTTGGATAATGTTTTGAACATTTCCTATATCAAAAGTTGATCGGTTCAGGCACGTTATCTAAAAGCATTGACGTTCTAAATCAAACTACAGTTCTTAGTATACAGAACACACACAAGAAGAAGAGTTCAGAAATGAACGAATCCTTCTTGAGGCATTGTAGACTAGGTCATATCAATGCGACCCGACTAGCTGAAGTTACATGTAGATGCATATTTAAATCAGTTTGAATTTACATCTTATGAAACTTGCGAGTCATGTCACAGAGATAAGATGACCATAGCTCTGTTTACTGGAAACAGAGAAAGAGTTAGTGAACTCTTGGGATGATACATGTTGATGTATGTTAGGTCCCCTGTCTACATATGCCAGGACTGGTTCTTTGTACTTCGTTACATTCTCTGATAATCTCTCAAGATTCAGACATATGTTCCTGTTGAAACACAAGTCCGAATCTTTTGAGATATTCACAGAATATAAGTTAGAAGTAGAGAACCAAAATACGGGTATAAGTATTATGTCCTTTGATGTGATCAAGGAGGAGAATACTTGAGCACGGAAATCCTGGACTATTCTAAAGGAGAATGAGATTCTCTCTCAGCATTACTCCTCTGTATACACCATAGCACGATGGTATATCGGGGCAGAGCAATCACACCCTATATGATAAGGTGTGCTCTATGATGAGTACTACTGAGATACCTATTTCCTTTTGGGAGTTATGCACTTGAGAAGCTGCATACCTATTGAATAGGGTTCAAATCAAATCAGTTGCCTACCACTTCATATTTGATATGATAAGGGAAGAGCCCATATCTTAATTTGGTTAAGATTTGGGGTTGTCCGGGCTATGTCTAAAAGCATAATCCGGACAAGCTCGAGGCAAGGTCAGTTATGTAGAACTGGAAAGGTTCCAGCTATACAAACTACAGCAGAAGATTTGAAAGAACCAAAGGATTCAGTAGATTCCAACGAACCTCGGCCTCTCCGCCGATCTAGTAGGGTTCCTCACCCACATGAGAGATATTTCGGTTTCTCAATGACAGTGGGAGCGAGGATTGCATCATAAGATGACGACCCAACTAGTTTCGAGCTGGCTATCAGGAGTGGGACTCTGTAAGAATGGCTGGATGCTTAGTGAACTGAGATGGAATCCTCATACACCAACAAAGTATGGACTTTGGTTGCTATATCTGAAGGGTTAAATCCCCATCAGGAGCAAGTATATCTTGAGAAGATTACTTGGTGTAGATGGAAAAGTTAAGACTTTCAAAGCTAGACTTGTTAAAGGTTTTCGTCATCAACCAGGCGTGGATAATGATGAAACCTTTTCAAGTAGCTATGCTTAAGTCCATCCAGATCCTACTTGCCACGGCTACGTACCATGACTACGATATCTGGCGGTTGGGTGCCATGACTGCTTTTCTAAATGATGTTTTAGAAGAGAGCATCTATAAGTACACAGCCAGAGGGCTTCGTAGACAATGGGAGCAGCGGAAACGTGTGCAAGATGCTTTATAGGATAAAGCGGGCATCGCGGAGTTGGAACATCTGTTTTGATGTGGTAGTCAAAGAGTTTGACATCATCAAAATGGTAGATGAACCTTGTATAGACAAAAAGGTAGTAGGGAGTATGGTGACGATCCTCATAGAGTACGTGGATGACATACTCTTGATAGGGAAGGAGTTTCCTATGCTACGCTCGATCAATCTCCGTTTATCACAAAGATTCTCCGTATAGGATCAAAATGATACCTCCTAAATCCTAGGTTGTGGATCTATGAGATAGATCTAAATAGATGTTAGGAGCCTCACTAGTTATAGTGAGATGGTATCAATCGATCCTGTGGAGAATCACTGGAATGGTTCCAGGGTGATAAAGACGACTGAATGTCAGTCATAGGCATTGTCTTTACCCTCAGTAAAAGGACGGTATGTTGGAAGAGTTCCAAGCTAAATACCGTGACATACTAGACGATTAAGGCTCGATACATCGGTACTTAAGATGCTACCAAAGAGGCAGTCTGGATGTATATTAGTTCATGAGATGAACTACGTTCCAACAATTGTGAGACAATGGAGTTGTGGCTTATGCCAAGGAATGTCCATCCCATCAGTGATCCAGACATATTCTAAGGCAGTATCACCTGATCATGGAGATGGTTGATCTCCAGGGGATCGAGGACAGGAGAGTAGACTCAGAGGACAACACAGCGGATCCACTCACAAAGGCCTGTTCCCAGAGAGAGATTTTTATGGGATGGTTGAGTATGAGATACTACAACCACTGCTATCAGATGGCCCTAGTGCAAGTGGGAGATTGTTAGTTATATGTATGCCCAAGAGGCCATTGCTATACATAGGATGTATATTGCAGTGGATGCTGGGACATATATAGGGAGGATTTTCTTGCTCGACATGATAGTATGCTATCTGGTTGCTCTTTACCTTAACGTGTATACTGATTGTCTCTCTGTTACATGTTGGTAAAGCCCTTAGGATGTGTACTAGACTACCTGGACTATGATGCGGATCATACTAGTGGGGACATGGTAGTCCATAAATACATCCTTCAAAGTCCCAAGTCGTGGGTGTATCGAGACGGGGCATCGATATACCAGAGTAGACTAGCATATACCTTCTCGACCCATACAGAAGGGCGATGGATGATCCCATATCCATTGGTGTTTGACATCAGAGATGATATACGGGTGCTCAGTGGAGACTGGGTACACTGGACGGACTCGCCGAGAACTCCCAGATGGTATTATACCTTACGTCAGATGGCAGTTCTCTGGTGACACTGGTACAGAGTAGTCTGTTGACCCGAGATCGTCATAGAGTCTTGTGTGGTTCCCACTGTGCTTTGATTTCTATCTTACCACGTCCAAGAGGGCGTGCAAAACGGTGGTTTTTGGGTACAGTCCCGAATCACATGGAGGCAATGAGCGATAAGAGGGGATTCGTCTCTCCCGGTATAGGGAGTTGATGTTGCGCTGTGTTCGATTGGCTATAACAGGAAATCCCTGGCCAGGGTTGCTGAGATTTACTGGTAAGTGTTACCAGTAGTTTCTCGAATTGTTATAGACCTCATATCGACACGACTTATCGAGCTATTGGGGTCTAACGTTTACCACCCCTAGGCGAGATATGCGACATATCAGACGACGAGACCGGACTGTACGGTAGTGTTACTGGTTGGATTCACAGGAGTGTGAGCGGGCTTGCTCGTCGATCTTCTGATCGCTCAATACCCGGGTGGCCGTTACGTTTAGCAGACCGCTTGCGGCTTGTGGGTGCTTGATATGATCATCACCTGCTGCCGGCGTATTGACGAGTCTTTAGAGTCCTACACAGAGGTTTCCTGGCTCAAGCGAAACGAAATAGGAGCGCATATGAGATATGTGCGGGACCGAGAATAATGCATGTATGTGATACCGTATTCTATTCTCGCGATAAATGTATGGATATGGTTGTATGCGATATAACCTAGTTATCGAATCAAGGATTGATTCGGTAAGCCGATACATAGGATACTAGTCGGTTATATGCGATATGACCGGATCATTAAATCAAGCGTTGATTTAATGATTTAATGTATAATTACATATATTTTATATATTACTTTGCATTAACTAGTATTGGTTCACTTTAAATGGATTTTCTCACTTGGATGTACAAGTTGTATATGTGATATACTTTTTGTGCAAATGTTTGTATCATGTTTGATGATACATGTTTGCTTGGTTAAGTGTAAAGAATTAAACCATGGTTAAACTTATGATTGGGGTTTTGTTTTCTTTTTCATTTATTTCTCTATTTATTCTTTTTGGAAAAATAATAAGCATAAAGGAAAATGGTGGCTTATTTTGTTTTCTAGTTAAAGCTTCATGAAGCTTTGACCAAGTGACCATTTTGTCTCCATGCTTAACCCTAACCATTCCAACTAACCATGATTTATTCTCTACACTTGACCATGGTTGAGAGATGATAAG
Source organism: Agapanthus africanus (assembly GCA_030015575.1). NCBI lineage: Eukaryota > Viridiplantae > Streptophyta > Magnoliopsida > Asparagales > Amaryllidaceae > Agapanthus > Agapanthus africanus. The sequence goes on from CM057338.1 coordinate 634,759,632, forward strand.
TATTCTTATTATTTTCATTTTACAAAATACTTATCATAATATCATCTTCTTCTTCTTCATCTTCTTCAAAGAAGAAAACCTTGGACCGTCAATGGTGATTGATGAAAAAGAGTGAGAAATCCAATTCTAAAGTCTACCCACTTCCTATTTCTTCATCCTCTACCTCTTGCCAAGTAGTAGAGTGTGTTTTCTTCACAAGTTTTATGACTTGGTGAAGTTGGAGCTTGATCTAGCGATGCCTCGACGTTGATCATCTTCGGCATCGTCGTCGATGACCTATCCCGCTTTTTCTCCGATGAAGCCGACGCTAGAGCCCAAGATCCGTTTTGTACAGCGAGGAGACATCATCGCGGAGCCGTGGAGGTGGAGGACCGGATCTACAAAGGTTGTATTTCTGTTCTTTTAGTAAGTAGTTTACTCGTTGCATCTTTCGCCTAAATATCTAGTTAACGATCCGTATTAGGGTTTCTCGGCACTTGTAATTTTTGAAATTGGCATGGTTGATGCCTTGTGAGACCTCTTGAGAGTGCCTAGGAACCCTACATATTTATTACATGATTTTTTCGTTGCCATGGGGAGGCTGGCCGTGGGCTTGACTTGGGCATGGGTCCGCTTGACCTGGGTTTGGGCCCACCTGGCTTGGGGTTGACTTTGATTTTGACTTGGTCAACCGGGGTGAAAATTTTTACCCCAACAGACGTAAAGACCGCTTTTCTAAATGGAAATTTAGAGGACTGTGTTTATATGGACCAGCCAGAGGGTTTCTTTCAGAGTGGGAGCAGCGGGAAGGTGTGCAAGTTGCTTAAGTCCATTTATGGACTGAAGCAGGCATCGCGGAGTTGGAACATCTGTTTTGATGAGACAGTCAAAGAATTTGGCTTTATAAAAAATCCAGATGAACCATGCATCTATAGTAAAATTGTAGAATGAACTGTCGTATTCCTCGTTTTATACGTGGATGACATTCTTTTGATAGGTAATGACATTCCTATGCTACAATTTGTCAAAGGGTTTTTGTCACACAGGTTCTCCATGAATGACCTTGGTGATGCCTCTTACATTCTGGGGATCCGGATCTATCGAGACAGATCCAAGAGGATATTAGGACTTTCACAGTCCAGGTACATCGATACCATACTGAAAAGATTCAGTATGGAAGATTCCAAGCACGGTAATCTACCGGCTTGTCACGGGATCACCCTCTCTAAAGAGATATCTCCCAAGACTGATTTGGAAAGGGATCGCATGTCTATTATACCCTACGCTTCTGCGGTAGGCTCTATAATGTATACGATGTTGTGTACCAGACCGGATGTAGCTTATGCACGGAGTGTGGTAAGCCGGTATCAGTCAAACCCTGGGGAGAAACACTGGATAGCGGTAAAGAACATTCTCAAGTACTTGAGGAGGACTAAGGAGATGTTCTTGGTGTATGGCGGAAAAGACCTCCAGATCGAGGCCTTTGCTGACTCCAGCTTCCAGAGTGACAAGGATGATTCCAAGTCCATGTCGGGTTATGTCTTTACCCTCAATGGAGGGGCGGTGTGTTGGAAGAGTTCCAAACAGGAAACCGTTGCTGACTCGACGATGGAAGCGGAATATATCGCTGCATCTGATGCCGCAAAAGAAGTCGTCTGGATGAGGAAGTTCTTGATAGAACTTCAGGTGGTTCCGTCCATTGTTGATCCAATACCTCTATATTGCGACAACAACGGGGCTAGAGCTTTAGCGAAGGAACCCAGGTCCCATAAGAAGTCCAGGCACATCTTGAGGTGGTATCACCTGATCAGGGAGATCATGGGTCGCCAAAAAAAAAGGTTCTGAGAGTTGCTACGGAAGATAACACTGCTGATCCACTCACGAAGGCCTTACCCCAGACTCAGTTCGAGCGGCTGATCGAGATGATAGGTCTTCGATACGCCAGTACATGGCCTTAGTGCAAGTGGGAGATTGTTAGTGTATATACCCTAGAGGCCATTACTGTATCATACTAGTTTGTATATTACTTAATGGAAGCTTGGGATATTCACAGTTGTATAGACAATATTGCTCAGAATGGTAGTATGCTACTTTGTTTGTTTCTACTTTAATGTGTGTACATGTGTTTCTTTTAGCATATCGCCTATACACATTAGTGGAGCCTTTAGGATCTTTTCTTGATTACCAGCATTGTGATGGCAGTCATACTTGTGGGGGCTGGGTAATCTATAAGCACATCCTTATACAGGTCCCTAGTCATAGGACTATCGAGACAGGGCATCGATACTCCAGAGTAGACTAGCGTATATGCTTCTCATCCCAGCAGGGGAGATGGTCTGTCCCACAGCCGTCAGTACGTCGTACTTGAGATAGTTTGCGGGTGATCGTTAGGTTACGAGTATACTGGACAGGACTCGTCGGGAACTGTTGGTTGGTACTATACCTATCGTCAGTTATCAGTTCCCAGGTGACATGAATACAGCTTAGTCCGCTGACTTGACACTGTCACTTCGCTTCGAGTGTGTTCCCACTGTACTTTGATTACTACCCTACCACGGCTCAAAGGAGTCGTGCAAATAGGTAGTTGTTGGGTGCAGTCCCGAAGCACTTGGAGGCAGTGACGGTTAGACAGGATTCGTCTCTCCCGGTATTGGGGGTTGACATCGCGCTATGTCTAGGAGAGCCATTACACAAAGTCCCTGGCCAGGGCAAGCGAGATATACTGGTAGGTTTCCAGTGTTATCTCAGGGTGTTCTGGGATACACTCCGACAGGACTTGTACCGTTATTAGGGCACTGACGTTTACCGCCCCCCTAGGCCCGCCATGCGATACTCTTAGACGATCAGACCGTACTGTACGGAGATGTCACATTCAGGCTCAGTAGGAGTTCAGATGGGTTCACCTCGTCAGTCTTCTTATCGGCATCTACATGGGGACCGTTACGTACAGCTTGTACCGCTTGCGGCCTGTGGTTAAATCCACTGCCAGCGTAGTGTCAAGTCTTTAGAGTCCCATACAGAGGGTTATTCGCCTTTGGGCAAAACAGAGTAGAGGTCGCATGGTTTTGCGACGGGGTTCGTTCGCATCCGCGCACTTGTGCACGTTTGGTGTCCGGGCAGCTAATACTAGCGGGCTTTCGTTTAAGTCAGATCCTAGTATATGTTTGGGGATTGGTTTTATCTCATTGTATTCGTGTTCCTCGGAACATGGATACGGGTGTGTATGCACAATTGACTGAGGCAGAGGCAGAGGGCTTTCATTAGGGTAGATGACCGTTGTCTTTTTCTTAACCCTAATGTATATGTGAAATATGATTATTAATATTAATTAATTATAATTGTGTTATGGTTAGGGTTGTTGACCATTTGACTATGGTTGACTTGTTGACCTATGTTGACATATTGACCATCATTTCACATGAAGGATGCTCTTTGATTCTTGCAAAATTCATTAATGTGAAATGATAATGGTCATTTCAAGTTAACCATCACTATTATCTTTGATTAATTATTTAATTATCATAATTCATATATATGTGAGAATGGTTGATATTATCCTTATTCTCTCATGCTCATTCTCTCTCATCCTCTTCCTCTCTCTCAAAGCTCTCCCCTCTTATGAGTTGAGAACCATTTTGCTTTTGAGATAAAACACCAAAATTACTCTCTACTCATCCTAAGGTTCTTGGTTTAGCACACCAACCACTTTAGTTACCTTTAGGTTGAGGTAGGAGCCAAAGGTAGAAGCCCTCGGGTGGATCTTTCTTCGGCAAGAGAAGGCAACGAGGAGGACCCGTTCATCCCACTCCAAGGAGCAAGAAGAGAAGGAGTTCAAGACTTAGGTATAACTCTTTAACCGAGTAGCTAAATCTTTTAGCATGGTTATTAGTTTTTGTTTAGCAAATATCCTCCTTTTAGTTCATGTTGCCTTGAGTTCTAAAAATCGATTTTTTATACCGTTTTCGCCTCCCCGTAAGCACCGGGGTGGGCAACGTGGACTTACAGATATTCTAGATGAGATTAGGTGTACTAAGTTAGATTAGGGTTTAGAAGTAAACTAGTATAGTTTCCTAGTTGCGAACCCTAGAATAGGTTTACACCCACACGCACACACATGCTTACTTGTTATACCTATACCTGGATGATGAGGATAGTGGATGATATTTGGAGATGATTCGATGATATTGGGCATAGTGACATGAGATCGGTGACGTGTTGTGATTCGTATTTGGGATACGACATGAGATTTTAGCGGGCCTTTGGACGTGTGTTTCACACACGCTGTTATATTTAAATAGACGGTATCGATTTGTGCTAGACTTAGATCAGTACCCCAATCATAAGATATGATGATAAGGATACCAGATAATTGATGAGATGAATGTTATATTGACCCGTACCCAGCTTTTGGGATGCCGTACGATGATTTACCGTACGAGCTTTATATTGATGATAGATCCGCACTCATGACTCGAGGATGTCATATGATATTGCATCGTACGCGGTACCTTTGAGGCGGGATCACCGACTTATATATATATATATATATATATATCGACTCAGATTTAGGCGGTTTCCATACCCCTCCTGATTGACTTGTTAGTTAGAGCTGTAGTTTTGCTAGTAGATGTTAGGCTAGGCCGATGTCATACCTATTTCAAAAATACTAACGAATCGGGAGTATTTCAAAGATAGGCAAAAGGATCCTACGGATATTTTCAAAAGGTGAATCTTTTCATAAAAACACCGTAGCACTTATTTTCCTAAAAACCCCGATCCGTCTTCTTCCAATGGTAAAACAGTATGATATAGATACATTGTTGTAGATACTACACTGTTGTGTTTATTATTCATTTGCCGCATATTCTTGCTTTTCGCATCGCATTGCATGTTTAAACATGTTTATTGTCATATCAAACACATGTTGTTAGGACACTATCACCATTATCGTTGATGCATATGATCCACGTACACCTGCTTGCCGGCTCACACACTTCATCATCGATAATTGCCATGTCACTACATAGTAGGATTATTGCATCAGGATACGACTCCTTGCATGACATACTTGCGTACACACATATTGTACCCCCATATTTACACATACATAGATGATTCTGGCTTGATTAGAGATTTGGGAACCGCAAGATACTCTTTAAAACTGATTCATTTTAAAAGAGCGGTTTCCCTCCATATGTGCATATTACTATTCCATGTTTCATGATATACTTATATGCTTACATTTCTTTTAGATGTCGCATACATCATGCTTTTTGATTAGACGCATTGAGATATGTTGTTTCCATGATATTTCTGGTTTTGGGAACCGTGGGTATTTCAAAGAGAGTATGTAATTGTTTTAAAAACCCGGTTACACTTGATATGATATTTCAGTGCGTCCACCATGTGTTTTCTCGGTGCTGAGAGCGACATGTGAAACCCGATTCGTGTTGGAGATAGTGCCCTTAGAGGCAATTATTGGATCACATGCACGTGATTGCAATGATTGAGGGAGGACCTATGCCGGTAGAACAGTCTTACTCAAGATGATAGTATGCTATCTGGTTTATCTTTATCATCGTGTACTGCTTTAGGTCACATGCATCGTGTACTGCTTTAGTTTGCATATTAATACGGACTTTAAGGGGCACGGCCAAATCCAGATTAGGTGGGGAGTTCATTACCCTTCCTAAGCCCCAAAAATCACAAACTTGCATCCGCATTTACCCCCATTAACTAAAAAAAGATCTAGAGATGACTCTAATGACCGTCGCGCTCACTTAGGACAAGAGAAGGCCGTAGGTAATTCATTGCTTATCCGCGTTTCTTTTGTGGTGTTTAAGGCATGTGTGTCGAAGGCTAGTGGTTACTTAATTAGGCCCACTACTTACATAGTGGAGAACCTCCCACTTACCTGGCACTTACCTGGCCACAGGAAAGACAAAGAGACAGTAGAGGATTGATCCTGCGACTTGTCTTTTGGCAGTTAGGAGTGGTCTAGAGCTTTGACCTAGGTGACCACTAGATTTTAGGGTTGCTTGTTGCATTTGTTGTGATCGCATCATTTTTCAAAAATCCGTATCATTTTTTCAAAACAAACACCAAAACACTTCATTCATTTCCCCTAATTATATTCACACTGCCACTTGTACTAAACTCTTTTTAGTGCAAGATAGGATGGACACTGGATTCTAGTGCCCGACTTGTTCGCGTTCCCACGATCGACCCCGAAGTCGGTATTTCTATATTTACCTCTCCTTTACCCACCACCACACCCACATCGATGGATCCTTCTCCATCGAACTTCTTTACCACTAATCTGCCGCCGTCCGTAGGTGCGCAGAATCCACCCCGCATCTCTCTCCAAGAGAGGTGCTATCCTATGCGAGGTCCTCTTTCGACCTGCTTATCCATTCCACCAGCCAACGGGGATAATTTTGAGATTAAACCCCAGTACATCAACCTTCTACCCAAATATCACGGTCTCAAGTCTGAAGATGCATACGTCTTTATCACCAAATTTGAAAATGTATGCGCAATGATTGGTACGTCATAACTTTCAGTGGATGCTATGCGTCTACGTCTTCTTCCATTTACCTTGTGCGATATAGCCGAGAAGTGGCTGTATAACACTACCGCATATTTCATTAAGAATTGGGAAGAATTCGTTGCGGCATTCCTTAAGAAAATCTACCCTATGCAAAAGACAGCTCCAGTCCGTAGAGAACTAAATCAATTCACCCAGCTTCCGACTGAACCATTCTCGAAATGCTTAGAACGCTTCAGGGATCTTTTGGTTCAATGTCCACATCACGGCATCCCGAGATGGAATCTTTGCTGAATCATATATGAGGGCATTAACCCTACCACTAAACAAAACCTTGAAAACATGTGTCAAGGCATCTTTATGACCAAAGATGATGGGGAAGCTTCGAAATTTTTAGAAGAGTTCGCTGAAAAATACTTACAGTGGGAGAGTGGAAACCAGTCATCGTCTAGGGGTGGCGTACACCAAATTGATGTGTCCATAGGTGTTCGAGCTGAAATGGCAGCAATGCAAAAGAAGGTCGAGGCTATGGAACACAAATTTTTAGCAGCCTCCCTAAATCCGATGTCGCTCCCTAAAACTGTATGTGGATGCTGTTCTGATCCTTCTCATTTGACGGAAGAATGTCCATTGAATTCTCCGTTTCAAGGTCAAGAGCATACCAATGCCGCATTTCAAAGACCTAGAAACGATCCATATTCTTCCACGTATAATCAGGGTTGGAGGAATCACCCTAACTTTGCTTGGAACCAACAACACAACCAAAACACGGTTCCAAACCAAAATAATTTCCAAAGGGCTCTTCCACCACAACAGAAACTACTTCAACTCACTCAGCACCCCTACCAGTCACAAAATTTTCTAAACCAGGTCAATCCTCCTGCACATTCTAATCCTATGCAGTTGACCTGTTCTGACGAGTTCTCTCATTTCACACAAACCATGAAGTCACTCTTGTCAAATTTCATGGAAGTGTCGGCTGAGGTTAGGTCATCCGTCAGTGAGATAAAGAAAATCTCAGCGTCCTAAGCAGAGAGTATCAGAACAATGGAAGCAGAAATTGCACGACTTAAAGCCGAAATGAGTGCGAGAGAAAAAGGGAAACTTCCGTCTCAACCCCTACCGAATCCTGGGCATTACAATGTAAGTGCCATCACAACGTTGAGATCGGGGAGAGTGCTGAATAACCACGTTGGGGAAGAAATTGATGATATTGAAAATCCTATCAATAACACCCTAGCTGAGACCTTTCCTCACACACACACTTCTACTTCTGATCCTTGTTCTTCTACCCTACCACCTTCTCACGAGCCTATTCTCCGTTTCCCACAAGGCTCGTTACCTCAGCAACCCTCTTCTAGTCCTCCACAGAAGATCCCCATTCCTCTTTTGGGATCACGTCTACAAACACCACCTTCTCCTATGATGGACCCAGCTCTCATTGCTAAAGCTCCTTATCCGAATCGGTTAAGGGGTAACAAATCGATTCCACATATGGAGAAGACTCTGGAAATGTTCAAACAGGTTAACATCAACATCCCTCTCCTAGATGCGATTCAACAAGTCCACGCTTATGCGAAAATTCTTAAAGACTTGTGCACTAGGAAGAGAAAGACTCAAGTGCCAAAGAAGTTCTTCATGTCTAATAATATTAGCACTGCTTTTATCCCACATCTACCAAAGAAACGTAAGGACCCAGGATTTCCTACGATATCGATTTCTATTGGGGGTAAAAACATCAACCATACTCTTTTAGACCTTGGCGCAAGTGTTAACCAACTTCCATATTCTGTCTATGAGCAGTTAGGGATTGGAGAGTTGAAACTAGCTCACTGCACTATCCAAATGGCAGACCGTTCAATCACCAAACCTAGGGGTGAACTAGAGGATGTGTTGATAAAGGTCGAGGAATTTGTATTCCCTGTGGACTTCATTGTTCTCGATACACAACCTGTAGCGAACTCCCGGAGCCAAATTCCGGTGATTTTCGGTGGACCATTCCTTACCACTTCCAATGCTGTCATTAACTGTAGAAACGGTTCAATGAACTTATTCTTTGGAAATATGACCATTGAATTAACATCTACAAAATTGGAAGTCAGCCATCAGAACCCTCTGCTCATATACTTGATGTGTGCTCTGTCCACGAGATTGCTCCCGAAAGTTGCAGAGTTGATGAACTTTTCTTAGAAGATCTCGACGACACTACCACATCACTATTTGATCCTGCACACTATCTTAGTGAGGACACCATTTTCACGCTTGAGTCTGACACTCCTGACTCATCACCATCCGAGTCTGTATCTTTTACCGGCTATGAGCTTCTTGGTGACTCCGAAAATCATTCAATGATCCCACCTTCTATTATTTCTCCGCCAGCATTAGATATCAAAATTTACCTTCTCATCTTAAATATGCATATTTAGGTGAGAATGAGTTTTTACCGGTTATCATATCTGCTTCTCTAGCATCAGAGCAAGAGAATGCACTTTTGACGGTATTGAGATCTAATAGGCAGGTGTTTGGTTGGACCAAGGCGGACATCAAAGGGATTAGTCCCTTGATTGTAGAACATCATATACACTTGATGGATGATGCCAAACCAACCCGAGAACCACAGAAACGGTTGGACCCCGACATGAAAGATGCGGTGAAGAAAGAGATCGTCAAATGCCTTGATAATGGTATTATATACCCAATCTCCGATAGCCAATGGGTGAGTCCAATTCATGTCGTTCCTAAGAAATCTGGCATCACTGTTATTACCAATGAAGCAAATGAGTTAATTCAGACATGTGCCCAAACTGGGTGGCTTGTATGTATTGATTACAGAAAACTCAATGCCGCTACGAGGAAAGACCACTTTCCTCTACCTTTCAATGATCAGATGTTAGAACGCTTAGCTGGACGTGAGTATTATTGCTTTATGGACGGATACTCTGGCTATAATCAGGTCCCCATTGCCAAAAAGGATCAAGATAAAACCACATTTACTTGTCCTTTTGGTACCTTTGCTTATAGACGCATGCCCTTTGGGTTATGCAATGCTCCCGCTACATTTCAGCAGTGTATGATGGGGATATTTTCTGACATGGTCGAGAATTTTTTTGAGATTTTCATGGACGATTTCTCGATTTTCGGAGACTCTTTTTCTGACTGCCTATCGAATGTTGACGCAGTTCTTACTCATTGCAAAGAGAAGAACTTAACCTTGAATTGGGAAAAATGTCATTTCATAGTCCAAAAGGGAATTGTGCTTGGACACGTTATTTCACGAAAAGGCATTGAGGTTGATAGAGCTAAGATAGATGTCATTCAAACCTTCCTCATCCCAAAAGCGTCAAGGATATCCGATCATTTCTTGGCCATGCAGGCTTTACAGGAGATTCATTAAGGATTTTAGCAAAATTGCTAGACCTTTAACTCTTCTTTTGGCCAAGGATATGACCTTCCATTTTGACTCGGATTGTGAGGCAGCATTCGACTCACTCAAACACTCCCTCACTACAGCCCCCGTTCTATCATCTCCAGATTGGGACTACCCCTTTGAGCTTATGTATGATGCATCAGATTTTGCAGTTGGTGCAGTCTTATGACAACACATTGAAAAGATGCCACACGTGATCTATTATGCGAGTAAGACCCTGAACGATGCTCAAATTAACTATACAACTACCGAAAAAGATTTTTTGGCAGTTGTATTTGCATTAGAAAAATTCAGGCCTTACTTGATTGGCTCACCAATAGTTGTGTACACTGACCACTCCGCCTTGAAACATCTTTTGGCGAAGAAGGATGCTAAAGGTTGCCTAATACGTTGGATCCTTCTATTACAAGAATTTGATCTTGTTATCAAAGATAAGAAAGGATGTGAAAACGTTGTAGCCGACCATCTTTCACGCATCACTTCTTCACCTGTGACCCTGCCGATCAATGATTCGTTTCCAGACGAACAACTCTTGAACGTATTCGATGAACCTTGGTTTAGGGATATTGTGAACTATCTTGTCACGGGACTTATACCCAGCGATTGGTCAAAACAGGACAAACATCATTTTCTATCCAAGTAAAACACTTTTACTGGGATGATCCATATCTGTTTAAGTATTGTCCTGACCAGATCATTCTCCGGTGTGTCCCGAATGAAGAGTTCAAGAGTGTTCTATCTTTTATTCATGATCAGGCATGTGGGGGTCACTTCGGTCCTAAAAAGACAGCGGAGAAGGTTTTGCAATGCGGATTTTATTGGCCGACTTTGTTCAAAGATGCATTTGATCATTGCAAAACCTGTACACAGTGTCAACACATGGGTAGGATTTCCCGAAGAAATGAGATGCCCCAGCAACCCATCTTTGTGGCTGAAATTTTCGATGTTTGGGGTATTGACTTTATGGGTCCCTTTCCCAACTCATTTGGGAATCTGTATATACTGCTTGCGGTTGATTACGTCTCAAAGTGGGTTGAAGCCATTCCATGTCGCACTAATGACAAGAAAGTTGTCATTAAGTTTTTAAAAGAAAACATCTTTTCGCGATATGGACACCCACGCGCTATCATTAGCGATAATGGGACACATTTCTGCAACAGGTCTTTGGAGACTTTGATGCAGAAATACGCAATCAACCACAGACCTTCGACACCCTATCATCCCCAAATGAGCGGGCAAGCTGAGATTTCGAATAGATAGATCAAACAAATCCTGGAGAAAACTGTTGCGAAGAATAGAAAAGATTGGTCGACCAAATTGACGGATGCTCTTTGGGCATTCCGAACTGCATTTAAAACCGATCTAGGGATGTCTCCATATAGGTTAGTGTTTGGGAAGGCTTGTCACTTACCGGTCGAGATTGAGCATAAAGCATTGTGGGCTATTAAAGAAATCAACTTTGATTTAAACCAAGCCTACAACTTTCGGAAGCTGCAATTAAATGAGCTAAGCGAACTCCGCGATGAAGCTTATGATAACGCTGTAATCGTAAAGAATAGGACTAAGGTTTTTCACGATAAAAACATTTTGAGGAAAACATTTACTCCTGGTCAGCAAGTCCTTCTTTATGATTCACGACTACTCCTTCACGCGGGTAAGCTACGATCTCGGTGGAAGGGACCTTTTATTGCGCGGTCTGTATACCCGCACGGGGCAGTTGAGGTAGAAAATGTTAAAAACGGCACATTTTTCAAAATTAATGGACATAGATTAAAGCTGTATTTTTCCACTGACCCCGCGGAGGAGCTCCTGTTCTTACAGGAACCATTTTATCTTGATTAAAATTCCTCCGTCTCACCTCCATGTCCTGTAAATTACTGCATCACTCTTTTGAATGGAGGTGAGTGAAAAGAATAAGTTTGGGGTAGGATCTTCACTTAAATATTTTGCCCCCACTAATAAATTCCTCCAAGGCTTACAGATTTTTTTGTAGATATAGCGGTTGGAAACAGTGAGGACACTGTTGAAAACAAGTTAGGGGGAGGTGATTGAATGATTTTTGTTGTGTTTAAGTAAATCAAATGATCCCCGGCAACGGCGCCATTTGATTGTAAAAGAATTCTTGTTTATATAGTTGGAAATTGTATACATTTCACAACCAAAAATTATTTGACCGCAATCAATTACGGTGTCGGATGTAGATCGTTAGCGAGTGCGGATCGTCCACAGGGAAAGTGTAATAGTTTGTCTTTTGAATTAGATGAGTCGAAACTTTAAAGAAAACAAAACAAAACAATTCAAGATTTGTATTTGAAGTTCAAGAATTAGAAAATCTAGATCTAATAACAAGAAAAAGATAGAATCAAGAATTGATAGTTTGATAATTTTTCCAACCAAATATCAAGAATCGAAATGAGGCTCGTAGGAATCGATCGGATCTATAGATGTGATGTAATCTTACAATTACGTATTCTTATCCTTCGATGAATTGACACTAGATTGATGATGATCGACAAGAATTAGGGATTTCTTTTGAAACTAGGGTTTCATCTTATCCCTTGTTCTTTCATAAATATCATTCACATTCTAGCCTTTAGTAATTTCAAGAAACGATCGTAGATCCCTAATTTCGAGCGATAACAATCAAGAAAGTATCGCAACGAAACTAGGTTGTCGATTCTTGAACTTGCTAGGGTTTACAAAACTCGTAGGACTCAAGAATCGTATTAAGATTTGTTATATCATCTTTCTATTGATCGTCTCGACTCCTTAACGAGCGGAGTTTTACTCAAACATCACAATAAGAACAACAATTACAAATTGAGATCTAATCATGATGCAAGAATTAAAAGAAAGCAAGATTAAAGAATTTCATATTTTATTTATATTAACAATTTCATTACATTCGCTCAAGAACTACAAGAGGAAGAACTCGATCGTCGATTTGGCTTCGCTCGTCTCCGTGAGTCGCGGATCGGCTTGGATCACTTGCCCGATTGAAGATCGGCTCGGCTCCTAAAAGGTTGAAGGCTTCTTGCTTGATTGGTACTCGGGATCTTGAATTTGGAGTGGAATTAGGGTTAGGGTTTCGCACAAGTCTTGTGGAAGAAAATGGAGAATTGAAGAAGACTAAAGATTAACAAAGATTGATTAATGAACAACCTCAACCCTTAGATCTAGGCTCCTATTTATAGATCTCAAAACCCTAGATCTAGGATTTGAATTTTAAGTTTCCCTCCAATAGTTTGTTGAGGAAATTTGAATTTCCCTCCAAAAGTTAGTTAGAGGAGAAGGTTCTAGATGTGATTAGTTAGGAGGGAGCTTCTAGAAAAGGTTAGATAGGAGCTTAATTAGGATTAGCTTTGCTTAATGATCTATGCTGATCTGGCAGTAGCTTCGCGAGAATTCTGGAATTTGACATATCTTTCTGAGCTGTAGGCCTTGAGATATGAATTTTTCAGTAAAAATAATTTGCTGACCTGACTAAACCGCCACGGAACCGCGGCGCAAGCCAGCTCCCGCCGCGGTTCCGCGGCGCTTTTGAAGAGTTGGGGCTCGGGCTCTCTGGTGCTTGTTGGGCTTGAGTTGTGTGCCTTTCTTTGATATGTTGAATTGTATTTCTCCCTTTGGATTGCTACCAGATCTCAAAACTTGGAGTTGGTGTAATGTTTGATCAGCAAAATGACAATTTTGGCTTTTCTTCCGGATTTTCCTGCACAGTTTCTCAAGACAAGTGTTGCGCAATATAGAGATGATGCGATGCCATGAAATGCAGTCAATTTCCTTTATAGTGCCGGTTTTAGAGTCTAACACATGCAATCTGATATTTTACGACTGATTTGCTAATATGTGAAATATGAATACCGAACACTTCTAAATGAGTGCAAATGATAGGGAAATTGCTGTGTTAAAAATACATTATTTTCGACTGATCAGGAGGTTTGTGCTTATTTTCGCATCATTTGCATATCACTTTGCATAAGCACAAAACATTTCTTTGAAAACCTATAAAAATTTAAAATTTCTCAAAACCTATAAAAATTTAAAAAAATTTCAAAAAATATAAAAAATAAAAAATTTTGTACATAAATAAGATAATAAAAGATTAGATAGTGAAAAATTACATCCAAAAGATTGGAAAAATTTAAGAAAACCAAGAAAATTAGAAGTTTTCTTATACGAACTAGTAATAAGTAGTTATGAGCCGTTGTCCCAAGGGTTAGTAAGATGAAGGAAGTCACTAATCTGAGGATAAAAATTAGTCTGAAAAATAGTTCCTATTCAAGGAGCCAAACATTTTGAACGTTGATACCCTACTATTCGCACTTACACACGTCTTGAAGCCCGGGATAGTAGAGAATACCTTGAAATGCTCGTCTAAAAGCCAAAGTATGAAGGAAATAAAAAAAATGAATATAATATAAAATGGAGAGAAAAATGGACACTGATTTTGTTATCGCCAAGGCAGCAATAAAAAAAATATAGCGAGGGTGCCTCTTCACCCAGTGCCTTAGACCAACTGGTCTGGGAGTCACTGCTAAGCCTTAGATGGTGCAAGACGAGGAAATACTCCTAATAAGCAAGCACATGAGTAATCGGTCGGTTAGTACCTCAAGAAGTATTAACGGTCGCATGAAAATGTGTGAGCAAATTCATCTAAATATTCATTAATTAAAAGTACTGAGGCAGATGGGCAAGAGTATGATAGCTTGAATTGAATTCTCCGGGTGTAGGGATGTATATTACACACGCGTAGGGTTATATGATCAATGTTTGGAAGAAAGATAGGAATGAAGAATAAAGACGATGTTTTATTGAGAGATGATGTGATTTCTAACATCTTTTCATGACTATTAAGATAGGGCTCATGACAACCGAAAAGCTAGCATAGTTGGAAACCCTAATTTTCAAAGCTTTTCTTTTATAATTCTTATCTTTAAATGTAATATTCACGGTCTTCCTTTTATTATTGGATTTTGTAGGTGCAATCCGCTGAAAACCCTCATGAGACAACACTCCTCCGACTAGGGACACCTAGAGGTTTAAAGGCTTGTTGCACGTGCTCAGTGCAATCGTGTTGCCCACGAAAGTGTGCTAGTTTCTCTTTCTTTATTTTCTCCTTCTCTTTTTAATAAAACAGTTCGCTCGAGACGACCGAAAATAAGTTTGGGGGAATTTGATAAGTCGAAAATATTGTATTTTTAACACGTCAATTTTCCTATCTTTTGCATTCATCTAGAGCTGTTTGGTTTCACTACTACAATATGGGGTTGCCCCTACGGACTCAGAAATCCGTAGGGGCAAATATTTGTTGCCCCTACGGATTTGTCCGTAGGGCCAAATCGTTGTTCCTACGGTACCTTACGTTCTAATTTTTTGTTTGGCCCTACGGAGCCGCAAGCCGTGGACCTACGGTTATGTCCGTAGGGACATCTAAATAGGTTATTAATAAAAAAAGCACAGAAAAATTATATTCATCGTTCCCAAAATTTCTCTCTCTCACTCCCGCGCCTCTCGTCGCCTGTCGCCAGCTTCGTCGCCCACCGCGCTCGCGCCTCGTCGCCAGCTTCGTCGTTCTTCCCCACACCTTCGTCGACTTCCCGCGCCTCGTCGCCACCTTCGCCGATCGTCGTCGACCACCAATTTCTACCGTCTCCTCCACCGCGCAACAACCCTTTGTAAGTAAATCTCAAATAATTTTTAATTTTGACGTTGTAGTCTAGGGTTCAGGCCAGGTTCGGGTAGGGGTGAGGGCATCGGCATCGGCGTCGGCGTCGGCATCAGGTTCGGTTAGGGTTAGGGTTAGGGTTAGGTTGTGGGGTTCGGTTGGGGTTGGGGTTGGGGCTGGGGCTGGGGCTGGGGCTGGGGATCGGGTTTGGTTGGGGTTGGGGTTAGGGCCGGGCTAGCTGGGGCTGGGGCTAGGGCTCAGTCGGGCTGGGGCTGGGGATGGGCTGGGGTTGGGGCTCGGGTTTGGTTGGGGTTGGGGTTGGGGCTGGGCTAGCTGGGGCTGGGCTAGCTGGGGCTGGGGCTAGGGCTCGGTTGGGCTGGGGCTGGGGCTGGGCTGGGGCTGGGGCTAGGGTTCAGTTGGGCTGTGAGATGTGAACTGTAGAGTGCCCTATTTATCCCTTGCAGTAGGTGTAAGCTTGTAGTGTAAATATGCTTTGCTTGTTGATTAAGTTCCATCCCGGCAAAGCTTTAGGCTAATTCGAGGTTGAGTTTGTATTGGTGCTTTTATTCTGTTACCTTCACTTTTATGGACGTAACATTCGATGATAAGATGATAGTTGTTCCAGATTTTGCGTCTGCAGGGACTTTATGTTTAATAATGTATCAGTAGAACTGTAAGCAAGCTGTTTGGCATATTTAGAGGGTATTTAAGCTTAAGAAATTGTTTTTCTGTTATTTTTCTTGTGACATGTATGCTATCGAATGTCTGGGCGAGCAACCCATGTGGGAAAATATAATTTGATCTGATTTTGCTTCAAGCTCTACTTTCTCCTTTAAATTATAATCCATTTTATTTTGTACTTAGTAATGTCAGAATTTGCTTGTAGTTTATGGAAAACTATGAATCTTTTCGCCCGTTTCATTCAGCCAGCATATGAAATAGTTTGTGGTTTGTGTTCATGGCCTGAATTCCTCTATATATATTATCATGTATATAATCTTATTGGTGGATTCATTTATATTCAATCAGCAAATATAGCATCTTTCAAGCATATTATCTTGTTCATCATTCTAATCTTATATTTTATTTTCCTCTGTCCTGTTGATCTTATTGACGGGAAGCTGTATGTTCATCTCCACTCCCAGATCCTTGATAATTGATTCTTTTGAAGCATCATAACTATGTTTTGCGTTAATGTATCTGCAATGTTGTAAATATGTGATTAGCTTTATGGCATGACTTTAATAGATCTATATTCCTCTGTTTTCCCTTTGCTTTAGAGTTGAACATGGTCTTTTAATAGCAAATATACTGCCATTTAGAATTCAGATATGGACTGATAAGAAGAGATGATTGTTATCATGTTAACGGCCACTTATAAAATTTCTCAAACCTTGATCTCAATGGTTTAAAATCATGTTACACATACAACACGAATGCACAACAAACATATAATTAGAGAGTGATTCAAGATGTTCAAGTTAAAACCAATATATGATACTCGATGATAATATGAAACCGTCATATTCTCATCGATACTCATATATGAAACTAAAAGCGCCATTTAGTCCCCGTCTATCGGTTAACATACGTGCGATGTTCGTCGTGACATAGAACTATACGAAGGTTGTTAAATATCGGACAGTATAGCTAGATACTAACAACGGTCGTATAGTCTACGCGATGAGAAAATTCAATCGTATGGTAACCCATAGATTTCTCCCGTGGAGACAAGTTAAGAATGTATAAAGCAAACGCCTTCATTCACTTGTGTTTTCATCCGTTTCGAGATATTTCGTCGGTACCTTTCTGTTGGTTCTCCGTGTACAAAGATAGATTAGATGTTCATTTCAACGTTGTTTCGTAGCTTTGAAATGATTATCTATTCTATTACAGTGTACTCAGAGAACAGCGGGGAGGTGTTGCCGAAATTTACTAGAAACGGTTGAAAGCACAAGTGATGGGTTTCGCTCGATACATTCTTAATGGGATAGAAGCCTACATCCGACAGCCGGAACACACACATACAACAAGAATACACAACAAACGCATAATTAGAGAGTGATTCGAGATGTTCAAGTTAAAACCAATATATGATACTCGATGATAATATGGAACCTTCATATTCTCATCGATACTCATATATGAAACTAAAAGCGCCACTTAGTCCCCGTCTATCGGTTAACATACGTTCTATGTTCGTCGTGACATAGAACTATACGAAGGTTGTTAAATATCGGACAGTATAGCTCGATACTAACAACCGTCGTATAGTCTACCCGACGAGAAAATTCAATCATATGGTAACCCATAGATTTGTCCCGTGTCGACAAGTTAAGAATGTATAAAGCAAACGCCTTCATTCACTTGTGTTTTCATCCTTTTCGAGATATTTCGTCGGTACCTTTCCGCTGGTTCTCCGTGTACGAAGATAGATTAGATGTTCATTTCAACGTTGTTTCATAGCTTTGAAATGATTATCTATTCTATTACAGTGTACTCGGAGAACAGCGGGGAGGTGCTGCTGAAATTTACTCGAAACGGTTGAAAGCACAAGTGATGGGTGTTCGCTCTATACAATCTTAATGGGATAGAAGCCTACCCCCGACAGTTGGAACACACACATACAACAAGAATACACAACAAACGCATAATTAGAGAGTGATTCGAGATGTTCAAGTTAAAACCAATATATGATACTCGATGATAATATGAAACCTTCATATTCTCATCGATACTCAAATAAGAAACTAAAAGCGCCACTTAGTCCCCGTCTATCGGTTAACATACGTGCGATGTTCGTCGTGACATAGAACTATACGAAGGTTGTTAAATATCGGATAGTATAGCTCGATACTAACAACCGTCGTATAGTCTACGCGACGAGAAAATTCAATCGTATGGTAACCCATAGATTTGTCCCGTATGGACAAGTTAAGAATGTATAAAGCAAACGCCTTCATTCACTTGTGTTTTCATCTGTTTCGAGATATTTCATCGGTACCTTTCCACTGGTTCTCCGTGTACAAAGATAGATTAGATGTTCATTTCAACGTTGTTTCACAGCTTTGAAATGATTATCTATTCTATTACAGTGTACTCGGAAAACAGCGGGGAGGTGCTGCCGAAACTTAATCGAAACGGTTGAAAGCACAAGTGATGGGTGTTCGCTCTATACATTCTTAATGGGATAGAAGCCTACCCCCGACAGCCGGAACACACACATACAACAAGAATACACAACAAACGTATAATTAGAGAGTGATTCGAGATGTTCAAGTTAAAACCAATATATGATACTCGATGATAATAAGAAACCTTCATATTCTCATCGATACTCATATATGAAACTAAAAGCGCCACATAGTCCCCGTCTATCGGTTAACGTACGTTCGATAATTTATTCTTTTCAAGGACAAACGCACACACAAAGCATATACACAGATTTTCTCCTTTGTCAGTAACTATCCCGTTCTTATATTTCTCAATATAGTCACCATAACCTACAATTTATATGTTATACTGTCTAACATGGCCCATGAGTGAAAGGTTCCTAGGCACCCTAGTAAGGTCTCACAAGGCATCGAACATGCCAATTTAAAATTTTTTGTGCCGAGAAACCCTAGACTACGGATCTTAAACTAGAAGTTTAGGCGAAACGGAAAACTAGTTAACTATTTAACTAAAGTTGAGATGCTACAACCTTTGTAGATCCGGATTTCCGCCTCCTTAGCTCCACGTGGTCATGTCCTCGCTGTCCATCATGAATCCTCGACTCGATCATCGGCTTCATCGGGAAAACAAGCGGAATAGGTCGTCGGCTTTGTGTCAAAGACGATCTACGTCGAGGTTGCACAAACTCAAGCTCCGACTTCACAAACTTGTGAAACTTGTGAAGTAAACACCTAAAACAACTTGGCAAGAGGCAGAGGGTGAAGAAATAGGAGGTGGGTTCACTTTAGAATTGGATTTATCTCACTAGATCTCAAGTTGCCATTGTTGTAGCAAGCTTGAAGAAGAAGAAGAAAATGAGCTAGTTATCATAAGTTATGATAAAAAGAAATAGAAAATCAAATACTTATCATAACTAAACTAGGGTCAAGTGTAGAGAATAAACCATGGTCACTTTAGAGGGTTAGGGTTAAGCATGAAGATAAGGATGGTTACAAAAGTCAAAGCTTCATGAAGCTTCAACTTAAAACAAAAAGAGCCACCATTCTCATCATAATCCATTTCAAATAAATAATTAAACAAATAAATAAATAAATGAATATGCAAAACCCTAATTATCAAATTAACCATGGATTAATTCTATACACTTAACTAAATGATCATGTATCATCAAACATGATACAAAAAGGTGCACGAAAGCATATCACATATACAATGTGCATCAAGTGAGAAAAATCCGTTTAAAGTGAACCAATACTAGTTAATACAAAGTAATATATCAAATATATAATTATACATTAAATCATTAAATCAACACTTGATTCAATGATCCGGTCTTGTCGCACATAACCGACTAGTATTCAATGCATCGATTTATCGAATCAATGATTCAATAACTAGGTCATATCGAATATAACCAATCGAAACATATATCGCGAGAATGAAATGCGGTATCACATACACACATTATTCTCGGTCCCGCACATATCTCATATGCGCTCCTATTTCGTTTCGCTTGAGCTAGGAAACCTCTGTGTAGGACTCTAAAGACTCGTCAATACGCCGGTAGCAGATGATGATCATATCAAGCACCCACAAGCCGCAAGCGGTCTGCTAAACATAACGGCCACCCGGGTATTGAGCGATCAGAAGATCGACGAGCTATCCCGCTCACACTCCTGCGAATCCGACCAGTAACACTTACCATACAGTCCGGTCTCTTCGTCTGATATGTCGCATATCAAGTCTAGGGGTGGTATACGTCAGACCCCAATAACCCGATAAGTCGTGCCGATGTGAGGCTCGTAACGGGTCGAGAAACTACTGGTAACACTTACCAGTAAATCTCTGATCAGCCCTGGCCAGGGACTTCCCTGCTACGGCCAATCGAGCACAGCGCAACATCAACTCCCAATACCGGGAGAGACGAAACCCCTCCTATCGCTCATTGCCTCCATGTGACTCGGGACTGTACCCAAAGACCACCGTTTTGCATGCCCTCATGGACGTGGTAAGATGGAGATCAAAGCACAGTGGGAATCATACAAGACTCTATGACGATCTCGGGTCTACAGACTAACCTGTACAAGTGTCACCTGAGAACTGCCATCTGACTTGAGGTATAATACCATCTGGGAGTTCTCGGCGAGTCCGTCCAGTGTACCCAGTCTCCACTGAGCACCCGTATACCATCTCTGATGTCAAACACCAATGGATATGGGATCATCCATCGCCCATCTCATGGGTCGAGAAGCGTATACGCTAGTCTACTCTGGTATATCGATGCCCCGTCTCGATACACCCATGACTAGGGACCTTGAAGGATGTACTTATGGACTACCATGTCCCCACTAGTATGATCTGCATCATAGTCCAGGTAGTCAAGTACAAATCCTAAGGGCTTTACCAACATGTAACTATAAGACAGTATAAAGAGACTAGTGTACATGTTAAGATAAAGAGTAACCAGATAGCATACTATCATGTCGAGCAAGAAAGTCATCTCTATATATGTCCAAGCATCCAATATAATATACATAATCTGTACAATACTGGCCTCTAGGGCATACACACAACTAACAATCTCCCACTTGCACTAGGGCCAGCTGCTGTAGTATCTCATACCGAGCATCCCGAAGAGTCTCTCAAACTGTATCTGGGGAATAGCCTTCGTGAGTGGATCCGCCGTGTTGTTCTTCGTGTCAACTCTCCTGACCTCGATCTCCCGGCGATCAACTATCTCCCGGATCAGGTGATACCGCCTCAGAATATGCCTGGATCGCTGATGGGACCTGGGTTCCTTGGCCAAAGCCACCGCTCCATTGTTATCGCAATACAAAGGTATTGGATGCTCAATGGATGGAACCACTCCAAGTTCAGTAATGAACTTCTTGATCCAGACAGCCTCTTTGGCAGCATCGTTGGCAGCGATGTATTCAGCCTCCATCGTCGAGTCTGCCACGGTTTCCTGCTTGGAACTCTTCCAGCTAACCGCCCCTCCGTAAAGGGTAAAGACAAAGCCCGACTGCGACTTGGAGTCGTCCTTATCACTCTGGAAGCTCGAATCGGTAAAGGACTCCACTTGGAGTTCTCCGTTACCATACACCAAGAACATATCTCTAGTCCTTCGCAAGTACTTGAGAATGCTCTTCACAGCTGTCCAGTGACTCTCTCCAGGATCAGCTTGATACCTGCTCACTACACTTAGTGAGTATGCTACATCAGGTCTGGTACATAGCATCGCATACATGATAGAGCCTACTGCCGAAGCATAAGGTATCCCTTGCATGCGAGCTCTCTCCAAATCAGTCTTGGAAGACATCTCTTTGGAGAGAGTGACTCCAGAGATCGTGGGCATGTTCCCACGCTTGGACTCTTCCATACTAAACCTTTTTAGTATGGTGTCAATGTACCTGGATTGGGACAATCCCAAAATCCGTTTGGATCTATCTCTATAGATCCTGATTCCCAATATGCAGGAGGCATCACCAAGATCTTTCATTGAGAATCTTTGTGATAAGAAGAGCTTGACCGATTGCAGCATAGGAATATCATTTCCTATCAAGAGTATGTCGTCCACGTACAATACGAGGAAGACAACCTTACTCTCTGCCACCTTCTTGTAGATACAAGGTTCATCTGGATTTTTGACGAAATCAAACTCTTTGATAACGACGTCAAAGCAGATGTTCCAACTCCGCGATGCTTGCTTTAATCCATAAATGGATTTAAGCAACTTGCACACCTTCCCGCTGCTCCCACTGTCTACGAAGCCCTCTGGCTGAGTCATGTACACGCACTCTTCTAAATCACCATTTAGAAAGGCAGTCTTAACATCCATTTGCCAGATTTCGTAATCATGATAAGCAGCGATGGCAAGCATGATCCGGATGGATTTAAGCATAGCCACTGGAGAAAAGGTCTCGTCATAGTCCACACCTGGTCTTTGACGAAAACCCTTTGCTACAAGTCTAGCTTTGAAAGTCTCCACTTTCCCATCTACACCAAGTTTCTTCTTGAAGATCCACTTGCTCCCAATGGGTTTTACCCCTTCAGGAGCAACTTCCAAAGTCCATACTTTGTTGGTGTACATGGAATCCATCTCAGACCGCATAGCATCCAGCCATTTCACTGAGTCCCCACTGGTGATGGCCTGCTCGAAGCTAGTTGGGTCATCATCCTCCATGATGCAATCCTCGCTTCCACCATCAATGAGAAAACCGTAGTATCTTTCAGGTGGACGAGAAACCCTACCAGATCGGCGGAGAGGCTGAGGTTCGTCGGAAGCTACTGAATGCTCTGGTTCCACTAAATCTTCTGTTGTGTTTTGTTCAGCTGGAACCTCTTCCAGTTCTACCTCAGAGCCACTAATTTCTTTTGCAAGAAATTCCTTTTCTAAAAAGGTGGCATGTTGAGCAACAAATACTCTTTGTTCCTCTCTGTGGTAGAAGATATACCCTCGCGAATATTTGGGATATCCAACAAACTTACACAAAACAGATCTTGCCTCGAGTTTGTCCGGTTTTTGTCTTTTGACATAGGCCGGGCAACCCCATATCTTTATAAAATTAAGATATGGTCTCTTCCCTTCCCATATCTCATATGGTGTGGTAGGCACAGATTTGGTGGGAACCCTGTTCAGTAGGTATGCTGCTGTTTCCAGTGCATATCCCCAGAAGGAAATAGGCAACTCAGCTACACTCATCATAGAGCGCACCATATCTAATAGGGTGCGGTTTCTCCGCTCCGATACACCGTTGTGCTGTGGTGTATATGGAGGAGTTAGCTGAGAGAGAATCCCATTCTCTTTTAGGAAGTCCAGGAATTCAATGCTCAAGTATTCTCCTCCTCGATCAGATCGTAGGATTTTAATACTTTTTCCGGTTTGGTTCTCAACTTCTTGTTTATATTCCCTAAATTTCTCAAAAGCTTCTGATTTGTGTTTCATCAGGAACACATACCCGAACCTAGAGAGATCGTCAGTGAATGTAATGAAGTATGAAGAACCATCCCTGGCATGTGTAGACATGGGACCGCATACATCACTATGTATTAGTCCTAAGAGTTCGGTAACTCTTTCTCCGTGTCCCGTAAACGGAGTTTTGGTCATCTTCCCTTTGAGACATGACTGGCAAGTGTCATAAGATGAAAATTCAAACGGATTTAAATATCCATCTTTATGCAACTTAGCTAGTCGTGTCGCATTGATGTGACCCAGTCTACAATGCCACAAGAAGGATTCGTTGAGTTCAGAACTCTTCCTCTTGTGTGTGTTTGTTATGCTCAGAACTGTTGATTGGTTTAGAACATAAATGCCATTGCACAACGTGCCTGATCCAACCAACTTTTGGTTACGGAAAATGTTCATAACATTGTCCTGTAATACAAAATTATATCCCTCTTTACTTAATAAAGAAACCGATATAATGTTGCATATCAGGTTCGGCATGTAATAGCATTCGTTCAGAACCAATGTATTTCCAGTTGGTAATACAAGGTGATATTCTCCGACAGTCTTAGCTGCAACAATTGCACCATTTCCAACTCTAATGTCTTTATCACCTTCTCCAAGTTCTCTACCTTTCCTAAGCCCATGTAACTGATTACATATATGGGATCCTGACCCGGTATCCAATACCCAGGACGTAGAGCAAATGGAGAAACAGTTCTCAGTAACGAACACACCCGAAGAAAATGCATCAACATGTACTTTCTTCATTCGGGTGGCATGAGAATCCTGGTATTCCCCTATATCCTGTTCATTCCTATAACTCTTATAAGAAAGAACGGAACCAACGTTCCCCAGCACAGTATAACATGCGGGTTCGGTCAATACATCCATATTATTATCTTTATTAAGGCATGAAATGGTCGCTACCTGGAGAGAGAGAGAAGAAAACACTTTAGCGTAAGCTCGTGCAAGATCAGATTGGTTATTATCTTATCTAATCAGGATGGCTCCCACTACTTTTTATCAAATTTTCCTCCAAACCTTAAAAGGAAAGACTAGCCGGGATTAATTACACACTACAAGTTCGCCAATCTTTCAGCCAGGCCAGTGTCGGTACTTTGAGGGAGGTCCCCCGTGCTTTCGCACGAACCTAATTAATGTAAACCTCGTTTTCCCAGAGGCGTAACCTCGTTAACACCTTTCTAGACACCTACTTGATCGGCTAATTGCAATGTGTAAATCTCTCCCAGGAGTAACTCTTACTCGCAGTGGGTATCGGGATCCAACTATCTCATAGAAGGTATGCAATCTCATTGCAAATTTCAACACTTGAAATTCCCGATAATATTTTGCCCCAAGCATCCTATGACCTTGACGGAGGTCAACAAACCACAGGGTGCAAGTCAAGTTCAACCCGTCATTTCTTGATTGAATCAAACCCACCCGCACGACCCTTGACGGAGGTCAACAAGGTCGTACGACTACCCTAATCCAATCTGCATCATATGCATAAGCAGACAAATACTAGTTAGCTACCGCACACTACGCCTTGACGGAGGTCAACAAACGTAGCACGAATACTAAGTAGGATTTATCTGAAATGACGGAGGGCTACGCAGGTTTTCATAAAACCATGAGCGTAATGAACTTGATATCGTTGTAGAATCAAATGAAGTTTTGAAATGGAGTGATTTTGAGGCTTTTCTAGTTTTGCTAAAGGAGTCACTCCCGGTGAAGGGATCTCGGTCCTTTCCTCGTCGAATGAGGTGCGGGATATATCATATATATCGCTGTGCAAAGCAAAAACGCAAAAGCAGTCAAAAGCAAACCGAGTGTGTAGCATCTGCCAGTTATTGCTAAAGGAGTCACTCTCGGTGAAGGGATCTCGGTCCTTTCCTCATCGAATAAGGTGCAGGGTATATCATATATACCGCTATGCATCGCAAGAACTGTAGCTACCTGTTTTATTTTAAAATCTGATTCTACAACATCATAGGTTTCTTTTCTTTCATTAATCACATTAATGAAGTCCCATCATTTAAATACCTAAACATCACAGATAGATATGACGTACACTTATGCCATCCGCATTCGCCTCGATGTCCTCTCGTGCACCGTTAGGTTAGGTAACTAACGACAGAGCGGGGCAGGGCTAGCGCGGGTGTAAAACATAAGTAACGTCTATATAATATATCATATATACTATATACTATATCCATCACAGAATCACATCACAGATATCGCAGCAGAATAAACATATGAAATATTGGATATACTAGGACGTCCGTGTTTTCAATACGAGCCAGTATAAAACATGGATTCCACAGTCGTGATGAATAGCCAATCCCACACCCCTAGACCCCTACGAGAGCGGCAAGCAACCCTGCCAATCCTAGGGTTAGGAGACCCGGACTCGACTCCTCGAGTTGGTCTCCCACTGGACCCCAGAACCCGGTTACTTGTGCTCCCCTCCTTGGGTCTATCCTAATGCGGAAAAGTAAATAATATACAAAGGGTGACAACTTCCGCTACCTGGAAGCGCCCCAAATAAAAGAATATCACATACAAGTTTTTACATGAATGAAAATGAAAAACACTCATCTCACATAAAAACCCCCGGCTATTCGAACACGACGATCCAATATAACATATCCAGCAACACATAACATCACATGTCATCAACGTAAGTAAGTATGCATACCCCAATTGTCGTTGACGTATAGCAACGAAACCGGCGATATGAACATACTGCACTTACGGTCACAGAAAAGAAAGTGTAAAACTACAACAATTGGAATCCGCAACTTCTTTAGACATCGCATGCCTAACAGATATAAATCCCGCATTTTAGTCTCATTATCGAAAACTCTTTTCAATATCATATGGGACTAAATTGCTAGATTTATAACATTCATTCAGTTATCTCATAATTACTTGTGAATTCCAATTATTGTATCACATTCCAGATAAACAGAAAATGTTAAACATTCCGATCGAACAATCGAACACCCAAGTTTTCCCAATACAGATCAACACATGAAATAAGTCTAACAACATTCAGTTCGTACCTCAGTACCAACGGTCCAGCCGTTGAAGGGTCAAGCCAACGCCTCACATGTGGCACGCCGTACTGCCCCAAACCCGAAGGTTCAAAGGGCGGTTCAAGACGGTCACATAATCGAGTTAAGGTTTGTTGTCTTCTAGAGGGACCATCGAGTTACTTGCACTACTTAGAACGTCGTTAAACTACGGAAAAATCCAACACTTGGAAATTTCCCGACAGGGGAAAAATTGGGTTTTTATATCCGGTCGAACTTTTTAACATATTCTAAAATTTATCCGGAAAGCCAAATAGACAAAATTTGATACCCCGATCGAAACACCGAATCCCCAAAACAATTGCAGAAAATTCAACTCTTGAATCAATATTAAAAATTCCCAGAAAACTCAGCAGGATTTATCAGGAGTTACTGTGCAAACAAAGTGGGCTGACGTCACCAATTGGCCGCTGATCAGCCGCAGAAGCCATGCTTCTGCCGCTGATCCGCCGCGAAAAACACTGTTCACCAGAAACTTTTTGCACCGTAATTCTTATTTTTTCCTGCTGAATTTTTTAGCAATTTTTAATTTGGAAAAATCCACTGTTTTCAAAAAAGTACAGAGAGCATATTTTGGGTTTCGGTTTTGGGTCGTTCGGACTTCAAATTCCGTCTACGCTTCGCCTAAGGCTCTAGCTAGGCTCTGATACCAGTGAAAGGTTCCTAGGCACCCTAGTAAGGTCTCACAAGGCATCGAACATGCCAATTTAAAATTTTTTGTGCCGAGAAACCCTAGACTACGGATCTTAAACTAGAAGTTTAGGCGAAACGGAAAACTAGTTAACTATTTAACTAAAGTTGAGATGCTACAACCTTTGTAGATCCGGATTTCCGCCTCCTTAGCTCCACGTGGTCATGTCCTCGCTGTCCATCATGAATCCTCGACTCGATCATCGGCTTCATCGGGAAAACAAGCGGAATAGGTCGTCGGCTTTGTGTCAAAGACGATCTACGTCGAGGTTGCACAAACTCAAGCTCCGACTTCACAAACTTGTGAAACTTATGAAGTAAACACCCAAAACAACTTGGCAAGAGGTAGAGGGTGAAGAAATAGGAGGTGGGTTCACTTTAGAATTGGATTTATCTCACTAGATCTCAAGTTGCCATTGTTGTAGCAAGCTTGAAGAAGAAGAAGAAAATGAGCTAGTTATCATAAGTTATGATAAAAAGAAATAGAAAATCAAATACTTATCATAACTAAACTAGGGTCAAGTGTAGAGAATAAACCATGGTCACTTTAGAGGGTTAGGGTTAAGCATGAAGATAAGGATGGTTACAAAAGTCAAAGCTTCATGAAGCTTCAACTTAAAACAAAAAGAGCCACCATTCTCATCATAATCCATTTCAAATAAATAATTAAACAAATAAATAAATAAATGAATATGCAAAACCCTAATTATCAAATTAACCATGGATTAATTCTATACACTTAACTAAATGATCAAGTATCATCAAACATGATACAAAAAGGTGCACGAAAGCATATCACATATACAATGTGCATCAAGTGAGAAAAATCCGTTTAAAGTGAACCAATACTAGTTAATGCAAAGTAATATATAAAATATATAATTATACATTAAATCATTAAATCAACACTTGATTCAATGATCCGGTCATGTCGCACATAACCGACTAGTATTCAATGCATCGATTTATCGAATCAATGATTCGATAACTAGGTCATATCGAATATAACCAATCGAAACATATATCGCGAGAATGAAATGCGGTATCACATACACACATTATTCTCGGTCCCGCACATATCTCATATGCGCTCCTATTTCGTTTCGCTTGAGCCAGGAAACCTCTGTGTAGGACTCTAAAGACTCGTCAATACGCCGGTAGCAGATGATGATCATATCAAGCACCCACAAGCCGCAAGCGGTCTGCTAAACGTAACGGCCACCCGGGTATTGAGCGATCAGAAGATCGACGAGCTAGCCCGCTCAAACTCCTGCGAATCCGACCAGTAACACTTACCATACAATCCGGTCTCTTCGTCTGATATGTCGCATATCAAGTCTAGGGGTGGTATACGTCAGACCCCAATAACCCGATAAGTCGTGCCGATGTGAGGCTCGTAACGGGTCGAGAAACTACTGGTAACACTTACCAGTAAATCTTTGATCAGCCCTGGCCAGGGACTTCCCTGCTACGGCCAATCGAGCACAGCGCAACATCAACTCCCAATACCGGGAGAGACGAAACCCCTCCTATCGCTCATTGCCTCCATGTGACTCGGGACTGTACCCAAAGACCACCGTTTTGCATGCCCTCATGGACGTGGTAAGGTGGAGATCAAAGCACAGTGGGAATCATACAAGACTCTATGACGATCTCGGGTCTACAGACTAACCTGTACAAGTGTCACCTGAGAACTGCCATCTGACGTGAGGTATAATACCATCTGGGAGTTCTCGGCGAGTCCGTCCAGTGTACCCAGTCTCCACTGAGCACCCGTATACCATCTCTGATGTCAAACACCAATGGATATGGGATCATCCATCGCCCATCTCATGGGTCGAGAAGCGTATACGCTAGTCTACTCTGGTATATCGATGCCCCGTCTCGATACACCCATGACTAGGGACCTTGAAGGATGTACTTATGGACTACCATGTCCCCACTAGTATGATCTGCATCATAGTCCAGGTAGTCAAGTACAAATCCTAAGGGCTTTACCAACATGTAACTATAAGACAGTATAAAGAGACTAGTGTACATGTTAAGATAAAGAGTAACCAGATAGCATACTATCATGTCGAGCAAGAAAGTCATCTCTATATATGTCCAAGCATCCAATATAATATACATAATCTGTACAATACTGGCCTCTAGGGCATACACACAACTAACAATGAGTACGTCAGAGTTAAGGACTGGATGTATGTGGATTGGCAACAACGTATGCAACCTAAGTTTGTCGCAGGAGTTCTGCTTTCATTGAATTTGCACGTGCACATAATAAGGTGATAATAGAGAAGATTCTCTATCTGTGCGATAGATGTGGCAATAAGTACTGGCAGAAGGTAGAATTGGCAGAGCTTCATATTGTAAAACATGGGTTTACTAGACTTTATACAAGTTGGAAATATCACAGGGAAGGAGAAGAATGCAGTACTGCGGCAGAAAAAGAAAGAGAACACGATAATGCGGCAGGAGAAGAAGAAGAATTCGGTAATGCGGCAGAAGGAGAAGACGGTAATTTATTTCCATCAGAAGAAATGGAGGATATGGTAGAGGCTGCCCTAGGTGAATCTATTCTTACCGAAGATGACATTCCTTCCGGTCAAGGACCGCGTGCGGATAAATATAAAAATTTCATGAATGATGCTAGAAAACCAATTTATGAGAATGCGAAGTATTCCACGCTCTCATAGTTCGTCCAACTTTTCTAGATTAAGTGCCTAAATGGATGGAGCAACAAGTCATTCACAATGCTTCTTTCGTTCTTGAAAGATTCTATGCCCCAAGAAAATAACGTGCCCAACAGCTGGTACGGAGCCCAGAAGATGATGTCTGATTTGGGTCTAAAGTGTGAGAAGATTCAAGCATGTCCTAAAAATTGCGTGTTGTACCGGAAAGAGAATTCAGATTTGAAAGAGTGTTCAACATGCGGAGAGGCCAGTTATAAGCCGAAAGATTCTGATAAGAAGCCCGATATACCTGTCAAGATAGCACGATACTTTCCCATAACACAGAGGCTACAGAGGCCAGGTATAAGCCGAAAGATTCCACCCATATTTGAAATTTTAGTTTTGGAAGGTTCAAGTTTAAATTCTATACTTATACTTTACTTCTTAATGTGGGTGTAGGAGCGGGTGGTTGAGCAGGCCGAGGCCTTGGGGATCGATTTTACCGGACAGAGCGATCCGAGGCTGCTGACCCCAGTTCTGGACGCCGCACAAGGAGGGCACCACGGAGGTTGGGAAAGAGGTCGGGGACTGGGCCCTAGCAGGGCCCATATGAGGTTGGACTCCACCCCGGCGGTTACTTCCTCCGTCTCCAGTGAGCGACGTGTCCAGCAAGAACTGGAGAGCTTGAGGGCCACCGTTCAGGAGTTGAAGGAGATACTGGTATGTATACTACTTTATAGTAAAATATCATGTCATATATAGATATCAACATATCCATAATTAGTACGTAGCTTGAGCTTATTTGGTTTTAGACTTAGGTTTGATTAATCATACATATAAAATAAACAACGGTTTTCCAAACTAGATATCCAAATAGGGTTTCGAAATAACTTGATAATGATACGAATTCGAATAATACACAGTTCTTAAACGCTTCTTACACACGTTAGGTCCAGACGCGACAGGGTACATCGGCCGAGCCTCCACATGCATCTCCTTCGGCTGCAGCTCCACAAGCCACTACATCGGCTGCGGTTCCGCAGACAGCTCCTATAGATCCACCGCCCGCTTAGACTCCCGCAGCCGCGGCTCCGCAAGCGACTACCTCGACGGCGGCTGCGCAGACCACATCGCCAGCTCCACAGGCCGCTCAGACTCCCGCACGCGCCGAATTGCATGGTTTATTGACCGAGGAGCAGGCGCGATTAATTCTATCGTTTATCAGAGGTGGAGCTGGACCGAGCTAGGGTAGCTTTTTTATTCTTATTTTTTGAAACATGTATTTATTTATATCATACATATTGTACTACATTTTGAAATGATATTGATATTGATATTGGTTTATATTTATATCATATTCAGTTTTTGGGTTTCTTTTGTATATTATATTCGTGAGATGTGATTATGAATACTGCGATATATGTTGTGTGATGATTAATTTTATATTTTATTGATACATATATTATTGTGCACAGGGCGGGAAAAAATCAGGCAGCACTTTTTTTTTAAAAAATACAGATATTGTGTACCTACGGATTAATCCGTAGGTACACATGTTGCCCCTACGGCTTAAACCGTAGGGGCAAAATATCATCATTAACTGATATTTCCCCCCTGATCTCAGTACCAGGGGGTTGGGAGTGCCCCTACGGATATATCCGTAGGGGTAAACAAAAGACCCTACGGAGAACTCCGTAGAGACAAAATATCAGGATTTCTGATATTTGGCCCCTACGGATACGTACCTACGCATATATCCATAGGGGATAGTACTTGGCCCTACGGATACCGTCGTAGGTACAGTTAATATATTTTAAAAAAACCATAAATAAAATAACTTTTTTTACCCTAGGGGAAAGTTCACGGTTTCAACTTGCACCTACGGCGTTTGCACCTACATGTTATTTTTTCACCCCTACGGATATATCCGTAGGGGCAGTGGTTTGCCCCGACGGATAAATCCATAGGGGAAACCCTTATTTGTAGTAGTGTTTGCATATTACACATATTAGCAAAACAGCTGCAAAATACAAGATTACATGTGTTATACTCTAAAACCGGCATTTTTAGGGAAATTGACTGTTTATCATGGCATTGCATCATTCTTGTGTAGCGCAACACTTGTTTCGAAGTCTGTGCAGGAAATTCTAAGAACCGAGCCAAAAATTGTCAAAGTGCTGATAAAAAATTACGCCAACTCAAAGACTTGAGAGCTGGTAGCAATCTAGAAGGAATTATAAGATTCCACGTATCAGAACAATATCCAAAAGCTAGCAGAAAGCAGAGCAAGAAAATTGATGATCCATAACTCCTATTGGGCCGCGGATCCGCGGCAGGAGCAGGCTTATGCCGCGGATCCGCGGCAGCCTTGCCACATCATCAACTCCTCTCTACTGCAGAATGCTTCTCTCAGGGCCCACACTCATTTAATATGCTTCACGTTCCAGAATTATCCTGAGTTTTCTTCCAGATCAGCAATGATCATTAAGCAAGCTCATCATGATTAAGCTCCAAGCTTCCAAAGCAAGCCAACTAACAACCTAGTTCTAGAAGCATCCCTCCAACTAACTTCTTCTAGAAGCCTCTCGAGCTAACAAACTTTTGGAGGGAAATTCAAATTTTGAATCCTAGATCTAGGGTTACAAGGTCTATAAAAGGGAACATAGATCTAGGGTTAATGGTTGTTGAAGGTTGTTCATGAATGAATCTCTAATTTCTACATCAATTGGGTTCATACATCCAATTCACCCGCAAGTTGAGTGACACGACTTGCGCCTCAAAACCCTAACCCTAATTCCAATCCAAGATCAAGAATTCCGAGTTCAATCAAAGCAAGAAGCCTAGATCCTTTTGGAGCGAAGCCGATCTTCATCAGAGCAAGTGATCCAAGCCGATCCGCGACTCAAGGAGCCGACCGACGCTAAATTCAACGATCA
This sequence comes from Agapanthus africanus, assembly GCA_030015575.1. Classification (NCBI taxonomy): domain Eukaryota; kingdom Viridiplantae; phylum Streptophyta; class Magnoliopsida; order Asparagales; family Amaryllidaceae; genus Agapanthus; species Agapanthus africanus. Next base: position 634,792,771 of record CM057338.1, read on the forward strand.
AGTTCCTTCCCTTTGTAGTTCTTGAGAGTTGTAACTAATTGTTGATAGAAATAAAGGTGACAATTCTTTTATCTTGCTTATCTTTTGAATTCAAGCATTATGATTCAATCTAGATTCTTGAATGTTTGCTTTGTGATAATGTTTGAGTAAAACTCCGCTCGTAAAGGAGTCGAGACGATCGATAGAATGATGATAGTTTAGATTCTATTACAATTCTTAAATCCTATAACGTTTGTAAATTCTTGAAAATCAAATGATTGATGACCTAGTTTCGATGCGATGCTTTCTTGATTGTATTCGCTCGAAACTAGAGATCAACAATCGATCATTTGATTTACTAGAAGCTAGTTTGTGAATGAGATTCATCGAAAGGACAAAGGATGAGATGTGGAAACCCTAATTTCTTCGCAAGATCCTTAACCTCGATAAATCGTCATCGATCTAGTATCAATTCGTTAATAGATAAGAGTATGTAATCATTAGATCTCATCACATCTATAGATCCAATCGACTCCTACGAGCCACACTTCGAATCTTGATTGTTGGTTTGGAAATCATCACATCTCAATTCTTGATTTTAATGTTTTCTTAGATCTAGATTTTTCTAATTCTTGAAATTCAATTTACAAATCATGAATTGTTTCTTTTCTTTCCTTTAAATTTTTGACTCATCTAAATCAAAACACGAACGATTACACTTTCCCCGTGGACGATCTACACTTACTAACGCGCTACGTTCGACACCGTTATTGATTGCGGTCAAATATTTTTGGTTGTGATTTCTTTACAATTCTCAAACGACACAACGAGAAATTCGTATCAATCAAATGGCACCGTTGCCGGGGATAGTGCGCTAATTCGTTTCGTTTTTTGAAATTTGAGCTGAAAAGTTTATTCCATCATATTTTGAGATCAAAATTCGCGTAAATTCTAAACGTGTTGTTGTGATTTGTTGCGAGGAATTCTGGAAGCCGTGGAGCAATTGAATATTTTTTCAGAATATACCAGAAGACTCAGGAAGTTAACAGTAGCTTATTGTTAAATTTTTGTGCAGAGAAGAGATCATACCACCGCGGATCCGCGGTTTGAGCCAAGAATTGCGGTGGAACCGCGGTGCTACAGTAGCATCACTGTACAATTTTCACTCAGGTCCTCTAAAACTTTCTTATCACTCTCTCAATCTGCTCCAATGAACAATTTTCTGCAGGCTTCTTTGCAAAAATCGCAGCGCCGCAAAAAGCAATAAAAAATTGTGCGTGTTTTTGGTTTTTTGTTGTATGCATATTAATACAGACTTTAAGGGGCTCGGCCAAATCCAGATTAGGTGGGGAGTTCATTACCCTTCCGAAGGCCCAAAAATCACAAACTTGCATCCGCATTTAACCTCATTAACTAAAAAAAGATCTAGAGATGACTCTAAGGACCGCCGCGCTCACTTAGGACAAGAGAAGGCCGTGGGTAATTCTTTTGCTTATCCGCGTTTCTTTTCTGGTGTCTAAAGGCAAGTGTGTCAAAGGCTAGTGGTTACTTAATTAGGCCCACTACTTACGTAGTGGAGAACCTCCCACTTATCTGGCCACAGGAGAGACAAAGAGGCAGTGGAGGATTGATCGTGCGACTTGTCTTTTGGCAGTTAGGAGCGGTCTAGAGCTTTGACCTAGGTGACCACCAGATTTTAGGGTTGCTTGTTGCATTTGTTGTGATCGCATCATTTTTTTAAAAATCCGTATCATTTTTTCAAAACAAACACCAAAACACTTCATTCATTTCCCCTAATTATATTCACTCTGCCACTTGTACAAAACCCTTTTTAGTGTAAGATAGGCTGGACACGGGATTCTAGTGCCCGACTTGTCCGCGTTCCCTCGATCGACCCCGAAGTCGGTATTTCGACATTTACCTCTCCTTTACCCACCACCACACCCACATCGATGGATCCTTCTCCATCGAACTTCTTTACCACTAATCTGCCGCCGTCCTTTGGTGCGCAGAATCTACACCGCATCTCTCTCCAAGAGAGATGCTATCCTATGCGAGGTCCTCTTTCGATCTGGTTATCCATTCCACCAGCCAACGGGGATAATTTTGAGATTAAACCCCAATACATCAACCTTCTACCTAAATATCACGGTATCGAGTCTGAACGCATACATCTTTATCACCAAATTTGAAAATGTATGCACAATGATAGGTACTTCATAACTTTCAGTGGATGCTATGCGTCTACGTTTTCTTCCATTTACCTTGTGCGATATAGCCGAGAAGTGGCTGTATAACACTACCACGCATTCCATTATGAATTGGGAAGAATTCGTTGTGGCATTCCTTAAGAAATTCTACCCTATGCAAAAGACAGCTCGAGTCCGTAGAGAACTAAATCAATTCACCCAGCTTCCGACTGAGCCATTCTCGAAATGCTTTGAACGCTTCAAGGATCTTTTGGTTCAATGTCCACATCACGGCATCCCGAGATGGGATCTTTGACGAATCATATATGAGGGCATTAACTCTACCACTAAACAAAACCTTGAAAACATGTGTCAAGGCACCTTTATGACCAAGGATGATGGGGAAGCTTGGAAATTTTTAGAAGAGTTCGCTGAAAAATCCTTACAATGGGAGAGTGGAAACCAGTCATCGTCTAGGGGTGGCGTACACCAAATTGATGTGTCCATAGGTGTTCGAGCTGAAATGGCAGCAATGCAAAAGAAGCTCGAGGCTATGGAACACAAATTTTTAGCATCCTCCCTAAATCCGATGTCGCTCCCCAAAACTGTATATGGATGCTGTTCTGATCTTTCTCATTTGACGGAAGAATGGCCATTGAATTCTCCGTTTCAAGGTCAAGAGCATACCAATGCCGCATTTCAAAGACCTAGAAACGATCCATATTCTTCCACGTATAATAAGGGTTGAAGGAATCACCCTAACTTTGCTTGGAACCAACAACACAACCAAAACACGGTTCCAAACCAAAATAATTTCCAATGGGCTCTTCCACCACAATAGCAACCACTTCAACTCACTCAGCACCCCTACCAGTCACAAAATTTTCAAAAACAGGTCAATCCACCTGCACCTTCTAATCCTATGCAGTTGACCTGTTCTGATGAGTTCTCTCAATTCACACAAACCATGAAATCACTCTTGTCAAATTTCATGGAAGTGTCAGCTGAGGTTAGGTCTTCCGTCAGTGAGATAAAGAAAAACTCAGCGTCCCAAGCTGAAGTATCAGAACGATGGAAGCAGAATTTGCACGACTTAAAGCCGAAATGAGTGCGAGAGAAAAGGGAAACTTCCGTCTCAACCTCTACCGAATCCTGGGCATTACAATATAAGTGCCATCACAACATTGAGATCGGGAAGAGTGCTGAATAACCACGTTGGGGAAGAAATTGATGATATTGAAAATCCTATCAATAACACCCCGGCTGAGACCTTTCCTTACACACACAATTCTACTTCTGATCTTTGTTCTTCTACCCCACCACCTTCTCACGAGTCTATTCTCCGTTTCCCACAAGGCTCGTTACCTCAGCAACCCTCTTCTAGTCCTCCACAGACAATCCCTATTCCTCTTTTGGGATCACGTCTACACACACCACCTTCTCCTATAATAGACCCAGCTCTCATTGCTAAAGCTCCTTATCCGAATCGGTTAAGGGGTAACAAATCGAGTCCACATATGGAGAAGATTCTGGAAATATTCAAACAGGTTAACATCAACATCCCACTCCTAGATGCGATTCAACAAGTCCCCGCTTATGCGAAAATTCTTAAAGACTTGTGCACTAGGAAGAGGAAGACTCAAGTGCCAAAGAAGGCCTTCATGTCTAATAATGATAGCACTGCTTTTATCCCACAGCTACCAAAGAAACGTAAGGACCCAGGATGACCTACGATATCGATTTCTATTGGGGGTAAAAACATCAACCGTGCTCTTTTAGACCTTGGCCCAAGTGTTAACCAACTTCCATATTCTGTCTATGAGCAGTTAGGGATCAGAGAGTTGAAACCAGCTCACCGCACTCTCCAAATGGCAGACCGTTCAATCACCAAACCTAGGCGTGAACTAGAGGATGTGTTGATAAAGGTCGGGGAATTTGTATTCCATGTGGACTTCATTGTTCTCGATACACAACCTGTAGCGAACTCCCGGAGCCAAATTCCGGTGACTTTGGGTCGACCATTCCTTGCCATTTCCAATACTGTCATTAACTGTAGAAACGGTTCAATGAACTTATCCTTTAGAAATATGACCATTGAACTAAACATCTACAAAATTGGAAGTCAGCCATCAGAACCCTCTGCTCATATACTTGATGTGTGCTCTGTCCATGTGATTGCTCCCGAAAGTTGCGGAGTTGATGAACATTGCTTAGATGATCTCGACGACACTACCACATCACTGTTTGATCCTGTACAATATCTTAGTGAGGACACCATTTCCACGCTTGAGTCCGACACTCCTGACTCATCACCATCCAAGTCTGTATCTTTTACCGGCTATGAGCTTCTTGGTGACTCCGAAAATCATTCGATGATCCCACCTTCTATTATTTCTCTGCCAGCATTAGATCTCAAAATTTTACCTTCTCATCTTAAATATGCATATTTAGGTGAGAATGAGTCTTTGCTGGTTATCATATCCATTTCTCTAGCATCAGAGCAAGAGAATACACTTTTGACGGTATTGAGATCTAATAGGCAGGCGTTTGGTTGGACCATGGCGGACATCAAAGGGATTAGTCCCTTGATTGTAGAACATCATATACACTTGGTGGATGATGCCAAACCAACCCGAGAACCACAGAGACGGTTGAACCCCGTCATGAAGGATGCGGTGAAGAAAGAGATTGTCAAATGCCTTGATAATGGTATTATATACCCAATCTCCGATACCCAATGGGTGAGTCCAATTCATGTCGTCCCTAAGAAGTCTGGCATCACTGTTATTACCAATGAGGCAAATGAGTTGATTCAGACACGCGCCCAAACTGGGAGGCGTGTATGTATTGATTACAGAAAACTCAACGCCGCTACGAGGAAAAACCACTTTCCTCTACCTTTCATTGATCAGATGCTGGAACGCTTAGCTGGACGTGAGTATTATTGCTTTATGGACGGATACTCTGGCTATAATCAGGTCCCCATTGCCAAAAAGGATCAAGATAAAACCACATTTACTTGTCCTTTTGGTACCTTTGCTTATAGACGCATGCCCTTTGGGTTATGCAATGCTTCCGCTACATTTCAGCGGTGTATGATGGGGATATTCTCTGACATGATCAAGAATTTTTTGGAGATTTTCATGGACGGTTTCTCGATTTTCGGAGACTCTTTTTTTGACTTCCTATCGAATCTTGACGCAGTTCTTACTCGTTGCAAAGAGAAGAACTTAACCTTGAATTGGGGAAAATGCCATTTCATGGTCCAAGAAGGAATTGTGCTTGGACATGTTATTTCACGAAAAGGCATTGAGGTTGACAGAGCTAAGATAGATGTAATTCAAAACCTTCCTCATCCCAAAAGCGTCAAGGATATCCGATCATTTCTTGGCCATGCAGGCTTTTACAGAAGATTCATTAAGGATTTTAGCAAAATTGCTAGACCTTTAACTCTTCTTTTGTCCAAGGAAATGACCTTCCATTTTGACTCGGATTGTGAGGCAGCATTCGACTCACTCAAACACACTCTCACTACAGCCCCCATTCTATCGTCTCCAGAATGGGACTACCCCTTTGAGTTTATGTGTGATGCATCAGATTTTGCAGTTGGTGCAGTCTTAGGACAACACATTGAAAAGATGCCACACGTGATCTATTATGCGAGTAAGACCCTGAACGATGCTCAAATTAACTATACAACTACCGAAAAAGAACTTTTGGCAGTTGTATTTGCATTAGAAAAATTCAGGCCTTACTTGATTGGCTCACCAATAGTTGTGTACACTGACCACTCCGCCTTGAAACATCTTTTGGCGAAGAAGGATGCTAAAGGTAGGCTAATACGTTAGATCCTTCTAATACAAGAATTTGATCTTGTTATCAAAGATAAGAAAGGATGTGAAAACATTGTAGCCGACCATTTTTCACACATCTCTTCTTCACCTGTGACCCTGCCGATCAATGATTCGTTTCCAGACGAACAACTCTTGAACGTATCCGATGAACCTTGGTTCAGGGATATTGTGAACTATCTTGTCATGGGACTTATACGCAGCGATTGGCTAAAACAGGACAAACATCGTTTTCTATCCCAAGTAAAACACTTTTACTGGGATGATCCATATCTGTTTAAGTATTGTCCTGACAAGATCATTCGCCGGTGTGTCCCGAATGAGGAGTTCAAGAGTGTTCTATCTTTTTGTCATGATCAGGCATGTGGGGGTCACTTCGGTCCTAAAAAGACAGCGGAGAAGGTTTTGCAATGCGGTTTTTATTGGCCGACTTTGTTCAAAGATGCATTTGATCATTGCAAAACCTGTACACAGTGTCAACACACGGGTAGGATTTCCCGGAGAAATGAGATGCCCCAGCAACCCATCTTAGTGGTTGAAATTTTCGATGTTTGGGGTATTGACTTTATGGGTCCCTTTCCCAACTCCTTTGGGAATCTTTATATACTGCTTCCGGTTGATTACGTCTCAAAGTGGGTTGAAGCCATTCCATGTCGCACTAATGACAAGAAGGTTGTCATTAAGTTCTTAAAAGAAAACATCTTTTCGCGATTTGGACACCCACGCGCTATCATTAGCGATAATGGGACACATTTCTGCAACAGGTCTTTCGAGACTTTGATGCGGAAATACGCAATCAACCACAGACTTTCTATACCCTATCATCCCCAAACGAGCCGGCAGGCTGAGATTTCGAATAGACAGATCAAACAAATCCTGGAGAAAACTGTTGCAAAGAATAGAAAAGACTGGTTGACCAAATTGACGGATGCTCTTTGGGCATTCCGAACAGCATTTAAAACCGATCTAGGGATGTCTCCATGTAGGTTAGTGTTTGGGAAGGCATGTCACTTACCGGTCGAGATTGAGCATAAAGCATTGTTGGCTATTAAAGAAATCAACTTTGACTTAAACCAAGCCTGCAACTCTCGGAAGCTGCAATTAAATGATCTAAGCGAACTCCGCGATGAAGCTTATGATAACGCTGTAATCGTAAAGAATAGGACTAAGGTTTTTCACGATAAAAACATTTTGAGGAAAACATTTACACCTGGTCAGCAAGTCCTTCTTTATGATTCACGACTACACCTTCACGCGGGTAAGCTACGATCTCGATGGAAGGGACCTTTTATTGTGTGGTCTGTATACCCGCAAGGGGCAGTTGAGGTAGAAAATGTTAAAAACGACACATTTTTCAAAATTAATGGACATAGATTAAAGCCGTATTTTTCCACTGACCCCGCGGAGGAGCTCCTGTTCTTACAGGAGCCATTTTATCTTCATTAAAATTCCTCCGTCTCACCTCCATGTCCTGTAAATTACCGCATCATTCTTTTGAATGGAGGTGAGTGAAAAGAATATGTTTGGGGGAGGATCTTCACTTAAATATTTTGCCCCCACTAATAAATTCCTCCCAGGCTTACAGGTTTTTTGTAGATATAGCGGTTGGCAACAGTGAGGGCACTGTTGAAAACAAGTTTGGGGGAGATTTGTGCTTATTTTCGCATCATTTGCATATCACTTTGCATAAGCACAAAACATTTCTTTGAAAACCTATAAAAATTTAAAAATTTTCAAAACCTATAAAATTTTTGTCAAAAATTCAAAAAATATAAAAAATAATTTTTTTTTACATAAATAAGATAATAAAAGATTAGATAGTGAAAAATTACATCCAAAAGATTGGAAAAATTTAAGAAAACCAAGAAAATTAGAAGTTTTCTTATACGAACTAGTATTAAGTAGTTATGAGCCGTTGTCCCAAGGGTTAGTAAGATGAAGGAAGTCACTAATCTGAGGATAAAAATAAGTCTGAAAAATAGTTCCTATTCAAGGAGCCATACATTTTGAACGTTGATACCCTACTATTCGCACTTACACACGTCTTGAAGCCGGGGATAGTAGAGGATACCTTGAAATGCTCTTGTCTAAAAGCCAAAGTATGAAGGAAATAAAGAAATGAGTAAAATATAAAATGGTGAGAAAAATGGACACTGGTTTTGTTATCGCCAAGGCAGCAATAAAAAAATATAGCGAGGGTGCTTCTTCACCTAGTGCCTTAGACCAACTGGTCTGGGAGTCACTGCTAAGCCTTAGCTGGTGCAAGACGAGGAAATACACCTAATAAGCAAGCACATGAGTAATCGGTCGGTTAGTACCTCAAGAAGTATTAACGGTCGCATGAAAATTTGTGAGCAAATTCATCTAAATATTCATTAATTAAAAAGTACTGAGGCAGATGGGCAAGAGTATGATAGCTTGAATTGAATTCTCCGGGTGTAGGGATGTATATTACACACACGTAGGGTTATATGATCGATGTTTGGAAGAAAGATAGGAATGAAGAATAAAGACGATGTTTTATTTAGAGATGATGTGATTTCTAACATCTTTTCATGACTATTAAGATAGGGCTCATGACAACCGAAAAGCAAGCATAGTTGGAAACCCTAATTTTCAAAGCTTTTCTTTTACAATTCTTATCTTTAAATGTAATATTCACGGTCTTCTTTTTATTATTGGATTTTGTGGGTGCAATCCGCTGAAAACCCTCAGGAGACAACACTCCTCCTACTAGGGACACCTAGACGTTTAAAGGCTTGTTGCATGTGCTCAGTGCAATCGTGTTGCCCTCGAAAGTGTGCTAGTTTCTCTTTCTTTATTTTCTCCTTCTCTTTTTAATAAAACAGTTCGCTCGAGACGACCGAAAATAAGTTTGGGGGAATTTGATCAGTCGAAAATATTGTATTTTTAAAACGTCAATTTCCCTATCTTTTGCATTCATCTATAGCTGTTCAGTTTGCAAATTACACATATTAGCAAAACAGCTGCAAAATACAAGATTACATGTGTTATACTCTAAAACCGTCATTTTTAGGGAAATTGACTGTTTATCATGGCATTGCATCATTCTTGTGTAGCGCAACACTTGTTTCGAAGTCTGTGCAGGAAATTCCAGGAACCGAGCCAAAAATTGTCAAAGTGCTGATAAAAAATTACGCCAACTCAAAGACTTGAGAGCTGGTAGCAATCTAGAAAGAATTATAAGATTCCACGTATCAGAACAATATCCAAAAGCTAGCAGAAAGCAGAGCAAGAAAATTGATGATCCACAACTTCGATTGGGACGCGGATCCGCGGCAGGAGCAGGCTTATGCCGCGGATCCGCGGAAGCCTTGCCACATCATTAACTCCTCTCTGCTGCAGAATGCTTCTCTCAGGGCCCACACTCATTTAATATACTTCAAGTTCCAGAATTATCCAGATTTTTTTTCCAGATCAGCAAGGATCATTAAGCAAGCTATTCATGATTAAACTCCAAGCTTCCAAAGCAAGCCAACTAACAACCTAGTTCTAGAAGCATCCCTCCAAGTAACTTCTTCTAGAAGCCTCTCTAGATAACAAACTTTTGGAGGGAAATTCAAATTTTGAATCCTAGATCTAGGGTTACAAGGTCTATAAAAGGGATCCTAGATCTAGGGTTAATGGTTGTTGAAGGTTGTTCATGAATGAATCTCTAATTTCTACATCAATTGGGTTCATACATCCAATTCACCCGCAAGTTGAGTGACACGACTTGCGCCTCAAAACCCTAACCCTAATTCCAATCCAAGATTAAGAATTCCGAGTTCAATCAAAGCAAGAAGCCTAGATCCTTTTGGAGCGAAGCCGATCTTCATCGGAGCAAGTGATCCAAGCCGATCCGCGACTCAAGGAGCTGAGCGATGCGAAATTCAACGATCAAGTTCCTTCCCCTTGTAGTTCTTGAGAGTTGTAACTAATTGTTGATAGAAATAAAGGTGACAATTCTTTTATCTTGCTTATCTTTTGAATTCAAGCCTTATGATTCAATCTAGATTCTTGAATGTTTGCTTTGTGATAATGTTTGAGTAAAACTCCGCTCGTAAAGGAGTCGAGGCGATCGATAGAATGATGATGATTTAGATTCTTTTAAAATTCTTAAATCCTATAACGTTTGTAAATTCGTGAAAATCGAATGATTGATGACTGAGTTTTGATGCGATGCTTTCTTGATTGTATTCGCTCGAAACTAGAGATCAATGATCGATCATTTGATTTACTAAAAGCTAGTTTGTGAATGAGATTCATCTAAAGGACAAAGGATGAGATAAGGAAACCCTAGTTTCTTCGCAAGATCCTTAATCTCGATAAATCGTCATCGATCTAGTATCAATTCGTTAATAGATAAGAGTATGTAATCATTAGATCTCATTACATTTATAGATCCAATCGACTCCTACGAGCCACACTTCGAATCTTGATTGTTGATTTGGAAATCATCACATCTCAATTCTTGATTTTAATGTTTTCTTAGATCTAGATTTTTCTAATTCTTGAAATTCAATTTACAAATCATGAATTGTTTTTTTTCTTTCCTTTAAATTTTCGACTCATCTAAATCAAAACACGAACGATTACACTTTTCCTGTGGACGATCCGCACTTACTAACGCACTACATTCGACACCGTTATTGATTGCGGTCAAATATTTTTGGTTGTGATTTCTTTACAATTCTCAAACGACACAACGAGAAATTCGTATCAATCACTCATCATCACTCATTATTCACTCTTGCATTATTGACCTCCCTCCTCTCTCCATCTTGGCCGGCCACTTCTAGTGTGGGGCTGTCCAAAATTTTTGTAGTGGGATTTTTATCACTTTTGCTCATACAAAATCCCATAACACCATTTAAAAGTTCATCCTTCCACCTACACATCCAAATGGCAACTTCACATAACCCCTTGAGATAAACCATTGTACACTTAGCCTACAGCATTCTTGGACACGTCGGCTCGCCAACTTCATGCCCGAGTTGCCTCGGTCCAGAGGTGGGAGCCCGTAAAAAGACCCGGCGATGTGGTGCCCATCCCGACAAGGAGATGAAGAACGGAGATTCTGCGAGGAGATCGGGATGGAGGCCAAAGACCGAAGGATACGGATCGCTCGGTATAGCATTCTACCCATTCTCTAGTTAGCTAGTATTAGGTTAATGGCCCGATCCGGGTTTATAGTCCGCGGTAGCGCCGGTTTCTTGTTTAAAGAAAAGTTATTGTTTCCGCATTTTGGCCTCGTAATGACGGCCGGGGCGCTGCCGTGCACTTACATTGGTATTAGAGCCACGCCATTAACCTAGTCTAGCTTGCACTAACGTGTTTACAAGTTCAATCGAACGGATTTTCCCAAAACCCCATTTTCAAGTCCAGGTTTCTGTCGAATTTTTGCTGTGCTCAAAAATTTATTTGGTACATTGCAAAAATACGTGCAGGGTTTTATAAGAATTCTGTGAAAATTTGGTCGGCTGAACTTACTGTAACGCGGCTGATCAGCGGCCAAAACTACGTTTTGGCCGCAGATCCGCCGTCGTACTGTGGCCAAACTGCACCAAATTTCTACAGTGGGTTTCTGACATGGAAATAGGGTTTCTGGTATATTCTTTTTGGGCCTAGATTTATTTTGAGTGCTACAGTAGTTCTTGGGGCCCACTTCGGGAAATTTTGTCGATCGAAAATTTTAAATACGTTAGTTCACAGTATTTACATTATATCTGCGATCTTGAATGTCATTTGATCGGTAAATCCTGTCTGACTGCTATAGCCCTTTTAGACGGATTTGCAAACGTGACATTCACGTTGATGTTCTGTGTTGTGCTGTGATGTTGCGGATTTGTCGTGGTGGATAGCCTGGATGCAATGGTAGTACAGTTTGGTTGTATATGTATATTTGATATTGCGGGGCGAGCGTCCGACATGTGGACTGCCGTTACTGCCTGTTTGTATATTATTATTTTGGGGAACGACCGGGCAGAGGTCGATGTACCCGTTGTATATTTTACTTTCTGTACTATGATTACCCCGTGGTGGGGTGCACGGATAGCCGGGTTCTAGAGGGCAACGGGCACGCATCTCATGGTGTTGAGACGGAGGGGGCTTCACTCTAGAATTGGCGGGCTATTCGCCGCACTCGTAGGGGGTACAGGTTGACCCAGGGAGGGGTGCCCAAGTTACCGGATTCCGTGAAGTGCTGGGTGGTCCATTCATGTTGCTGAAGGGGGCTGCCTCGCTTCAGGTTTTGGCGGGTAACTTGCCACGCCCGTAGGGGTCTAGGATTTCATTGCACAGGCTATCCCCAGGACCAGGGGAACGTCGGTGTTTCCCCCAATTAGAAGGAAACTCTATTTCTAAGACTGAAAAGTAAAGCACCGCTTCATGAAAAAGGCTAAACACCAAAGGCAATTTATCCTTGCAAGAATCACATGCACTTAATAATAGCAAATTAAATTATAGACGCACAAGCACAACAGAGAGCTAAAATAAAAGAACCCTTAAAAGATAATGAAATACTTGATTAAAAAGAAAAATACTTGTTCATCATTATTATTGTTATTACATTTAAAAAAGATCACCAAATATGGGATCAGAAAGACAAGGGTTCACAAAGATAAGAAGAAGATTCTCCAGTTCCCTTTCTGTCTTCTCCACCACGTTGAAGCGGCGGTCCTCCCGAGATGTAGATGCCCAACGATCATCTCCACACTCGTCAGAAAAGGTGACGATGACAACCCGGCGAGCCCGTATCTGGCTCAGCAAGTGGAAAGAACAGTCCCTCAGGGCTTTGGTGATCAAGTGCGCTTCAAAGAAGCACTCGATCTTATCCTCGGGGGCGTCAAGTATTGCCGAGGACATCTCTACTGGAGGAGGGGGGAGATCGGTGAGCACCGAGGCAAGGATCATCCGGAGCCAAATGGATTGCGGATGAAGAGGAGACCCCACGCGAGTCAAAAGCTCGTACATTGCAGCATCGCACTGCTCGTCCGTAAAAGAAAGGTCCACCAGGCGCGCAGCAAAACGGGGAACGATGTCCCGAATCGGCACTTCCCATGGTTGTCGGCGAGCATGAGGGCGGTTGCAAGCCATAATCGAAGAAGTTCTCTAAAGATGAGAAAAGAAAAGGCTCGGCCTTGAGTTATATATAGACCCGAGCACAGAGAATTCTGTGCACAACGGAATTATTTCCAAGACCCGGGAAATGAAATTTTTGGGAAGATGAAAAGACATCTCAAATGAAGCAACGCTTCCGATTCGCCCAATCAGAGCAAAGCTCTACTTTGAAAATCTAAATTTTAATAAATGAACCAACGCTTCGGATTCTTTGCACTGGGCGCAATGCGCCACGTGTTAGGCGCAGATGCATCAGCGCAGCGCCCAAGGCAGCTCACCCAATCAGAGCAAAGCTCTGTTTAAAGCAAAATTAAAGGAAGCAACGCTTCAGTTGCGCACGCACTGCGCTGCACGACACGTGCCAGCGCAGATGCGCTAGAGCAGTTGGCTGCGCCTTGCGCTGCGCGACACGTGTCAGCGCAGTTGCGCTTGCGCAGTTGGGCTGCGCCTTACGCTGCGCGACACGAGTCAGCGCAGTTGCGCTTGCGCAGTTGCACTGCGCTGTGCGCTGCGCGACACGTGTCAGCGCAGGTGCGCTGCGCAGTGCGCTGCTTGACACGTGTCACATGCTGGGGCATTTGCGCCAAACAGAATTAAGATTTTAAAGAAATCTTTCTGTTCTTGTTAAAACAAGAAGATTTTCTTCTGTAAAACAGAAGCCCTTGGATCAAAGATCCAATGGTGGGGAAAATTCCCCAAATCACTCAGAGAAAGATCTCTTTAACAAATTTATCTAATTTATGGGCATTATAAAAAGGACCCTAGACCTCAATTCAAAGGAAGGAACATTTTTGATAAATCAAGAGCTTCAAACAGAGAGAACTCTGAAAATAGTTTCAAGAAAAAGGTAAAAACCTTCATAAAATAGAAGAAATTTCTTCTAATAGATCATTGATCTAAGAACAAGATCAATGATCTTCACATAATAAACAGTGATTTGCAATTCTTATGAACCACTGGTTCTTTAAATAAGAAAAACAAGAAATACTTGTTTTCTTTGATTCTCATTAGATTGAAGAAAACAAATAGTGCTTTGCATTTCTTTTATGAACCATTGGTTCTTGAATCTAAAAGATTCTTAAATTAATAATGCTTTGCACTTATATATCTGCACTGTTGCGCTGTTGGGTTGGCCCAAGCCACCAGAGAGCGCCACGTGTCAGCATCTGAACCATCTGCGCTATGCGCTTTTGAAATAGAGCTTTGCTCTCTAAAATTGGCGCAACTCACCAGAGCACGCCACGTGTCAGTAGCGCAAGCGTAGCGCACTAACGCAGCGCACTGCGCTGCATGACACGTGTCATCATCACAAGCGCTTGCGCTCTTTGATTGGCGCAAAGCGCCTGAAAAATGCAATGCATTTCTTTTATTAAAGGGCCAGGCCCAAGTCAAAAAGACCTAGCAGGGCAGAATAAATTGCAAAGCTATAAAAAGGGCAGAGCCCAAGTAAAATTGATGCTCTGCATCATTTATAAATAGGCAGAGCCCAAAACAAATTGATGCTCTGCATCCTTTATGGGTAGAGCCCAAATAAAAATAGAAAAGAAATGCAACGCAAAAGCAAATAAATTGTTGATCATTTTCATCTGGATATAGCCCAATTTTGGTCGTAAGTCCTTAAATTAAATTGACTGAGCAAGATTGCTCTCTTAAATCAATTTACCTCCGGTTCGAGGGTACATCTCTGAACTCCTCTGACACCCGTAGTTGTAATCCTTCAATGAAGTCAGAGAGCTGACGGGTCCCGACGACCACATACGTATATTGGACCGAAACGTCCTTAAACTAATATTGGACCGAAACGTCCTTAAACTAATGGTGGACCACCACGTCCCTAAACTGGAACATGGACCACTACGTCGCTAAACTGGAACAATAGAGCCACCAAATGCACTTTTGCCGGATCTAAACGGTCCCATTTAAGTTGATCTTAGCCCCAAATACGGCTAACGTATCCTTAAACATTTAAATGGACTATAAAACTCTAAATCGACTTTGGTTCAAGGGTACATCTCTGAACTCCTTTGACACCTATCGTTGTAATCCTTCAACGACGTCAGAGAGGTGATGAGTCCTGACGGCCATATATTAAACAGATCACTATGTTAAGTTGATCTTAGTCTCAAACAGGACTAACGTATCCTTAACGAACATTTAAGTTGATCTTAGCCTCAATACGGCTAACGCATCCTTAAACTAAAAACACCAAATCCAAATCTAAGTCAATACGGATTTGTACTAATCCATGTCCTACGGGAGATGGCATTACTCATTCTCCGTATACAATCCACGGGCAACCACAAACAAAACAAACACACACGAAACGAAGTGAAATTCTGGAGAAGGAGAAAGTTGTTACCGCGATGCGGTAGCGTAATTAACTGCAGGGGCTTGCGCCTGCAGGGAAGAGCATCCCCACAATCAAAAACCCCTCAAGCGAGGGGGAATCTGACGAAGTTTGCTACATCGGCCGCATCCGTCTAAACCTCCGATACATGGTGTCATAAATCAACTTGGCATCTTCGGAGAGGTGGACGGATAGCACCATATAGCATCTGCCCCGAACCTCAGGCCTAGACGTCCCCGCGTCGCAGGCCGCCGTTCGGAGGGGAACAGATTCTGGCACGCCCGGTGAGACCTTTTCCTATTTCCACTCCACACTTCGTGTGTCGTCTTCGCGAACGAATCGCGGTTCGTTAATGGTTGCCTTTGGGTTGCAAGTTACTAAGATTTGGTCTTTTATCTGGCGCAAAACTCAAGCATCAATGGCCTCTAACTGCACCAACTGCTCAAAGTGCCACTGCAACGGTCGCTCCACCTCCCCTGGAGGTGTAGCATATAGGCCCTAAGCGGCCTCCTTCCTCGCTCTGCCGGTAGTACATATGACCCAGGCCACCACCGGCCTGTTTTTCGGGACCATGATCCCACCTACAAGCTTCTCTATGCCAATACCTGCACCGGAAGTGAACAAGAAGTCGGTCTTCGACCGGCTTACTTCTACGATGGCCCCTGTCAACGGGTCGCCCACTACCAAACCAACAGCCCCTGTTTTCGCCAGGTTGGATCGGAACTCTAAATTGGCTGTCCTAAAGAAGTCAATAACTGCTGCTCCAGAAGTCGTCAAGGCGGCTTCCCCTGTCAAAGAGACAGTCTTTTCAAGACTGACTGTTCCTGCTACTGCCCCTGCTCGAGGGTCTGTCTTCGACAGGTTGAATATCATCCCTCAAAAGACAACCTCAGTCTTTAAGAGGTTAACACCAGCGACACCTCATTCAGACAGGGGGCAAAAACAAGCTGTCTCTATCTTCGAGCCAGTCCCAACGGCTCGTCATGCTCGACGTCGCCATTGGCGACGAGTGAAGAAGGCAGGGGGCAACTCCCCCTCAGGGCTAACTCCACCAACTCCAGTGGTAGAAGTCAACGCTGCTGTTCCAACTGGGAATAGCTTTGAACTACTGAGGAGGGTACGAAAGAACTCTCCAACCGCTACACTGAAATGATCTCCTCCACCTGCGGAGAGAGATCCGAAAACAAAGTAGGAACAGCCCCCTCAACGGCTGTCCTCAAAAATTTATAAAGTTTGGCGGAGAGTTCAAGACTCTGTGATCGACCAAGATCACTCTCGTCAACAAAAGAAGACGAAGGTGCAAAAAGAAAAATACCGTCCTATTAAATAGCAGAGGACAACAATCGCTAGGGTGCCCACTGCAACAGCCCCTTCAACTTCAACGGCCCACAAAAGAAGAAGGCCGGAGAAAACCCCCGCGCCAGCGACAAATATCAGAGGTGGTGAACCCAAACGCCCTAAGTCAGGGGGCAGTGTAGTTCATACCGTCTATGTGGCGTCTGGTAAGGAGGACAGTCGCATATCTACGGGACATCGACTGCTTACGGGATCAGTGACCAAAGCGCAGGAACAGCAACAAAAGCTCCAAGAGATGATGAACGCTATGGCCGCACTTACTGGGCCAAAAGAAAACCCTGAAACGTCCTCGGATGAACGCCAAAAGGAAGAAACCGACGCCGAATTCCTTCGTCGAATATTGGAGAAGAAGGACAAAGAGGCTGCTGAACAAGCAGCCAACATACAGCGTATGGGCCACCTATTCCAAGACATGGTAGGGATGATGATACAACAAGATCCTACGGCTGAAGATCCCCCGATCGTCCTCGGTTTCGATAAGTGAGAGACGTCAAATCCCCCGCCAGCTCTGTCAACAGCTAAGGAGGAGACGATCTCCAAAGCTGACTTGGACGAGTACATAGCCCAACAAATACGGGTTCATCATGCGACTGAAGCAGCTGGCCAGATCGTAAAAACAGGGCGGCCGTATCCAAGTTGGTACGATCAAATCAAGTACCAGCCCAGTTACACAATTCCTAAGTTCCATGTCTACAAGGGGACGGACAATCCTCACCAGCATGTTGCCCAGTTCAGGGCATTCTGCGGCAACACCGGCGGTGACGAGTTTGTTGGAAGTTTATCAGATACGGCGTTCGAGTGGTACTCTGAGCTCCCGAACGACTCTATTAAGACCTTCACGGAGATGGAGCTGTTGTTTACTCAGCGTTTTGTAAGAGCCAGTGAACGTACCCCAATGACGGCACTGATTAGCGCCAGGGTAAAGCCAGGCGAGACATGGGTCCAATATGCTATACGGTGGCGAAACTTATGGTCGAAGTGCGAGCAGCGCATTGAAGAAGCTCCCGCAGTGGGTATGTTTGTGGGAACCCTTGATCCGAAAGCAACCATCTCGCAATTTATGATGTTTTTCAAGCCGACTACCTTCCAGGCCTTGATTTACAAGCTTGCGCAAATGGATCAGATAGGCTATAAACCCCCTCTTCCAAAGTCGGACTCCCGAAATGACAAAGGGAAGGGAAAAGCGATCATTGTCGCTAATGCTCAACAACAACCAAGCGACTCGAAGCCGGTTGTTCGTCAAAATAATATGCGTCCGTACGTAGCCCTTGAGGAAAGGCTAGGACGTTCTTACTCCTTTCCCCGCGATAAAATGAGGAGGTTATTCGAGCTGGCGTTACGCAACCGACTCATAAATCTGCCCGATCTAAAACGTCCGTTGCAACCAAGTGATGTCAATGAGCCCAACTACTGTCATTATCATCGAGTACTGGGCCATCCGGTCGAAGATTGCTACGTTTTCAAAAATTGGCTTGAAAACCAGTACCGACAGGGCAAATTCGCGTTATCTGACAAATGGAAGGTGAATCCCCCGCAGCCCCACACATCTAAGGGGACGAATACGCCGGGGGCAACATGCTCCGTCGTTGAAGAAGCTCCTTGGGAGGTTGTATTATCAACCAAGACAAAGAGGATGCTAAACGATCTTCAGACATGCCCAGCGATTAGGTGGAAGAACCCGTTGGAACCGCAGGTCATTGAGGGGATGTTGAAGCCACGTCCAACTCTAAAGACCGATGGAGGTGGCTCAAGCACTCGCAACCGGCCGTCAAAATCTTTGAAGAAGAAGAAAAAGAAATCAAAGAAGCCCGTGAAGCCTGGCGACAAGCGCTCGGACTTGCAAAAATAAATTGACGCGCTGGAGGAATACAACCAGAAGGCACAGACTCCCATTACATTCCAAGAGTTCCTCAATCACGTCTTTCAAGAGGAAGATGAGGAAGAAAGTTCATCTGATGATTCTGAAGAATGCATGGCGAGCTGTCATGTGATTTCCCACTCGTTCATGGATGATGAGGAGACCCCTTGTACTGAAACGCCGGGGGCAGATCCTGAACCAAAAATTCTGGGGCCATCGGATGAAGTAATTGACGCATTCCTTAGTGAAGCTCTCTTCAAAAGTAAAGCTGATCGGGAACGCGAGGCGGTCATATTTGAAAGGGTCAAGAGCTAGCGACTTGATGAAAGAGCTGAGACGATCCCGCTGGAGAAAAATGCCTCCAACATCGACAAAAGCCAATTCAAGATAAGGAAAAGGTTTGCTAAGGCCATATCAATGGGCATGAAGCTACCATCCTCAGAAGGAAAAATTACTGGTGAAATAGAAATGCACCCCTCCTATTGCTTATATCATCAGAAGGTTTCGCACACCACTTAAGAGTGCAAAGCTTTCGATAAATGGTGGCAAGGATACGTTGCTCATAGACAACGCTTCAAGCGGGAAAAGTGCAAAACTCGTCGGGAGCGAAGAAATACGACCGAAGGGCTTAAAAGAACTACTGGCGATTGTTGCATGGTTAACACCGGCGGGTCACAAGTGCCTACATTCGGGAGCGATTCTGATGAAGAGCTGGAACTTGCCCCTCTCTTTAAAGAGTCCACTTCGGGAAAAAAAGAAGAGCCAAAGGTTTGCGAAAATATTCGGCTGCGGAATCGGACGCTGCCTGAAAAGAATCTCAGACCCTCAAACAGAAAAGATAAAGGGAAAGAAAAGGTCTCTGAAGATATCGTCTTAGATGACCAAGTGGTGGAGGAGTTAAGCGCCAAGGACCCGCCAAAGAAAAATAAGATGGATTACAACGTCTTAGCGCATCTGAGGAAGCTACCGTCGCAGCTCAGCATTCTTGACGCCCTTTTGCTATCAAAAGAAGCGAGAGATTCATTAATCAAGGCACTACAAGATCCGGAACAATTCCAAGCTTTCTTGGCCGAGGCAAAGATGAAAGATTAATTAGAGGAAGTGCACACGGCCGATGTCGCTTTTGGTGATGAAGACCTTCTCCTTGGGACGTGCGAACTCAATCGCCCCCTTTATGTCTCAGGATACTATCACGATATAAAAATAGGCAAAATCCTGATCGATAATGGATCTTCTGTTAACCTCCTCAATGTGCGGGTGTTTAAAGAAATCTGCATGAGCGTCCAGCACTATCTCCGGGTTCGACTCCCAGTCATCAAGAACTCTTGGGTCTGTGATACTGACGCTACGCTTTGGGCTACTCGTCACGGACATTAAGTTCCACGTCATAGACGCCAAGACATGCTACAACGCTCTGCTTGGCCGACCGTGGTTACACGAGTACAACATTATCCCTTCTACGCAACATCAGTGTATGAAGTATTCTAAGGATGGTCTCGAGAATACCGTGGCGAGAGAACTGAACCCGTTCTCTGTGAATGAGGTCCGCAAATATGAAGATGCCAAATACTTCTTACCGGATTTCGAAGACACGGAGAGGTGTCACAAGCCAGAGAACAAAGCTAATGCCACCATCCCTGTCTTCGGTAATGATACAGAAGAAGAGGAGAAGATAGTTTATTCGGGTCCACCCCAACACAGCATGCCAGGACCGTCCACTCCTACGTTGATCTTTGGTAGCGACTCGGAAGATGAGGTCCATGCTGTTTTCTCTGCTCGACCTTCAATACGAATGTCCGCTGACGAAGAACAAAGTCTACAAGTTGCCATGGTGCCGCTTAGACACCGTAAAGAACTGGATGCACTTGATATTTACAATGTAGAAGAGCTGCAAACGTTCTATATCCCTCCCAGGAAAGAAAGTGAAAAAGCAATTCTATTCTACCGATCTCAAGAAACCAAAGTGGAGAAAGAAATCTGACATTGCGCGGATCCTACGCTCGACAGGCTTCAGCCTATCCGTCTTCCCAGATATTATACGGAAGGTTTGAAAAAGCTGCTAAAATGCCAGGGGATATCCTTCAAGCAGATCGTTCGAAAAGCCAAGTTCTATGACAAAGTCTGGAACGTTCCCGGTACTCAACGCAAACTGCCTAATGGGAGAATGGGGACAAAAGGACTTGGATACATCCGGTCAAAGAAACGAGAGCTACTAAACAGCTGCTATGTCATGTATGACTTCGATGAAGAAATGGATGCTCAATGGGAGGACGCTAATCCTGAGCCAGTGAAAGTTCCAGATGCAAAAGAGCTCAGTCCGTCGTTCAAAGAACAAATGGACAAGCTTATAAGGGAAGCGGGTCAAAAAGTCCGGGACGATCATAACCGCGAAATGGTCATCTACGAGAAAGCCAAAACGCAACGCCTTCTCCAATAGGCCGTGAAAGATGAAAATGCCGCTCCTTGTCAACCTGTTATAAAGAAAGCTCGACGCAGAGGCAGAAACAAGTCGAAACGCGAAAAAGGCGCTCAAAAGCAACGAAGCGGGGCTAAGAGGCCATGCAAGCGGGAGCCGAGAGGTTCCGATCTATCCCTTATGAGAAAATTGGGTCGGGCATACTCTTTTCCTCGGGACAAGTCCAAGAAAATACTTGACCTCGCTCTAAAACATCAGATGCTTACACTGCCGGAGTCTAAACACCTCGAACAAGCAGGCGAAGTCTCACACCCAGACTATTGCTTTTATTACCGAGTGGTAGGGCATCCTCTCGAAGACTGCTTTACCTTCAAGAATTGGGTCGAAGATCAGTATCAGCTTGGCAAGTTCGCTCTGCCCGACAATTGGAGGGTAGCGCCACCACAGAAGCACGAACCCAAGGCCACGAAAGAAGAACCAGTGCCACATTAGGATTGGAAGCGAATTCGTACTTGTCACGTGATAATGATATCAAAAGAAGAACCCGAGGACATGGATGACCTTCCCTGGTGCTTCGAAAACAGCAACGACGAGGTAATCTCAGAATTCCCACCAGCGCCAAAAGAGCTGGAAGATGGAATCCATACCACTGCAGACAACCTCAAGAAAATTGAGTTAGGAACGGCGAACGATCCGCGACCGACATTCATTAGCGAGCTGCTGTCTGAAGAGAAGGTGGCTTCATTAAAAGACCTGCTTATGCAGCACAAAGATTGCTTCGCATGGAACTATTCCAAAATGCCGGGACTAGATCCAGAAATTGCTGTAAATAAATTGGCGATATCCCCGAACTTCAAGCCGGTTAAACAGGCGCCAAGATGAATGCGGCTCGAGCTTGAGATGAGTATCAATGCCGAGGTCAAGAAGCTGATCGACTCAGGCTTTATCCAGGAGGTTCAATATCCTGAATGGATCGCCAACGTCCTCCCGGTAATAAAGAAAAACGGGACAGTGCGCATATGCGTGGACTTCCGGGATCTCAATAAAGCCTGCCCGAAGGACGATTTCCCAGTGCCAGTCACCGAACTGATGATAGACAATACGTCCACTCATGAGGTTTTCTCCTTCATGGATGGCTCATCAGGGTATAACCAGATAAAAATGCATCTCGAAAACCAGAAGCACACAGCCTTCAGGACTCCTTTGGGTATATTCTGCTACAAGGTGATGCCCTTCGGTTTAAAGAACGCCGGTGCCACCTACCAGAGGGCCATGACGAAGATCTCCGATGACCTCATACACGAAATCGTCGAATTCTATATCGATGATCCCGTGGTTAAAAGAAAATCGTACGAGGAACATCTCGAGCATCTGAAGACCGTATTTCAACGCCTTCGACAATACGACTTGAAGATGAACCCTCTCAAGTGTGCATTCGAGGTTTCCTCAGGAAAATTCCTAGGATTCATCATCCGACATCGAGGTATCGAAATAGATCCGTCAAAGATCAAGGCGATCATGGAAATGCCTCTGCCAAGGACTCTCAAACAACTGCGGTCTCTCCAAGGGAAGCTCGCGTATATACGGCGATTTATAGCCAACCTTTCAGGCAAGTGCCGTCCTTACAGCCACTTGATGAAGAAGGGAACCCCGTTCGTCTGGGACCAAAAATGCCAAAGCGCGCTAGATGAGATCAAGCAATACCTGCAGAACCCGCCGCTGTTGGCTGCTCCGGTTAAGGGAAAACCTCTCATTCTTTATACAACCGCCCTCGAAGGTTCCATAGGCGCATTATAGGCACAAGGGAACGATCAAGGGAAAGAAAGAGCACTCTACTACTTAAGTCGAGTTCTACTGGGGGCAGAAAGCAACTACTCCCCCATCGAAAAACACTGCCTGGCGTTAATCTTCGCGATAACAAAGCTCAGGCACTATGCGTTGGTGCATGAGGTCCGTCTCATTTCAAAGGCGGACCCCCTTAAATATTTAATATCAAAGGCCATATTGAAGGGGCGACTCGCTAAATAGGCCCTGCTCTTGATGGAGTTCTCGATAACCTATCAGCCTCTCAAGGCAGTAAAAGGCCAGGCCATCACCGATTTCCTCGCTGAGCATCCGATAGCCGCCGATTCTCCTATAAATTGCGATCTTCCAGACGAACATGCGTTTGACACGATCGACGGTGGTGATACCCCATGGGAGCTTTATTTCGATGGAGCATCTTCCGTAAAGAAGCGCAAACAAAGTACCCCTATAATAAAATCGGGGGTAGGACTCATCTTTGTAACTCCACAGAGAGGGATAATGCGTTTTGCTTTCTCCTTAACAGAGCCGAGGACTAACAATGAAGCCGAATATGAAGCTTTGATACCAGGACTCGAGATCGCCGTTGACATGGGAATTGAAAACCTCCTCATATACGGAGATTCTCAACTGGTCGTTAGTCAAGTAAACGGCGACTACCAAACGTGCAAACCGGAGTTGGTGAAGTATGGGGAAAAGGTGCAACAACTGTTGACCCAAATTCCCTCCTATACTTTGGAAAGTATACCGCGCGCAGAAAACAGCAAAGCAGACGCGCTGGCCAAACTTGATAAAGAACTGGCTGACGAGAACCTCGATGACGTTAGAATCGTGGTACAAAGCCGTCGGGTGCTTGCCCCAGCAAAAATATCTCCGGAATCATCCGAAGAGAAGGGAGCGACTGAAAAGACGACCTTGCAAATAGAAGACCGGGAAAAGGCTGAGGATTGGAGGGAAGTTTTCATCGACTACTTTAAGTCCCACCGTAAGCCTGAAGAAACGTCCACAAGACATCAGCTCATGAAACGAGCTCTGTCTTTCGCCTTCGTCAATGATACTCTATACAAGAGGTCGTTCGATTCTCTGTGGCTGAGATGCTTAGGACCTGACGAAGCGAAAAGAGTCGTTTAGGAAGTTCATGACGGACTCTGTGGTTCTCATCAAGCAGGCCCAAAGATGAAGTTGAAGATCAAGCGGATGGGCTACTACTGGCCCACGATGATTCAGGACTACCTCGAATATGCGAAGAAATGCCACTCATACCAAATTCATGGGGATTTCATCCATCAGCATCCAAATCCGCTACACCCAACGGTGGCTAGCTGGCCGTTCGAAATGTGGGGAACTGACATAGTCGGCCCCATCGAACCAGCATCGTCCAGGGGACATCGTTTCATCCTGGCGACGACTGACTACTTCTCCAAATGGGCAGAAGCTGTACCATTAAGAGAAGTGAAGACGGAGAATATCCTCCACTTCTTCAAGACGCACGTCATATATCGGTTTGGAACGCTAAGACGGATCATCTCCGATAACGGGCCAACCTACAGAAGCCACAAGATTAGTCGCTTCGCACAGCAGCATAAGATAGACTGGAGATATTCTTCAGTTTACAATCCGTGAGCTAATGGTCTAGCTGAAGCCTTCAACAAGACCCTGATGAAAATCATGAAAAAGACGGTGTCCCGAAATAAGAAATACTGGCACAAGAGACTGCAAGAGGCACTTTGGGCGTATCGAACTACGTTCAAGACGGCCACGAACACAACGCCGTACGCGTTGGTATTTGGGACGCAAGCAGTACTCCCCCTCGAGATAGAGTTACCCTCTCTACGAGTGGCAGTCCACTACGAGCTGACGGACGAAGAAAATGCTCACCTTCGGCTTGAGGAGCTTGACGCCCTTGATGAAACTCGGCTCATAGCGCAACAAAATCTGGAAGCTTATAAAGCAAAGATGACGCGTTCATACGAAAGATTGACCCGACCAAGGATAATCCGCCAAGGCGAACTCGTGCTAGTGGTCAAAAGGCCTATGATCCCCAATCGCGCCATGCGGGGAAAATTCGTGCCAAACTATGAAGGCCCATACATCATAGATAAAGTTTACCAGGGAGGGGCCTATCTACTCATGGACATGCACGGTGAAAGGCCTTTCAGGCCAATAAACGGTCGCTTCCTAAAGAAATACTACGCTTAATAAGCCACAGCCTAGGTCAATGATAGATGACGACGACTATGTCCGCTCGTTATCCTCCAAAGCTCAAGATTTATAAGCAGTAGCCAGCCTTCTTAATGACGGACCGAAACGTCCTTAAACTACTACCGCAGCATCCTTAGGCTGACGAGATAAAAAAAAGAGAAAAAAAAATGATAAAAACGGTATGTCCATAAGCAAGATGGGCATGGATGAAAACCCGAAAGGGCTCCGTGAGTAAAAACAGCAGGGGTACCGGCGAATGTTCGTGAAAACCCGAAAGGGCGCGACCTCATTAAAATATATATATATATATATATAAAGAATAAAAAAATAGGTATGTCCATAAGCAAAAAGGGCACGGATGAAAACCCGAAAGGGCTCCGTGAGTAAAAACAATAGGACTACCGGCAAGTGTTTGTGAAAACCCGAAAGGGTGCAACCTCGTCAAAGGACACTTACAAGATCCTCTCGACCTTGTAAGGAGAAACCACCCGCGTGAGATCCTTACAACTCACAAGGGAGCAACGCACTTAGGGATCCCCAAGATTCCTAAGGAGAAAATACACTTACGAGATCCTCATGACTCGTAAGGAGAACTCTCTTTATGGGACCCTCACGGCTCATAAGATTTGAAAGTCTTAAGTTACAGAGATCTGAACCTGTGCTTAAGAAAACCCCCCACAACCTGTGATGTTGCCAAACAAGTGGTCCAGTACTGGATCTTGTATACAATCCACGGGCGCGAATAAACATTTCCCTAACCAAGTCTCATCCGTGACTGGGGATATGTTCGCATGGTGAACAACCCTTATAAATCCTCTCGATTAATGAGGAGAAAACCCTCCTGTAGGATCCATACGACTTACAGAGGAAACGAACACTTAGGAATCCTCATGATTCCTAAGGAGAAAATACACCTACAAGATCCTCACGACTTGTAGGGAGAAATAACTTCGCGAGACCCTTACGGCTCATGAAGTCAAAAGCCTTAGTCGACAGGACCTTAACCCTACTCGCTAAGCCACCCTTGTTCGACATCGACAGAGGCAAATGATGATTCGCTCCTGGTAATATCCCAGTTGTAGTGGTGCTGATACCGAAATTGGTTTACAGCGAAACGTCTGTAGGCCGCACATGCATGCAAAATAGCCGAAATGATGGGGCAACTTGCAATAAAAAGCAGCAAGTAAAAATGTATGCATGCAAAATAGCTGAAATGATTGGGCAACTCACAATAAAAAGCAGCGAGTAAAAATTAAAAAAATAGCCGAAATGATTGGGCAACTCGCAATAAAAAGCAGCGAGTAAAAATAAAATAAACAGCCGAAATGTTTGGGCACCGCGAAAAATAGCCGAAATGATTGGGCAATCGCGACCTTCGCGATATAAAAACTGAAATGATAGAGCATCGCGGAAATAAAACAAAAAAAATGATGATAAAACTTCGACCCTACAGTTGAGATCACATCGATCCCTGTATACAATCCAAGGGCGCAAACAAGGAGGGAACCATACTTTCCCAACAGGCTCCGCCAGAAAACGAAGCCAGATCTAGACGATTCATCCCAACTCCGAAGAAACCAGTGTCTTCGGCAAATACCTCAACTCAGGGAAACAAACAATCCTTGACGAGAGCCTCCTGATTCGTGTCGACTCGCAGAGCAACCAGTGCCTCCGTGGGAAATTCTCGACTCGTTTCAACACTAGGGAAACAAATAATCCTTGGCGCTAGGGAAACAAATAATCCTTAGCAAATACCTCAACTCAGGGAAACAAACAATCCTTGACGAGAGCCTCCTGACCCGCGTCGACTCGCAGAGCAACTAGTGTCTCCGTGGGAAATTCTCGACTCGTTTCAACACCAGGGAAACAAATAATCCTTGGCGCTAGGGAAACAAATAATCCTTGGCAAATACCTCAACTCAGGGAAACAAACAATCCTTGACGGGAGCCTCCTGATTCGCGTCGACTCGCAGAGCAACCAGTGCCTCCGTGGGAAATTCTCGACTCGTTTCAACACCAGGGAAACAAATAATCCTTGGCGCTAGGGAAACAAATAATCCTTAGCAAATACCTCAACTCAGGGAAACAAACAATCCTTGACGAGAGCCTCCTGATTCGCGTCGACTCGCAAAGCAACCAGTGCCTCCGTGGGAAATTCTCGACTCATTTCAACACCAGGGAAACAAATAATCCTTGGCGCTAGGGAAACAAATAATCCTTAGCAAATACCTCAACTCAGGGAAAGAAATAATCCTTGACGAGAGCCTCCTGATTCGCGTCGACTCGTAGAGCAATCAGTGCCTCCGTGGGAAATTCTCGGCTCGTTTCAGTACCATGGAAACAAATAATCCTTAGCGCTAAGGAAACAAATAATACTTAGCAAATACCTCAACTCAGGGAAACAAACAATCCTTGACGAGAGCCTCCTGATTCGCGTCGGCTCGCAGAGAAACCAGTGTCTCCGCTGGAAAATCCCGGATTCGTCTCAACTTGCAAGATGAAGCCTCAGGCAGCAGGGACTAAAAAACTTGCTTCCTGAACAATGGGACCCTGCAAGTCGATCTAAAATGGTCTCTTGCATACTATTGACGGGTCTCACTTTCCAAAGTCGAGTTTGGACAAGGAGGGAAACAACCGCTTACGGGTCCTCTCGACTCGTAAGAGGGAAAAATTCTCTTATAGGATCCTTACGACTTACAAGAGAAAATACACTTAGGAACTCTCACGATTCCTAAGGAGAAAACCCACCTACGAGATCCTCTCGATCCGTAGGGAGAAAAGTCTCTATGAGACCCCCACGGCTCATAGAGTTGAAAAGTCTTAGGCAGCAGATATGAACCTGCGGCCTAAGCCATCGCTATCTCGTGAAGAAATCAAGGTGCTTACTATATTATCTGCTAATTGTGACAACATGCAGATAATAAGAGAAAGAAGAAAGCGACAAAGAGAACATCTGATTGCCATTGGATTAAGCATTCGAGACACACTCATTCATGCACAGGCAAAAGACTTAGAACGAAAAATAAGACAAGCTGGGATAAAACTTTTCCATTAATATTGCCAAAAATTCTTACGATCATAAAGCAATCAACGAGAAATATTATTACAATGGAATAACCTCAGATCCAGGGCACGGATTGAGGAATTTAAAAGTAAGGCCATCCAGAGTTCTCCTGGCCTTTCTGATTATTCTCGTGCGCAGCCTCTCGCGCTCCTGTGTGTCAAGATCCTCAGTAAGTCCACCCGGTCTTCTGTAAGCAGCAACTATCGTCGTCTGCTGGAAAATTTGATGCAAGATGTCAATGAGGCTATCTCGCCGTTTCTTCGAGATCAGCCCCGACAGGTATACTGAATGCACCTTGTCTTCGGCATCATCTAGTGCGTTGAGCGGTAGGGCCTCATGGAACCCAGGGAGTGCCCTCTAAATCGCTCCCAACACGACTTTCAAGAGAGCAGAGCGGCGGGGGAGCAGCCAACCAAGACGTGCGTTCAGACGACCCATGACCTCCGCACACTGGGTATCCGTAAACTCCTGGTTCTGATGATGCCCATGTGCGCGGATATCCTCGTAGGTGATGAACTTGTGCAAACTGTATAGACGCACCGCCATTATGCCTGGAGGAAACATCACGGGAAGATTAGCGATAAAAAAAATACACAGAGAGTTAAACTTCTCGAGAGCAATGCTCTGCAAACAGGAGTGACTACCAAAACCCTAATAAGGGGAATCTAAAGAAATCCCCCGAGAACTCTGAGATCGTTACTATTAAAAGATGATATGATCCATTAAATACAAAACTCCATTTTTAATTTTCATTATCCATATTCGAACTCTTAAGAGTTCATCTTTCTTTTAGATCAGAGAGGTTTATGTTTTGCCAAAGATGCAAGGTTCTGTTCATGGGTTAAGAAACCCTGAAACAAATTCCTGAGAGCAAGGCTCTATTTGATGAAACCCCAAAAGAGTTTTCTTTAGATCAAAGATTTATGAGAGCAAAACTCTATTAATTAAGATTGATTTAATTCAAGGCTAATTCTTACTTAAATAGTTGCTGTTTAGGAAAATATAACTCGAAGAGTTCTTGAAGGCAAGAGCAAAGCTCTGAAGTTTCTGAAAATGAAAATTTTGAAGATGATAATCGTCTGTGCAGGACCAAAGGTCCTATTTATAGGCATCAAGTGCCTTTTCAACTTCGAAAGGTTGCCATAACGGTTGGAATTCTGCCACCGTTGCGCTCGCATTTGAGATCATGCAAGTGCAACGATGGGGGGGCATTTGTATCCCCCAATTAGAAGGAAACTCTATTTCTAAGATTGAAAAGTAAAGCACCGCTTCATGAAAGAGGCTAAACACCAAAGGCAATTTATCCTTGCAAGAATCACATGCACTTAATAATAGAAAATCAAATTATAGATGCACAAGCACAACAGAGAGCTAAAATAAAAGAACCCTTAACGGATAATGAAATACTTGATTAAAAAGAAAAATACTTGTTCATAATTATTATTGTTATTACATTTAAAAAAGATCACCAAATATGGGATCAGAAAGACAAGGGTTCACAAAGATAAGAAGAAGATTCTCCAGTTCCCTTTCTGTCTTCTCCACTACGTTGAAGCGGCGGTCCTCCCGAGAAGTAGACGCCCAACGATCATTGCCACACTCGTCAGAAAAGGTGGCGATGACAACCCGACGAGCCCGTATCTGGCTCAGCAAGTGGAAAGAACAGTCCTTCAGGGCTTTGGTGATAAAGTGCGCTTCAAAGAAGCACTCGATCTTATCCTCGGCGGCGTTAGGCATTGCCGAGGACAACTCTACTGGAGGAGGGGGAAGATCGGCGAGCACCGAGGCAAGGATCATCCGGAGCCAAATGGAGTGCGGAGGAAGAGGAGACCCCACGCGAGTCAAAAGCTCGTACATTGCAGCATCGCACTGCTCGTCCGTAACAGAAGGGTCCACCAGGCGCGCGGCAAAACGGGGAACGATGTCCCGAATCGGCACTTCCCATGGTTGTCGGCGAGCATGAGGGCGGTTGCAAGCCATAATCGAAGAAGTTCTCTAAAGATGAGAAAAGAAAAGGCTCGGCCTTGAGTTATATATAGACCCAAGCACAAAGAATTCTGTACACAACGGAATTATTTCCAACAACCGGGAAATGAAATTTTTGGGAAGATGAAAAGACATCTCAAATGAAGCAACGCTTCTGATTCGCCCAATCAGAGCAAAGCTCTACTTTGAAAATCTAAATTTTAATAAATTAAGCAACGCTTTGGATTCTTTGCGCTGGGCGCAATGCGCCACGTGTCAGGCGCAGATGCATCAGCGCAGCGTCCAAGGCAGCGCACCTAATCAGAGCAAAGCACTGTTTAAAGCAAAATTAAAGGAAGCAACGCTTCAGTTGGGCAAGCACTGCGCTGCGAGACACGTGTCAGCGCAGATGCGCTAGCGCAGTTGCGCTGCGCCTTGCGCTGCGTGACACGTGTCAGCGCAGATGCGCTGGCACAGTTGCGCTGCGCTGTGTACTGCTTGACACGTGTTACATGCTGGGGCATTTGCGCCAAACAGAATTAAGATTTTAAAGAAATCTTTCTGTTCTTGTTAAAACAAGAAGATTTTCTTCTGTAAAACATAAGCCCTTAAATCAAAGATCCAACAGTGGAGAAAATTCCCTAAATCACTCAGAGAAAGATCTCATTAACAAATTTAACTAATTTATGAGCACTATAAAAAAGACCCTAGACCTCAATTCAAAGGAAGGAACATTTTTGATAAATCAACAGCTTTAAACAGAGAGAACTCTGAAAAAAGTTTCAAGAAAAAGGTAAAAACCTTCATAAAATAGAAGAAATTTCTTCTAATAGATCATTGATCTAAGAACAAGATCAATGATCTTCACATAATAAACAGTGCGTTGCACTTCTTATGAACCACTGGTTCTTTAAATAAGAAAAACAAGAAATACTTGTTTTCTTTGATTCTCATTAGATTGAAGAAAATAAATAGTGCTTTGCACTTCTTTTAAGAACCATTTGTTCTTAAATATAAAAGATTTTCAAATTAATAATGCTTTGCACTTATAAATCTGCACTGTTGCGCTCTTGGGTTGGCGCAAGCCAACAGAGAGCGCCACGTGTCAGCATCTGAACCATTTGCGCTATGCGCTTTTGAAATAGAGCTTTGCTCTCTGAAATTGGCGCAACTCACCAGAGCACGCTACGTGTCAGCAGCGCAAGCGTAGCGCACTAGCGCAGCGCACTGCGCTGCATGACACGTGTCATCATCACAAGCGCTGCGCTGCATGACACGTGCCATCATCACAAGCGCTTGCGCTCTTTGATTGGCGCAAAGCGCCTGAAAAATGCAATGCATTCTTTTGTTAAAGGGCCAGGCCCAAGTCAAAAAGACCTAGCAGGCCAGAATAAATTGCAAAGCAATAGAAAGGGCAAAGCCCAAGCAAAATTGATGCTCTGCATCATTTATAAATGGGTAGAGCCCAAAACAAATTGATGCTCTGCATCATTTATGGGAAGAGCCCAAATAAAAATAAAAAAGAAATGCAACGCAAAAGCAAATAAAATGTTGAACATTTTCAACTGGACTTAGCCCAATTTTGGCCGTATGTCCTCAAATTAAATTGACCGAGCAAGATTGCTCTCTTAAATCAATTTACCTCCGGTTCGAGGGTACATCTCCGAACTCCTCTGACACCCGTCGTTGTAATCCTTCAATGAAGTCAGAGAGGTGACGGGTCCCGACGACCACATACGTATATTGGACCGAAACGTCCTTAAACTAATATTGGACCGAAACGTCCTTAAACTAATGGTGGACTACCACGTCCCTAAACTGGAACATGGACCACTACGTACCTAAACTGGAACAATAGAACCTCCAAATGCTCTTTTGCCGGATCTAAACGGTCCCGTTTAAGTTGATCTTAGCCCCAAATACGGCTAACGTATCCTTAAACATTTAAATAGACTATAAAACTATAAATCGACTTTGGTTCAAGTGTACATCTCTGAACTCCTCTGACACCTATCGTTGTAATCCTTCAACGACGTCAGAGAGGTGATGAGTCCTGACGGCCATATATTAAACGGATCACCACGTTAAGTTGATCTTAGTCTCAAACAGGACTAACGTATCCTTAACGAACGTTTAAGTTGATCTTAGCCTCAATACGGCTAATGCATCCTTAAACTAAAAACACCAAACCCAAATCAAAGTAAATACGGATTTGGACTAATCCACGTCCTACGGGCGACGGCATTACTCAGTCTCCGTATACAATCCACGGGCAACCACAAACAAAACAAACACACACGACACGAAGTGAAATTCTGGAGAAGGAAAAAGTTGTTACCGCGATGCGGTAGCGTAATTAACTGCAGGGGCTTGCGCCTGCAGGGAAGAGCGTCCCCACAATCAAAAACCCATCAAGCGGGGGGGAATCTGACGAAGTCTGCTACATCGGCCGCATCCGTCTAAACCTCCGATACATGGTGTCATAAATCAACTTGGCATTTTCGGAGAGGTGGACGGATAGCACCATATAGCATCTGCCCCGAACCTCAGGCCTAGACGTCCCCGCGTCGCAGGCCGCCGTTCGGAGGGGAACATGCGGGTTTTAGTAGCGGCTCTATGAAACCCGGGGATCCCAGATATCTGTATTGTTCTGTGATACTTATTACATTTCTGTGATGTTGCATTTTATTACGCCTTGAGCGAATATTATATATTGATATATATACTAGTAGATGTTGTATATGTTTTACACCCATGCTAGTCCAGTCCCCGCTCTGTCGTTAGTTAAGTAACCTAACGGGTGATGAAGGGACCCAGTGGCGAATGCGGATGGCATATACGTACATCATTATTTTCGTTCTTTATTGGTGTGATCAATTGATGGGACTGCGTTGATTCGGATCAATGCAAGCTAAACAAACCTATTCTGATGTTGTTGGAACAATTTTCAAATAGCTATTATTGCAAGGACGTTCTCTTTTGTTTCGCACAGTGGTATTCGATTATGAATATCCAGCACCTCAGTCGACAAGGCAAGGGCCGAGATCCCTTCACCGGGAGTGACCCCTTGGACAGAAGTTTGTGTCAGGGCAATAACTTCACTATAATCAATTACTTTTGCTTTGCATCGTGGTATTCAGTTGGAATATCCTGCACCTCATTCTACGGGGAAAAAGCCGAGATCCCTTCACCGGGAGTGACCTCTTTAGCAAAGGTTTTCGTCACTATATTTTTATAAAAAGCTATCTGGTTCCTTCAACGATATCAAGTTCATTACGTTAAAGGTTTTTCGCCAAAAACCATTCGCAGCCCTCCGTCATTTCAGACGGGTAGCACGTAGTATTCATGCTATGTTTGTTGGCCAAAGTCAAGGAATAGTGTATGTAGTTATTTGTTACTTTTCTGTTGCATAGATAGATGCGTTGGTTTGGGACAGTCGTACAGCCTTGTTGGCCAAAGTCAAGGGTAGGTACAGGTGGGTTCAAATTAACCTGGACAATGACGGGTAGAACTTGACATGTGACTTATGATTTGTTGGCCTTAGTCAAGGTCATAAGAGCATGGGGGTAAACATCACATCGGGGATTTCTAAAGAAACTGAAACTTGCCAGATATGCGCATACCTTCTGGAGTGTGATAACGTGAGTGGATTCCATCACGTTATCATGCGATGATAGTTGGATCCCGATTCCCACTGATGAGTTAGTTTACTCCTCGGGTGATCCCGACTAATTCTTCTTTCAGGTTTGGAGGAGAATTTGACGTTACAGTGGGAGGTTTCCAGATTAGATAAATTGGTAACCATTCTGATCTAGGTTAGAGTGCACGCTGAGTGTTTCTTTTCTCTCTCTCTTTGGCAGCGACCATGACCCGACCCTTGACATGACTCAGTGACCAAGATTAACCGAACCTTCTTAAAACACTGACTTTTGGATTGTCAGAGTTGCATACCTCATTGACACTCCTACTTTTACCCTTTTCTCCAGGACACCCCGTATTACTATGAACGTCCACTTCCATTGGATAAAACCATCGTATGGTTATATACGAACTCGAAGGAATTTATTCGAGGATGGTTTCCGGTTCTGGAGAAAACGAATAGGACTATTCAGTTGTCTTTTCCTTTTACCTTCTCTCAGGTTGCGAGTGCTCCTTGGATTAGGACAGTACACCTATTACGCTTATTGGATAGTCTTCTTCCAAACCATAAGTAGGTTCCAAACGGTAGGGAATGAAGAAAACCAATTAGCCTAAACGGTGTACAGAAGGTATTAAGTAAAGACAAATAAATGGATTAGTAAGAGGGCAAAGTAAACTGCGACTGCTATTCACGACCAAACCAAGTATTTCATCGCCAATCCTACATCACCTTTGTATTTCTATAGAACACTCCGTATCACTACGAAGATCCACGGTTATTTTGGATATTCCATCGTATGGTTATATACGAACTCGAAAGAAACTTGTTCCAGTTCGGGGATGGATTCTGGTTTAGGAGAAATAGGAATAAGGTTTATTTAGTTGTCTCTTATTATCACCTTCTCTCAGGTTGCGAGTGCTCCTAGGATTAGGACAGCACACCCATTATGCTTATTGGATAGTCTTCTTCCAGACCATAGGTTGGTGCCGAACGGTAAGGAAGGAAGAAAACCATTTAGCCTAAGAGGGTGTACAGAAGGTAATGACTAAAGACATATGAAGGGATTTGGAGAGATGGCAAAGAAATAAACGGTTACAGTTGTGAATCTGGATAATGGAAGAGCCATTACTAGGAATACCCGGATACCCTTACGAAACATTTCAATGTTTCAGTTTCACTGTGTACTGTTAAAAGAAAACTGATTTCCCAATTAGCCCTTGCTCCAGGGTATGTATTTACCAGGTATGATTCTCACATCTGTATGGTTTTACAGATGATGAGTGGGAGTAAGTTATTGGGAATTAGGTGATCATCCTCATTATATCGGAATTCGTTGTAATTGGTGATGCTTGAGGAAATCACCAAGGCTGTTTGCCGGACGGCAAATATTTGGTTTTGAATATGTAAGTCCGTGTTGCCCATCCCGGTGCTTACGGGAGGCGGAAAACATAATAAAAAACGGATTTTTAATGACTTAGGCAACATGGACTTTGCTTGTGAGGATCTTTGCTAAACGAAAACTTGCTAACCCTAACTACAAAGTAGCTAAGTGATGAAAGGTTATACCTTTGGTCTTTAGTCCTTCTCTCCTTGCTCCTAGGAATGGTAGAAAGAGTTCACCTTGCTTGTCTTCTCCCGTCAAAGAAAGATCCACTTGAAAGCCACCACCTTTAGCTTCAACTCCAAGCTAGGAGTAACTAGAGTGCAAGAAATGCTAAGACTTGAACCCTAGAAGAGAGTAGAGAGGATCAAGTGAAGGTTTTTCTCAAGCTTTTTGTTTCTCAACACATGAGAGGGAGAGAGCTTGAGGGAGAGAATGAACAAGAGAGAGAAATGATATGAGAGAATGAGAAAATAATAGAGCTCTTCTCACTAATATGTGTGAATTAATTTAATTGAATAATTAGCTAGATAATTATCATGGTAAATCATGACATGACCATTATCATTTCAAATTGCAAAGATCAAAAAGCATCTTCCAAAAGAAATTATGATGGTCAAAGTGTCAACCTTGGTCAACAAGTCAAAGAAGTCAAAAGGTCAATAACCACAACCATGGATAATTATCAAACTAATTACTAATTAACAATAACACACACATAAATATTAGGGTTAATAAAATGACAATAGCCATTAACCCTAATCAAGGTCCTCTCCCTCAATCTCAAGCAACTGTGCATACGCACCCGCATTCGTGATCCGAGGAACACGAACACAATGAGAAAAACCAATCTCTAATCATATACTAGGATCCGGCTTAAACCAAAGCCCGCTAGTATAAACTGTCCGGACAGCAAACGTGCACAAGTGCGCGGATGCGAACGAACCCTGTCGCAAAACCATGCGACCTCTACTCATTTTGCCTAAAGGCGAATAGCTCTCTGTGTGGGACTCTAAAGACTCGACACTACGCTGGCAGTGGGTTTAACCACAGACCGCAAGCGGCACTAGCTGTACGTAACGGTCCCCAGGTAGATGTCGATAAGAAGACTGACGAGGTGAACCCCATCTGCACTCCTACTGAGCCTGTATGTGACAATCTCCGTACAGTCCGGTCTGTTCGTCTGATACATCGCATGGCGGGCCTAGGGGGGCGGTGAACGTCAGTCCCCTAATAGCGGTACAAGTCGTGTCGGAGTGTAGCCCAGAACACCCTGAGATAACACTGGAAACCTACCAGTATATCTCGCTTGCCCTGGCCAGGGACTACTCGTGTAATGGCTCTCCTAGACACAGCGCGATGTCAACCCCCAATACCGGGAGAGACGAATCCTGTCTAACCGTCACTGCCTCCAAGTGCTTCGGGACTGCACCCAAAAACTACCTGTTTGCACAGCTCCTTTGAGCCGTGGTAGGGTAGTAATCAAAGTGCAGTGGGAACACACTCGAGGCGAAGTGACAGTGTCAAGTCAGCGGACTAAGCTGTACTCATGTCACCTGGGAACTGATAACTGACGATAGGTATATTACCAACCAACAGTTCCCGACGAGTCCTGTCCAGTGTACTCGTAACCTAACGAGCACCCGCATACTATCCCAAGTACGACGTACTAACGGCTGTGGGACAGACCGTCTCCCACACTGGGATGAGAAGCGCATACGCTAGTCTACTCCGGAGTATCGATGCCCTGTCTCGATAGTCCAACGACCAGGGACCTGTATAAGGATGTGCTTATAGATTACCCAGCTCCCACGAGTGCGAGCGCCATCACAACGCTGGTAATCAAGCAAAGATCCTAAGGGCTCTACTAATATGTATACCAGCAATATGCTAAAAGAAACACATGCACATATTAAAGCAGAGACAAACCAAGTAGCATACTACCATTTCGAGCAAGATTGTATATACAACTGTGAATATCCCAAGCTTCCATTAAGTAATATACAAACTAGTATGATACAGTAATGGCCTCTAGGGCATATACACTAACAATCTTCCACTTGCACTAAGGCCATGTACTGGCGTATCGAAGACCTATCATCTCGATCAGCCGCTCGAACTGAGTCTGGGGTAGGGCCTTCGTGAATGGATCTGCTGTGTTATCCTCTGATGCAACTCTCCGGACCTCGATCTCCTGGCGATCTACGATCTCCCTGATCTGGTGATACCGCCTTAAGATGTGTCTGGATTTCTGATGGGACCTGGGTTCCTTCGCTAAAGCTATAGCCCCGTTGTTGTCGCAATACAGAGGTATTGGGTCAACAATGGACGGAACCACCTGAAGTTCTTTCAAGAACTTCCTCATCCAGACAGCTTCTTTTGCGGCATCAGATGCAGCGATGTATTCCGCTTCCATAGTCGAGTCAGCAACGATTTCCTGTTTGGAGCTCTTCCAACACACCGCCCCTCCATTGAGGGTAAAGACAAAACCCGACATGGACTTGGAATCATCCTTGTCACTCTGGAAGCTGGAGTCAGCAAAGGCCTCAACCTGCAGGTCTTTTCCGCCATACACCAAGAACATCTCCTTAGTCCTTCTCAGGTAATTGAGAATGTTCTTTACTGCTATCCAATATTTCTCCCCAGGGTTTGACTGATACCTGCTTACCACACTCAGTACATAAGCCACATCCGGTCTGGTACACAACATCGCATACATTATAGAGCCTACCGTAGAAGCGTAGGGTATAATAGACATGCGATCCCTCTCCAAATCAGTCTTGGGAGACATCTCTTTGGAGAGGGTGATCCCGTGACAAGCCGGTAGATTACCGCGCTTGGAATCTTCCATACTGAATCTCTTCAGTATGGTGTCGATGTACCTGGACTGCGAGAGTCCTAATACCCTCTTGGATCTGTCACGGTAGATCCGGATACCCAGAATGTAGGAGGCATCACCCAGGTCTTTCATGGAGAACCTGTGTGACAAGAACCCCTTGACAGATTGTAGCATAGGAATGTCATTTCCTATTAAGAGAATGTCATCCACGTATAAAACGAGGAATACTACAGTTCTCGCTACAAATCTACAATAGATGCATGGTTCATCTGGATTTTGATAAAGCCAAATTCTTTGACCGTCTCATCAAAACAGATGTTCCAACTCCGCGATGCCTGCTTGAGTCCATAAATGGACTTGAGCAACTTGCACACCTTTCCGCTGCTCCCACCCTGAAAGAAACCCTCTGGCTGGTCCATATAGACACACTCCTCTAAATGACCATTTAGAAAAGCTGTCTTTACGTCCATCTGCCAAATCTCATAATCGTGGAAAGCAGCGATGGCAAGAAGGATCCGAATGGATTTCAGCATAGCTACTGGAGAAAAGGTTTCGTCATAGTCCAAACCAGGTCGCTGACGAAAACCCTTTGCTACCAGTCTAGCTTTATAGGTCTCAACCTGTCCATCTACACCAATCTTCCTTTTGAAGATCCACTTGCATCCTACGGGTTTTACCCCGTCTGGAGCAATGTCCAACGTCCATACCTTGTTGGTGTACATGGACTCCATCTCGGTCCGCATTGCATCCAGCCATTTTACCGAGTCGACGCTCTGAATGGCTTGCTGGAAGCTAGTAGGCTCATCACAATCCAGGATGCAGTCTTCTCTATCCCCGTCAATGAGAAAACCGTAGTATCTCTCGGGCGGATGAGACTGCCTACTACTCCTGCGGAGTGGCATAGGAATGTCCTGTTCTTTTGAACCTTCTGGTTCCACTAAACTTTCAGTAGTAGTTTGTGGTTCTGGAATTTCTTCCTGTTCTATTGCGCTCCCACTTATTTCTTTTTCTATGAACTGATGTTCTAGAAAGTGGGCATTGCGAGAAACAAGGACTTTTTGTTCCTCTGCGTAATAGAAAAGATACCTCCTGGAGTTCTTTGGGTATCCTACAAACTTGCACAGTACTGAGCGTGCCTCGAGCTTGTCCACATGCTGCTTTTTGACATAAGCTGGACATCCCCAAATCTTCAAGTATTGAAGATAGGGTTTCTTCCCACTCCATAACTCATATGGTGTGGTAGGCACAGTCTTAGTGGGAACACGGTTCAAAAGATATGCAGCTGTTTCTAGCGCATATCCCCAGAATGATCGCGGTAACTCAGCGTTACTCATCATGGACCGTACCATATCCAATAGGGTTCGGTTCCGTCTCTCCGATACACCGTTATGTTGCGGAGTGTATGGAGGAGTATGCTGAGAGAGAATTCCATTCTCTTTTAAGTAATTCAGGAATTCGGCACTTAAGTATTCTCCTCCTCGATCCGATCTTAGGATCTTGATACTTTTGCCTGTTTGTTTTTCTACTTCATTCTTATATTCCTGGAACTTATCAAAAGCTTCGGATTTATGCTTCATTAAGAAGACATGTCCGAATCTTGAGAAATCATCCGTAAAAGTTATGAAGTAAGAAAAACCGCTTCGCGCATGTGTAGACATTGGACCGCACACGTCGCTGTGTACGAGTCCCAAGAGCTCGCTCGCTCTTTCTCCGTGTCCAGAAAACGGAGCCTTTGTCATCTTTCCTTTGAGACAGGATTGACAAGTTGCATACGATTGATATTCGAACGAATCTAAATATCCTTCAGTATGTAACTTAGTCAATCTTCTCTCGTTGATGTGACCCAGTCTACAATGCCATAAGAAAGTTTTATTAATTTCTGGAGACTTTCTTTTGTGTGTATTCTGGATATTGAAAATCTGTGGTTGGTTTAAAACGTATATACCGTTGTTCAATGTACCTGACCCAATCAACACTTGATTAAGGTGAATGTTCACTACATTACTTACAAATGCAAATTCATAACCTTCTTTAGATAATAAAGATACAGAAATGATATTACAGGTTGCATTTGGTACATAATAACAACTACGCAAAACCAAAAAGTGTCCATCTGATAATCCCAGGTGATAGTCCCCCACGGCCTCAGCATCCATGCTAGCACCGTTCGCAACTCTGAGGGTCATGTCACCTGCCTTCAAAACTCTACGCTTTCTCAACGCCTGCAAAGAATTACAGATATGAGATCCTGATCCGGTATCCAATACCCAGGAATTAGAGTTTATTGATAGACAATTTTCAATAACATACACACCTGAAGCTGAAGCTGCAACTCGCTTCAAATCCTGTGTTCTGGCTTTCCAAGCCTTGCAATCTTGTTTCCAGTGACCACTTTTGTGACAATAGAAGCATTCTTCCTTCCCCACCAGCTTCCCCGCTATCTTTGTTGCTTTACCCTTTCCCTTCGTATCCACTTTACCGACACCGCCTCTTGGTTTGGCGGGGGCTTTCTTCTTCTTGCCCTTGGCTTTCGCCCTGGACCTAGAAGAGGAAGATCCTCCTACAAACAAAGTGGATGTCTCCCTACCCTTCTGTAGGGTGCCCTCAGCAGTCCTCAACATGTTCAGAAGTTCGGCAAGTTCAACCTCCTTTCCTTGCATGTTGAAGTTAAGAATGAACTGGGCGTAAGTGGAAGGAAGGGACTGGAGAATCAAATCGGTATAGAGTTCATTCTCCAACGTGGTCCCAAGGTCCGCGAGCTCCTCTATGTAGCCGATCATCTTAAGCACGTGGTCCGCTACCGATGATCCGACGGCCAACCTTGCCGAAAAGAGCTTATTCGACACTTCGTATCTAGCGATACGAGACTGCTCTCCATACAGTTCTTTTGTATGGAGAAATATGGACTCTAGGTCCATATTCTCGTGCCTCCTCTGATGGTCGTTGTCCATCGAGGCTAGTACGAGGCATCTGGCCCTCGCGCAATCTATCTCCCATGTCTTACGGATTTCAACATCCGCGACGCTGGAGGTGGGACCTGGGACAGGGGGAGCTTTGGTGGTAAGTATATACCCCAGCTTGTCATAAGTGATAGCCATCTTGACATTCCTGAGCCAATCTTTGTAGTTTGGCCCTGTCAATATGTTTTTATCTAATAGTAACTTAAGTCCGGTCATCTTGAATGGTCGCTGCAATTAGGAGAGAGAAAAGAAACACTTTAGCATGATGCTCTTGCAAGTTTAGAGTGGTTTTTAGTTTGTCTAAACTGGATGGCTCCCACTGTCTCTCGAATCCCTTCTCAAACCGTAAAGAAAAGGATTAGCCGGGATCATTCTCACCGTACAATACTTGCTTAACCGTTCAGCCAGGCCAGTGTCGGTACTTCGAGGGAGGTTTTCCAACGCTTTCGCGAAGTTCCTTAATTAAGTAACCTCTTTTCCCTGTGGGCGTAGCCCCGCTAACACCTTTCTAGGCACCTACTAGGTTTATAGCATTGATCGTTAAGTGAGAGTTTTCCCAAGGAGTAGCATATACTCACAGTAGGATCGGGATCCAAATATCATCGCGTGATAAAGCCGAAGGAATCCTACCAGAATTATCACACTCCAAATGGTATGCAAGTCTAGCAAGTTTCAGTACTTATGAAACTCCCGATGTGGATTTTTGCCCCATGCTCTTATGACCTTGGCGTGAGGTCAAAATGTCATAAGTCACATGTCAAGTTCTTCCCATCATTATCCTGGTTAATTTGAACCCACCCGTACCTACCCTTGACGTAGGCCAAAACGGCAGTACGACTGTCTCAAATCAACGCATTCTATCTATGCAACGGATAAATATCCGGTAGCTACCAATCACTATGCCTTGGCATGAGGTCAAAATACATAGCTTGAATACTACCGAATATTTAACCGAAATGATGGAGGGCTACGGATGGTTTTGGCGAAACCGTGAACGTAGTGAACTTGATATAATCGATGGAACGAGATAGCTTTTAAAAGGAGTGGTTCAAGCTCCGCGTTTAAATGTATAGTTTTGAAAAGAACCGAGTGGTTTTCAAAGTGTTCCAATCGACTTTTACTTGGTTTATTTCTTGCATTAGTTCTTTTAATGCGTCCCATCATTTAATCCTACCATTGCAGAAAACAACCAAAATATGACGTACGCTTATGCCATTCGCATTCGCCACGGGGCCCCGTCATCACCCGTTAGGTTACTTAACTAACGACAGAGCGGGGGCTGGGCTAGCGCGGCTGTAAAACATAAGCAACGCCTAAATAGTTATTATATATAAATATATAGCAATGATAGACATTACAGATCACAGATGAATACATTGGATATACTAGGAATCCGCAATGCGTTCGAGCCTGCAACGCAAAGCGGATTACACGGTCGCGGTGAATAGCCAATACCCCACCCAAGACCCCTACGGGTGCGGCAAACTACCCGCCAAGCACCCGAAGCGAAGCAACCTCCCTCACCACCGTGAGTAGGACACTCGGCACTTCGAGATACCCGGTAGTTTGTGCACCCCCTCCATGGGTCTATCCTAGGAGCAAAAACAGTAAAAAGAATTATACAATGACGGCTACAACCCCGACCCGGTTGTGCGGCCATACAAAGAATATAATTACATCAATTTACTTGTTACAAATGAATGAAAGAAAAACAACGCTCATCTCACATCCACCCCGGCCATTCACCCGCGACAATCCAATCCATTCATATCCACAAACCAATAACAATCACAGATCATGTATAACCCCGACTAATCGTCTTATAGCGATTAGCCGACGTTCAATACATGCAAGCATTACAGATATAACCGATGTAGTTAAAGTGTAGTGAAGTTCCGAAAAATACGGATTTATAGGCCCCCAAAAGTAAATTTTAGTTCTGGAAAATCTGGGCACATATAATATATCCTAAAAATCCCAAAACCAACACAGAAACATACTGCACCAAAAACGATGCAGAGAGGTGACAAGACGGCCGCGCTTCCGCGGCAAGAGCTTCCTTATGCCGCGGAAGCGCGGTCCTCTAGACTCCTCTCTGGTTCGTCTTTGGTGGTATTTCACACAAAACCCTGAGATAATTTTTGAAGTATAAAGTTTTTTATTTTGACCAGAAAAAAAATTAACAGAAACTAGGGTTTTTCGAGTTTGGTTTTTCGATTTTCCCGGTTTCGAAACTTCGTTACACTTAACTACTTAGCTAGTTTAGGTTTAGTTAGGCTCTGATACCACTGTAAGTCCGTGTTGCCCATCCCGGTGCTTACGGGAGGCGGAAAACATAATAAAAAACGGATTTTTAATGACTTAGGC
This sequence comes from Agapanthus africanus, assembly GCA_030015575.1. Classification (NCBI taxonomy): domain Eukaryota; kingdom Viridiplantae; phylum Streptophyta; class Magnoliopsida; order Asparagales; family Amaryllidaceae; genus Agapanthus; species Agapanthus africanus. The sequence continues at coordinate 634,836,110 of CM057338.1, forward strand.
AACATGGACTTTGCTTGTGAGGATCTTTGCTAAACGAAAACTTGCTAACCCTAACTACAAAGTAGCTAAGTGATGAAAGGTTATACCTTTGGTCTTTAGTCCTTCTCTCCTTGCTCCTAGGAATGGTAGAAAGAGTTCACCTTGCTTGTCTTCTCCCGTCAAAGAAAGATCCACTTGAAAGCCACCACCTTTAGCTTCAACTCCAAGCTAGGAGTAACTAGAGTGCAAGAAATGCTAAGACTTGAACCCTAGAAGAGAGTAGAGAGGATCAAGTGAAGGTTTTTCTCAAGCTTTTTGTTTCTCAACACATGAGAGGGAGAGAGCTTGAGGGAGAGAATGAACAAGAGAGAGAAATGATATGAGAGAATGAGAAAATAATAGAGCTCTTCTCACTAATATGTGTGAATTAATTTAATTGAATAATTAGCTAGATAATTATCATGGTAAATCATGACATGCCCATTATCATTTCAAATTGCAAAGATCAAAAAGCATCTTCCAAAAGAAATTATGATGGTCAAAGTGTCAACCTTGGTCAACAAGTCAAAGAAGTCAAAAGGTCAATAACCACAACCATGGATAATTATCAAACTAATTACTAATTAACAATAACACACACATAAATATTAGGGTTAATAAAATGACAATAGCCATTAACCCTAATCAAGGTCCTCTCCCTCAATCTCAAGCAACTATGCATACGCACCCGCATTCGTGATCCGAGGAACACGAACACAATGAGAAAAACCAATCTCTAATCATATACTAGGATCCGGCTTAAACCAAAGCCCGCTAGTATAAACTGTCCGGACAGCAAACGTGCACAAGTGCGCGGATGCGAACGAACCCTGTCGCAAAACCATGCGACCTCTACTCATTTTGCCTAAAGGCGAATAGCTCTCTGTGTGGGACTCTAAAGACTCGACACTACGCTGGCAGTGGGTTTAACCACAGACCGCAAGCGGCACTAGCTGTACGTAACGGTCCCCAGGTAGATGTCGATAAGAAGACTGACGAGGTGAACCCCATCTGCACTCCTACTGAGCCTGTATGTGACAATCTCCGTACAGTCCGGTCTGTTCGTCTGATACATCGCATGGCGGGCCTAGGGGGGCGGTGAACGTCAGTCCCCTAATAGCGGTACAAGTCGTGTCGGAGTGTAGCCCAGAACACCCTGAGATAACACTGGAAACCTACCAGTATATCTCGCTTGCCCTGGCCAGGGACTACTCGTGTAATGGCTCTCCTAGACACAGCGCGATGTCAACCCCCAATACCGGGAGAGACGAATCCTGTCTAACCGTCACTGCCTCCAAGTGCTTCGGGACTGCACCCAAAAACTACCTGTTTGCACAGCTCCTTTGAGCCGTGGTAGGGTAGTAATCAAAGTGCAGTGGGAACACACTCGAGGCGAAGTGACAGTGTCAAGTCAGCGGACTAAGCTGTACTCATGTCACCTGGGAACTGATAACTGACGATAGGTATATTACCAACCAACAGTTCCCGACGAGTCCTGTCCAGTGTACTCGTAACCTAACGAGCACCCGCATACTATCCCAAGTACGACGTACTAACGGCTGTGGGACAGACCGTCTCCCACACTGGGATGAGAAGCGCATACGCTAGTCTACTCCGGAGTATCGATGCCCTGTCTCGATAGTCCAACGACCAGGGACCTGTATAAGGATGTGCTTATAGATTACCCAGCTCCCACGAGTGCGAGCGCCATCACAACGCTGGTAATCAAGCAAAGATCCTAAGGGCTCTACTAATATGTATACCAGCAATATGCTAAAAGAAACACATGCACATATTAAAGCAGAGACAAACCAAGTAGCATACTACCATTTCGAGCAAGATTGTATATACAACTGTGAATATCCCAAGCTTCCATTAAGTAATATACAAACTAGTATGATACAGTAATGGCCTCTAGGGCATATACACTAACAGAATATCCGTTGCTCTGCACCACTTTCAAATTGATATATCTGTACGTCTATTTTTATAGAGTGAGATATAACTTTTTGAAATTATGTCCATGACATTTACCAATATCAGTGGATGGTTAGATAAGGAGCATTAAACAACGGTGTAATTCTTCTTAACCATAAGTACAGTTTTCAACCTACGACACACAGGGATTGAGTTATTAGACTCAAGGGACTTATACAGAGTATTATATGTTGTCCGGTGTCCTTCAGGACAGAGGGGTTGGTACTCGTACTATATTCTGTTTACTTATGACTTCTCTAGTTCGTAGACATGTGTTTCGTAGAAACACAAGGTCCAAGTTTTGAGAAGTTATATGTATATGAATAAAGTAGAGAACCAGGTGTTGCAAGTATCAGGATTCTTCAAGGTGATCGAAGATGTAGATACTTATGTATGGTATTCAGTTGATAGTAATGATAAAGAGAACTTGCTTCTCTTTCAGGTTACTCATAATTGAAAGCACTCCTAAGTTGAGTAATGATGATCGGCCTCCTTCCATTTAGTTGACATGCACTGGAGACAGTTGCATGATTTGAATCTGGTTCCAATTAAATTAGTTCCTCTGTTTCTATGTTGGATATAGAACAGTTCATATCTTAACGATGTTATGGTATGGGGAGTTGTTCGGCATATGCTTAAAACCAGACTCTGGATAACTCAAGGCACGTCTCTGTAATGGTTGTTTGTGGGTTGACCCGGGCTATGACGAGGGTTGACTTTCTACCATTTGGAAGATCAATGGTGATATTGTTCTTGACTCGCCACAGTTTTAAAAGAAAAGGATTTTTTTCGAAAACAGTAGTGGGAGTATGGTAGAACTGGAAGTGATTCCAGAACCGCAAACGATTACGGAAAATTTAATAAGAACCTAACGATTCAATCTGGTTTTACATTCCATTGGTCACTTCACAGATATGGTGGGCAACCTCAGGCACCCGAGAGGTACTCCGGTAGCCTCAAGGACGGTGACAGGGAGGTTCTTGTTTACCCAGACTTGCCATTGCTGTTGTTCCAGACTGTGAGACACGGCAGGAGGATGAGTATAGCGTCGTTCTAAACAAGCTTTAGAAGTGCACGTGTATATGACTCTGCCAGAGGGTTGTCGTAGTCAGTGGGAGCAGCAAAAGCATAGTGGACAAGTAGCTTATGTCTATTTATGGACTAAAGCAGATATAGCGGAGATAGATCATCTATTTCTGATGTGACAGTCATAGGTTTGACTTCATCAGAATAGGGGATGGATCTATTAAGAAGGTAGTAGGGTATGATGTCCTGGTATTTGGATGACATACACAGAGTAGGAAGTGAAATTCCTATACTACAATCGGTTATACTTTGGTTGTCACACAGTGGTTTCTCCACATAAGGAGTAGGATATTATATCAGACATTCCGGTTGCTAGATCTATGGTTTTAGATCTAGATTTGAGAAGTGTCCCAATCTGGGTACTTAGACAGCATTCTAAAGGTGTTTTAGGATGGACGACTCCTGGCACGGTAGTGTACCTGTAGGTGAGGGAGTCACCCTCTCTAAAGGTGTCTTACAGACTAAAGGGGAGAGGGATGTACATGATTGGCAGATCACTTGCTTAGGCAATTGAGTTAATCATGAAATGTCAAGTACCACACCAGATATTCTTTTTGCACGAAATGCAATAAGTTGATATTGATCCAATCCTGGAGAAAAGATCGGAAGCAGTTTTAGAATATGAGTGGATGTTCTAGGGATCTGATAACGGCAACCTCTTTCAGGAGAAGGTTATCATTCCAAGCTTCCAAGGTGACCTGGATGACAGAGTGGCTGTCAGAGTTATAGTTTTCCCTCCGACGAGGGGCAGTAGTTTGGACAAGTGGTCCAAGGGGATACTGAGGGAGGCATGGCGCAGGATATAGATTAAGTTCAGTTGATGATACAGTCTAAGAAGTTTGGATTTGGAGTTCATTTATGAGCTAGGTCCCATCAGATATCCAGACATATTCTGAGACAGGTATTACTCATTTCGGAAGATGGCTTTCTCCACGAACTTGAGATATAGAGAGACATAGAAAGAAACATCAGAGCGGATCCACTCACTGAGGTTATTCCTCGAACGCAATAGTTTCGCAAACAGGCTTTGTGAGACTGATTAGTAGAGGAGTTGGGTGTTCGGTATCACACGGGCTGCGAGTATGCGACATCGCAATAATTAGCCTTGAGTGCAAGTGGGAGATTGTTGGAGATAGTGCCCTCAGAGTCAATTATTGGATCACAGGCACGTGATTGCAATGATTGAGGGAGGACCTATGCCTGTAGAACAGTCTTACTCAAGATGATTGTATGCTATCTGGTTTATCTTTATCATCATGTACTGCTTTAGGTGACATTACAGATCACTATTGCACGTTGGTAGAGCCCTTAGGATTCTTGCTTGACGGCCAGCAGTATGATGGCGATCATATACGTGGGAGCTGGGGTCTATAAGCACATCCTTAAAAGGTCCCTAGTCGTGGGAGTTTTCGAGACAGGGCATCGATACTCCAGAATAGACTGGTGTATACAATCGAGACCCCGACGAGGGGTGGTGTCCGGTCTCACAAGCCACTGGTGTCAGTTGGTTCACCTAAGATGTATACAGGTGCTCATTGGGTTATAAGTACACCGGACAGGACTCGCCGGGAACCTGCTAGTTGGGATTATACCAGACGTCAGAAAGCAGTTCCCTGGTAACATGTGTACAGGTTAGTTCATCGACCTGCGATCGTCATTTGTCTCGTGTGAGTTCCGACTGTGCTTTGATTACTACCCTACCACGGCTCAAAGGATTCGTGCAAACAGCTTTTAGTTGGGTACAGTCCCAAGCCACATGGAGGTAGTGAGCGGACCTGCAGGGGTTCGTCTCTCCCGGTATTGGGGGTGAGGTCGCGCTGTGTCTAGGAGAGCCATTACACGGAGTCCTTAACTAAGGCTAGAGATTTACTGGTAGGTATTCCAGTAGTATCTCTGGGTGTTCTGGGCTACACTCCGACACGACTTGTACCGCTTTTGGGGGTCTGACTTTTACCAACCCCCTAGGCCCGCCATGCGATGCTCATAGACGAACGGACCGGACTATACGGATATTGTCACTGACAGGCTCAGTAGGGTGTCAGGATGAGTTCGCTCATCGACGTCCCTTTTGGTCAATACCTGGTAGCCCGTTAAGTATGGCTAATACCTCTGACGTGCTAGTGGTTAAATCCACAGCCAAAGTGTTGACGAGTCTTTAGAGTCCCCAACAGACAGTTTCTAAAGTTTTGGGCGAAACGCTGTAAAGGCCGTATGGATATATGGCAGGGTTCGATCATATACGTGCGGTATTGCACGGATCATGATCGGACTGATTATACTAGTGGGCTTTGGTTGAAGTCGGATCCTAGTATTGTACAGTGTAGATTTTGTCTCATTGCATTTCTATTCGGTCGGAATACAAATGCGGGTATGTATATACAGTCGCGGGGTTTTCCTGTAATTTATTACGGGATTGTTTTTTTGAAGTTGCCAGTTTGCATTCCGTTTCGTCCATTTTCCTTTGTTTCTTTCCTTGGCTGAAAATTGGTGTGGAGGGGGTTATTTGTAAATGTGCAAATTAGCAAAGTGGAGGGTGGTTTTTGTAAGTTGTTGTTTCATGATGATTCTTCCATCCTTTGACTTCTTTTGTTCATCATTACTTGACTTTGGTGATGAGATGGTTGATGGTGTAGAGACTTGGTTGTGATCATTTTTTTTTCTCATCATCACTCATTATTCACTCTATCATTATTGACCTCCCTCCTCTCTCCATCTTGGCCGGCCACTTCTAGTGTGGGGCTGTCCAAAATTTTTCTAGTGGGATTTTTATCTCTTTTGCTCATACAAAATCCAATAGCACCATTTAAAAGTTCATCCCTCTACCTACACATCCAAATGGCAACTTCACATAACCCCTTGAGACAAACCATTCTACACTTAGCCTACAGCATTCTTGGACACGTCGGCTCGCCAACTTCGTGCCCGAGTTGCCTCGGTCCAGAGGTGGGAGCCCGTAAAAAGACCTGGCGATGTGGTGCCCTTTCCGACGAGGAGATGAAGAACGGAGATTCCGCGAGGAGATCGGGATGGAGGCCAAAGACCGAAGGACACGGATCGCTCGGTATAGCATTCTACCCATTCTCTAGTTAGCTAGCATTAGGTTAATGGCCCGATCCGGGTTTATAGTCCGCTGTAGCGCCGGTTTCTTGTTTAAAGAAAAGTTATTGTTTCCGCATTTTGGCCTCGTACTGACGGCAGGGGCGCTGCCGTGCACTTACAATTCGAGGAGGCGGATGAGGCCAATTGTGGGTACATGGTGGATCCGGTATGGTTCCCGGGGGCAAGAAATGTTTTTCGTGGAGTGGACGATGAGCTTGGCAGTGTGGCTAGTACCTACCGGTGATAGTATTTGGGCTCGGCGGATATCCGGAGGATACCGACCGGAGTCGAGAGATGATATGGGCCGATCCAGACTGACGGAGCCCGATATATGAGGATTTACGTGCCGATGATAGGCACAGGTTTCATGATGTTTTCGAGTTTCGGTGCTTGACACTCAGGTTCCATGATTTGATATGTCGTGAGCGACGCATGTTGATTTATATCCTCATATTTCCATGCATATGCTTTATCATATTTCATGCATGATGCTTATTGTCATTGGGTGACACGTGGACGATTTCCATATACATATTTTGACATTGATAACATTGATTACATAATTGGATGATATCCACTTTTTCATTGACTCCATGATATAGTCGACATTGATCATACCTCATAGTGTTGATATGTTATTACTTGAGGCACTGGCATGAGTACTTGGCACTACATTCATGTATAGATGTTACATTGCCACCTTATCATGCTTCAGACTTATTCATTTGAGTTTTATATATATATTTGATCGTATTGACCTAGGATTGTGTCATACAAACGATTCCTGCTCTGTGATGTTTTCTATTCACGAGTTGGCAACTCACCCCCGTTGTGCCACAGTTCTTGCAGGTTTTGCCGTACAGGTTTCATTGCGGCTTTTCTGGCATACTGCTCTCTTTCTGGGTGATTGCATTGGTAGGTGGGTTCACTCGCATCGTGACCACCTTTGTATTATATTATTCAGTTGTATCTAGAAATTCCATCAATCAAAACTTGTATATTGTTTCAGACATAGAAAATCAGTTATGTATTATTTCGACCTTAGAGTCGCGCGTTGTAGTATTATGGTTTTCATGTTGATTTTGAGTTTCCTTTTGAGTTGATCCTCGCCCTTTGGCGTTGTATATTATAGTGCTTGTGTGGTTATGACCGTCGATTGACGAAGAGCTAGCTCCCGCTTGTGGATGCCTTTTATCATTGTGTACATATTATTCTTGTTGTACCCCGTTCGGGGGCCAGTATTTACAAAAGAAACTCTGCCGAAATTTTCATAAAAGATGGGAGATTTTTAAAATGAATCTTCGGCTTACCTATTTTGAAACTCTTGTTTTAAAAACTTGCTTTCTTCACTTCTTAAAAGTATTTCCTTTACTTATTACTTAAAAATGGTTTTAGATTTCTGGGCTTTTTGGCTTACTTGAATTAGATGTGGTCCTATAGACTTCATATGATTCAAGTGCCAGTCATGGGCTATTTCGGGTCGTGACACCATATCTTTTTATTAACACTTGTTGCATTTTACTGTATGTTTTGGGTGCATGGCTGTTATTTTGGGGTTACTATTGAGGAGAGAAAGAAAAAAAAAGGAAAAGATGAATAGAATATTAGGTATGGGCAAGAGAGAGATGGTGAGGGGGATTATCTTTGACTTTCATCTCACCATTTCCATCTTTTACTCTCCTCTCTCCTTCCTTGCTACTGCTGCTGCTTCCTTCACTCCCTCCCCCTCTTCAACCCTCTCAAACTCCATGAAAAACACCCCAAAACCCTATCACCTTTTCACAAAAATTATGCATGAGCTCACTAGCAACACATGCGACCAAGAAAGCTTGCATTTTGGACACTTGGGGCAACTCAAGAATTTTCTTGAGTTGCCAAAGGAGGTAATTTCTGCACCATTAGTGTAGTGTTTTAATTCCTTATGCATCCATACATGTTTCATGTCGATATTGAGTGGTTTTGTGGACTTAGAAAATTCTAGTTAGGGTTTATGGAAATTGAGAGTTGTGATGTGTAATTGAGCTCAATAGAGGCCACACAAACCCCCTAATGCTAGAATTCAGACCTAAACCAGAGACTAGAACCCTGGAATATGGATTTGGAAACCCGATATCGAAAGAATTTTGGATTCTGTGAGTGTATTATGAAATTTGCTAACACCCGGAGCCTCTGAAAATTATTTTGCAAACACAGAGTGATGTGCAGGCAACTTGGAGTGTACCACCAAAACCCTAGCCCCTACCCTATCCTTTAGGCTGCAAATTAATTCCTTATGGCCGCAATTTGCAGTCAGAGCAGGTTAGAAATGATTCGTTTTTGTTCTAGGGCCTTATCTCTAGTAAAATAGACCCTTGGCATATGCAAAATTGACCAATTTGACTTAGGGTAAAATCTGGGACCGTTTCCAATAGTTGCTGTTTTGATTCAGGGTTTTGTTTCTCGTATTTTGAATTTTGGATTTGCGTATTTGTGTTTTACCTCGATCACTTGACGTTTGTATGACGATGTCGAGGACTGTTTGATGGTTTTGAAAGCGTAAGTCCATAGGATCTAACCTATAGGCCTTAGCGTGTCGTTTGGTTTTCTCGATGTGATTTTAATGTGTATTTGCGATTGTGTTATCTTGTAGGTACCTTCTCGAGGGCTTCATACGAGGAAGAAGATGAAGGCGACATTGACACCGACACGCAGGATGCAAGGTTAGTAGATTATATCTACGGGGGAAGTCGGGTGGATGGCGTATAGCACCCTCGCAGTTCGATATTTAGTATAATATATATATACTATATATGATAGATTTATGCGTGACATGGATATTTTAGATTTGATTAAGTGTACTATGGTTAGATTAGGGTTTAGAAGTAAACTAGTATAGTTTCCTAGTTGCGAAACCTAGAATAGGTTTACACCCACACGCACACACATGCTTACTTGCTATACTAATGCTTGGATGATAAGGATAGTGGATGATATTTGGAGATGAGTCGATGATATTGGTCATAGTGCCATGAGATCGGTGATGTGATATGATCCGTATTTGAGATGCGACATGATATTTTAGCAGGTTCTTTAGGCGTGGTGTTTTTCATACACACGCATGTATTTCATAAATGGTATCAGTTTTGTACTAGACGTAGATCAGTACCCCGATCATAATATTTGATAAAGAGGATACCGGATGATTAATGTGATAGATGTGACATTTGACCCGTACCCAGATTTGGGAGGCCGTACGACGGATTTACCGTACGAGCTATATATTGACGATAGATCCGCACTATTGATTCGAGGATGTCATATAATATGTTGTATCGTACGTGATATTATTGAGGCGGGATCACCGACTATCATACATGTATATATATATATATATATATCGACTCAGATGTAAGTGGTTTCCGTACCCCTTTTGATTAGTTGTTAGTTAGACATGTAGTTTACATAGTAGATGTCAGACTGGACCCGAGTTATACCTATTTCCAAAACCGACGAATCGTGACACTTTTAAATACATACCAAGGGATACTACGGATATTTTAAAAGACGTATCTTTTCTTAAAAACACCGTAGTCCTTATTTTCAACCACCACGATTCGTACTATTTCAAATGGCAAAACAGTATAACACATATATAGTAAGGTAAATTCCTTGTTGTTACATTATTATTCATTTACCATTTATTCTACTGCTCGTATTGCATTGCATGCTTATATGTTATTGATTCATATTTCTTTGTGCATATGACATATAGCTAACCTGTATACATATATGCTTACACATGTATTTACATAGTTACATGCTCATATTACTGTTTCACGTTGCATATACTATAATTCATGGATTTCGCATTGCGATATGGTTTCACATGATGTTTTTCTGGATTGTTTTATCCCTGCGTATATAGATCAGTAGTATGGGACGCTGAAATATATATGTATACCCATCGTATATATATATATATATTTGTTGTATGGGACGCTAATATATATATACACCTACATAATTTATAATCATGATGATCTATGCAATTTACTTATTCATTATATATGAGGGGCCTATATGGTCGATATGAGGGGCCTATATGGTCGATGTGAGGGGCCTTTATGGTCGATATGAGAGGCCTTTATGGTCGATGTGAGGGGCCTTTATGGTCGATATGAGGGGCATATATGGTCGATGTGAGGGGCCTTTATGGTCGATGTGAGGGGCCTATGTGCCCAATGTATGGATGACATGTTATATCCCCTACCCCACATTTATTTTATATGCATTGCTTTATGTATTAGTAGTACCTGATAGAGTACCTTTCACGACTATTGCATATACACATTACCGTTTATTGCTTCATGTATTAGTAGTACCTGATAGAGTACCTTCATGAATGTAGCATACATATTGGGATATTGAGATATATATTTTGTGTCGATGCTTGACACCGATTTTCTGATGATTTCATTGATGATATTTGAATGTTTATTCAAAAATATCATTATATTAAGAAAACGGTTTTCTCATTCATGATGTCTTCTATTTTCATTTTACCGCATTCATACCTCATATTTATGATATGTCGTTACCTGAGGCACGACACGAGTGCATGGGATTACACTTATGTATTGATGTTTACCCTCGCCACCTTTTCATGCTTCAGACTTATTTATTTTGAGGATATATATTATTATTGATCGTATTTGACCTAGGATTGAGTCATACATACGATTTCTACTCTGTGATGTTATCTATTCACGAGTTGGCAATTCACCCCCGTTGTGCCACAATTCTTGCAGGTTTTGCCGTACAGGTTTCATTGCGGCTTTTCTGGCACACTGCTTCCTTTCTGGGTGATTGCTTGGGTAGATGGGTTCACTTACATCGTGACCATCCTTGTATTTATTTTAATTCGTTGTATCTAGAAATTTCATCAACCAAACTTGTATGTTTATTCAGACTTAGAGACCAGTTGTTTATTATTTCGACCTTAGAGTCGCGCTTGTATTATTATGGTTTCTTGATGATTTTGAGTTTCTTTTTGAGTTTTGATCCTCGCCCTTCGGCATTGTATATTATATTGCTTGCCTGGTTATGACCGTCGATTGACGAAGAGCTAGCTCCCGCTTGGGGTGCCTTTTATCATTGTGCATATATTATTCATGTTGTACCCCGTTCAGGGCCAATATTTACAAAGGAAACTCTGCCGAAATTTTCAGAAAAGACTAGAGATTTTAAAAATGCATATTCGGCTTACTTATTTAAAAACCTTGCTTTTAAAACATGTTTTCTTTACTGCTTAAAAACTAGTTTTCTTTATTTACCCCTTAAAATGGTTTTAGATTTCTGGGATTTTGACTTACTTGGATTAGATGGGGTCCTATAGACTTCATATGATTCAAGTGCCAGTCACGTGCTATTTCGGGTCGTGAAATATGGTGTGGTAGGTACAGATTTAGATGGAACTTGATTCAATAGGTATGCTGCTATCTCCAGCGCATAACCCCAAAAGAAAATAGGCAACTCAGCGGTGCTCATCCTAGAGCGGACCATATCTAATAGGGTGCGATTCCTCCGCTCCGATACACCGTTGTGCTGTGGTGTATATAGAGGAGTAAGCTAAGAGAAAATCCCATTCTCTTTTAGATAATCTAGGAACTCATCGCTCAAGTATTCTCCTCCTCGATCAGATTGAAGGATCTTAATACATTTACCCGTTTGGTTCTCTACTTCGTGCTTATATTCTATGAATTTCTCAAAAGCTTCACACTTGTGTTTCAACAGGAACACATGTCCGTATCTTGAGAGATCGTCAGTGAATGTAATGAAATACGAGAAACCATTCCGGGCATGTGTAGACATGGGACCGCATACATCACTATTTATCAGTCCCAAGAGTTCCGTAACTCTTTCTCCATGTCCACTAAACGGAGTTTTGGTCATTTTGCCTTTGAGACATAACTGGCAAGTATCATAAGATGAAAATTCGAACGGATTCAAATATCCATCCTTATGTAACTTAGCTAGTCGTATCGCATTGATATGACCTAGTCTGCAATGCCACAAGAAGGATTCGTTTATTTCTGAACTCTTCCTCTTGTGTGTGTTCTGTATATTAAGAACTGTAGTTTGATTTAGAACGTATATGTCATTATTTAGTGAGCCTGATCCAATCTACTTTTGATTCAGGAAGATATTCATAACATTATCCTGTACTACAAAATTATATCTTTCTTTACTTAATAATGAAACTGATATAAGATTGCCTATTAAGGTCAGAATGTAATAGTATTCCTTCAGGATTATTGTATTACCATTTGGTAATACAAGGTGATATTCGCCAACTTCTTTGGCTGCAACATTTGCACCATTCCCTACTCTTATGGAATGATCACCCTCTCCCAGTTCCCTACCTTTCCGTAGCCCGTGTAACATATTACGTATGTGTGATCCCTATCCGGTATGTAATACCCAGGACGTAGAGTGAACTGAGAAACAGTTCTCGATAACAACACACCCGAAGAAGATGCATCAACATACTTGTTCTTCGTTTGGGCGGCGTGGGAATCCGGATATTCCCCTATTTCCTGCTCTGTCTATTATAAGAAAGAACGGAACCAACGTTCCCCTGCTCAGTATAATAAGCGGGTTCGGTCAATACATCCATATTATTATCTTGATTAAGGCCTGACATGGTTGCTACCTGGAGAGAGAGAGAAGAAAACACTTTAGCGTATACTCTTGCAAGATTAGATTGGTTATTATCTTATCTAATCAGGATGGCTCCCACTGTTTTCATCAAATCTTCCTTCAAACCCTAAAAGGTAAGACTAGCCGGGATTAATTACACCTTACAAGTTTGCCAATCTTTTGGTCAGGCCAGTGTTGGTATTTAGAGGGAGGTTCCCAGTGCTTTCGCACGGACCTAATTAAAATAAACCTCATTTTCCCAGAGGCATAACCCCGTTAACACCTTTCTAGACACCTACTTGATCGGCTAATTGTGATGTGTAAAATTCTCCCATGAGTAACTCTTACTCGTAGTGGGTATCGGGGTCCAACTATATCATAGAAGGTATGCAATCTCATTGCAAATTTCAACACTAGAAATTTCCGACAATATTTTTTTCCCCTGGCAACTTATGACATTAACATAGTCAAAAAATCTTAATCGGTAGCCAAGTTCAACCCGTCATTTCCTGATTGAATTAAACCCACCCGTACGACCCTTAACATAGTCAAAAAAGTCGCACGACTACCCTAATGCAATCGCATCTGATGCTTTAGCAGATAAACACTAATAAGCTACCGCACACTACGCCTTAACATAGTCAACAAACATAGCACGAATACTAAGTAGGACTTATCTGAAATGACAGAGGGCTACGTCAGGTTTTTTAGAAAACCTTTCGCGTAATGAACTTGATATCGTTGTAGAAACTAGTGATTTTGAAAAGGAGTGTTTTTGAGGCTTTTACTAGTTTCGCTAAAGAGGTCACTCCCGGTGAAGGGATCTCGGCTCTTTCCTTATCGAATAAGGTGCAGGATATTTCACAAATACCATTATGCAAAGCAATAACTGTAGAAGCAATCAAAAAAAAAACTGAGTGAGTTGTAGCATCTGCTGGTTTCGCTAAAGATATCACTCTCGGTGAAGGGATCTCATCTCTTTCCTTATCGAATAAGGTGCTGGATATTCTTCAAGGAATACCGCTATGCAAACCAAAAACTAGAGCTACCAATTTTATAACTTTGATTCTACAATATATTTTAGGTTTCTTTTCTTTCATTAATCTCATTAATGACGTTCCATCATTTATGCTTCCTAAGCATCACAGAAGAAACGAAAATACAACGTACGCTTATGCCATCCGCATTCGCCACAGTGTCCTGTTATGCACCGTTAGGTTACTTAACTAACGGCATAGCGCTAGTGTAAAACATAAGCAATGTTTATTATATATCATATATACAATAATAAAGCATTCGTCTTACGCATATAAAATGATCACATCACAGAATATTAGCAGCAGCAGAAGATAACATATGAAATGTTAGATATACTAGGAGGTCCGTGTTTTATTTTGAGCCTGTATAAAACACGGATTCCACGGCCGTGATGAATAGCCAAACCCACATCCCTAGACCCCTACGTGAGGGGAAATTAACCCTCCCAATTCTAGGGTTAGGAGACCCGGTCTCGACTCCTCGAGATGGCCTCCTACTGAACCCTACAACCCGGTTGCTTGTGCTCTCCTCCTTGGGTCTATCCTAATGCGGAAAAGTAATAATATACAATGGTGACATCATTCTCAACCCGGAAGTGGCCCAATAAAAGAATATTACATACAATGAATTTTACATGAATGAAAATAAAAACCCCCATTTCACATAAAACCCCCGGCTATTCAAACCACGACGATCCAATATAACACATCACAGCAACACATAACATCACATGTCATCATCGTAAGTAAATATGCGTATCCCAATTGTCGTTGACATATAGCAACAAAACCGGCAATACACCACATATTACACATACGGTCCCAGAAAAGAAAATGTCAAACTACAACATTTGGAATCCACAATCACCTTAGACATCATAAACCCGAAATATCATATATTACGGATTTCATGCCTAACTTTATGAATTCCACATATTGTATCACATTTCAGAAAAAGCTAGACGACGTTAAACATTCCGATCGAATCAACAAGCACCCAAAATTTCCCAAATAGCTCAACACTTGAGCGTAGTTAAAAAATACTCATTACATGCCACAGTAGCTATGAACCAGCCGTAGAAGGGTCAACCATGTTAGTTATATGTATGCCCTAGAGGCCATTACTATACATAGGATGTATATTGTAGTGGATGCTTGGACATATATAGGGAGGACTTTCTTGCTCGACATGATAGTATGCTATCTGGTTGCTCTTTACCTTAACGTGTACACTGATTGTCTCTCTGTTACATGTTGCTAAAGCCCTTAGGATGTGTACTTGACTACCTGGACTATGATGCAGATCATACTAGTGGGGACATGGTAGTCCATAAGTACATCCTTCAAGGTCCCAAGTCGTGGGTGTATCGAGACGGGGCATCGATATACCAGAGTAGACTAGCGTACACCTTCTCGACCCATACAGATAGGCGATGGATGATCACATATCCATTGGTGTTTGACATCAGAGATGATATACGGGTGCTCAATGGAGACTGGGTACACTGGACGGACTCGCCGAGAACTCCCAGATGGTATTATACCTTACGTCAGATGGCAGTTCTCAGGTGACACTGGTACAGGTTAGTCTGCAGACCCGAGATCGTCATAGAGTCTTGTGTGATTCCCACTGTGCTTTGATTTCCACCTTACCACGTCCAAGAGGGCGTGCAAAACGGTGGTTTTTGGGTACAGTCCCGAATCATATAGAGGCAATGAGCGATAGGAGGGGATTCGTCTCTCCCGGTATAGGGAGTTGATGTTGCGCTGTGTTCGATTGGCTATAACCGGAAATCCCTGGCCAGGGTTGCTGAGATTTACTGGTAAGTGTTACCAGTAGTTTCTTGAACTGTTATAGACCTCATATCAACACGACTTATCGAGCTATTGGGGTCTGACGTTTACCACCCGTAGGCAAGATATGCGACATATCAGACGACGAGACCGGACTGTACGGTAAGTGTTACTGGTTGGATTCACAGGAGTGTGAGCGGGCTTGCCCGTTGATCTTCTGATCGCTCAATACCCGGGTGGCCGTTACGTTTAGCAGACCGCTTGCGGCTTGTGGGTGTTTGATTTGATCATCACCTGCTGCCGGCGTATTGACGAGTCTTTAGAGTCCTACACAGAGGTTTCCTGGCTCAAGCGAAACGAAATAGGAGCGCATATGAGATATGTGCGGGACCGAGAAAAATGCATGTATATGATACCGTATTCTATTCTCGCGATGAATGTATCGATTGTTTGTATGCGATATAACCTAATTATCGAATCGAGGATTGATTCGATAAGTCGATACAATGGATATTAGTCGGTCATATGCGATGTGACCGGATCGTTAAATCAAGTGTTGATTTAATGATTTAATGTATAATTATATATTTGATATATTACTTTACATTATCTAGTATTTGTTCATTTAAGATTATTTTCTCACTTGAATGTGCACATTGTATATATGATATAGTTTTGTGCACTAGTTTGTATCATGTTTGATGATACATGCAAACTTGGGTGTGTGTATGCATTGAACCATCTTTAGGTAAATGGTTAGGGTTCTAATTTATTTGTTTATTTATTTATTCCTTTTTGGCAAAAACAAAATGGGTGGCTTTCTATGTTTTACACTAGAAGCTTCATGATACTTTTGACAAAGTCTTAACCATTTTGTTTCTATCCTTAACCCTAACCATTTACCTTAACCCTAGTTTATTCTCTACACTAGTTAACTCACCCATGGTTGCAATATGATAAGGGTCACTTGTTTTTCTATTTTAATTAATTCATTTTTTCCATTTCTTTCTTCTTCTTCTTGAGGAAGAAAGAAAACCATTGCTAGAAATTTACAAGTGATCAATCCAAGTGAGAAATCCAAATCCAAAGTGAACCCACTTCCTATTTCTTCATCCTTTACCACTTTCCATGTAGTATAAGGTGTTTTCTTCACAAGTTTCATGACTTGGTGAAGGTGGAGCTTGATCTTGAGTTGCCTCGACGTAGATCATCTTCGGCATCGAAGTCGACGACCTAGCCCGATCATTTCTTCGACGAAACCATCGCTAGAGTCCGGGATCCGATGATCGCAGTGGTGGGACGTCATCATGGAGCTTAGGAAGCGGAGGACCGGATCTACAAAGGTTGTAGCCCCTTTCACTTTGTAGCAAAGTAGTTTGCTTGCTTGTTTTTCGCCTTTACCTCTTGTTAACGATCTATCATTAGGGTTTCTCGGCACATAATTTTTGAATTTGGCATGGTTGATGCCTTGTGGAACCTCTTGAGTGTGCCTAGTAACCCTACAGTGGTATCAGAGCCTAGCTAGAGCCTTAGGCGAAGTGTAGACGATGTTAGAAACCCGATCGAATCCGAAACCCTAATCCAAAACCCTTCTCTGTAAATTTTTTCAAAACTGGGATTTTTATGAATTAAAAATATGCAGAAAAATCAGCAGGGAATTTTAAGAAATACTGTGCAGCACGTGCGCCTGAATCCACTAAAGCGCCGCAGAAGCGCGGCACGAGCATGGCTCGTGCGGCGGTTCCGCGACCATATAGTCACATCAGCTTTTGGAAGTTGCACAGTAATTCCGAACTTTTAGTGCTGTATTTTCTGGGAATTTTTAACTTCTACTCAAGAGTCGAGTTTTCTGGGTTGTATTGGGAGTTCGCAGATTCGATCGGATTGTCTAATTTTGTCTATGTGTTTTTCCGGGTAATTTTAGAATATGTTAAAAAGTTCGACCGGATATAAATACCCAATTTTTCCCCTGCCAGGAAATTTCCAAGTGTTGGATTTTTCCGTAGTTTAAGAACGTCTAAGTAGTGCAAGTAACGCGATGGTCCCTCTAGAAGACAACAAACCTTAACTCGATTATGTGACCGTCTTGAACTGCCATTTGAACCTTAGGGTTTGGGGCAGTACGGCGTGCCACATGTGAGGCGTTGGCTTGACCCTTCTACGGCTGGACCGTTGGTACTGAGGCATGAACTGAATGTTTTAAACTTATTTCATGTGTTGAGTTGTTTCTGGAAAATTTGTGTGTTTGATTGTTCGATCGGAAAGTTTAACATTTTCCATTTATCTGGAATGTGATACAATATTTGGAATCCACATGTAGTTATGAGATAACTGATTTGGATGTTATAAACAGAGCAGTTTAGTCTCACTTGATCGGTTGCCACGGAATTTTGATGTGATCAAAAGTCCGTCGCAATCACGTAGCGTACATGGATACTCGCCGGGTAAACTTATTAGACAGCTACACCCCATAGCCCCGACCAAGTGACTGTAGGAGAACCCCGTCGCCAAAAAGCATCCGTTCAGGTGCTCGCGGCAGCGGTGTTCCGCCTTAGTGCACTTCGTCGACGGTATCGGGGGTGCGGCCGTCCACTAAAGTTTGCGACGAGCATTCGTTCTGGATGTCGGGAATCTTCTTGAATTACCCGACTTTATATTGAAAAGTGTTTTCGATAATGAGACTAAAATGCAGGGTTTATAACTATTAGGCATGCGATGTCTAAGGAATTCATTTGTTTAGGCATGCGATGTCTAAAAAGATTGCGGATTCCAACTGTTGTAGTTTTACACTTTCTTTTCTGTGACCGTAAGTGTAATATGTGATATCGCCAGTTTCGTTGCTATATGTCAACGACAATTGGGATACGCATGTTTACTTACGTTGATGACATGTGATGTTATGTGTTGCTGGATATGTTATATTGGATCGTCGTGTTTGAATAGCCGGGTTTTTTTTTATGTGAGATGAGTGTTTTTCATTTTCATTCATGTAAAAACTTGTATGTAATATTCTTTTATTGGGGCACTTCCAGGTTGCAGAAGATGTCACCATTGTATATTATTTACTTTTCCGCACCAGGATAGACCCAAGGAGGAGGCACAAGTAACCGGGTTCTGAAGTCTAGTGGGAGACCAACTCGAAGAGTCGAGTCCGGGTCTCCTAACTCTAGAATTAGTAGGGTTGCTTGCCGCTCTCGTAGGGGTCAAGGGGTGTGGGTTTTGCTATTCATCGCGACTGTGGAATCCGTGTTTTATACTGGCTCGTATTGAAAACACGGACGTCCTAGTATATCCAATATTTCATATGATATTTTCTGCTGCGTTATCTGTGATGTGATCATGTGATATGTTCAGATAGATATTATATATAGTATATATGATATATTATATAGATGTTGCTTATGTTTTACACCCGCGCTAGCCCTGCCTCGCTCTGCCGTTCGTTACCTAACATAACGGTGCAGACGGGACATCGAGGCGAATGCAGATGGCATAAGCGTACGTTATATTTATCTGTGATGTTTAGGTGACTTAAATGATGGGACTTCATTAATATGATTAATGAAAGAAAAGAAACCTAAGATATTGTGGAATCGAATTTTCAAAAACAGGTAGCTACAGTTCTTGCTTGCATCGCGGTGTTCCCTGTAGAACATCCTGCACCTTATTCGATAAGGAAAGGGCCGACGATCCCTTCACCGGGAGTGACCCCTTTAGCAATAACTGGCAGATGCTACAACTCTCTATTTTTCTTTTGATTGCTTCTATAGTTTTTGCTTTGCACAGTGATATATGTGATATATCCCACACCTCATTCGACGAAGAAAGGGCCGACGATCCCTTCACCGGGAGTGACCCCTTTAGCAAAACTAGAAAAGCCTAAAAAACACTCCATTTTAAAATCATTTGATTCTACAACGATATCAAGTTCATTACGCAATAGGTTTTCAGAAAAACCTGTCGTAGCCCTCCGTCATTTCAGATAAGTACTAGTTAGTATTCATGCTACGGTAGTTTGGCCTCCGTCAAGGCGTAGTGTACGGTAGTTAACTAATGCTTATCTGCTAGCATACGATGCGATTGGATTAGGGTATTCGTACGGCGTTGTTTGGCCTCCGTCAAGGGTCGTGCGGGTGGGTTTAATTCAATCAGGAAATGACGGGTTGAACTTGACTAGCGGACTATGGGTAGTTTGGCCTCCGTCAAGGTCATAGGACGCTAGGGGCAAAATTATCGGGAATTTCAAGTGTTGAAATTTGCAATGAGATTGCATACCTTCTATGAGATAGTTGGATCCCGATACCCACTGCGAGTAAGAGTTACTCCTGGGAGAGTTTTACACATTACAAATAGCCGATCTTGTAGGTGTCTAGAAAGGTGTCAACGGGGTTACGCCTCTGGGAAAATGAGGTTTACTGTAATTAGGTCCGTGCGAAAGCATGGGGAACCTCCCTCAAAGTACCGACACTGGCCTGGCTGAAAGATTGGCGAACTTGTAGCGTGTAATTAATCCCGGCTAGTCTTTCCTTTTAGGGTTTGAAGGAAGATTTGATAAAAACAGTGGGAGCCATCCTGATTAGATAAAATTAATAACCAATCTGATCTTGCCAGAGCGCACGCAGAGTGTTTTCTTCTCTCTCTCCTGGTAGCGACCATGTCACACCTTTATCAAGATAATAATATGGATGTATTGACCGAACCCACTTGTTATACTGAGCTGGGGAACGTTGGTCCCGCTCCAACTTATAATTGTTATAAGACAGAGCAGGAAATTGGGGATTACCAGAATTCCCGTGCCGCCCAAACGAAGAAAGTGCATATGATGCATCTCCTTCGGGTGTGTTCATTATAAAGAACTATTTCTCTATCCTCTACGTCCTGGGTATTTGATACCGGATCAGGATCCCAGATATGTAATCTGTTACATAGGGCTACAGAAAGGTAGAGAACTGAGAACGGGTGATAAGTTTCATGAGACAGAAAACGGTGTAAGTGTTGCAGCCAAGTCTGTTGGTCACTGTCACCCTGTATTCCAAATACATTGATTCTGAACGAATGTTATTAGATACCGAACCTGATATACAAAATCATATCAGTCTCTTTATTAGTAAAGAAATGATATAATTTTGTTTTGTTGGATAATGTTTTGAACATTTCCTATATCAAAAGTTGATCGGTTCAGGCACGTTATCTAAAAGCATTGATGTTCTAAATCAAACTACAGTTCTTAGTATACGGAACACACACAAGAGGAAGAGTTCAGAAATGAACGGTTTCTTCTTGAGGTATTGTAGACTAGGTCATATCAATGCGACCCGACTAGCTAAGTTGCACATAGATGCATATTTAAATCTGTTTGAATTTACATCTTGTGAAAACTTGTCGGTCATGTCACAAAGATAAGATGACCACAGCTCTGTTTATTGGATGCAGAGAAAGAGTTAGTGTACTCTTGGGACTGATACATGATGATGTATGAAGGTCCCCTGTCTACACATGCCAAGACCGGTTCTTTGTACTTCATTACATTCTCTGATAATCTCTTTAGATTCAGACATATGTTCCTGTTGCAACACAAGTCCGAACCTTTTGAGATATTCACAGAATATAAGTTAGAAGTAGAGAACCAAAATGGGTATAAGTATTATGTCCTTCGATGTGATCAAGGAGGAGAATACTTGAGCACGGAATTCTTGGACATTTCTAAAGGAGAATGAGATTCTCTCTCAGCATTACTCCTCCGTATACACCACAGCACGTCGGTGTATCGGGGCGGAGCAATCATACCCTATATGATAAGGTGTGCTCTATGATGAGTACTACTGAGTTACCTATTTCCTTTTGGGAGTTATGCGCTTGAGAAGCTGCATACCTATTGAATAGGGTTCCAATCAAATCAATTGCCTACCACTTCATATGTGATATGGAAAGAGAAGAGTCCATATCTTAAGTTTGTTAAGATTTAGGGTTGTCCGGCCTATGTCTAAAAGCAAAATCCGGACAAGCTCGAGGCAAGGTCAGTTATGTAGAACTGGAAAGGTTCCAGCTATACAAACTACAGCAGATGATTTGGTAGAACCAAAGGATTCAGTAGATACCAACGAATCTCAGCCTCTCCGCCAATCTAGTAGGGTTTCTCACCCACCTGAGAGATACTTCTGTTTCTCTATGACAGTGGGAGCGAGGATTGCATCATGTGATGATGACCCAACTATTTTCGAGCTGGCCATCAGGAGTGGGACTCTATAAGAATGGCTGGATGCTTAGTGATCTGAGATGGAATCCTTATACACCAACAAAGTATGGACTTTGGTTGCTTTATCTGAAGGGTTAAATCCCCATCAGGAGCAAGTATATCTTGAGAAGATTACTTGGTGTACATGGAAAAGTTGAGACTTTCAAAGCTAGACTTGTTAAAAGTTTGCATCATTGACCAGGTATGGATTATGATGAAACCTTTTCTATGTAGCTATGATTAAGTCCATCCAGATCCTACTTGCCACGGCTACATACCATGACTACGATATCTGGCGGTTGGGTGCCATGACTGCTTTTCTAAGTGATATTTTGGAAGAGTGCGTCTATAAGTACACAGCCAGAGGGCCTCGTAGACAGTGGGAGCAGCAGAAACACGAGCAAGATGCTTTATAAGATAAAGCAGGTATCGCGGAGTTGGAACATCTATTTTGATGTGTTAGTCAAAGAGTTTGACTTCATCAAAATGGTAGATGAACCTTGTATATACAAAAAGGGTAGTAGGGAGTATGGTGGTGATCCTCGTAGAGTACGTGGATGACATACTCTTGATAGGGAAAGGGTTTCCTATGCTACGCTCGATCAATCTCCACTTATCACAATGATTCTCCGTATAGGATAAAACTGAAAACCTACTAAATCCTGGGTTTTGGATCTATGAGATAGATCTAATTGGATGTTAGGATACTCACTAGTTGTAGTGAGATGGTATCAGTTGATCCTTGGGAGAATCACTGGAAAGGTTCCAGGGTGATAAGGACGACTGAATGTCAGTCGCAGGCATTGTCTTTACCTTCAGTAAAGGAACGGTATGTTGGAAGAGTCCCAAGCTAGATACCGTGGCAAACTAGACGATAAAGGCTGCATACATCGTTACTTATGATACTACCAAAGAGGCAGTCTGGATGTATATTTGTTCATGAGATGAACTTCGTTCCTCCCATTGTGTGACAATGGAGTTGTGGCTTATGCCAAGGAAAGCCCGTCCTATCAGTGATAGAGACATATTCTAAGGCAGTGTCACCTGATCATGGAGATGGTTGATCCCCAAGGGATCGAGGTTAGGAGAGCAGACTCAGAGGACAACACGGCGGATCCACTCACAAAGGCCTTTTCCCAGAGAGAGACTATTATGGGATGGTTGAGTATGAGATACTACAACCACTGCTACAGATGGCCCTAGCGCAAGTGGGAGATTGTCAGTTATATGTATGCCCTAGAGGCCATTACTATACATAGGATGTATATTGTAGTGGATGCTTGGACATATATAGGGAGGACTTTCTTGCTCGACAAGATAGTATGCTATCTGGTTGCTCTTTACCTTAACGTGTACACTGATTGACTCTCTGTTACATGTTGGTAAGGCCCTTAGGATGTGTACTTGACTACCTGGACCATGATGCAGATTATACTAGTGGGGACATGGTAGTACATCCTTCAAGGTCCCTAGTCGTGGGTGTATCGAGACGGGGCATCGATATACCAGAGTAGACTAGCGTATACCTTCTCGACCCATACAGATGGGCGATGGATGATCCCATATCCATTGGTGTTTGACATAAGAGATGATATACGGGTGCTCGAGACTGGGTACACTGGACGGACTCGTCGAGAACTCCCAGATGGTATTATACCTTACGTCAGATGGCTGTTCTCAGGTGACACAGGTACAGGTTAGTCTGTAAACCTGAGATCGTCATAGAGTCTTATGTGATTCCCACTGTGCTTTGATTTCCACCTTACCACGTCCAAGAGGGCGTGCAAAACGGTGGTTTTTGGGTACAGTCCCGAATCATATAGAGGCAATGAATGATAGGAGGGGATTCGTCTCTCCCGGTATAGGGAGTTGATGTTGCGCTGTGTTCGATTGGCTATAACCGGAAATCCCTGGCCAGGGTTGCTGAGATATACTGGTAAGTGTTACCAGTAGTTTCTCGAACTGTTATAGACCTCATATCGACACGACTTATCGAGCTATTGGGGTCTGACGTTTACCACCCGTAGGCAAGATATGCGACATATCAGACGACGAGGCCGGACTGTACGGTAAGTGTTACTGGTTGGATTCACAGGAGTGTGAGCGGTCTTGCTCGTTGATCTTCTGATCGCTCAATACCCGGGTGGTCGTTACGTTTAGCAGACCGCTTGCGGCTTGTGGGTGTTTGATATGATCATCACCTGCTGCCGGCGTATTGACGAGTCTTTAGAGTCCTACACAGAGGTTTCCTGGCTCAAGCGAAACGAAATAGGAGCGCATATGAGATATGTGCGGGACCGAGAATAATGCGTGTATGTGATACCGTATTCTATTCTCGCGATGAATGTATTGATTGGTTGTATGCGATATAACCTAGTTATCGAATCGAGGATTGATTCGATAAGTCGATACATTGGATATTAGTCGGTCATATGCGATGTGACCGGATCGTTAAATCAAGTGTTGATTTAATGATTTAATGTATAATTATATATTTGATATATTACTTTACATTAACTAGTATTTGTTCACATAAGATTATTTTCTCACTTGAATGTGCACATTGTATATATGATATAGTTTTGTGCACTAGTTTGTATCATGTTTGATGATACATGCAAACTTGGGTGTGTGTATGCATTGAACCATATTTAGGTAAATGGTTAGAGTTCTAATTTATTTGTTTATTTATTTATTCCATTTTGGCCAAAAAAAAATGGGTGGCTTTCTTTGTTTTACACTAGAAGCTTCATGATACTTTTGACAAAGTCTTAGCCATTTTGTTTTTATCCTTAACCCTAACCATTTACCTTAACCCTAGTTTATTCTCTACACTAGTTAACTCACCCATGGTTGCAATATGATAAGGGTCACTTGTTTTTCTATTTTAATTAATTCATTTTTTCCATTTCTTTCTTCTTCTTCTTGAGGAAGAAAGAAAACCTTTGCAAGAAATTTACAAGTGATCAATCCAAGTGAGAAATCCAAATCCAAAGTGAACACACTTCCTATTTCTTCATCCTCTACCACTTTCCATGTAGTATAGGGTGTTTTCTTCACAAGTTTCATGACTTGGTGAAGGTGGAGCTTGATCATGAGTTGCCTCGACGTAGATCATCTTCGGCATCGAAGTCGACGACCTAGCCCGATCATTTCTTCGACGAAACCATCGCTAGAGTTCGGGATCCGATGATCGCAGAGGAGGGACGTCATCATGGAGCTTAGGAAGTGGAGGACCGGATCTACAAAGGTTGTAGCCCCTTTCACTTTGTAGCAAAGTAGTTTGCTTGCTTGTTTTTCTCCTTTACCTCTAGTTAACGATCTATCATTAGGGTTTCTCGGCACATAATTTTTGAATTTGGCATGGTTGATGCCTTGTCGAACCTCTTGAGTGTGCCTAGTAACCCTACAAACCAATGCCTCACTTATGGCGCCGCTGAACTACTGCAAACCCTAGGGTTTAGCGGCGGTTCTTACGGTCACAAAATCGAGTTAGGGTTTCGTTCTTCTAGAGGATCCACCGCATCACTTGCACAATATTTGAATGTTCTTTAACAATGAAAAAAATCCAACTCTTGGAAAATTTTCCGGCAGGGGTTAAATTGGGTATTTGATATCTGATCGAACTTTTTAACACCGTCTAAATAACCCGAAAACAAACTAGAATTACGAATACGAAACACTCCGAATTGCCTCTGTAAAAAGATAACAACGCATGCAAATTTAGCAAAAACAAACAACACCTGAAGTACCAAACCCCAGAGACTGGAACACACTACAAAACTTATCCCAAAACCTCATCATATGGCCGAGCTCACCGGTTTTAACATGCTTCTGTCCGGACAAAATCCGGCGAGGAGGGGTAGGTTTTGTACTGTATTCATGTTATATCACATACAACATTCTACAGTTGTTTAAAAAAAATTGACTCTTAGAAAATTTCGACAGAAAAGGGTTTCGATTCGGGTGTTTCGGAGTTGTTTCGGTTTCATAATCCTACACAATCAGTCTAATTCTCTAGCTAGGCTCTGATACCACTGTTGGTTTGTCTAGCACGGCAACAAGGCTTCGGGTGCCATCATCCATGCCAAATTAAAATTTTTGCCGTTCTTGTCACGACCCGAATGGCACGTGACTGGCACTTAAATCATATGAAGCCTATAAGACTCCATCTAATTTAAGTAAGCCAAGAAATCCCAGAAATCTAAACCATTTAAAGAAAGAAGTGAAGAAAACATATTTTAAAACAAGGGGTTTTAAATAACATAAGCCGAATATGCATTTTCAAATCTTAATTCTTTTCTGAAAATTTCGGCATAGTTTCCTTTGTAAATACTGGCCCCAAAAGGGGTACACTAAGAATAATATATGCCCAATGATAAAGGGCATCCCCAAGCGGGAGCTAGCTCTTCGTCAATCGACGGTCACAACCACGCAAGCAATATAATATACAACGCCGAAACACGAGGATCAAACTCAAAAGGAAACTCAAAATATCAAGAAAACTATAATAATACAACGTGCGATTCTAAGGTCGAAAGAATAAACAACTGGTTTTCTAAGTCAGAAACAAATATACATGTCTGGTTGATGGAGTTTACTAGATACAACTAGATATAAATAAATACAATGGTGGTCACGATACAAGTGAACCAACCTACCAAAGCAATCACCCGGAAGGAAGCAGTGTGCCAGCAAAGCCGTAACAAAACCTGTACGGCAAAACCTGCAAAAAACTGTGGCACAACGGGGGTGAGTAGAAAACATCACCGGGCAGAAATCGTATGTATGACTCAATCCTAGGTCAATACGATCATATATATATATATATAACCTCAAATGATAAAGTCTGAAGCATGAAAAGGTGGCAAGGGTAAACATCCTTACATAAGTGTAATCCCATGTGCTCGTGTCATTGCCTCAGGTAGTAATGTATCATGTGTATGAGGTATGAATGTAAAGTAATGAAAACAGAAAATTGGAAATGAAGAAACTGTTTCTTATTTTAGTGAGATTTCTGTTTATATAACATGAGGTATCTTCAATGGAATCAACATAATCAGTGTCTAGCATCGACACAAAACATAAATCCCAATATCTCAATATCACATTGTCTCAATACCTCGAACTCCGTCAGTCCGGATCGGCCCAAATCATCAAATTACACGACCACGGATGGTATCCTCCGGATATCCGCCGCGCTGGCTAAAATCACCGGTAGGTTGTGCTCCCCTGTTAGGCTCATCGTCTACAACTCGAGCTTATTGCCCCGGGGGACCTTACCGGGCCCACCATGTACACGAGACGGTTCATCCTACTCCTCGAATCGGGTCTCGAAAATCAACAGAATCATGAAAACTCATGGTGGACGACTCATACATCATGAGAAAACCGCAACTTGCATTTTAAAAAGAGAGAGAGAGAGAGAGAGAGAGAGAAGTTTATATATAGTCTTGCGGTTTTCCTCTGTTGGAGATAGTGCCCTCAGAGTCAATTATTGGATCACAGGCACGTGATTGCAATGATTGAGGGAGGACCTATTCCGGTAGGACAGTCTTACTCAAGATGATAGTATGCTATCTGGTTTGTCTTTATCATCGTGTACTGCTTTAGGTGACCTGACATGTCGCTATTACACGTTGATAGAGCCCCTAGGATTCTTGCTTGACAACCAGCAGTATGAGGGCGATCATATTAGTGGGAGCTGGGGTCTATAAGCACATCCTTAAAAGGTCCCTAGTCGTGGGAGTTTCGAGACAGGGCATCGATACTCCAAAGTAGACTAGTGTATACAGTCGAGACCCCGACGAGGGGCGGTGGCCGGTCTCACAAGCCACTGGTGTCAGTTGGTTCACCTAAGATGTATACAGGTGCTCATTGGGATATGAGTACACCGGACAGGACTCGCTGGGAACATGCTAGTTGGTCTTATACCTGACGTCAGATAGCAGTTCCCTGGTGACATGTGTACAGCTTAGTTCATCGACCTGGGGATCGTCATTTGTCTCGTGTGAGTTCCCACTGTACTTTGATTACTACCCTACCATGCTCAAAGGAGACATGCAAACAGGTTTTAGTTGGGTACAGTCCTGAGCCACATAGAGGCAGTGAGCGGATCATCAGGGGTTCGTCTCTCCCGGTATTGGGGGTGAGGTCGCGCTGTGTCTAAGAGAGCCATTACACGAAGCCCTCGGCCGAGGCAGGAGATTTACTGGTAGGTATTCCAGAAGTATCTCAGGGTGTTCTGGGCTACACTCCGACACGACTTGTACCGCTTTTGGGGGTCTGACTTTACCAACCCCCTAGGCCCGCCATGCGATGCTCATAGACGAACGGACCGGACTGTACGGATATTGTCACTGACAGGCTCAGTAGGGTGTCAGGATGAGTTCGCTCATCGACGTCCATTTTGGTCAATACCTGGTAGCCCGTTACGTATTGGCTTATACGTCTGACATGCTAGTGGTTAAATCCACAAACCAAGGTGTTGACGAGTCCTTAGAGTCCCCCACATTCAGTTGCTCAAGTTTTCGGACGAAAAGCTGTAGAGGCCGTATGGAGATATGGCAGGGTTCGATCAAATACGTGCGGTATTGCACGGATCAGGATCGGACGTATATTACTAGCCGGCTTTGGTTTAAACCGGATCCTAGTATAGTACAGTGTAGATTTTGTCTCATTTGCATTTGTATTTCTGTTGGAATACAAATGCGGGTGTGTATACACAGTATCGGGGTTTTCCTGTAATTTATTATGGGACCAGTTTTCTGGAGTTGCCAGTTTGCTTTCCGTTTCGGCCACATTTCTTTGTATCCTTCACTGGCCGAAGTTTGGTGGAGGAGGGCTTATTTGCATTTATGCAAATAAGCAATTGTGGAGGGGGTCTTTGCATAATATTGTATCATGATAATTGCACCATACCTTGACTTTCTTTTGTCATCATGTTTTGACTTTTGTGTGATCATGGTTGTTGATGATGGTTGATTTGGAGTGTTGGTTTTGTGTGATGATTATTCATCATTATGAGTTTTTTTCTCTTTCTTGCATGATCACATACCATTCCTCTCACTCACTTCCTCTCTCATTCTCCCCTCTCCCATTCCATGCCATGGCCGGCCATTCATTGAGGGTGGGGGCAGTCCAAATTTAATGTGGGGATTTTTTGTTCATTTCATGCTACAAAATTCCCATGTTCATCTCCAAAAGGAGTTTGTTCATTCTCCTCCACAAAATGGCAATCTCCATGAACCCCAAAATGAGACATGGTTCTACACAAATTCTACAGCAAACCTTGGGCACGTCGGCTCGCCAACTTCGTGCCCGAGTTGCCTCGGTATAGAGATGGGAGCCCATAAAAGAAGCCGGCGACGTGGTGCCCTTCCGGCGACGAGGTGGAGACCGGAGCTTCCGCGGGAGATCGGGACGACGACGAGAAGACCGGAGGACACAGATCAGTCGGTATATCTCTCTTCCCCATCTTATAGTTAGCTAGGACTAGTTAATGGTTCGATCCGGGTTTTAATGCGCGGTGGTGCCGGTTCAAGAAAAATTAAAGTTAACCATTGCTTCCGCTTTTGGCCTCGAGATGGAGGCCGGGACGCCGCTGTGCACTTACAATGGTATCAGAGACTCGCCATTAACATGGTCTAGCTTTGTCTAATGTGTTTTACATTTCCGATCGAACAATTTTCCAAAAACCGTATTTTTCTTCACATCAGTTTCTGTCGAAATTTTTTGAAGTCCAAAAATTTTTCAGGTTGTTTCGGAATGATGTGTAGGACAATCTAAGAGTTCTGGGAAAATTTGGTCTCGTGAACAGTCTAAACGACCGCGGAACCGCGGCCAAACCCATTCTTGGGCCGCGGTTCCGCCGCGACTTGAACCGATCAGTGTACCAAAATTTTCCAGAAAGCTCCTGAGTTGAAAATATGGGTTTTGGAATATTAATTTTGGGCCCAGAATTTCTTGATGTGCTACAGCAGTACTTAGGGCCCACTTGTTATAATTTTGATCGATCGGATATTATAAACACATTTTTTCACAGTATTTACATTATATCTGCGACCGTGAATGTCACTTGATCGGTAAATCCTGTCTAACTGCTATAGCTCGATTAGACGGATTTGCGAACGTGACTTTCACGTTGATGTTCTGTGTATTGCTGTGATGTTCCGGATCGGTCGTGGGGGATAGCCTGGTTGCAGTGGTAGTACAGTTTTGTTGTATTATGTACATTTAATATTGCGGGGCGAGCGTCCGACATGTGGACTGCCGTCACTGCCTGTTTGTATTATTATTTTGGGGCACGGCCAGGTTGCGGTCGATGTACCCGTTGTATGTATATTTTACTTTCTGTACTAGGATCACTCCGCGGAGGGGTGCACGGATAGCCGGGTTCTAGAGGGCAACGAGCCCGCATCTCTTGGCATTGAGATGGAGGGGGGTTCACTCTAGAATTGGCGGTCTATTCGCCGTACTCGTAGGGGGTACAGGTTGACCCAGGAGGGGTGCCCAAGTTGCCGGATTCCGTGAAGTGCCGGGTGGTCCATTCACGTCGCTGAAAGGGGCTGACTCGCTTCAGGTTTTGGCGGGTAACTTGCCGCGCCCATAGGGGTCTAGGATTTCATTGCATAGGCTATCCACACGACCAGGGGAACGTTGGGTTTCAGCGGCTCTGTGAAACCCGGGGATCCCAGATATCTGTATTGTTCTGTGATGCTGTACATTTCTGTGATGTTGCATTTTATCACGCCTTGAGCGAAATATTATATATTGATATATATACTAGTAGATGTTGTATATGTTTTGCATCCGCACAAGTCCAGTCCCCGCTCTGTCGTTAGTTAGCTAACCTAACGGGTAATGACGGGACCCAGTGGCGAATGCGGATGGCATATACGTACATCCGTATATTTTCGTTCTTTTTGGTGTGATCAATTGATGGGACTGCGTTGATTCGGATCAATGCAAGTTAAAAACAAACATATTCTGATGTTGTTGGAACACTTTTCAAAAAGCTGTTATTGCAAGGACGTTCACTTTTGTTTTGCATCGTGGTATTCAGTTGGAATATCCTGCTCCTCAGTCGACGAGGCAAGGGCCGAGATCCCTTCACCGGGAGTGACCCCTTGGACAGAAGTTTGCGTCAGGGCATTAACTTCACTATAGCCGATAACTTTTGCTTTGCATCATGGTATTCAGTTGGAATATCCTGCACCTCATTCTACGGGGAAAGAGCCGAGATCCCTTCACCGGGAGTGACATCTTTAGCAACGGTTTTCGTCACTATATTTTTAAAAGCTATCCGTTCCTTCAACGATATCAAGTTCATTACGTTTAAGGTTTTCGCCAGAAACCATTCGTAGCCCTCCGTCGTTTCAGACGGGTAGCACGTAGTATTCATGCTATGTTTGTTGACCTTCGTCAAGGCATAGTGTATGGTAGCTGCTTGTTGCCTTTCTGTTGCATAGATAGATGCGTTGGTTTGGGACAGTCGTATAGCCTTGTTGACCTTCGTCAAGGGCTTGTACGGGTGGGTTCAAATTAACCTGGACAATGACGGGTGGAACTTGACATGTGACTTATGATTTGTTGACCTTCGTCAAGGTCATAAGAGCATGGGGCAAAAATCACATCGGGAGTTTCAAAAGAACTGAAACTTGCCAGATATGCGTATACCTTCTGGAGTGTGATACCGTGAGCGGATTCCGTCACGTTGTCATGCGATGATAGTTGGATCCCGGTTCCCACTGATGAGTTGGTTTACTCCTCGGGTGACCCCGACTAATTCTTCTTTCAGATTTGGAGGAGAATTTGAAGTACAGTGGGAGGTTTCCAGATTAGATAAATTGGTAACCATTCTGATCTAGGTTAGAGTGCACGCTGAGTGTTTCTTTTCTCTCTCTCTTCGGCAGCGACCATTGACCCGACCCTAAGACTATGACTCAGTGACCAGATTAACCGAACCTTCTTAAACACCGGCTTTTGGATTGTCAGAGTTGCAAACCTCATTGCCACTCCTACTTTTACCATTTTCTCCAGGACACCCCGTATTATTACGAACGTCCACTTCCATTGGACAAAACCATCATATGGTTAGATACGAACTCGAAAGAATTTATTCGAGGATGGTTTCAGGTTCTGGAGGAAACGGATAGGACTATTCAGTTGTCCTTTCCTTTTACCTTCTCTCAGGTTGCGAGTACTCCTTGGTTTAGGAGTAGCACACCTATTACGCAAATTGTATAGTCTTCTTCCAAACCTTAGGCTGGTGCCGAACGGTGGGGAATGAAGAAAACCAATTAGCATAACGATGGTGTGCAGATGGCATTAAGTAAAGACATAACAAGGGATTAGTAAGAGGGCAAAGTAAATTACGACTGATATTCACGACAAAACCAGGTATTTCATTACCACTTCCACTTCACCTTTGTATTTCTCCAGGACACTCCGTATCACTACGAAGATCCACAGTTTATTGGATACTCCATCGTATGGTTATATACGAACTCGAAAGGAACTTATTCCAGTTCGGGGATGGATTCTGGTTCAGGAGAAATAGGAATAAGGTTTATTCGGTTGTCTTTTATCTTCACCTTCTCTTGCATTGCGAGTGTTCCTAGGATTAGGACAGTACACCCATTATGCTTATTGGATAGTCTTCTTCTAAACCATAGGCTGGTGCCGAACGGTAGGGAAGGAAGAAAACCATTTGGCCTAAAGGGGTGTGCAGAAGGTAATGACTAAAGACATATAAAGGGATTCGGAGAGGTGGCAAAGAATTATACGGCTACAATCGTGAATCTGGAAGAGGCATTACTAGGAATACCGGGATACCCCATCGAAACATTTCAATGTTTCAGTTTCACTGTGTACTGTTAAAGGAAAACTGATTTCCTAATTAATCCTTACTCCAGGGTATGTATTTACCAGGTATGATTCTCACATCTGTATGGTATTACAGATGTTGAGTGGGAGTAAGTTATTGGGAATTGGGTGATCATCCTCATTATGTCGGGATTCGTTGTAATCGGTGATATTTGAGGAGATCACCTGGGCTGTTTGCCGGTTGGCAAATATTTGGTTTTGAATATCCGCTGTTATGCACCAATTTCAAATTGATATATCTGTACATCTATTTTTATAGAGTGAGATATACCTTTTTGATATTATGTCTATGACATTTACCTATATCAGTGGATGGTTAGGTAAGGAGCATTGAACAACGGTGTAATTCTTCTTAACCATAAGTACAGTTTTCAACCTACGACATACAGTGAATGAGTTATCAAACTCAAGGGACTTATTACAGAGTATTGTATATTGTCCAGGGTCCATCAGGACAGAGGGGTTGGTCCTCGTACTATATTCGGTTTACTTATGACTTCTCTAGTTTTTAGAAAGTTGTTTCGCGGAAACACTGGATCCGAATTTTGAGAAGTTATAGGTATTTGAATAAAGTAGAGAACCAGGTATTGCAAGTGTCGGGATTTTTCAAAGTGATCGAAGATGTAGATACTTGTGTATGGTATTCAGTCAATAGTAATGATTAAGAGAAGTTGCTTCTCTTTCGGGTTACTCATAATTGGAAGCATTCCTAAGTTGAGTAATGCTGATCGGCCTCCTTCCATTTAGTTGACATGCACTGGAGACAGCTGCATGATTTGAATCTGGTTCAATTAAATCAGTGCCTCTGGTTCTATATTGGATATAGAACAGTTCATATCTTAACGATGTTAAGGTACGGGGAGTTGTCCGGCTTATGATTAAAACCAGACACTGGACAACTCAAGGCACGTTTCTGTAATGGCTGTTTGTGGGTTGACCCAGGCTATGACGAGGGTTGACTTTCTGCCATCCGGAAGATCAATAGAAATATTATTCTAGACTCGCCACAGTTTTAATAAAAATGTATTTTTTCAGAAAACAGTACTGGGAGTATGGTAGAACTGGAAGTGATTCCAGAACCGCAAGCGATTACTGAAGATTTGATAGGAACCTAAAGATTCAATCTGGTTTGACATTCCATTGGCCACTCCGCAGATATGGTGGGTAACTTCAGGCACCCGAGAGGTACTCCGGTAGCCTCAAGGACGGTGACAGGGAAGTTCTTGTTTACCCACACTTGCCATTGCTGTTGTTCCAGGCTGCGAGACCCGGCGGGAGGATGAGTATAGCGTCGTTCTAATCTGGCTTCAGAAGTGTACGTGTATATGACTCTGCCAGAGGGTTGTCATAGTCAGTGGGAGCAGCGGAAGCATTGGTGGACAGGCAGCTTATGTCTATTTATAGACTAAAGCAGATATAGCGGAGAAAGATCATCTATTTCTGACGTGACAGTCATAGGTTTGACTTCATCAGAATAGGGGATGGATCTGTTGAGAAGGTAGTAGGGTGTGATGTCCTGGTATTTGGATGACATACACAGAGTAGGAAGTGATGTTCCTATACTACAATCGGTTATACTTTGGTCGTCACACAGTAGTTTCTCCACATGGGACTTGGACATTATATCAGACATACTGGTCACTAGATCTATGGTTTTAGATCTAGATTTGGGTGGTTTTCTAATCAGGGTACTTAGACAGCATTCTAAGAGTATTTAGAATGGACGACTCCTGGCACGGTAGTGTACCTGCAGGTGATGGAGTCACCCTCTCTAAAGGTGTCTTACAGACTAAAGGGGAGAGGGATGTGCATGATTGGCAGATCACTTGCTCAGGCATTTGAGTCAATCATGAGATGTCAAGTACCACACCAGATGTTGTTCTTGCACTAGATGCAATAAGTTGACATTGATCCAATCCTAGAGAAGCAGTCGGAAGCAGTTTTAGAACATAAGTGAATGTTCTAGGGATATGATAACGACAGCCTCATTCGGGAGATAGTTATCATTCCAGGCTTCCAAGGTGACCTGGACGACAAGGAGGTTGTCAGAGTTATAGTTTTCCCTCTGACGAGGGGCAGTATTTTGGACAGGTGGTCCAAGGCAATACTGAGGGAGGCATGGCGCAGGATACTGATTAAGTTCAGTTGACGATACAGTCTAAGAAGTTTGGATTTGGAGTTCATTTATGAGCTAGGTCCCATCAGACATCCAGACACATTCTAAGACAGGTATTGCTCATTTTGGGAGATGGCTTTCTCCGCGAACATGAGATATAGAGAGACATAAAAAGAAACATCAAAGAGGATCCACTCAATGAGGCTATTTCTCGAACGCAATAGTTTCGCAAACGAGCTTTGTGAGACTGACTAGTAGAGGAGTTGGGTGTTCGGTATCACACGGGCTGTGAGTATGCGGCATCGCAATAATTAGTCTTGAGTGCAAGTGGGAGATTGTTGGAGATAATGCCCTCAGAGTCAATTATTGGATCACAGGCACGTGATTGCAATGATTGAGGGAGGACCTATTCCGGTAGGACAGTCTTACTCAAGATGATAGTATGCTATCTGGTTTGTCTTTATCATCGTGTACTGCTTTAGGTGACCTGACATGTCGCTATTACACATTGATAGAGCCCCTAGGATTCTTGCTTGACCACCAGCAGTATGAGGGCGATCATATTAGTGGGAGCCGGGGTCTATAAGCACATCCTTAAAAGGTCCCTTGTCGTGGGAGTTTCGAGACAGGGCATCTGTTAGTTATATGTATGCCCTAGAGGCCATTACTGTACATAGGATGTATATTGTAGTGGATGCTGGGACATATATAGGGAGGACTTTCTTGCTCGACATGATAGTATGCTATCTGGTTAATCTTTACCTTAACGTGTATACTGATTGTCTCTCTGTTACATGTTGGTAAAGCCCTTAGGATCTGTACTTGACTACCTGGACTATGATGCGGATCATACTAGTGGGGACATGGTAGTCCATAAGTACATCCTTCAAAGTTCCTAGTCGTGGGTGTATCGAGATGGGGCATCGATATACCAGAGTAGACTAGCGTATACCTTCTCGACCCATACAGATGGGCGATGGATGATCCCATATCCATTGGTGTTTGACATCAGAGATGATATACGGGTGCTCAGTGGAGACTGGGTACACTGGACGGACTCGTCGAGAACTCCCAGATGGTATTATACCTCACGTCAGATGGCAGTTCTCTGGTGACACTGGTACAGAGTAGTCTGTTGACCCGAGATCGTCATAGAGTCTTGTGTGGTTCCCACTGTGCTTTGATTTCCATCTTACCACGTCCAAGAGGGCGTGCAAAACGGTGGTTTTTGGGTACAGTCCCGAGTCACATGGAGGCAATGAGCGATAGGAGGGGATTCGTCTCTCCCGGTATAGGGAGTTGATGTTGCGCTGTGTTCGATTGGCTATAACAGGAAATCCCTGGCCAGGGTTGCAGAGATTTACTGGTAAGTGTTACCAGTAGTTTCTCGAATTGTTATAGACCTCATATCGACACGACTTATCGAGCTATTGGGGTCTGACGTATACCACCCCTAGGCAAGATATGCGACATATCAGACGATCAGACCGGACTGTACGGTAGTGTTACTGGTCGGATTCACTGGAGTGTGAGCGGGCTTGCTCGTCGATCTTCAGATCGCTCAATACCCGGGTGGCCGTTACGTTTAGCAGACCGCTTGCGGCTTGTGGGTGTTTGATATGATCATCGCCTGCTGCCGGCGTATTGACGAGTCTTTAGAGTCATACACAGAGGTTTCCTGGCTCAAGCGAAACGAAATAGGAGCGCATATGAGATATGTGCGGGACCGAGAATAATGCGTGTATGTGATACCGTATTCCATTCTCGCGATGAATGTATCGATTAGGTTATATGCGATATACCCTAGTTATCGAATCAAAGGTTGATTCGATAAGCCGATACATAGGATACTGGTCGGTTATATGCGATATGACCGGATCGTTAAATCAAGTGTTGATTTAATGATTTAATGTATAATTATATATTTGATATATTACTTTGCATTAACTAGTATCGGTTCACTTTAAATGGATATTCTCACTCGGGTGTGCGCATTGCATATGCGATATGATTTTGTGCACATGTTTGTATCATGTTTGATGATGCATGCTTTTTGGTTAAGTATAACGAATTAAACCAAGGTTAAGTTGTTGATTAGGGTTTTACTTATTCATTTATCTTATTTATTTATTCATTTTGAATAAATTGGAAGATAAATGAATGGTGGCTACTTTTGTTTTTAGTTGAAGTTTCATGAAGCTTTGACTTGATGACTTTTTTGTTCTCATCCTTAACCCTAACCATCAACCCAACCTTAGTCAATTCTCTACACTTAACTAAGGTAAATATTATGATAAGTATTGTTTTATTTTTCTATTTAAAATAACTTATCATATTCTTCATCTTCTTCTTCTTCTTCACTTCAAGAAAAAGCTTCACAAGCTTTAATGGCAAAGTGAGAATTAGAGTGAGAAATCCAATTCTAAAGTTTACCCACTTCCTATTTCTTCATCCTCTACCTCTTGCCAAGTAGTAGAGTGTGTTTCCTTCACAAGTTTTCAAGGCTTGGTGAAGGTGGAGCTTGATCTAGCGATGCCTCGACGTAGATCATCTTCGGCATGGACATCGACGACCTAGCTCGCTTATTCTTCGACGAAGCCGACGCTGGAGTCCGGATTCCTTTTGGACAGCGGAGGGGACTTCGTTGCGGAGCTATGGAGGTGGAGCACCGGATCTACAAAGGTTGTATTTCCGATTCTTATAGTTAAGTTGTTAACTAGTTTATCTTTTCGCCTAAACTTCTAGCCGACGATCCGTAGTCGGGTCTCTCGGCACCTAGAATTTTTGAAATTGGCATGGTTGATGCCTTGTGAGACCTCACTAGTGTGCCTAGGAACCCTACAGCATCGATACTCCAGAGAAGACTAGTGTATACAGTCGAGACCCCGATGAGGGGCGGTGGCCGGTCTCACAAGCCACTGGTGTCAGTTGGTTCACCTAAGATGTATACAGGTGCTCATTGGGATATGAGTACACCGGACAGGACTCGCCGGGAACATGCTATTTGGTCTTATACCTGACGTCAGATAGCAGTTCCCTGGTGACCTGTGTACAGGTTAGTTCATCGACCTGGAGATCGTCATTTGTCTCGTGTGAGTTCCCACTGTACTTTGATTACTACCCTACCACGCTCAAAGGAGACGTGCAAACAGGTTTTAGTTGGGTACAGTCCCGAGCCACATGGAGGCAGTGAGCGGATCTTCAGGGGTTCGTCTCTCCCGGTATTGGGGGTGAAGTCGCGCTGTGTCTACGAGAGCCATTACACGAAGCCCTCGGCCGAGGCAGGAGATTTACTGGTAGGTATTCCAGTAGTATCTTAGGGTGTTCTGGGCTACACTCCGACACGACTTGTACCGCTTTTGGGGGTCTGACTTTACCAACCCCCTAGGCCCGCCATGCGATGCTCATAGACGAACGGACCGGACTGTACGGATATTGTCACTGACAGGCTCAGTAGGGTGTCAGGATGAGTTCGCTCATCGACGTCCCTTTTGGTCAATACCTGGTAGCCCGTTACGTATTGGCTTATACCTCTGACGTGCTAGTGGTTAAATCCACAAACCAAGGTGTTGACGAGTCTTTAGAGTCCCCCACATTCAGTTGCTCAAGTTTTCGGGTGAAAAGCTGTAAAGTCCGTATGGAGATATGGCAGGGTTCGATCAAATACGTGCGGTATTGCACGGATCAGGATCGGACGTATATTACTAGCCGGCTTTGGTTTAAACCGGATCCTAGTATAGTACAGTGTAGATTTTGTCTCATTTGCATTTGTATTTCTGTTGGAATACAAATGCGGGTGTGTATTCACAGTATCGGGGTTTTCCTGTAATTTATTACGGGACCAGTTTTCTGGAGTTTCCAGTTTGCTTTCCGTTTCGGCCACATTTCTTTGTATCCTTCACTTGCCGAAGTTTGGTGGAGGAGGGCTTATTTGCATTTATGCAAATAAGCAATTGTGGAGGGGGTCTTTGCATATTATTGTATCATGATAATTGCACCATACCTTGACTTTATTTAGTCATCATGTTTTGACTTTTGTGTGATCATGGTTGTTGATGATGGTTGATTTGGAGTGTTGGTTTTGTATGATGATTATTCATCATGATGAGTTTTTTCTTTTTCTTGCATGATCACATACCATTCCTCTCACTCACTTCCTCTCTCATTCTCCCCTCACCCATTCCATGCCATGGCCGGCCATTCATTGAGGGTAGGGGCTGTCCAAATTTAGTGTGGGGATTTTTTGTTCATTTCATGCTATAAAATTCCCATGTTCATCTCCAAAAGGAGTTAGTTCATTCTCCTCCACAAAATGGCAATCTCCATGAACCCCAAAATGAGACATGGTTCTACAAAAATTCTACAGCAAACCTTGGGCACGTCGGCTCGCAAACTTCGTGCCCGAGTTGCCTCGGTATAGAGGTGGGAGCCCGTAAAAGAAGCCGGCGACGTGGTGCCCTTCCGGCGACGAGGTGGAGACCGGAGCTTCCGTGGGAGATCGGGACGACGACGAGAAGACCGGAGGACACGGATCAGTCGGTATATCTCTCTTCCCCATCTTGTAGTTAGCTAGGACTAGCTAATGGTTCGATCCGGGTTTTAGTGCGCGGTGGTGCCGGTTCAAGAAAAATTAAAGTTAACCATTGCTTCCGCTTTTGGCCTCGAGATGGAGGCCGGGGCGCCGCCGTGCACTTACATCCCCCAAATCCCAAAATTTCATTAAAATCCGAAATTCAAAAATCAAGAGTAAGTAAACAGTGAATATCAGCATAAAACCCCAAAATACTGCATAACCAATGAATATATGAATGCATCGGATATCATGCAATGAGTGCAATAGTTAAAGTAGCATATGAAAGCGATAACATATTGCAACTATCAGCTAGCAGGCTATGTCAATGAAATAATATTCACTAAAGTGTACGTGACATGACAATTACCGATGATGATGTGTGTGAGCGGGCAAGCAAGTGTACGTGGTGTTAGTGTATATGCCCTAGAGTCCATTACTGTATCATACTAGTATGTATATTACTTAATGGAAGCTTGGGATATTCACCTTGTATTGATAATCTTGCTCAATATAGTAGTATGCTACTTGGTTTGTTTCTGCTTTAATGTGTACATGTGTTTATTTTAGCATATCACCTATACACATTAGTGGAGCACTTAGGATCTTTGCTTGATTACCGGCGTTGTGATGGCAGTCACACTCGTGGGGGCTGGGTAATCTATAAGCATATCCTTATGCAGGTCCCTAGTCACAGGACTATCGAGACATGGCATCGATACTCCGGAGTAGACTAGCGTATGCGCTTCTCATCCCAGTGTGGGAGACGGTCTGTCCCACAGCCGTCGGTACGTCGTCGTCGAGATAGTATGCGGGTGCTCGTTAGGTTATGAGTACAAAGGACAGGACTCGTCGGGAACTGTTGGTTGGTACTACACCTATCGTCAGTTATCAGTTCCCAGGTGACATGAGTACAGCTTAGTCCGCTGACTTGACACTGTCACTTCACCTCGAGTGTGTTCCCACTATACTTTGATTACTACCCTACCACGGCTCAAAGTAGTCGTGCAAACAGGTAGTTTTTGGGTGCGGTCCCGAAGCACTTGGAGGCAGTGACGGTTAGACAGGATTCGTCTCTCCCGGTATTGGGGGTTGACATCGCGCTGTGTCTAGGAGAGCCATTAAACGAGTAGTCCCTGGCCAGGGCAAGAGAGATATACTAGTAGGTTTCCAGTGTTATCTCAGGGTGTTCTGGGCTTCACTCCGACACGACTTGTACCGCTATTAGGGGACTGACGTTTACCTCCCCTAGGGCCGCCATGCGATGTATCAGACGAACAGACCGGACTGTATGGAGATTGTCACATTCAGGCTCAGTAGGAGTTCAGATGGGTTTCACTTCGTCAGTCTTCTTGTCAGCATCTACCTGGGGACCGTTACACACAGCTATTGCCGCTTGCGGTCTGAGGTTAAACCCACTGCCAGCGTAGTGTTGAGTCTTTAGAGTCCCACAAAGAAAGCTATTTTCCTTTAGGCAAAAGAGTAGAGGTCGCATGGTTTTGCGACAGGTCGCATGGTTTTGCGACAGGGTTCGGTCACATCCGTGCACTTATGTACGTTTGGTGTCCGGAAAGTTAACACTAGCGGGCTTTGGTTTAAGCCAGATCCTAGTGTACGTTTTGGGATTGGTTTTATCTTGTTTGTATTCGTGTTCCTCGGAACGCGGATGCAGGTGTGTATGCACAGTTGACTGAGAGACAGAGGCAGAGGATTCTCATTGGGGTTGTTGACTATTGACTATTGACTTTTGACTAAACCCTAATGAGAATAAGATATATGATTAACAATAATATTAATTAAGTATTATAGTGACATGGTTGTTGAGGGGTTGACTTTGTTGACTTGTTGACTTTGTTGACCGGTTGACTAGGTTGGACTAGTTGACCATCATCATGACAATGGCTATCATTCCATGGAAAAGACTTTTGCTTGCTTGTTTATTTATGCAAAATGAGTGCATGAAATGATATAGCCATTTTGACTTAAACCATCACACAATACTTGATTACTATTTTTGTTATGATGGTTTTGGATTATGAGATGTTGGATGGCAAAAGACTCTCTTATTCTCTCATTTCATTTCTCTCTCTTGCCATCACTTGCTAAAGTTCTCCCTCTTCCTCTTGCTCTCTCTAGCTCAGGGCAAACCATTCTCATATGTTGAGACTCATTGCCTTAGAGATAAAAAGACACTAAAATAATCCTCTACTCATTCTAGTTCACAAGGCCTAGCAAGCCAAGTGTTCTAGTTTCTTCAAAGTTCGAAGAAGAAGCCAAAGGTAGAAGCTTTCAGGTGGATCTATTTTCGGCGCAAGGAGACGACAAGGTGAGGCCGATCCATACACCGGAAAGAGTGGAAGACGAAAGAGTTCAAGAAAGGTATAGCCCCCTAACCGAGTAGGTAAAACTCTAGTTAGGTTGTTAGTTAGTTGTTTAACAAAGATCCGTATTTTGAGTCCATGTTACCACCCTCTTGAAAATCGTTTTTTATCACTTCCGCAACCCCGTAAGTACCGAGGAAGGGTAGCATGGACTTACAGTGTTATCAGAGCCTAGTTAAACACTATCTAACATGTTAGAAAAGTAACTAGAAATTCGATCGGAGAAAAAGTCACGAAAAACACCCGGAAAATCAAGTTTCTGTCGATTCTGTATTCTGTTCAAAAATTGATAAATCATACTCCAAAAATCGACTCAGTCTTTTTATAAGACACTCAAGAAATTTGGTCCAGAGTACCGTTCGAAGAGCCGCGGAACCGTGGCGGGAGCACGCTCCTGCCGCGGATCCGCGGCCGAGTTGAGTCGGTCGTGGCTCAAATTTCTTACAGTGTGTTTCTGGGGGTATTTTTGGATTTTTACAATATGTCTTTTCTGCCCAGATTTTCCAGAAAGAAAAATTAGTTTTGGGGGCTTGAAAATCCGTATTTTGATCGAACTTCTAAAAGACTTAAGCTGACGGGTATATATCTGTGATGTGTTATATGTATTGAACGTCCGCTAATCGCTATACGTCGATTAGTGGGGGTTATACATATCTGTGATCTGTAATGTTGATGGTATGTGTATATGAATTCATTGGATTGTCACGGATGAATAGCCGGGGGGTTGTAAGATGAGAGTTTTCTTTTATCTTTCAATTCATGTAATATGTAAATTGATGTAATATTATTTTTGGCCGCATAACCGGGTCGGGGTTGTAGCCGTCATTGTATAATTTCTTTTTACTGTTTTTGCTCCTAGGATAGACCCAAGGTGGGGTGCACAAACTACCGGGTATCTCGAAGTGCCGAGTGGCCTACTCACGTCGTTGAGGGAGGTTGCTCCACTTCGGATATTTAGCGGGTAGTTTGCCGCACCCGTAAGGGTCTAGGGTGGGGTATTGGCTATTCATCGCGACCGTGTAATCCGCTTTTCGTTATAGGCTCGTACGAATTGCGGATTCCTAGTATATCCAATGTGTTCATCTGTGATCTGAAATGGCTATCATTGCAATATATCTATATATGATATTATTTAGGCGTTGCTTATGTTTTGCACCCGCGCTAGCCCAGCTCCCGCTCTGTTGTTAGTTAAGTAACCTAACGGGTAATGACGGGGCCCCGTGGCGAATGCGAATGGCATAAGCGTACGTCCTATTTTGGTTGTTTTCTGCAGTGGTATGATTAAATGATGGGACGCATTAAAAGAACTAATGCAAGAAAAATAAACCAAGTAAAAGTCGTTGGAACACTTTCAAAACCACTCGGTTTCTTTTCAAAATAACTTTTAAACGCGGAGCTTAAGCCACTCCTTTTAAAAGCTATCTCATTCTATCGATTATATCAAGTTCACTGCGTACACGGTTTCGCCAAAACCATTCGTAGCCCTCCGTCATTTCACATGGATGGTCAATAGTATTCAAGCTATGTTTGTTGGCCAAAGTCAAGGCATAGTGATTGGTAGCTATTGGGTATTCATGTGCAGCATAGATAGATGTGTTGGTTTGGGGCAGCCGTTCTACCTTGTTGGCCAAAGTCAAGGGTATGTGCGGGTGGGCTCAAATTAACCTGGAGAATGACGGGTAGAACTTGACATGTGACTTATGATTTGTTGGCCAAAGTCAAGGTCATAAGGGC
Source organism: Agapanthus africanus (assembly GCA_030015575.1). Classification (NCBI taxonomy): domain Eukaryota; kingdom Viridiplantae; phylum Streptophyta; class Magnoliopsida; order Asparagales; family Amaryllidaceae; genus Agapanthus; species Agapanthus africanus. Next base: position 634,879,722 of record CM057338.1, read on the forward strand.
ATGGGGCAAAAATCCACATCGGGAGTTTCAAAAGAACTGAAACTTACTAGCGCTGCATTCCATTTGGAGTGTGATGATTCTGGTAGGATTCCTTCAGTTTTATCACGCAATGATATTTGGATCCCGATCCTACTGTGAGTATATGCTACTCCTCGGGAAATTTCTCACTTAACGATCAATGCTATAAACCAAGTAGGTGTCTAGAAAGGTGTTAGAGGGGCTACGCCCACTGGGAAAAGAGGTTATTTAATTAAGGAACTTCGCGAAAGCGTTGGAAAACCTCCCTCGAAGTACCGACACCAGCCTGGCCGAACGATTAAGCAAAAATTGTACGGTGAGATTGATCCTGACTAATTCTTCCTTCTTTCCACTTACGCCCAGTTCATCCTGAATTTCAACTTGCAAGAAAAGGAAGTTGAACTTTCGGAGCTCCTCAACATGCTGAGGAGTGCAGAGGGCACCCTACAGAAAGGTAGGGAAACATCCACTTTGTTTGTAGGAGGATCTTCCTCTTCTAGGTCCAAGGCGAAAGCCAAGGGAAAGAAGAAGAAAACCCACGCCAAACCAAGGGGCGGTGTTAGTAAAGTGGATACGAAGGGAAAGACAAAAGCAACAAAGATAGCGGGGAAACTTGTGGGGAAGGAAGAGTGCTTTTACTGTCATAAGAGTGGGCACTGGAAGAAAGATTGCAGGGCTTGGAAAGTCAGAACACAGGATCTGAAACAAGTTGCGGCTTCAGCTTCAGGTGTGTATGTTATTGAAAACTGTCTATCAATAAACTCTACTTCCTGGGTGTTGGATACTGGATCAGGATCTCATATCTGTAATTCTTTCCAGGCGTTGAGAAACCGTAGGTTTTTGAAGGCAGGTGATATGACCCTCAAAGTTGCAAACGGAGCTAGCATGGATGCTAAGGCCGTGAGGGACTATCACCTGGGAATATCAGATGGACATGTTTTGGTTTTAAGTAATTGCTTTTTTGTACCCAACGCAACTTGTAATATCATTTCTGTATCTTTTGTTTCTAAAGAAGGTTATGAATTTGCGTTTGTAAGTAATGTTGTAAACATTCACCTTAATCAAGTTATGATTGGGTCAGGTACATTAAGCAATGGTATATACGTACTAAACCAACCACAGATTTTCAATGTCCAGAATACACACAAAAGAAAGTCTCTGGAAATAAATCAGACTTTCTTATGGCATTGTAGACCGGGTCACATCAATGAGAGAAGGTTGACGAAGTTACATACAGAAGGATATTTGAATCCGTTCGAATATCAATCGTATGCCACTCGTCAATCCTGTCTCAAAGGAAAGATGACAAAGACTCCGTTCACTGGACACGGAGTAAGAGCGAGCGAGCTCTTGGGACTCGTACACAGCGACGTGTGCGGTCCAATGTCTACACATGCGCGAAGCGGTTATTCTTAGTTCATTACTTTTACGGATGACTTTTCAAGGTACGGTTATGTCTTCTTAATGAAACATAAATCCAAAGCCTTTGGAAAATTCCAGGAATATAAGAATGAAGTAGAAAAACAAACCGGCAAAAGTATCAAGACACTAAGATCGGATCGAGGTGGTGAATACTTGAGTGCCAAGTTCCTGGACTACTTAAAAGAGAATGGAATTCTCTCTCAGCTTACTCCTCCATACACACCGCAACATAACGGTGTATCGGAGAGACGGAACCGAACCCTATTGGATATGGTAGGGTCCATGATGAGTAACGCTGAGTTACCGCGATCATTCTGGGGATATGCACTAGAATCAGCTGCATACCTTTTGAACCGAGTTCTAACTAAGACTGTGCCTACCACACTATATAAGATGTGGTATGGGAAGAGACCCTATCTTAATCACATTAAGATATGGGGATGTCCATCTTTTGTCAAAAAGCAGCATGCGGACAAACTCGAGGCACGCTCAGTACTGTGCAAGTTTGTGGGATATCCAAAAAACTCCAACGGATATTTCTTCTATTGCGAAGAGGAACAAAAGATTTATGTTTCTCGTCATGCCCACTTCTTGGAAACAGAGTTTTTGGAAAATCAGATAAGCGGGAGCGCAATAGAACTGGAAGAAATTCCAGAACCACGAGCTATTACTGAAAGCTTATTAAAACCAGAGGGTTCGAAAGATCATGACATTCGTACGCCGCTCCGCAGGAGTAGTAGGCAGTCTCATCCGCCCGAGAGATACTACGGTTTTCTCATAGACGGGGATAGAGAAGATTGCATCATTGATTATGATGAGCCGACTAGCTTCCAGCAAGCCATTCAGAGCGTTGACTCGGTAAAATGGCTGGATGCAATGCGGACCGAAATGGAGTCCATGTACACCAACAAAGTATGGACGTTGGACGTTGCTCCAGATGGGGTAAAACCTGTAGGATGCAAGTGGATCTTCAAAAGGAAGATTGGTGTAGATGGACAGGTTGAGACCTATAAAGCTAGACTAGTTGTAAAGGGTTTTCGTTAAAGACCTGGTTTGGACTATGACGAGACCTTTTCTCTAGTAGCTATGCTGAAATCCATTCGGATCCTTCTTACCATTGCTGCCTTCCACGACTATGAGATTTGGCAGATGGACGTAAAGACCGCTTTTCTAAATGGAAATTTAGAGGAGTGTGTCTATATTGACCAGCCAGAAGGTTTTATTCAGAGTGGGAGCAGCGGAAAGGTGTGCAAGTTGCTTAAGTCCATCTACGGACTAAAGCAGGCATCGCGGAGTTGGAACATCTGTTTTGATGAGACGGTCAAAGAATTTGGCTTTATCAAAAATCCAGATGAACCATGCATCTATAGTAGATTTGTAGCGAGAACTGTAGTATTCTTCGTTTTATACGTGGATGACATTCTCTTAATAGGAAATGACATTCCTATGCTACAATCTGTCAAAGGGTTCTTGTTACACAGGTTCTCCATGAAAGCCCTGGGTGATGCCTTATACATTCTGGGGATCCGGATCTATCGTGACAGATCCAAGAGGATACTGGGACTCTCACAGTCCAGGTATATCGACACCATACTGAAAATATTCAGTATGGAAGATTCCAAGCGCGGTAATCTACCGGCTTGTCACGGGATCACCCGTTCCAAAGAGATGTCTCCCAAGACTGATTTGGAAAGGGATCGCATGTCTATTATACCCTACGCTTCTGTGGTAGGCTCTATAATGTATGCGATGTTGTGTACCAGACCAGATGTAGCTTATGCACTAAGTGTGGTAAGCCAGTATCAGTCATACCCTGGGGAGAAACACTGGATAGCGGTAAAGAACATTCTCAAGTACCTAAGAAGGACTAAGGAGATATTCTTGGTGTATAGCGGAAAAGACATCCAGATCGAGGCCTTTGCTGACTCCAGCTTCCATAGTGACAAGGATGATTCCAAGTCCATGTCGGGTTATGTCTTTACCCTCAATGGAGGGGCGGTGTGTTGGAAGAGTTCCAAACAGGAAACCGTTGCTGACTCGACGATGGAAGCGAAATATATCGCTGCTGCAGATGCCGCAAAAGAAGCCGTCTGGATATGGAAGTTCTTAACTGAACTTCAGGTGGTTTCGTCCATTGTTGATCCAATACCTCAGTATTGCGACAACAACGGGGCTATAGCTTTAGTGAAGGAACCCAGGTCCCATCAGAGGTCCAGACACATCTTGAGGCGGTATCACCTGATCAGGGTGATCGTGGGTCACCAGGAGATCGAGGTTCGGAGAGTTTCTACGGAAGATAACACTGCTGATCCACTAACAAAGGCCTTACCCCAGACTCAATTCGAGCGGCTGATCGAGATGATAGGTCTTCGATACGCCAGTACATGGCCTTAGTGCAAGTGGGAGATTGTTAGTGTATATACCCTAGAGGCCATTACTGTATCATACTAGTATGTATATTACTTAATGGAAGCTTGGAATATTGACCTTGTATTGACAATCTTGCTCAATATAGTAGTATGCTACTTGGTTTGTTTCTGCTTTAATGTGTACATGTGTTCATTTTAGCATATCACCTATACACATTAGTGGAGCCCTTAGGATCTTTGCTTGATTACCGGCGTTGTGATGGCAGTCACACTCATGGGGGCTGGGTAATCTATAAGCACATCCTTATGCAGGTCCCTAGTCACAGGACTATCGAGACAGGGCATCGATACTCCGGAGTAGACTAGCGTATGCGCTTCTCATCCCAGTGTGGGAAACGGTCTGTCTCACAGCCGTCGGTACGTCGTACTTGAGTTAGTATGCAGGTGATCGTTAGGTTACGAGTACACTGGACAGGACTCGTCAGGAACTGTTGGTTGGTACTATACCTATCGTCAGTTATCAGTTCCCAGGTGACATGAGTACAGCTTAGTCCGTTGACTTGACACTGTCACTTCGCCTCGAGTGTGTTCCCACTGTACTTTGATTACTACCCTACCACGGCTCAAAGGAGTCGTGCAAACAGGTAGTTTTTGGGTGCAGTCCCGAAGCACTTGGAGGCAGTGACGGTTAGACATGATTTGTCTCTCCCGGTATTGGGGGTTGACATCGCGCTGTGTCTAGGAGAGCCATTACACGAGTAGTCCCTAGCCAGGGCAAGCGAGATATACTGGTAGGTTTCCAGTGTTATCTCAGGGTGTTCTGGGCTTCACTCCGACACGACTTGTACCGCTATTAGGGGACTGATGTTTATCGCCCCTAGGCCCGCCATGCGATGTATCAGACGAACAGACCGGGCTGTATGGAGATTGTCACATTCAGGCTCAGTAGGAGTTCAGATGGGTTTCACCTCGTCAGTCTTCTTATCGGCATCTACCCGGGGACCGTTACGCACAGCTAGTGCCGCTTGCGGTCTGTGGTTAAACCCACTGCCAGCGTAGTGTGGAGTCTTTAGAGTCCCACACAGAAAGCTATTTGCCTTTAGGCAAAAGAGTAGAGGTCGCATGGTTTTGCGACAGGTCGCATGGTTTTGCGACAGGGTTCGGTCACATCCGTGCACTTGTGCACGTTTGGTGTCCGGACAGTTAACACTTGCGGGCTTTGGTTTAAGCCAGATTCTAGTATATGTTTTGGGATTGGTTTTATCTCGTTTGTATTCGTCTTCCTCGGAACGCGGATGCGGGTGTGTATGCACAGTTGATAGAGAGACAGAGGAAGAGGATTCTTATTGGGGTTGTTGACTGTTGACTATTGACTTTTGACTAAACCCTAATGAGAATAAGATATATGATTAACAATAATACTAATTAAGTATTATAGTGACATGGTTGTTGAGGGGTTGACTTTTTTGACTTGTTGACTTTGTTGACCGGTTGAATAGGTTGGACTAGTTGACCATCATCATGACAATGGCTATCATTCCATGGCAAAGACTTTTGCTTGCTTGTTTATTTATGCAAAATGAGCGCATGAAATGATATAGCCATTTTGACTTAAACCATCACACAATACTTGATTACTATTTTTGTTATGATGGTTTTGGATTATGAGAGGTTGGATGGCAAAAGACTCTCTTATTCTCTCATTTCATTTCTCTCTCTTGCCATCACTTGCTCAAGTTCTCCCTCTTCCTCTTGCTCTCTCTAGCTCAAAGCAAACCATTCTCATGTGTTGAGACTCATTGCCTTAGAGATAAAAAGACACCAAAATAATCCTCTACTCATTCTAGTTCACAAGGCCTAGCAAGCCAAGTGTTCTAGTTTCTTCAAAGTTCGAAGAAGAAGCCAAAGGTAGAAGCTTTCAGTGGATCCATCTTTGGCGCAAGGAGACGATGAGGTGAGGACGATCCGTACACCGGAAAGAGTAGAAGACGAAGGAGTTCAAGAAAGGTATAGCCCCCTAACCGAGTAGGTAAAACTCTAGTTAGGTTGTTAGTTAGTTGTTTAACAAAGATCCGTATTTTGAGTCCATGTTACCACCCTCTTGAAAATCGTTTTTTATCACTTCCGCAACCCCGTAAGTACCGGGGAAGGGTAGCATGGACTTACACGTGGAGCATACGCATCATCGGTAATGGTGCTGGTGTCCTGACAGCATGATCGCAATAATGGCATATTAAAACACAATATAAGCATGCAAATGCGATGCGAATAGCAATAATATGTGGGAGCTGAATAATAAATACAACAATAATGAATATGCAATAATATAAATGAGTAATACGGTAAACTACAGGTCTAAACTAACAGACTGATCAAACGGGTAGGGAAAACCACCGATATCTGAGTCGATATATATATACATATAATAGTTAGTGATCCCGCCTCAATAGTATCCCATACGATACCCTATATAATATGACATCCTCGAGTCAAGAGTGCGAATCATTCATCAATATAGCTCGTACGGTAAATCCATCGTACGACATCCCAAATCTGGGTATGGGTCAATATCATATTTATCTCTTTATTCACTTGGTATCCTTTTATCATATATCATGATCTGGGGGTACTGATCTACGACTAGTACATACTGATACCATCTACACATGTGCATGCATGTGTATGAAAACACCACGCCTAAAGGACCCGCTAAAAATATCATGTCGTATCTCAAATACGAACCATGTCACATCACCGATCTCAGGGCCTTAAGCCCAAACTCATTGACTCATCTCCAAAAATCATGTACTATCCTCATAATCCATGTATATGTATATGTATATATATATATATACACAGTCCCATACCCATGTGTATATATATATGCATATCCCCATATACGCACAGGTAATAAAATGTAAGCATGTCTGTGTGTGCGTGTAGGTATAATCTATCCTAGAGTTTCGTAACTAACACTAAACCATATCATGAACCCTATAACCTATCTTGAAAATCCATGTTTCACATAACAAATCTCATATATATAATATTATATATAAATCATACTATACTTCGAACTGCGGGGATGCTATACGCCATCCACCCGACTTCCCCCGTAGATATATATCTACTCACCTTGATCCTCGCTCGCTGGAGTCGATGATGCCACGCTCATCCTCGTCATCTTGAAATCCACGTGGTGTACCTACAACCATTACAAAATCGCAAATGCATATTAAAATCAAGTCGGAAAACTAAAACGGCATACGTTTCGCTCATAGGTTAAAACCTATAGCCTACGCCTGCAAAACCACCAAACAACCCCCGTCGCTGACGTAGAAACATCAGATGATGGAACACAAAATCAAATACCAAATCCCAAATTAAAACGAATCCGCAAAACAATGCAGCAACTCAAGAAAAAGGTCCCAGATTTTACGCTAAGTGAAATTAGTCAATTTTGCATATATGGAGGGTCTAATTTACTGGAGGTAAAGCCCTGGAACAAGAACGAAGCAAATCGGGTGTACCAAGGCCGCAAATTGCGGCCCAAATGAATAAATCTGCGGCTTGGAAGTGGGGTTAGGGTCCAGGGTTTTGGGTATAGGTTCTAGGTTGCCTGCTTGTGTCTCTGTATTTGCTAAATATTTTTCAGGTGTCCCGGGTGATAGCAGATACCAAAATACATCACAATCCCATAAAATCTGCCGATGTCGGGGTTTCTAAGTTTGGGTTCGGTGTTCTATTCTCTGGTTTCAGTCCATTTTACAATCCCTACAAGGGTTTAAGGTCACTATTAAGCCTCAATTTCACCTTTGGATTCAAATCAAACCCTAATCCTTTCTAGAAATTTCCAAACCTCACTAAACGACACTAAATCGGTTCTAATCAAACATGGATGTAAAAGAAATGGAAATACTATGCTAATGGTTAAGAGAATACCTCATTTGGCACTCATGAATCCCCTAGAGCACCAAAATGCAAACTTTCTTGGTCCAAAGTGTAGTTTGTGAGCTTGTGGAAGTTTTTTGTGAAGGAAAGTATGTGTTTTGATGTTGATTTGGGGGTGAAGTGAGGTGGTGGAGGTGGTGGAGGGAGAGGGCAGCAGCTATGGAGGGGAGAGGAGAGAGGATGAGGGTGATGAAGTGAATGAGGAAATGGCCCAAGTCAAAGTAAACCCCTCCCTTTCTCTCTCCTGCCCATGCTTCCCAATTCTTTAATATATTCCCTTTTTCTTTTCTTTTCCTTTCCTTTTCTTTTCTCTTCTCACATAAAACCAAAACCATGGATGAAAATAAAGAGAAAGCCATGTAGGAAAATGTAACACAAGTGTAAAAATGATATGGTGCATGTCATGTGCACAAAACAAGCTTAATGTGCGATTAACGGTATTTAATCGCGATTAGCATTAAAATAATGTGTAATAAATCACAATTAACTTAAAATTGCTTAATTCATATAAAACACCCTCTTTTTAGTAATTTCTATAATTTTCCAAATTTTTTCCCAATTTATCGGTATTTAATTATACCGTATTATTAAAATATTCAATATATTTATTATTTAATTATAAAAATCCCCAAAAATAATATTTTATTTTTCTGAAATCTTACAATTCTAGCTAACCTTAACCTTAACCCTAGGTTCTTAACTAATGAATCATACGGAATCGAAAAGCAAACAACTTTACTTCTAAGTGATAAACCTTTGTAGTCCGTTCCTTCACTTCATAAGCTCCAAGTTGTGTTCCCTTCAGTGCGATCATCAAGCTCCCGGACTCTTGAGAGGCTCCATGAGGAGAATGATGCATTCTTGCTTGTAGTCTTCAAAATCCAAGATGATCTACTTCTAGAAAACACGAACTCAAGTTAAGACTTCACTAATATGGAATTAGTGAAGCTAACACACTAATCTATATGCCTAGTATAGAAGAGGATGATGAAGTAGGAATTTTGCTCTCTTTAGTTTTCTTTTTCTCACAATCTTTCATCACAAAGAAAAAAGCTAGCAAGCTTTTTGAGGAAGAAGAAGATGAAGTGATAAATGAATTATTGTTGTAAGGTTAGAAATGCAACCATGGTGAGTTATGTCATCATTAACCCTTGTAGAGACTTAACCATGAGCTAGGGTTAAAGGTTAGGTTGATAAATATCTTAAGCTTGACAAAAGAGTGGACCAAGTCAAAGAACCTACAAGCTTTAACAAGCTTTGAACCATGACTAATTCAACAAATTTGAATTACTTAATAATAAATTAAAACCCTAATCTTAACCCTAGCATGGTATAAGTCTCTCACACACAAGTTGCATATATAACCTAGCATGATACATAATATATATCACACATATATATAATGTATATACAAGTAAGAAAAAGAAATGGTCAAGTGAGCTAATATTAGTCAATGTAAATTCATATATCAAATATATATGTATATATATATATATATAATTATACATTAAATCATTAAATCAACACTTGATTTAATGACCCGGCTATATCACATATAACCGACTAATATCAATAATATCAACTTACCGAATCAACACTTGATTCAATAACCCGGCTATATTACATATACCCGGCCGATATCACATATCGCGAGAATAGAATATGGTATCACATACACGTATCAATCTCGGTCCCGCACATATCATATATATGCTCCTACTCCGTTTCGCTTGAGCCAGGAAACCTCTGTGTAGGACTCTAAAGACTCGTCAATACTTCGGCAGTTGGTTATAATCATATCAAACACCCACAAGCTGTAAGCGGTCAGCTAAACGTAACAGCCACCCGGGTATTGAGCGATCAGAAGATCAACAAGCAAGCCTGCTCACACTCCTGTGAATCCAATCAGTAACACTACCATACAGTCCGGTATCTTCGTCTGATATGTTGCATATCCAGTCTAGGGGTGGTAAATTTCAGACCCCAGTAACCAATAAGTCGTGTCGATGTGAGGCTCATAACGGGTCGAGAAACTACTGATAACACTTACTAGTAAATCTCTGTAGGGTTACTAGGCACACTAACAAGGCTCTACAAGACATCGACCATGCGAAAATTAAATTTTTATGTGCCGAATAACACTAAGCAAGATTGTATACTAGAGATTAGGCGAACATATGCAAGTAAATCACATTTACACTAAGTGAATACGAAAATACAACCTTTGTAGATCGGTCCTTCACTTCTTAAGCTCCTTGATGTAGTCCCTTCGCTGCGATCATCGGACTCCCGGACTCACGGACGGCTCCATGAGAAAATTACAACGGTATTGCTTGAAGTCTTCGAAGCCGAAGATGATCTATGTCGATGGAATACGGACTCAAGCTTCTACTTCACTAACCATAGAATTAGTGAAGCAAACACCCTAAACTAAAGTGCTAGTCTAGTAGAGGATGGTGAGATAGGAAATGGGTACACTTTAGAATTTCATTTCTCACTTTGTATCTCTCTCTTTATCAAACCCTAGAATCAAAGTGAAGGAGGAAGAAGATGAGCTCAAAATGAGAATGGATAATAATCAAGAGAGAGAATGAACTAACCATGGTGAGTGAGTATCATATACTTAACTCATGTAGATACATTACCATAGGTTATCATAGTGGTTAGGTTAACTAATATCTTAAGTAAAACAAAACTAGTGGACTAAGTCAATGCAACATAAGCTTCATGAAGCTTCATGCATATGAACTCATTATCCACTAATTTTAGAATTACTTTAGATATATAAACCTAATACTATAATAAGTATGGTATAAGTCTTATACATCCATGTAATGTGTATCAACAACCATGATACAATTTGTAAACACAAATAAATATATATATCACATATGTATATATCAAGTTGTGCACAATTGAGAAAAAAATCAATGCTTAAGTGAACCAATGTTAGTTAATGTAAATTAGTATATCACATATACAATTATACACTAAATTATTAAATCAACACTTGACTTAATAATCCGGTTATATCACATATAACCGACTAACATCCAATGTATCGACTTATCGAATCAACACTTGATTCGATAACTAGGTTATATCGCATACAACCGATCGATACAAATATCGCGAGAATAGAATACGATATCACATACACGCATTATTCTCGGTACCGCACATATCACATATGCGCTCCTATTTCGTTTTGCCTGAGCCAGTACAACTTCTATGTAGGACTCTAAAGACTCGTCAATACGCCGGCAGTTGGTGATGATCATATCAAACACCCACAAGCCGTCAGCGGTACTAGCTGGACGTAACGGCTGCCCGGGTATTGAGCGATAAGAAGATCAGCAAGCAAGCCCGCACCAACTCCTGTAAAAGCCTGACAGTGACACTACCGTACAGTCCGGTCTTCTCGTCTGATATGTCGCATATCAAGTCTAGGGGTGGTAAACGTCAGACCCCAATAACCGATAAGTCATGCCGATATGAGGCTCATAACTGGTCGAGAAACTACTGGTAACATTTACCAGTAAATCTCTAAACCTGCCCTGGCCAGGGACTTCCCTGTTATGGCCAATCGAGCATAGCGCAACATCAACACCCAATACCGGGAGAGACGAAACCCCTCCTATCACTCATTGCCTCCATGTGACTCGGGACTGTACCCAAAAACCACCATTTTGCACGCCCTCTTGGATGTTGTAAGGTGGAAATCAAAGCACGGTAGGAATCACACAAGACTCTATGACGATCTTGGGTTTACAGACAAACCTATACCAGTGTCACCAGAGAACTGCCATCTGACGTAAGGTATAATACCATCTGGGAGTTCTCGGCGAGTCCGTCCAATGTACCCAGTCTCCACTGAGCACCCGTATATCATCTCTGATGTCAAACACCAATGGATATGGGATCATCCATCGCCCATCTGTATGGGTCGAGAAGGTATACGCTAGTCTACTCTGGTATATCGATGCCCCGTCTCGATACACCCACGACTAGGGACCTTGAAGGATGTACTTATGGACTACCATGTCCCCACTAGTATGATCCGCATCATAGTCCAGGTAGTCAAGTACACATCCTAAGGGCTTTACCAACATGTAACAGAGAGATAAACAGTATACACGTTAAGGTAAAGGGTAACCAGATAGCATACTATCATGTCGAGCAAGAAAGTCATCCCTATATATGTCCAAGCATCCACTACAATATACATCACATGTTTAGTAATGGCCTCTAGGTCATACATATAACTAACAATATCCCACTTACACTAGGACCATCTGATAACAGTGGTTGTAGTATCTCATACTCAACCATCCCATAAAAGTCTCTCCCTGGGAAATGGCCTTTGTGAGTGGATCCGCCGTGTTGTCCTCTGAGTCTACTCTCCTAACCTCGATCCCCTGGAGATCAACCATCTCCATGATCAGGTGACACTGCCTTAGAATATGTCTGGATCACTGATGGGACGGGCGTTCCTTGGAATAAGCCACAACTCCATTGTCACACAATGGTAGGAACGAAGTTCATCTCATGAACTAATATATACCCAGACTTCCTTTTTGGTAGTATCTTTGGTAGCGATGTATCCAGCCTTTATCGTCTAGTATGCCACGGTATATAGCTTGGAACTATTCCAACATACCGTCCCTTTACTGAGGGTGAAGACAATGCCTGTGACTTACATTCAGTCGTCCTTATCACCCTGAAACCCTTCCAGTGATTCTCCCAGGATCGATTGATACCATCTCACTACAGTTAGTGAGAATCCTAACATCCATTTAGATCTATCTCATAGATCCAAAACTCAGGATTTAGTAGGTATCATTTTGATCCTGTATGGAGAATACTTGTGATAATCGGAGATTGATCGAGCGTAGCATAGGAAACTCCTTTCCTATCAAGAGTATGTTATCCACGTACTCTACGAGGATCACCACCATACTCCCTACTACCTTTTCGTTTATACAAGGTTCATCTACCATTTTGATGATGTCAAACTCTTTGACTACTACATCAAAACAGACGTTCCAACTCCGCGATGCCTGCTTTATCACATAAAACATCTTGCACACGTTTCCGATGCTTCCACTGTCTACGAAGCCCTATGACTGTGTACTTATAGACTCTCTCTTCTAAAACATCATTTAGAAAAGTAGTCATGACACCCAACCGTCAGATATTGTAGTCATGGTATGTAGTCGTAGCAAGTAGGATCTGGATGGACATAAGCATAGGTACTTAGAAAAGGTTTCAACATAATCCAAACCTGGTCAATGATGCAAACCTTTAACAAGTCTAGCATTGAAAGTCTCAACTTTTTCATGTACACCAAGTAATCTTCTCATGATATACTTGCTCCTGATGGGGATTTAACCCTTCAGATAAGGCAACCAAAGTCCATACTTTGTTGGTGTATAAGGATTCCATCTCAGATCACTAAGCATCCAGCCATTCTTACAGAGTCCCACTCCTGATGGCCTGCTCGAAACTAGTTGGGTCATCATCTCATGATGCATTCCTCGCTCCCACTGTCATAGAGAAACCAAAGTATCTCTGAGGTGGGGTGAGGAACCCTGCTAGATCGGTGGAGAGGCTGAGGTTCGTTGGAAACTATTCAATCCATTGGTTCTACCAAATCATCAGCTGCAGTTTGTATAGCTGGAATTCCTTCCAGTTCTACATAACAGATCTTGCCTCGAGCTTCTCCGGATTTAGCTTTTAGACATAGGCCGGAAAACCCCAAATCTTAACAAACTTAAGATGGGCTCTTCCCTTTCCATAACTCATATGAAGTGGTAGGCAACCGATTTGATCAGAACCCTATTCAATAGGTATGTAGCTTCTTAAGTGCATAGCTCCTAAAAGGAAATAGGTAACTCAGTAGTACTCATCATAGAGCACACTTTATCATATACGGTGTGATTGCTCCGCCCCGATACACCGACGTACTGTGGTGTATGCGGAGGAATAATGCTGAGAGAGAATCTCATTCTCCTTTAGAATAATCCAGGAATTCCGTGCTCAAGTATTCTCCTCCTTGATCACATCAAAAGATATAATGCTAATACCCGTTTTGGTCCTCTACTTTAACTTATATTCTGTGAATATCTCAAAAGCTTCGGACTTGTATTTCAACAGGAACATATGTCTGAATCTTGAGAGATTATCAGAGAATATAATGAAGTACAAAGGACTGGTCTTGGTATATATAGACAGGGGACCTTCATACATCAGTATGTATTATCCCAAGAGTTCACTAACTCTTTCTCTGTTTCTAATAAACGGAGCTATGGTCATCTTAACTCTGTGACATGACTGGCAAGTTTCACAAGATGTAAATTCAAACTAATTTAAATATGCATCTATATGTAACTTCAGCTAGTCGGGTCGTATTGTTATGACCTAGTCTACAATACCTTAAGAAGGATTCGTTCATTTCTGAACTCTACCTCTTGTGTGTGTTCTGTATACAAAGAACTGTAGTTTGATTTAGAACGTCAATGCTTTTAGATAACGTGCCTGAACCGATCAACTTTTGATATAGGAAATGTTCAAAACATTATCCAACAATACAAAATTATATCGATTCTTTACTAATAAAGAGACTGTTATGATGTTCTATATCAGGTTCGGTATCGAACAACATTCGTTCAGAATCAATGTATTCTAGTAATACAGGGTGATAGTGACCAACAGACTTGGCTGCAACATTTGCACCATTTTCTTTCTCATGAAACTTATCACCCTTTCTCAGTTCTCTACCTATCCCCATGTAACAGATTACATATGCGGGATCCTGATCCGGTATCACATACCCAGGACGTAAAGGATACTGAGAAACAGTTTTCTGTAATGAACACACCCGAAGATGATGCATCAGCATGCACTTTCTTCGTTTGGGCGGCACGGGAATTCTGGTAATCCCCAATTGCCTGCTCTGTCTTATAACAATTATAAGTTGGAGCGGGACCAACGTTCCCCAGCACAGTATAACAAGCGGGTTCGGTCAATAGATCCGTATTATTATCTTGATTAAGACGTGACATGGTCGCTACCTGGAGAGAGAGAGAGAAAACACTCCGCGTGCGCTCTTGCAAGATCAGATTGGTTATTATTTTATCTAATCAGGATGGCTCCCACTGTTTTTATCAAATCTTCCTTCAAACCCTAAAATGAAATACTAGCCGGGATTAATTACATCCTACAACTTCGCCAATCTTTCAGCCAGGCCAGTGTCGGTACTTTGAGGGAGGTTCCCCATGCTTTCGCACGGACCTAATTAAAGTAAACCTCGTTTTCCCAGAGGCGTAACCCCGTTGACACCTTTCTAGACACCTACTTGATCAGCTAATTGTAATGTGTAAAACTCTCCCAGGAGTAACAATTACTCGCAGTGGGTATCGGGATCCAACTATCTCATAGAAGGTATGAAATCTCATTGCAAATTTCAACACTTGAAATTCCCGATAATTTTGCCCCAAACGATCTATGAACTTGACAAGGTCAACAAACCATAGACCGTAAGTCAAGTTCAACCCGTCATTTCTTGATTTAATTAAACCCACCCGCACAACCCTTGACAACGTCAACAAGGCCGTACGACTACCCTAAAACAATCTGCATCATATGCATAAGCAGATAAATACTGGTTAGCTACCGCACACTGCGCCTTGACAAGGTCAACAAACGCAGCACGAATACTAAGCAGGACTTATCTGAAATGACGGAGGGCTACGACAGGTTTTTCTGAAAACTTATTGCGTAATGAACTTGATATCGTTGTAGAATCAAATGATTTTAAAATGGAGTGTTTTTTAGGCTTTTGCTAGTTTCGCTAAAGAGGTCACTCCCGGTGAAGGGATCTCGGCTCTTTCCTCGTCGAATGAAGTGCAGGACATATCACATATATCACTGTGCAAAGAAAGAACTAGAAAAGCAATCAAAAGACAAAACCGAGGGGTGTAGCATCTGCTAGTCATTGCTAAAAGGGTCACTCCCGGTGAAGGGATCTCGGCCCTTTCCTTATCGAATAAGGTGCAGGATGTTCTACAAGGAACACCGCGATGCAAAGCAAGAACTGTAGCTAACTGTTTTTAAAAATTCGATTCTACAACATCTTTTAGGTTTCTTTTCTTTCATTTATCATATTAATGAAGTCCCATCATTTAAGTCACATAAACATCACAGATAAATACGACGTACACTTATGCCATCCGCATTCGCCTCGATGTCCCCTCGTGCACCGTTAGGTTAGGTAACTAACGGCAGAGCGCGGCAGGGCTAGCGCGGGTGTAAAACATAAGTAACGCCTATATAATATATCACATATACTATATACAGTATTTATCACAGAACATCAAATGATCACATCACAGATATCGCAGAAGAAGAAACATATGAAACATTGGATATACTAGGACGTCCGTGTTTTATTTTGAGCCTCTATAAAACACGGATTCCATGGTCGCGATGAATAGCCAAACCCACACCCCTAGACCCCTACGAGAGCGGCAAGCAACCCTACCAATTCTAGAGTTTGGAGACCCGGACTCGACTCCTCGAGTTGGTCTCCCACTGGATTCTAGAACCCGGTTACTTGTGCTCTCCTCCTTGGGTCTATCCTAGTGCGGAAAAGTAAATAATATACAAATGGTGACATCGACCTCAACCCGGAAGTGCCCCAATAAAACAATATTACATACATTTTATTTTACATGAATGAAAATAAAAGCTCTCATCTCAAATAAAAACCCCGGCTATTCAAAACACGACGATCCAATATAACATATCCAGCAACACATAACATCACATGTCATCAACGTAAGTAAATATGCGCATCCCAATTGTCGTTGACATATAGCAACGAAACCGGCGATATCACATATTACACTTACGGTCACAGAAAAGAAAGTGTAAAACTACAACAGTTGGAATCCGCAACCTCCTTAGACATCGCATGCCTAACAATTATAAACCCCACATTTTAGTCTCTATATCGAAAACACTTTTCAATATCAAGTCGGGCAATTCAACAAGATTCCCGATTTTTTTATCGAATGCTCGTCGCAAACTTTAGTAGACGGCCGCACCCCCGGATGCCGTCGACGAAGTGGACTAAGGCGGAACACCGTTGCCGCGAGCACCCGAACGGATGCTTTTGGCGACGGGGTTCTCCTACAGTCACTTGGTCAGGGCTATGGGGCATGGCTGTCTATTAAGTTTACCCGGCGAGTATCCGCGTACGCTACGTGATTGCGACGGACTTTTGATCGCATCAAAATTCCGTGGCAACCGATTAAAGAGACTAAACTGCTATGTTTATAACATCCAAATCAGTTATCTCATAACTACTTGTGGATTCCAAATATTGTATCACATTCCAGATAAATAGACAATGTTAAACTTTCCGATCGAATGATCAAACACCCAAGTTTTCCCAAATGGTTCTCAACACTTGATGGGAGTTTAAAAACATCAATCACATGCCACAGTACCAATGGTCCAGCCGTAGAAGGGTCAATCCAACGCCTCACATGTGGCACGCCGTACTACCCCAAACCCTAAGGTTCAAGAGGCAGTTCAAGACGGTCAAATAATCGAGTTAAGGTTTGTTGTCTTCTAGAGGGTCCATCGCGTAACTTGCACGATCTAGACGTTCTTAAACAAACGGAAAAATCCAACACTTGGAAATTTTCTGGGTCAGGAAAAAGTGAGTTATAGATATCCGTCCGAACTTTTTAATACTTTCTAAATATCCGGAAAACACAACGAAATTAAATTTTTTCGATCGAATCAACGAATACAAAATAGACCCCAGAATACTCAACACATGAGTCAGATAAAAATGCCCAGAAAAATATCAGGAAATTAAATAGGAACATTACTGTGCAAAAAGTTAAAGGTGACGTCACCATATGGCCGCGGAATCGCCGCACGATCCATGCTCGTGTCGCGGTTCCGCGGCGCCTTGGGCTCCAAACAGTGTCGTTTTACACAGTATTCCTTATAATTGCCTACTGGATTTTTTAAGAATTATTAATTCAAAAAAATCCCAGATTTTAAAAAATGTACAGAGAGGGTGTCTACTTCGTCATATCGGGGTTCGATCGGAGTTTTAACTTCGTTAACATATCGCCTAATGCTCTAGCTAGGCTCTGATACCACTGTAAGGTTACTAGGCACACTAACAAGGCTCTACAAGGCATCGACCATGCCAAAATTAAATTTTTATATGCCAAATAACACTAAGCAAGATTGTATACTAGAGATTAGGCGAACATATGCAAGTAAATCACATTTACACTAAGTGAATACGATAATACAACCTTTGTAGATCGGTCCTTCACTTCTTAAGCTCCTTGAAGTAGTCCCTTCGCTGCGATCATCCAACTCCCGGACTCTCGGACGACTCCATGAGAAAATTGCAACGGTATTGCTTGAAGTCTTCGAGGCCGAAGATGATCTACGTCGATGGAATACGGACTCAAGCTTCTACTTCACTAACCATAAAATTAGTGAAGCAAACACCCTAAACTAAAGTGCTAGTCTAGTAGAGGATGGTGAGATAGGAAATGGATACACTTTAGAATTTCATTTCTCACTTTGTATCTATCTCTTTATCAAACCCTAGAATCAAAGTGAAGGAGGAAGAAGATGAGCTCAAAATGAGAATGGATAATAATCAAGAGAGAGGATGAACTAACCATAGTGAGTGAGTATCATATACTTAACTCATGTAGAGACATTACCATAGGTTAGCATAGTGGTTAGGTTAACTAATATCTTAAGTAAAACAAAACTAGTGGACTAAGTCAATGCAACATAAGCTTCATGAAGCTTCATGCATATGAACTCATTTTCCACTAATTTTAGAATTTCTTTAAATATATAAACCTAATAATATAATAAGTATGGTATAAGTCTTATACATCCATGTAATGTGTATCAACAACCATGATACAATTTGTAAACACAAATAAATATATATATCACATATATATATCAAGTTGTGCACAAGTGAGAAAAAATCAATGCTTAAGTGAACCAATGTTAGTTAATGTAAATTAGTATATCACATATACAATTAAACACTAAATTATTAAATCAACACTTGACTTAATAATCCGGTTATATCACATATAACCGACTAACATCCAATGTATCGACTTATCGAATCAACACTTGATTCGATAACTAGGTTATATCGCATACAACCGATCGATACAAACATCGCGAGAATAGAATGCGGTATCACATACATGCTTTATTCTCGGTCTCGCACATATCACATATGCGCTCCTATTTCGTTTTGCCTGAGCAAGTACAACCTCTATGTAGGACTCTAAAGACTCGTCAATACGCCGGCAGTAGGTGATGATCATATCAAACACCCACAAGCCGTCAGCGGTACTAGCTGGACGCAACGGCTGCCCGGGTATTGAGCGATCAGAAGATCAGCAAGCAAGCCCGTTCCAACTCCTGTAAAAGCCTGACAGTGACACTACCGTACAGTCCGGTCTACTCGTCTGATATGTCGCATATCAAGTCTAGGGGTGGTAAACGTCAGACCCCAATAACCGATAAGCCATGCCGATATGAGGCTTATAACTGGTCGAGAAACTACTGGTAACACTTACCAGTAAATCTCTAAACCAGCCCTGGCCAGGGACTTCGCTATTATGGCCAATCGAGCATAGGCAACATCAACCCCCAATACCGGGACAGACAAAACCCCTCCTATCGCTCATTGCCTCCATGTGACTCGGGACTGTACCCAAAAACCACCGTTTTGCATGCCCATTTGGACGTGGTAAGGTGGAAATCAAAGGACAGTGGGAATCACACAAGACTCTATGACGATCTCGGGTCTACAGACTAACCTGTACCAGTGTCACCAGTGAACTGCCATCTGACGTAAGGTATAATACTATCTGGGAGTTCTCGGCGAGTCCGTCTAGTGTACCCAGTCTCCAATGAGCACCCGTATATCATCTCTGATGTCAAACACCAACGGATATGGGATCATCCATCGCTCATCTGTATGGGTCGAGGAGGTATACGCTAGTCTACTCTGGTATATCGATGCCCCATCTCGATACACCCACGACTAGGGACCTTGAAGGAAGTACATATGGACTACCATGTCCCCACTAGTATGATCCGCATCATAGTCCAGGTAGTCAAGTACACATCCTAAGGGCTTTACCAACATGTAACAGAGAGACAAACAGTATACACGTTAAGGTAAAGGGTAACCAGATAGCATACTATCATGTCGAGCAAGAAAGTCATCCCTATATATGTCCAAGCATCCACTACAATATACATCACATGTATAGTGTTGTAGCGTTTTGAAAATCGTTTCGGTGAAATTTCGAAAAAATCGGTAAAATGAGGGGGTTTTCTGTAAAAAGTCAAAATACAAATATCTTATTATAAAAATTAAATATACATATTCTAGCTATGTAATTGCTAATTTTTGGTGTTTATTGAGCCGCTGGTGAAATTTCAAATTTTATGAAAAAAATATTATTTTATTATTATTTTAAGCCGTCACTAATACATTTAATTAGGGAAAATTACAAATTGGAATGAGTTGAAACAAATTTTGTGCATCATAAAACATTAAATAAAAATTTGTCATGTGGTTTTTGGAACGAAATCAATTGCCAAAACGGTTTAGAAATTATTGAAGAAAAAAGGCTTTTTTTTAGCGTAAATGGATGTTTTGGGTATTGTATTTATCATTTTTCATCACCCCACACCCGTGCCCACACCCACACACCCCCACTTACTCCTCCCCTTAGCCAAATTCAGCAGCCCTCACTTTTCCCCCACTTGGTTTGCAAAGGAAAAAGGAAATGAAGAAAAGAATAGAAAATGGATAAAGTAGTTAGACTTTTGACTTGCTTTGACCTTGACTTTGTCCCCCACCATTTTCTCTACCTCCCTCTCTCTCCTCACTCCCATTTCTGGCCGAAATTCTCAGCCCCCCAACAGCAGCCCCTCCCTCCCTCTTCTCCTCTCATTTTCCATCAAAAAATTCACCCATTTCCATCAAAAATCAAAGCTAAAATGCAAATCAAAGCCCTACCCATTTTCTCTTATCTCTTTAAGCATGGATCTTGGTGCAAAGATTTCAATTTGGAGGTCTAGTTTCATGTTGATCTCATGATGGTTTTAAGGTATAAATCCTAACCTATTGTTCAATTGTTGGGTTAAATTCCTTAATGTATCTTATTAGGTGCTAAAATATGGTTTAATTGCAAGTTTGGAAATCTAAAGAGAAGAAGTTTGAATTGAAAAGTTAGGGTTTAAAATTCAATAGGGTTGTTGTCACTTGTTTAAGGTTGCATGGTGTAGTTAGCATGTTAAGACATGTTAAACCTAATCTAGAAGATAATTTGTAATTGTTGCATCTAAAAGTCCAAATTTAGTTATTTAAGCAAACTAGGTTTTAGTTTTTAGTTGCAAATGGGTGATTTAAAATCTAACTAAGAATTTTATGACTTTATTAACATTATAAAATGTAGTTTAATGCTTTAGATCATGCAAATCCAAACTAGATTGTTGTATGTGCATTTTGCTATAAAATGGTCGAAATTGGTTAAAATTGCAAACTAGTTTTTGTAAATATTGTGTTAAATTGAGAATTAAAATATGGTTAGGGTTTTTATCATATTATTAACTTTATTAAGTGTAGTTTAACACTTTAGTTCATGGAAATCCAACCTAAATCGTAGTTTGTGCATTTTTGCTATGAAATTGTAAAAAGGGTATTTTGTAAACTAGAATATTAGGGTTTTTGGAATTTAATGAGATTAAATTCCGGAAATTTTTCTATGACTTATTTAAGATATTTAATAAGTATATTGGCCGCTACATTCATTTAAACATCATGTTTTGTACAAACGGCGAATTGTTCTTGCTAGATTTTCGGAAAAACGACTTTTTAAGTGAAATTGGGGTTTTTGGCAATTTTAAGCTATGTTATATTATAATTAGTGCTTGTAATTGTGTAAATGAGTGTGATTGGATTTTTCTCGATGGTTTGACGTTTGTACATCGACATCGAGGGTTGGTTTGACTATTCTTGCATGCGTAGGCGATAGGTTTGGACCTATGCGTGATACGCGTGCCGATTTGGTTTTCTTATGACGTTTCGATTTTGAATTGGGTTTTTATGCGATACGGTGCGTTATGATATGTAGGTACCCCAGGTGGACTTCAAGACGACAAGCAAGTGCGTGGCGACGTCGGCACCGGCGAGCGAGGTTCAGGTGAGTAGATTTATATCTACGGGAAGAAGTCGGGTGGATGGCGTATAGCACCCCCGCAATCCGTGGTGGTGTATACGGATGCGTATACACACCAACATTTATTATATGTTATTTGGGATTAATAACGTTGCTTAGGATGGATATTGGTGTGTTGGATTACTTTAGTGTTGCGAACCCTAGGGTAGTGTTACACACACATACACACATACATACTTGCATACATTCCTATTGATATGTGCTCATGGGATTCTTTATAGTTATGTGTGCACATGGGTATGGGACTAAGTGTTCACATACGGATTGAGGATGATACTTGGGGTTGAGCTGAGTCGATGAGATTGGATCGAGGCCGTGAGATCGGTGATATTGCAGGGTTCGTATCTTAGATACGACATGACGTTGTAGCGGGTCCTTGACGTAGTGTTTCACACACGTCCATGCATACGTAGGCGGTATCAGTATGGTACTAGACGTAGATCAGTACCCCGATCATGATATTTGATAAAGAGGATACCAGGTGAATAGTATGATGAATGTGATATTGACCCGTACCCAGATTGGGATGCCGTACGACGGATTTACGTACGAGCTATATTGATGATTGATCCGCACTCTTGACTTGGGATGTCTGATTATAGATATGGTATCGGATATGATATTATTGAGGCGAGATCACCGACTATACATATACAGGTATGTATATGTATCGACTCAGATGATAGGCGGTTTCCTTACCTGTAGTTCAGCTTGTTGTTCAGCCGTATAGTTTAGTGTAGTTGTTAGACTAGATTAGACTTCTTACCTATTTCAAAAACTAACGAATCGTGGGCATTTTTAAAGACAGCTTAAGGGAATCTACGGATATTTCAAAAACGACGTATCTTTTCATAAAAAAACACCGTAGCCCCTATTTTCAAAACCCCATAATTCGTGTTATTTCAAAAGGCACCATTTGTAGGACTTATATTAGATTATTGCAGATTAGTTATCGTTGTGTCTAGTATTCAGCTCCCGCACATTATTACTGTTCGCTCTGCCTCGCATATTTATTTTGCTGCATATTCCATTATTGATATCATGCTTTAGGACACCAGCACCATTACCGATGATGCGTATGTACCACGTACACCTACTTGCCGGCTCACACACATCATCATCGGTAATTGCCATGTCACGTACACTTTAGAGAATATAATTGCTTGACTTAGATTGTTAGCTAGTAGTGTTGACATGATATCAGTGTACTTCCCTTATATGCCATATTAGACATTGTAGTTATTACCTACCACTTCATGCATACTGTTATTCAGTTGTTTATGCCTAGTTCATTATCATTGACATATGCACTTGTAATGATTTCTTGAGATTTATGATATTTCTGGATTTCGGGGAAAGCCGCAAAATTTACAACTTATGATCTTTTAAAATATAAAATGTTGCGGTTTTCTAGTGATGTAAAGTGTCGTCCACCATGAGTTTGCTGTGGTTTTGGAGATCCGTGTCGAGGAATGGAGGAACCGTCACGGGTACATGGTGGGCCCGGTATGGTGCCCCGGGACAAGAGGAATGTGGTGTTGACGTTGAGCCTGGCTGGGGAGCACTACCTACCGGTGATATTACCCGACGCGTCGGATATCCGGAGGATACCGTCGTGGTCTTGAGATGGATGGTAGGGGCCGGTCTGGACTGACGGCGCCCTAGATATTGAGATTGAGACATTGATATTTCGAGACAGTGAGATTTATGTTTTGTGTCGATGCTAGACACTGTTGATACTGATTTTAATTATGATACCTCAGTTTAAAATATGAAGGAAATCTTACTAATTTATGAAAACAGTTTCTTCATTTACATGTATTCTGTTTTTATGCATTCATACCTCATTCATATGATATATTGCTACCTGAGGCACTGACACGGGCACATGAGTTTACACTCGGGTTAGATATTACCCTAGACATTGTCATAGGCTGCCTGTTTTACATTTATTTGTGGATATATTATGATCATTGACCTAGGTTGCGTTATTTATGCGATTTCTGTGCGTAGATGTTTTTCTATTCACGAGTTGGCAACTCACCCCGTTGTGCCCCAGTTTCTTGCAGGTTTGCCGTACAGGTTTCATTACGGCTTTGCGGGCATAGTTTCATTCGGGTGATTTGCTAGTAGGTGGGTTTACTTGTATCATACCCCTATTATTTACCTTGTATGATATTATTCAGTTGTATCTAGTAAATTCCATCAACCAAACATGTATTTATTGAGATAGAGACCAGTGTTGGTTATTCTTTCGACCTTAGAGTCGCTCGTTATATTTCTGGTGGTTTTTGAGTTTCCTTTTGAGTTTTGATCCTCGCCGTTGGCGTTGTATATTATATTGTTTGTGTGGTTGTGACCGTCGATTGACGAAGAGCTAGCTCCCGCTTGGGGATGCCCTTTTCTTGATTTCGTATACTATTCATGTTGTATCCCGTTTGGGGGCCAGTATTTACAAAGGAGACTCTGCCGAAATTTTCAGTAAATTTTTGATGTTTTAAAAACCGCATAATTCGGCTTATGCTATTGAAATTACTTGCTTTAAGTTGTTTTTCCTGCACTCTACTATTTTCTTGGTTTGGATTTCTGGGTTTTCGGTTTACTTAGATTACGTACGCCTCGAGACGTTCGTAGTTTAAGTGCCGGTCATGTTCCGTACTTTCGGGTCGTGACAAAGTTGGTATCAGAGCGTTAGGTTTTAACCTTCGGAGCGTAGGATGACCCTTGGTTGATGGAATAGGTGACTAAAGTAGAGTGACGTACCGTGGGTATGTTCCGCGGCATATTTACGATACGCTACTCCACTTAAGAAGCCTTAGGATGTACATTTCTTTGTTCAGTATTATGTTCTTTCCGATCTAGCCTCATCGGTACCAGTTTGGTTTTGCTGCTACGGTTACGGCAGGGAGAGCTACGGCTAGAGTTACGGTCAGCACAAGCTCGTCACGAACGAGGACTGACCAGGGAGAAATTCCGGCGACACACGATTGCAGAGATGTGTCTTTTTACTGTGTTTCCGCGCCACGAGCGTTTGGCGGATCGCCTTTATAAGGTTACTCGGAGGCACTGATCGACACTAGAGAATTGAGCCAATGATAGAGGCCAGCCAGATTTTGATGACCGTTGGTATGTTGCTTACTCCTGATGATTGAGGCACTGTTCATCATGCAGACGAGCAAGCCAGTGGTTGCTGCGAGCGACGAGATATCGCCCCATATGTTGGAGCTATTGCGGGGCGAGTTGTACGAATAGATGATAGAAGGTCGCTAGTCACCCGATGATGAATGACTAGGACAGGTGGTTCGTTCGCTACCCCGATGCGAGGTCATCAGATAGATTGATTCCAGCTAGAGACGACTTCACGCGGAGACGTTGGGAGTCGACAGAGACGATCGAATGTCAGAAACCTATTTATCCAAGTTTAAAGTAGTCGGAAAGACATGCAGGCAATTCTATGGTCCCTCTAGAAGAATGAAACCCTAACTCGACTTAATGACCGTGTGAAAGCCTTTGAACCTTCGGGTTTGCGGCAGTTCCACGGCGCCATTAGTGAGGCTTGGGCTTGCCCTTCTACGGCTGGACCACCAATGCTGTGGTATATATATTCGATACTATTAAACTGTACCAAGATGTTAAGCTCTTGGGGGATTATGAGGTTTTGACGAATCGATCGAATGGTTCGACTTCAATCGGATGCTAGGTGGTGAGATGCATTCTTGGAAGACTCCAGATACGAGGATAGCCGTTGGAGCTCAGTCCATGCAGCCGCGATGAGACGAGTCCAAAGAAGACGACATTAGAGAAAAGTGGAGTAAGAGGTTCGCAACAGATCTAGATGAGATGATGTTCCACTCCGCCGACATCAGAGAGGCGATGCGCATGCCGAGGCATGGTACTTGGACTTACCTTCCAGAAGGAGTCGCGATGAGTATGCAGTCGTTCCAGAGCAAGATGCAGATATAGGAAAGGACAATGACTTCCGGACAGTTGGCAGAGACGATACATGGAAGAGACCGTGAGCAGGATTCCTTCCAGGACACTGCTGCAATGATACTTGCACCCAGGATCAAATGTGTCACGTACATTCAGAGAGCCAGAGGCCGACGCCAGTGATATGCTGTCTTACGAGTGGTCGTGATGATTGACTGGGAGATGACAAGAGACGTGCCAGAACTGGATCATCCCCGTTAGCACACCCGACAGGGCCGATAAGCCGATGGACCGAAAGATTGGTAATTCACAGTGAAGACCTTGACCCAGGAGTGGTCATGGTTACGCACACCAGCAGGACAGAGTTCATGATCATCGACGAGACGTCCCACTAGTGACCGCGACAGTTGGCCGAGATTCTTAGAGGATGCGCTGGAGCAGTACTATTCCGCCATTATTGATTCCGATGTTTTGGGTGATTTATTCGTATGATTTAATTTTGATGATTGAGGATTTACGATCTTTGTACAGTGTTGCGCTTGATATCGTTTTCGTGCTTTAGTTTCACATATTTGTGATTTTACGGTTTTAGACATTTGAGTTGATTTTGTGCATATGCACGCACACGATTTGGTTCCTGCACTCTGTATAGTTTATATATGCTTGCAGTGCAGTGATATGCCTTTTGTGCACTTAGATGCACTGGACTTCGATTTCGATTGTGATACTCGATATTTGTTTTGCGCACCTTGTGCACCTGATTGATTTTGCGCACGTTCGGCGCTTGATATTGGATTTCATGATTTCGTGCACGATGGATGCACCTGATTTAGATTTTCGCGCATGTTGAGCGCATGTCTTGAGATGCGATTTTGGTGCACACCAGAGGCACTAAATCGAGATTTTTCGTGCATGTCAGATGCACCTGATTTTGCCGTCAGGCACACATGTTGCCTACGACAGATGTTTCGTGCACAACCGATGCACTTAGATGTTGTTTCTGTGCGCATGTATGGCACATTCATGGATTTTGATTTCCGTGCGCACCAGACGCACGTAGCATTCATGTGCATATTTTTGGGGATTGATTTCGTATAGAGCAGTACGTTTTTATGATATTGCTGGGTGTTTTCGTACTGAGCAGGACTAGTCAGAGGACAGTACCTGAATATATTTTGCATGCATTGATAGTTATTGAAGGGATTTCCAAAAAAAAAAGCGAGCTATAACCTCAGTATTTACCTACGTGTCTGATATGACACGAAATGTTTAAAACAAGGAGACCCTTCTAAATTGTTTCCAAAACGGCGGAACGTACATTTCAAACAAAGGTATATATGTATATAGTTATTTCCTTATGATAGACGTCCGCCACTGTGCAGTGTTATACGCGTGCACAGCGACTTAAAGAGATTTGGCATGCATTTCCTTCAGATACTTACATATATAGATTCGATATTTACATGTATAGCTTCGAGTTATGTCATATTGGTTTTGATTTGGATTTGGCATTGATGTCTTCTCCATGACTCCGATGACTGCGGGATGCTTGACGGAGTTTTGATTTGAGTTATATGCTCATTTTTCAAGCGCATGCGCTGCGCTACGATTTATTTTATGTATTTACAATTTCGGAGCCCCGACGACTTGATGGGTTTTCTTAGATGTTTTAGTATTTGGGGGAGTTTGAATTTAAATTCGGGGACCGAATTTCTTTAAGGGGGGAAGATTGTAGCGTTTTGAAAATCGTTTCGGTGAAATTTCGAAAAAATCGGTAAAATGAGGGGGTTTTCTGTAAAAAGTCAAAATACAAATATCTTATTATAAAAATTAAATATACATATTCTAGCTATGTAATTGCTAATTTTTGGTGTTTATTGAGCCGCTGGTGAAATTTCAAATTTTATGAAAAAAATATTATTTTATTATTATTTTAAGCCGTCACTAATACATTTAATTAGGGAAAATTACAAATTGGAATGAGTTGAAACAAATTTTGTGCATCATAAAACATTAAATAAAAATTTGTCATGTGGTTTTTGGAACGAAATCAATTGCCAAAACGGTTTAGAAATTATTGAAGAAAAAAGGCTTTTTTTTAGCGTAAATGGATGTTTGGGGTATTGTATTTATCATTTTTCATCACCCCACACCCGTGCCCACACCCACACACCCCCACTTACTCCTCCCCTTAGCCAAATTCAGCAGCCCTCACTTTTCCCCCACTTGGTTTGCAAAGGAAAAAGGAAATGAAGAAAAGAATAGAAAATGGATAAAGTAGTTAGACTTTTGACTTGCTTTGACCATGACTTTGTCCCCCACCATTTTCTCTACCTCCCTCTCTCTCCTCACTCCCATTTCTGGCCGAAATTCTCAGCCCCCCAACAGCAGCCCCTCCCTCCCTCTTCTCCTCTCATTTTCCATCAAAAAATTCACCCATTTCCATCAAAAATCAAAGCTAAAATGCAAATCAAAGCCCTACCCATTTTCTCTTATCTCTTTAAGCATGGATCTTGGTGCAAAGATTTCAATTTGGAGGTCTAGTTTCATGTTGATCTCATGATGGTTTTAAGGTATAAATCCTAACCTATTGTTCAATTGTTGGGTTAAATTCCTTAATGTATCTGATTAGGTGCTAAAATATGGTTTAATTGCAAGTTTGGAAATCTAAAGAGAAGAAGTTTGAATTGAAAAGTTAGGGTTTAAAATTCAATAGGGTTGTTGTCACTTGTTTAAGGTTGCATGGTGTAGTTAGCATGTTAAGACATGTTAAACCTAATCTAGAAGATAATTTGTAATTGTTGCATCTAAAAGTCCAAATTTAGTTATTTAAGCAAACTAGGTTTTAGTTTTTAGTTGCAAATGGGTGATTTAAAATCTAACTAAGAATTTTATGACTTTATTAACATTATAAAATGTAGTTTAATGCTTTAGATCATGCAAATCCAAACTAGATTGTTGTATGTGCATTTTGCTATAAAATGGTCGAAATTGGTTAAAATTGCAAACTAGTTTTTGTAAATATTGTGTTAAATTGAGAATTAAAATATGGTTAGGGTTTTTATCATATTATTAACTTTATTAAGTGTAGTTTAACACTTTAGTTCATGGAAATCCAACCTAAATCGTAGTTTGTGCATTTTTGCTATGAAATTGTAAAAAGGGTATTTTGTAAACTAGAATATTAGGGTTTTTGGAATTTAATGAGATTAAATTCCGGAAATTTTTCTATGACTTATTTAAGATATTTAATAAGTATATTGGCTGCTACATTCATTTAAACATCATGTTTTGTACAAACGGCGAATTGTGCTTGCTAGATTTTCGGAAAAACGACTTTTTAAGTGAAATTGGGTTTTTTGGGAATTTTAAGCTATGTTATATTATAATTAGTGCTTGTAATTGTGTAAATGAGTGTGATTGGATTTTTCTCGATGGTTTGACGTTTGTACATCGACATCGAGGGTTGGTTTGACTATTCTTGCATGCGTAGGCGATAGGTTTGGACCTATGCGTGATACGCGTGCCGATTTGGTTTTCTTATGACGTTTCGATTTCGAATTGGGTTTTTATGTGATACGGTGCGTTATGATATGTAGGTACCCCAGGTGGACTTCAAGACGACAAGCAAGTGCGTGGCGACGTCGGCACCGGCGAGCGAGGTTCAGGTGAGTAGATTTATATCTACGGGGAGAAGTCGGGTGGATGGCGTATAGCACCCCCGCAATCCGTGGTGGTGTATACGGATGCGTATACACACCAACATTTATTATATGTTATTTGGGATTAATAACGTTGCTTAGGATGGATATTGGTGTGTTGGATTACTTTAGTGTTGCGAACCCGAGGGTAGTGTTACACACACATACACACATACATACTTGCATACATTCCTATTGATATGTGCTCATGGGATTCTTTATAGTTATGTGTGCACATGGGTATGGGACTAAGTGTTCACATACGGATTGAGGATGATACTTGGGGTTGAGCTGAGTCGATGATATTGGATCGAGGCCGTAAGATCGGTGATATTGCAGGGTTCGTATCTTAGATACGACATGACGTTGTAGCGGGTCCTTGACGTAGTATTTCACACACGTCCATGCATACGTAGGCGGTATCAGTATGGTACTAGACGTAGATCAGTACCCCGATCATGATATTTGATAAAGAGGATACCAGGTGAATAGTATGATGAATGTGATATTGACCCGTACCCAGATTGGGATGCCGTACGACGGATTTACGTACGAGCTATATTGTTGATTGATCCGCACTCTTGACTTGGGATGCCTGATTATAGATATGGTATCGGATATGATATTATTGAAGCGAGATCACCGACTATACATATACAGGTATGTATATGTATCGACTCAGATGATAGGCGGTTTCCTTACCTGTAGTTCAGCTTGTAGTTCAGCCGTATAGTTTAGTGTAGTTGTTAGATTAGATTAGACTTCTTACCTATTTCAAAAACTAACGAATCGTGGGCATTTTTAAAGACAGCTCAAGGGAATCTACGGATATTTCAAAAACGACGTATCTTTTCATAAAAAAACACCGTAGCCCCTATTTTCAAAACCCCATGATTCGTGTTATTTCAAAAGGCACCATTTGTAGGACTTATATTAGATTATTGCAGATTAGTTATCGTTGTGTCTAGTATTCAGCTCCCGCACATTATTGCTGTTCGCTCTGCCTCGCATATTTATTTTGCTGCATATTCCATTATTGATATCATGCTTTAGGATACCAGCACCATTACCGATGATGCGTAAGTACCACGTACACCTACTTGCCGGCTCAAACACATCTTCATCGGTAATTGCCATGTCACGTACACTTTAGAGAATATAATTGCTTGACTTAGATTGTTAGCTAGTAGTGTTGACATGATATCAGTGTACTTCCCTTATATGCCATATTAGACATTGTAGTTATTACCTACCACTTCATGCATACTGTTATTCAGTTGTTTATGCCTAGTTCATTATCATTGACATATGCACTTGTGATGATTTCTTGAGATTTATGATATTTCTGGATTTCGGGGAAAGCCGCAAAATTTACAACTTATGATCTTTTAAAATATAAAATGTTGCGGTTTTCTAGTGATGTAAAGTGTCGTCCACCATGAGTTTGCTGTGGTTTTGGAGATCCGTGTCGAGGAGTGGAGGAACCGTCACGGGTACATGGTGGGCCCGGTATGGTACCCCGGGGCAAGAGGAATGTGGTGTTGACGTTGAGCCTGGCTGGGGAGCACTACCTACCGGTGATATTACCCGACGCGTCGGATATCCGGAGGATACCGTCGTGGTCTTGAGATGGATGGTAGGGGCCGGTCTAGACTGACGGCGCCCTAGATATTGAGATTGAGACATTGATATTTCGAGACAGTGAGATTTATGTTTTGTGTCGATGCTAGACACTGTTGATACTGATTTTAATTATGATACCTCAGTTTAAAATATGAAGGAAATCTCACTAATTTATGAAAACAGTTTCTTCATTTACATGTATTCTGTTTTCATGCATTCATACCTCATTCATATGATATATTGCTACCTGAGGCACTGACACGGGCACATGAGTTTACACTCGGGTTAGATATTACCCTAGACATTGTCATAGGCTGCCTGTTTTACATTTATTTATGGATATATTATGATCATTGACCTAGGTTGCGTTATTTAAGCGATTTCTGTGCGTAGATGTTTTTCTATTCACGAGTTGGCAACTCACCCCGTTGTGCCCCAGTTTCTTGCAGGTTTGCCGTACAGGTTTCATTACGGCTTTGCGGGCATAGTTTCATTCGGGTGATTTGCTAGTAGGTGGGTTTACTTGTATCATACCCCCTTTATTTACCTTGTATGATATTATTCAGTTGTATCTAGTAAATTCCATCAACCAAACATGTATTTATTGAGATAGAGACCAGTGTTGGTTATTCTTTCGACCTTAGAGTCGCTCGTTATATTTCTGGTGGTTTTTGAGTTTCCTTTTGAGTTTTGATCCTCGCCGTTGGCGTTGTATATTATATTGTTTGTGTGGTTGTGACCGTCGATTGACGAAGAGCTAGCTCCCGCTTGGGGATGCCCTTTTCTTGATTTCGTATACTATTCATGTTGTATCCCGTTTGGGGGCCAGTATTTACAAAGGAGACTCTGCCGAAATTTTCAGTAAATTTTTGATGTTTTAAAAACCGCATAATTCGGCTTATGCTATTGAAATTACTTGCTTTAAGTTGTTTTTCCTGCACTCTACTATTTTCTTGGTTTGGATTTCTGGTTTTTCGGTTTACTTAGATTACATACGCCTCGAGACGTTCGTAGTTTAAGTGCCGGTCATGTTCCGTACTTTCGGGTCGTGACAAGTGTAGTGGATGCTTGGACATATATAGGGATGACTTTCTTGCTCGACATGATAGTATGCTATCTAGTTACCATTTTACTTAACGTGTATACTGTTTGTCTCTCTGTTACATGTTGGTAAAGCCCTTAGGATGTGTACTTGACTACCTGGATATGGGATCATCCATCGCCCATCTGTATGGGTCGAGAAGGTATACGCTAGTCTACTCTGGTATATCGATGCCCCGTCTCGATACACCCACGACTAGGGACCTTGAAGGATGTACTTATGGACTACCAAGCAAGAAAGTCATCTCTATATATGTCCAAGCATCCACTACAATATACATCACATGTATAGTAATGGCATCTACGGCATACATATAACTAACAATCTCCATATCATCCATGGCCAGGGAATTCCATTTATAGCCAATCGAACATAGCACAACATCAACCCCTAATACCGGAAGAGACGAAACCCCTCCTATCGCTCATTCCCTCCATGTGATTCGGGACTGTACCCAAAATCCACCGTTTTGCACGTTCTCATGAACGTGGTAAGGTGGAAATCAAAGCACAGTGGGAATCACACAAGACTCTATGACGATCTCGGGTCTACAGACTGCAGGGTTCCTAGGCACTCTGATGAGGTCTCACAAGGCATCAACCATGCCAATTTCAAAAAATATGGTGCCGAGAAACCCTAATACGGATCGTTGGTAGAAGTTTAGGCGAAAAAGAAACTAGTTAACTACTATAACTAAGAGTACGGAAATACAACCTTTGTAGATCCGGTCCTCCACCTCTACGGCTCCGTGGTGAAGTCCTCTCGCTGTCCATATCAAATCCCGGGCTCTAGCGTCGGCTTCATCGGAGAAAGAGTGGGCTAGGTCATCGACGACGTGCCGAAGATGATCTACGTCGAGGCATCGCTAGATCAAGCTCCAACTTCACCAAGTCTAGAAAACTTGTGAAGGAAACACGCTCTACTACTTGGCAAGAGGTAGAGGATGAAGAAATAGGAAGTGGGTTCACTTTAGACCTGGATTTCTCACTCTTTTTCATTAATCACCATTGATGAAGTCAAGCTTTTTCTTCATCAAGTGAAGAAAAAGAAGATGAAGTAATATGATAAGTTTTATAATAAGAATAATAAAATCATTCTTATCATAATCTTAACCATGGTAATGTGTAGAGAGTTAATCATGGTTGAATGGAATGGTTAGGGTTAAGCATGAGACAAAATGGTCACTTGGGTCAAAGCTTCATGAAGCTTCAACTAGAATACAAATCAAGCCACCATTTTCTTTATGCTTAATATTTTTCCAAAAAAGAATAAATAGATAAATAAATAAGTGAATAAAACATAACCCTAACCATTAACATGTAACCATGGTTTGATCTTTACACAAAAACCCTAGCAAACATGTATCATCAATCATGATACAATCAAGTGCACAAAAAGTATATCACATATACAATGTGCACATCCGAGAGAGAAAATCCATTTAAAGTGAACTGATACTAGTTAATGCAAAGTAATATATCAAATATATAATTATGCATTAAATCATTAAATCAACACTTGATTTAATGATCCGGTCATATCGCATATAACCGACTAATATCTACAGTAACAACTTATCGAATCAACACTTGATCCGATAACCCGGCTATATCACATATAACCGATCAATGTCACAAATCGCGAGAATCGAATACAGTATCACATACTGGTATCATTCTCGGTCCCGCACATATCTCATATGCGCTCCTATTTCGTTTCGCTTGAGCCAGGAAACCTCTGTGTAGGACTCTAAAGACTCGTCAATGCGCCGGCAGCAGATGATGATCATATCAAACACCCACAAGCCACAAGCGGTCTGCTAAACATAACGGCCACCCGGGTATTGAACGATCTGAAGATCGACGAGCAAGCCCGCACACACTCCAGTGAATCCAACCAGTAACACTACCGTACAGTCCAGTCTGATCGTCTGATATATCGCATATCTCGCCTTGGGGTGGTAAACGTCAGACCCCAATAGCTCGATAAGTCGTGTCGATATGAGGTCTATAACAATTTGAGAAACTACAGGTAACACTTACCAGTAAATCTCAGCAACCCTGGCCAGGGATTTCCTTTTATAGCCAATCAAACACAGCGCAACATCAACTCCCTATACCGGGAGAGACGAATCCCCTCCTATCGCTCATTGCCTCCATGTGACTCGGGACTGTACCCAAAAACCACCATTTTGCACTCCCTCTTGGACGTGGTAAGATGGAAATCAAAGCACAGTGGGAACCACACAAGACTCTATGACGATCTCGGGTCAACAGACTACTCTGTACCAGTGTCACCAGAGAACTGCCATCTGACGTAAGGTATAATACCATCTGGGAGTTCTCGGCGAGTCCGTCCAGTGTACCCAGTCTCTACTGAGCACCCGTATATCATCTCTGATGTCAAACACCGATGGATATGGGATCATCCATCGCCCATCTGTATGGGTCGAGAAGGTACACGCTAGTCTACTCTGGTATATCGATGCCCCGTCTCGATACACCCACGACTAGGGACTTTGAAGGATGTACTTATGGACTACCATGTCCCCACTAGTATGATCCGCATCATAGTCCACGTAGTCAAGTACACATCCTAAGGGCTTTACCAACATGTATCAGAGAGACAATCAGTGTACACGTTAAGGTAAAGAGCAACCAGATAGCATACTATCATGTCGAGCAAGAAAGTCCTCCCTATATATGTCCAAGCATCCACTACAATATACATCCTATGTATAGTAATGGCCTCTAGGGCATACATATAACTAACAATCTCCCACTTGCACTAGGGCCATCTGATACCAGTGGTTGTAGTATCTCATACCCAACTATCCCATAAAAATCTCTCTCTGGGAACAGGCCTTTGTGAGTGGATCCGCTGTGTTGTCCTCTGAGTCTACTCTCCAAACCTCGATCACCCTGGAGATCATCCATCTCCATGATCAGGTGACACTGCCTTAGAATATGTCTGGATCACTGATGGGACTGGCGTTCCTTGGCATAAGCCACAACTCCATTGTCACACAATGGGAGGAACAAAGTTCATCTTATGAACTAATATACACCCAGACTGCCTCTTTGGTAGCATCTTAAGTAGTGATGTATCCTGCCTTTATCGTCTAGTATGCCACGGTATCTTGCTTGGAACTCTTCCAACATACCGTCCCTTTACTGAGGGTTAAGACAATGCCTGTGACTGACACTCAGTCGTCTTTATCACCCTGGAACCCTTCTAGTGATTCTCCCCAGGATCGATTGATACCATCTCACTACAACTAGTGAGAATCCTAACATCCAATTAAATCTATCTCATAGATCCAAAACTCAGGATTTAGGAGGTATCATTTTGATCCTATATAGAGAATCATTGTGATAAGTGAAGATTGATCGAGCGTAGCATAGGAAACTCTTTTCCTATCAAGAGTATGTCATCCACGTACTCTACGAAGATCATCGCCATACTCCCTACTACCTTTTTGTTTATACAAGGTTCATCTACCATTTTGATGATGTCAACATTTTTGACTAATCCATCAAAACAGATGTTCCAACTCCGCGATGCCTGCTTTATCCTATAAAGCATCTTGCACACGTTTCCGCTGCTCCCACTATCTACGAGGCCCTCTGGCTGTGTACTTATAGACGCACTTTTCTAAAACATCATTTAGAAAAGCAGTCATGACACCCAACCGCCAGATATCGTAGTCATGGTATGTTGCCGTGGCAAGTAGGATCTGGATGGACTTAAGCATAGCCACTTGAAAAGGTTTCATCATTATCCAGGCCTGGTCGATGACGAAAAGCTTTAACAAGTCTAGCTTTGAAAGTCTGAACTTTTCCATGTACACCAAGTAATCTTCTCAAGATATACTTGCTCCTGATGGGGATTTAACCCTTCAGATATAGCAACCAAAGTCCATACTTTGTTGGTGTATAAGGATTCCATCTCAGATCGATAAACATCCAGCCATTCTTACAGAGTCTTACTCTCGATGGCCAGCTCGAAGCTAGTTGGGTCATCATCTCATGATGCAATCCTTGCTCCCACTGTCATAGAGAAACAGAAGTATCTCTCAGGTGGGTGAGGAACCCTACTAGATCGGCGGAGAGGCTGAGGTTTGTTGGAATCTACTGAATCCTTTGGTTCTATCAAATCATCAGCTGCAGTTTGTATAGCTGGAACCTTTCCAGTTCTACATTACAGACTTTGTCTCGAGCTTGTCCAGATTTTGCTTTTAGACATAGGCTGGTCAACCCCAAATCTTAACTAGCTTAAGACATGGGCTCTTCCCTTTCCATATCACATATGAAGTGGTAGGCAACTGATTTGATTGGAACCCTATTCAATAGGTATGCAGCTTCTCAAGTGCATAACACCCAAAAGGAAATAGGTAACTCAGTAGTACTCATCATAGAGCACACCTTATCACATAGGGTGCTAGTGCTCCACCCCGATATACCATCGTGCTATGGTGTATACGGAGGAGTAATGCTGAGAGAGAATCTCATTCTCCTTTAGAATAATCCAGGATTTCCATGCTCAAGTATTGTCCTCCTTGATCTCATCAAAGGACATAATACTTATACCCGTATTGGTTCTCTACTTCTAACTTATATTCTGTGAATATCTCAAAAGGTTCGGACTTGTGTTTCAACAAGAACATATGTCTGAATCTTAAGAGATCATCAGAGAATGTAATGAAGTACAAAGAACCAGTCCTGGCATGTGTAGACTGGGGACCTTACATACATCAACATGTATCATCCCAAGAGTTTACTAACTCTTTCTCTGTTTCCAATAAACAGAGCTGTGGTCATCTTATCTTTGTGACATGACTGGCGCGTTTCACAAGATGTAAATTCAAACTGATTTAAATATGCATCTAAATGTAACTTCAGCTAGTCGGGTCATATTGATATGACCTAGTCTACAATGCCTCAAGAAGGATTCGTTCATTTCTGAACTCTTCCTCTTGTGTGTGTTCTGTATACTAAGAACTGTAGTTTAATTTAGAGCATCAATGCTTTTAGATAACGTGCCTGAACCGATCAACTTTTGATATAGGAAATGTTCAAAACATTATCCAACAATACAAAATTTTATCATTTCTAACTAATAAAGAGACTGATATGATTTTGTATATCTGGTTCGGTATCTAATAACATTCGTTCAGAATTAATGTATTGGTAATACAGGGTGACAGTGACCAACAGACTTGGCTGCAACTCTTGCCCGTTTCCTGCCTCATGAAACTTATCACCCGTTCTCAGTTCTCTACCTTTCTGTAGCCCTATGTAACAGATTACATATCTGGGATCCTGATCTGGTATCACATACCCAGGACGTAAAAGATACTGAGAAACAGTTCTCTGTAATGAACACACCCGAATATGATGCATCAACATGCACTCTCTTCGTTTGGGCGGCACGGGAATTCTGGTAATCCCCAATTTCCTGCTCTGTCTTATAACTATTATAAGTTGGAGCGGGACCAACGTTCCCCAGCTCAGTATAACAAGCGGGTTCGGTCAATATTCCATATTATTATCTTGATTAAGGCGTGATATTGTCGCTACCAGGAGAGAGAGAGAAGAAAACACTCAGCGTGCGCTCTTGCAAGAATAGATTGGTTATTATTTTATCTAATCAGGATGGCTCCCACTGCTTTTTATCAAATCTTCCTTCAAACCCTAAAAGGAAAGACTAGCCGGGATTAATTACACACTACAAGTTCGCCAATCTTTCAGCCAGGCCAGTGTCGGTACTTTGAGGGAGGTCCCCCGTGCTTTCGCACGAACCTAATTAATGTAAACCTCGTTTTCCCAGAGGCGTAACCCCGTTGACACCTTTCTAGACACCTACTTGATCGGCTAATTGTAATGTATAAAACTCTCCCAGGAGTAACTCTTACTCGCAGCGGGTATCGGGATCCAACTATCTCATAGAAGGTATGCAATCTCGTTGCAAATTTCAACACTTGAAATTCCCGATAATATTTTGCCCCGAACGATCTATGACCTTGACAAGGTCAACAAACCATAGACCGCAAGTCAAGTTCAACCCGTCATTTCTTGATTGAATCAAACCCACCCGCACGACCCTTGACAAGGTCAACAAGGCCGCACGACTACCCTAACCCAATCTGCATCATATGCATAAGCAGATAAATACTGGTTAGCTACCGCACACTGCGCCTTGACAAGGTCAACAAACGCAGCACGAATACTAAACAGGATTTATCTGAAATGACGGAGGGCTACAACAGGTTTTTCTGAAAAGCTATTGCGTAATGAACTTGATATCGTTGTAGGATCGAATGAATTTTGAAATGGAGTGTTTTTGAGGCTTTTCTAGTTTTGCTAAAGGAGTCACTCCCGGTGAAGGGATCGTCGGTCCTTTCCTCGTCGAATGAGGTGCGGGATATATCATATATATCACTGTGCAAAGCAAAAACTCTTAAAAGCAATCAAAAGACAAATCGAGTGTGTAGCATCTGCCAGTTATTGCTAAAGGAGTCACTGCCGGTGAAGGGATCTCGGTCCTTTCCTCATCGAATAAGGTGCAGGATATATCACATATACCGCTGTGCAAAGCAAGAACTGTAGCAACCTGTTTTATTTTTGAAATTCGATTCTACAACATCTTAGGTTTCTTTTATTTTCATTAATCACATTAATGAAATCCCATCATTTAAGTACCTAAACATCACAGATAAATACAACGTACACTTATGCCATCCGCATTCGCCTCGATGTCCCCTCATGCACCGTTAGGTTAGGTAACTAACGGCAGAGCGGGGCAGGGCTAGCGCGGGTGTAAAACATAACTAATGCCTATATAATATATCATATATACTATATACAGTATCTATCACAGAACATATCACATGATCACATCACAGATATCGCAGCAGAAGAATCATATGAAATATTGGATATACTAGGACGTCCGTGTTTTCAATACGAGCCAGTATAAAACACGGATTCCACGGTCGTGATGAATAGCCAAACCCACACCCCTAGACCCCTACGAGAGCGGCGAGCAACCCTACCAATTCTGGAGTTAGGAGACCCGGACTCGACTCCTCGAGTTGGTCTCCCACTGAACTCCAGAACCCGGTTACTTGTGCCCTCATCCTTGGGTCTATCCTAGTG
The DNA here is from genome assembly GCA_030015575.1 of Agapanthus africanus. Classification (NCBI taxonomy): domain Eukaryota; kingdom Viridiplantae; phylum Streptophyta; class Magnoliopsida; order Asparagales; family Amaryllidaceae; genus Agapanthus; species Agapanthus africanus. The sequence continues at coordinate 634,919,328 of CM057338.1, forward strand.
CAGAAAAGTAAATGATATACAAACGGTGACAACTTCCGCAACCTGGAAGCGCCCCAATAAAAGAATATTACATACAAGTTTTTACATGAATGAAAATGAAAAACACTCATCTCACATAAAAACCCCCGGCTATTCAATCACGACGATCCAATATAACATATCCAGCAACACATAACATCATATGTCATCAACGTAAGTAAATATGCGCATCCCAATTGTCGTTGACATATAGCAACGAAACCGGCGATATCACATATTACACTTACGGTCACAGAAAAGAAAGTGTAAAACTACAACAGTTGGAATCCGCAACCACCTCAGACATCGCATGCCTGACTAAATGAATTACTTAGACATCGCATGCCTAACAATTATAAACCCCGCATTTTAGTCTCAGAATCGAAAACTCTTTTCAATATCAAGTCGGGCAATTCAACAGGATTCCCGACATCCCGATCGAATGCTCGTCGCAAACTTTAGTAGGTGGCCGCACCCCTGATACCGTCGACGAAGTGCACCAAGGCGGAACACCGCTACCGCGAGCACCCGAACGGATGCTTTCGGCGACGGGGTTCTCCTACAGTCACTTGGTTGGGGCTATGGAGCGAGGCTGTCTATTAAGTTTACCCGGCGAGTATCCGCGTACCCTACGTGATTGCGACGGACTTTTGATCACATCAAAATTCCGTGGCAACCGATCATGTGAGACTAAATTGCTACGTTTATAACATTCATTCAGTTATCTCATAACTCTTTGTGAATTCCAATTATTGTATCCCATTCCAGATAATTAGAAAATGTTAAACTTTCCGATTGAACATTCGAACACCCAAGTTTTCCCAATATAATCCAACACATGAAATAAGTCTAACAACATTCAGTTCGTGCCTCAGTACCAACGGTCCAGCCGTAGAAGGGTCAAGCCAACGCCTCACATGTGGCACGCCGTACTGCCCCAAACCCGAAGGTTCAAAGGGCAGTTCAAGACGGTCACATAATCGAGTTAAGGTTTGTTGTCTTCTAGAGGGTCCATCGCGTTACTTGCACTACTTAGAACGTCGTCAAACTACGGAAAAATTCAACACTTGGAAATTTCCCGACAGGGGAAAAGTTGGGTATTTATATCCGGTCGAACTTTTTAACATATTCTAAAAATTTATCCGGAAAGCCACACAGACAAAATTCGATAATCCGATCGAACATTCGAATCCCAAAAACAACCCAGAAAATTCAACTCTTGAATAAATTTTAAAAATTCCCAGAAAATCCAGAAGAATTTATCAGGTATTACTGTGCAAACAGTAAGGGATGACGTCATGATTGAGCCGTGGAACCGCCGCATAAGCAGGGCTTATGCCGTGGTTCCACCGCCTAAGTTACTGTTCATCCAATAATTTTTGCATCGTAATTCTTATTTTTTCTTACTGAATTTTTTAGCAATTTTTAATTCACAAAAATCCAGAAAATCAGAAAATGTCCAGAGAGCTATTTTTGGGTCGGGTTTCGGTTCGATCGGACTTCAGATTGCGTCTGGACTTCGCCTAAGGCTCTAGCTAGGCTCTGATACCACTTTAGGGTTCCTAGGCACACTAGTGAGGTCTCACAAGCCATCGACCATGGCAATTTCAAAAATTCTAGGTGCCGAGAGACCCGACTACGGATCGTTTGCTAGAAAACTAGGCGAAAAATATAATCTAGTTAACACTTAACTAATGAGAAACGGAAATACAACCTTTGTAGATCTGGTTCTCCACCTCCACGGCTCCGAGATGAGGTCCTCTCCGCTGTCCAAATCAAATCCGGGCTCTAGCGTCGACTTCATCGGAGAATAAGCGAGCTAGGTCGTCGATGTCCATGCCGAAGATGATCTACGTCGAGGCATCGCTAAATCAAGCTCTCACTTCACCAAGTCATGAAACTTGTGAAGGAAACACACTCTACTACTTGGCAAGAGGTAGAGGATGAAGAAATAGGAAGTGGGTAGACTTTAGAATTGGATTTCTCACTCATATGCTCAATATGCCATTGATGAAGACAAGCTTCTTCATGAAGAAGAAGAAGAGCAAGAAGAAGATTAGTATTATGATAAGTTAATTAAAAATCAATAGAAAAACAATACTTATCATAATATTAACTCTAGTCAAGTGTAGAGAATGAATCATGGTTAGTGGGAATGGTTAAGGTTAAGAATGAGATAAGAATGGTTGACTTGATCAAAGCTTCATGAATCTTCAACTAAACTCCAAAACTAGCAACCATTCTTTTCTCTTCTTTTCCAAAATGAATAAACAAATAAATAAATGAATAAATAGAGGAAATGAAACCCTAACCATTCTTTTAACCATGGTTTAATTCTTTGCACTTAACCAAGTAAACATGTATCATCAAACACGATACAATCAAGTGCACAAAATCATATCGCATATGTAATGTGCACATCCGAGTGAGAAAATCCATCTTAAAGTGAACCGATACTAGTTAATGCAAAGTAATGTATCAAATATATAATTATACATTAAATCATTAAATCAACACTTGATTCAATGATCCGGTTATGTCGCACACAACCGACTAGTATACAATATATCGGCTTATCGAATCAACGCTTGAATCGATAACTAGGTTATATCGCATACAACCATTCGATACATTTATCGCGAGAATAGAATACGGTATCACATACACGCATTATTCTCGGTCCCGCACATATCTCATATGCGCTCCTATTTCGTTTCGCTTGAGCCAGGAAGCCTCTGTGTAGGACTCTAAAGCCTCGTCAATACGCCGGCAGCGGATGATGATCATATCAAACATCCACAAGCCGCAAGCGGTCTGCTAAACGTAACGGCCATCCGGGTATTGAGCGATCTGAAGATTGACGAGCAAGCCCGCTCACACACCAGTGAATCCAACCAGTAACACTACCGTACAGTCCGGTCTGATCGTCTGATATGTCGCATATCTCGCCTAGGGGTGGTAAACGTCAGACCCCAATAGCTCGATAAGTCGTGTCGATATGAGGTCTATAACAATTCGAGAAACTACTGGTAACACTTACCAGTAAATCTCAGCAACCCTGGCCAGGGATTTCCTGTTATAGCCAATCGAACACAGCGCAACATCAACTCCCTATACCGGGAGAGACGAATCCCCTCCTATCGCTCATTGCCTCCATGTGACTCGGGACTGTACCCAAAAACCACCGTTTTGCACGCCCTCTTGGACGTGGTAAGATGGAAATCAAAGCACAGTGGGAACCACACAAGACTCTATGACGATCTCGGGTCAACAGACTAACCTGTACCAGTGTCACCAGAGAACTGCCATCTGACGTGAGGTATAATACCATCTGGGAGTTCTCGGCGAGTCCGTCCAGTGTACCCAGTCTCTACTGAGCACCCGTATATCATCTCTGATGTCAAACACCAATGGATATGGGATCATCCATTGCTCATCTGTATGGGTCGAGAAGGTATACGCTAGTCTACTCTGGTATATCGATGCCCCGTCTCGATACACCCTCGACTAGGGACTTTGAAGGATGTACTTATGGACTACCATGTCCCCACTAGTATGATCCGCATCATAGTCCAGGTAGTTAAGTACACATCCTAAGGGCTTTACCAACATGTAATAGAGAGACAATCAATATACACGTTAAGGTAAAGAGCAACCAGATAGCATACAATCATTTCGAGCAAGAAAGTTCTCCCTATATATGTCCCAGCATCCACTACAATATACATCCTATGTATAGTAATGGCCTCTAGGGCATACATATAACTAAAAGCGCAAGCGGTCTGCTAAACGTAACGACCACCCGGGTATTGAGCGATCTGAAGATCGACGAGCAAGCCCGCTCACACTCCAGTGAATCCAACCAGTAACACTACCGTACAGTCCGGTCTGATCGTCTGATATGTCGCATATCTCGTCTAGGGGTGGTAAACGTCAAACCCTAATAGCTCGATAAGTCGTGTCGATATGAGGTCTATAACAATTCGAGAAACTACAGGAAACACTTACCAGTAAATCTCAGCAACCCTGGCCAGGGATTTCCTGTTATAGCCAATCAAACACAGCGCAACATCAACTCCCTATACCGGGAGAGACGAATCCCCTCCTATCGCTCATTGCCTCCATGTGACTCGGGACTGTACCCAAAAACCACCGTTTTGCACGCCCTCTTGGACGTGGTAAGATGGAAATCAAAGCACAGTGGGAACCACACAAGACTCTATGACGATCTCGGGTCAACAGACTACTCTGTACCAGTGTCACCAGAGAACTGCCATCTGACTTAAGGTATAATACCATCTGGGAGTTCTCGGCGAGTCCGTCCAGTGTACCCAGTCTCTACTGAGCACCCGTATATCATCTCTGATGTCAAACACCGATGGATATGGGATCATCTATCGCCCATCTGTATGGGTCGAGAAGGTACACGCTAGTCTACTCTGGTATATCGATGCCCCGTCTCGATACACCCACGACTAGGGACTTTGAAGGATATACCTATGGACTACCATGTCCCCACTAGTATGATCCGCATCATAGTCCAGGTAGTCAAGTACACATCCTAAGGGCTTTACCAACATGTATCAGAGAGACAATCAGTGTACACGTTAAGGTAAAGAGCAACCAGATAGCATACTATCATGTCGAGCAAGAAAGTCCTCCCTATATATGTCCAAGCATCCACTACAATATACATCCTATGTATAGTAATGGTCTCTAGGGCATACATATAACTAACACAGACTAATCTGTACCAGTGTCACTAGAGAACTGCTATCTGACGATATGTATAATACAATCTAGGAGTTCTCAGCGAGTCCGTTCAGTGTACCCAGTCTCAACTGAGCATCCGTACACCATTTTTGATGTGAAACACCAATGGATGTGGGATCATCCATCGCCCATCACATGGGTCAAGATGCGTATACGCTAGTCTACTCTGGAGTATCGATGCCCTGTCTCGATACACCCTCGACTAGGAATAATTATAGGATATACTTTTGGATTACCCTGGCCCCACTAGTATGATATGCATCATAGTCCTAGTAGTCAAGTACATATCTTAAGGGCTTTATCAATATGTGAGAGCGAAACAGTATTACAATACAAATCAACATGTTAAGACAAAGAGCAACCAGATAGCATACTATCATATCGAGCAAGAAAGTTCTCTCTATATATATCCAAGCATCCACTATAATATACATCATATGTACAACAATGGCCTCTAGGGCATATACATAACTAACAGGTATAACTTGATGTTTTATTTGAATCACAGAGTGCTAGCAGGTTGAAAGGACAGAGAACAAAATGAAAAGAATTTTGTTTTGTTAGTTTTGAAAAAAAATGAGTTAAAAGTTAGTTTTTGTTAGTAAGAACCCGAAATAACAATTCATAATAACTACCAACTCCCTGGTAACCGCGCCAAAAGCTTGGTGGGAACTCTCCCGCACGCGCAAACGCGTATGTTTGGAAATGGATATGATTTTAAGGAAATGGAATGTGCACGCGAGATCGTTCTCGTTTTAAAATTTATAAACTGCAAGTGCACAGCGTGTTATAGCAAGCCGGCAGGTACGGGTCGATCTGTAGGGAACTGTGTTTTAGGTCTTGTGATTTAAGGTTCAACAAATAACGAATGGTTGGTTTTGTCACAAAATTAAAGAATACGAAAAAAAGAAAAAGCAAGTATAGAAGAAATTGGCCGTGGCTTTGGCTCGGAAGGTCGAATCGCGACGATTCTTTCGACACTCCATTGATCATGAGTTGTTCGTCCTTACGTCGATCCCGGCATGAAGTATGACTTCTCAAGGCGGTTGCGGAGCATAAGTCATCAAATTCAGATGTTCGCCATAAAACACGAAATTAGTCCGTTTATCCACTTACCGTTTGTATGTCCAAGCTTGGGGTATCTACACTAAACACAAGGGTTAGCAAGCATACCACAACATCAAAAACACAATTAGTGAGTGGGAGAAAATAATTTTAGTGTTAGGTGTGCTAAGTGTTTGTGATGGTATATGGTATATGAAACCAAAAGATTTGTCAAGTCATTTAATCATAAAATACCACATCAAAGCTTGGAAAACTTAACACCAAATTGATTCTAACCTTAGGCTTGCAAGATGGGGTTTGTGGGGAGAATATGGTATGTGATGAGGTTACAAAGTAACCATGGAATCAACATACCATATCAACCCATCCAAGTTACAATACTAAGTTTATAATCATATAAAGCACATTTAAACATTAACAAGAGGAGGAGGAGGAGGAAAAGCCTTTGATCTCACTTCCTCACCATTACCACAACCAAAGAAGATTAGTTAAGCATAATAATGAAAAGAAAAGCAAAGCAAGTAAAGAAATGAAAGCAACTAAACAAAGCAATAACAAGCAATATATTAACAGTTGAAGTTGAATTACAAGATATTGGTAACTTGTTCAACCTCCATAATGACGCTCTTAAAAGAAAGCTTCAAGAGGGAAGAAGAAGAAGAGACAAAGTTAAGATCACACAACTCTCAAGCCTAAATAAAAAATAAACAAACTAAGAAAATGTATACACTATGTGAGAGAATGAGAGAGAGCCCTTCCCTTGCTCACTTATCTGGATTATATAGGCACCAAAAAAGATTAAAGATGTAATAATAATGAGGTGATGTGATTGCAAGGAAGGGACATGGAAAAGATGGGGACAAAATGAGCAAGTGGGGCCGACGAGCTCGGATCTTATGAGTGTGTGGCCGGCCAAAATCCGAGCTTAGAGGCTCGGGTTGATGTGGTTGTCTTGTGTCTACTCCAATATCATCCTGTTGCTGTTTTTTTTTTGTAGAAGCTTGTAATGTACCCATTAGTTTTGGAGGGAACTTGAAGCAAATATCACATCAAAACATTATTGCATTTATTGCCCATCACACCCACACATGTGCCTACTTGCATGAATTGTGCAAGGGTAGCCCCTATATGGTCCATGTCAAAGAGCTAGTGTCACACATGTTTTGTGTTGGACCAAAAATTGTGTGCACACTTGTTTATTTCAAAAGAGCTCTTTGGATATCGGTAGGTTCTCTGTTTTGATTGCAGTGTCGGTTCCCAAATGCTATATTCGTGAAATGGAATGTGTTTTCAATGTTGTATCATGAATACCTGTAATCTGTAATTACTGAGCAGACACTGGTTAATAGCACCGATATATAACAAAATGGATAATGAATGAGCGTTATTAAAATGCAGTTTTCTGAGATGAACAAGCACATCCTTATAATGTCCCTAGTCATGGGAGTTTCGAGACTGGGCATCGATACTCCAAGAGTAGACTAGTGTATACCGTTCGAGACCCCGACGAAGGTCGGTGTCCGGTCTCACAAGCCATTGGTGTTAGTTTGTTCACCTAAGATGTATACACGTGCACATTGGGTTATGAGTACACCGGACGGACTCGCCGGGAACCTGCTAGTTGGTATTATACCTATTGTTATATAGCAGTTCCCTGGTGACATGTGTACAGGTTAGTCTATCAACCTGAGATCGTCATTTGTGTCTTGTGAGTTCCCACTGTTCTTTGATTACTACCCTACCATGGCTCAAAGGAGTCTTGCAAACAGGTTTTAGTTGGGTACAGTCCCGAGCCACATGGAGGCAGTGAGCGGATAGTCAGGGGATTCGTCTCTCACGGTATTGGGGGTTGATGTCGCGGTGTGCATGGGTGGCCATCACCAGAATCCTTGGCCAAGGTAGTCAAGAATTACTGATCTAGGATCGGTAGTTTCTTAGGTGGTGATAGGTTTCATACCGACACTAAATGTCGCATTATTAGGGGTCTGACCTTGTCCACCCCCTAGACTCGATATGCGATACTCATAGACGAACGGACCGGACTGTACAGATATTGTCACTGTCAGGCTCAGTAGGGGTTTCAGGATGAGTTTGCTCGTCGGCCTCCCTTTTGCTCAATACCTGGGTAGCTGTTACGTACAGCTAGTGTTACTGACGTGCTTATGGTTAAACCCACTGCCAGCGTATTGACGAGTCTTTAGAGTCCCACACAGATGGTTTCCCTGCTTCGGGCGAAACGTTGTAAAGGCCGTATGGTTTTATGGCAGGGTTCGATCGTATACGTGCACCTGTGCACAGATCCTGATTCGGACGGATAATACTAGCGGGCTTTGGTTTAAGCCGGATCCTATTATTATATTGTTGGATTATTTTCGTCTCATAGTATTATTATTCTTTCGGAATACGGATGCGGGTATGTATATACGGATGATGGGTGTTCTTGTAATTCTATTACAAGATTACATTAGTAGATGCCATTTCTTTTTCTTCATTAAACATTTAGGGTTTTAAATGTTTATTGGTGGAAAGTGTGACTTATTGTTTTGGCTTTGATTCATGCATGCCATATGTGTGTGACTCATGGTGGTGGGTCATGTTGTGACTCATGGTGGCACGATGATTTCTTGTTTGTAGTATGAGATATTTGTTGTGAGCCATGGGATATTTTTTCTTGAGTTGGTTTTCTTTAGTTGCTAGCATTACTCACAAAATATAACTCACACACACAAAACAAGAAAAGGGCAGCCATCATTCTTTTCTTCACTTGACTTTTTCTTTAGCTCACACTTTCACCCATTGGCATATTCTTCCACCTCCACCCTATATGTCTCATGTGTTGAGAAACCTAAGGTGTATTGAGACAAAGTAATCACAAACACTCTACTTCATCTTGGTTATCTAGGTTAGCAAACTAGATACTCGAGTTGCTTCGGTTTTGAGGTCGGAGCCCGTAATAAAAACTCTCTAGGTGGATCGTCTTCGATGGGGAGACCGGAGATCAAACATGACCGAGGAAGCCACGAGGAGCATGGGACAGAGGTTGAAGACCGAAGAAAATAGATCATTCGGTATAACTTTTCTAAACTCCTTTTCATATAGCTAGTGTAGGGTTAATGGTCGATCCGAGGAATCGGGTTCCTTTAGCGCCGGTTTTTAAAAGTTTTTGTTCCGCATTTGGCCACGAATTGATGGCCGGGACGCTGGCGTAACCCAACGCAAAAAGTGTTTATTGCTCAACATGCCACCTTTTTTGAAAAGGAATTTCTTGAAAAAGAAATTCATGGTAATGAGGTAGAGCTGGAAGAAGTTCTAGAAACAAAAACTATAATTGAAGATCTTGTTGGATATGTATGCTCTAGAGGCCATTATTGTATATGTATACATATGGATGCTTGGACATATATATGTACAGGACAATCTTGCTCGATATGATTGTATGCTATCATGTTTGTCTTTATCTTAACATGCGCATGTTTTACTTGCTATTACATATCTTTTATACATGTTGATAAAGGTCGTAGGATCAATGCTAGACTACCTGCATTATGATGGAGATCATACTTGTGGGAGCTGGGTAGTCGGTACGCACATCCTTAAATGGTCCCTAGTCGTGGGAGTATCGAGACTGGACATCGATATTTCCGGAGTAGACTAGTGTATACGTTTCTAGACCCCGATGAGGGGCAATGGTTTCGTCCGCAGCCATTGGTCTTTAGTCCTAAGATCGTATACGGGTGCTCACTTGGGGTGAGTACACCGGACGGACTCACCGAGGACTTTCAGATGGTACTATACTTATCGTCAGATGGAAGTTCTCAGGTGATATGAGTACATGGTAGTCTTTAGATCTGAGATCGTCATTTGCCTTGTGTAAGTTTCCATTGTGCTTTGATCACTACCCTACCACGGCTCTACTGAGTCGTGCAAACAGGTTTTGGTTGGGTACAGGCCCGAACCACAAGGAGGCAATGAGCGATTGTCGGGGATTCATCTCTCCCGGTATTGGGAGTCGATATCACACTGTGTTTGATTGGTCAAGAACATAAGACCTTGGCCAAGGAAGTTAGGATTTACTGATAGGCTGATCAGTAGTTACCCGGATTGGTCCTGAGCCGCAACAGCATGAATTACCAGGTTATCAGGGTCTGACGTTTACCACCCCCTAGACCCGGGTATATGATACTCTCAGACGAAGAGACCGGAATATACAGAGATTGTCACAGATAGGCTCAGTAGGGATCCGGATGAGTTTGCTCGTCGGCCTTCCTTTTCGACAGGTACCCGGGTAGCCGTTACGTATAGCTAGTGCCGCTGACGTGCTTGTGGTTATGGATTTATCTAGTAACTCACTGCCGGCGTACTGTCGAGTCTTTAGAGTCCCACACAAAGGGTTTCCCTGGTTCAGGCGAAATGATGTACTAGACGTATTGGATACATGCAGAGTCTCGATCGATTGATGTACTTTGTACTCGGACTTTCAATCGGAAAGTTGGTAATACTAGCCGTCTCGGGTTTGAGCCGGATTATTAAATCAGGTATTGATTTAATAGTTTATATATATGTATTTCGATATGTATATTCTAGTATTATGTTCTTCATGTTGTTCTATCTCTTTAGGCATTCGTGTTTTTATCCGAATGCAGGTATGTATATATAGCAGACTGTAATCCGTATTTTATTACAGATTACCTTCTAGAAGGTGGATACTTCATCATGGTCTTTTCCATTTATTGATAAATTAAGGAAATTACCTTCTAGAAATGAGGTGGAAATTAAGGAGAGGGAGGCATGGTGAGTGGCATGGCTTCAATAGATCACAAATGAATTCTTTATTCATTTGTGGTTACTATTGAAGCATGGCTACACTTGTTTATTCATGAGAATTCATACACAAAACTTTTGTGTTAATTTTCTCTCTCATGCATGCTTCATAATTCTTGAGCTCCTATTTTTCTTCATCTCCTCCCTCCTCTTGAGTTTCCTTCACCTACATCATCTTCCTTTCCACTACCCTTCTCATGAGTTGAGAAACAAGTGAAGAGAAAAGAAAGAGATAGAAAACACTTAGATCTTCACACTACATCCTAGTGTAAGTGCACGGCGGCGCCCCGGCCGTCAATCCGACGCCGGAAGGCGGAAGCGGTGATAAACTTAAATTTTGCGGACTTTGCAAACCGGCACCACCGCGCACTAAACTCCGGATCGTAACCATTAACAAGTCTAGCTAACCAATAAGAAAGGGAAGAGATGTATACCGACGATCCAAGTCCTCCGGTCTTCATCTCCACTCCGATCTCCTCGCGGGATCTCCGTCCGTCTCCTCCTCGTCGGAAAGGGGCACCACATCGCCTGTAGCTTTTACGGGCTCCCACCTCAATACCGAGGCAACTCGGGCGCGAAGCTGGCGAATCGACGCGTCCAAGATTTGCTGTAGGAATATAGTGTAGAGGCTACTTGTCTCTTTGGGGTTTGTTGCCTTTGGATGGAGGAATGAACATGATATGAACTTGGGGATTTTTGAGGCAATGAAAAATGATATGAATCAATAATTTTCCACACCCTCACCAAAAATGAAGTGAACCATCATCCTTCCCTAATGTGGCCGGCCAAGTCATTTGTATGAAAATGGAGGGAGGAAAACAACTAAGGGAGGTGAGTGTAGGATCAATGGAAGAGGTGAGCACATCCAAAGTCAAAGAAACATCAACCATACTTTTTCCTCCATACCCTTTCCAATTCAATCAAATCTCAAAAAGCAAAAGCATGGTTGAAAAAGCAAAGATTCTTATCATATCAAACCCTTTTGCAAGAAAACCCCTCCACAAATGTAATTTGCAAAACTGCAAATTACCTCCTCCATCGAAAAAGTCCGGCCGGGAAAGAACAAAGGAAAACCGGCCGGAACGGAATGCAAACTGGCAACTCCAGAAAACTGGTCCCGTAATAAATTACAGGAAAACCCCAATACTGTGCATACACACCCGCATCTGTATTCCGTCCGGATACAAATGCAAAGAGACAAAATCTACACTGTACTAAACTAAGACCAGCTTAAGCCAAAGCCGGCTAGTTAAATCCGTCCGATCCTGATCCGTGCAATACCGCACGTATCTGATCGAACCCTGCCATATAACCATACGGCTACCAGTACAAACCGTCCGATCCTGATCCGTGCAATACCGCACGTATCTGATCGGACCCTGCCATATCTCCATACGGCCTCTACAGCGTTTCGCCCGAAAGCTGAGTAACAGAAAGTGTGGTGGACTCTAAAGACTCGTCAATACTATGGCTGTGGATTTAACCACTAGCACGTCAGAGGTATAAGCCAATACGTAACGGGCCACCAGCTATTGACTAAAAGGGACGTCGATGAGCGAACTCATCCTGACACCCTACTGAGCCTGTCAGTGACAATATCCGTGCAGTCCGGTCCGTTCGTCTATGAGTATCGCATGGCGGGCCTAGGGGGTTGGTAAAAGTCAGACCCCCAAAAGCGGTACAAGTCGTGTCGGAGTGTAGCCCAGAACACCCTGAGATACTACTGGAATACCTACCAGTAAATCTCCTTGCCTTGGCCAAGGACTTTGTGTAATGGCTCTCCTAGACACAGCACGACCTCACCCCCAATACCGGGAGAGACGAACCCCTGAAGATACGCTCACTGCCTCCATGTGGCTCGGGACTGCACCCAACTAAAACCTGTTTGCACGACTCCTTTGAGCCGTGGTAGGGTAGTAATCAAAGTACAGTGGGAACTCACACGAGACAAATGACGATCCCCAGGTCGATGAACTAACCTGCACACATGTCACCAGGGAACTGCCATCTGACGTCTGGTATATGACCAACTAGCATGTTCCCGGCGAGTCCTGTCCGGTGTACTCATAACCCAATGAGCACCTGTATACATCTTAGGTGATCCAACTGACACCAGTGGCTTGTGAGACCGGCCACCGCCCCTCGTCGGGGTCTCGACTGTATACACTAGTCTACTAATGGAGTATCGATGCCCAGTCTCGAAACTCCCACGACTAGGGACCTTTTAAGGATAAGCTTATAGACCCCCAGCTCCCACTTATATGATCGCCCTCATACTGCTGGTGGTCAAGCAAGAATCCTAGGGGCTCTATCAACGTGTAATAGCGACGTGTCATGTCACCTAAAGCAGTACACGATGATAAAGGTAAACCAGATAGCATACTATCATCTCGAGTAAGACTGTCCTACCGGGATAGGTCCTCCCTCAATCATTACAATCACGTACCTGTGACCTAATAATTGACTCTGAGGGCACTATCTCCAACAATCTCCCACTTGCACTCAAGGCTAATTATTGCGATGTCGCATACTCACAGCCCGTGTGATACCGAACATCCAACTCCTCTACTAGTCAGTCTCACAAAGCTCGTTTGCGAAACTATTGCGTTCGAGGAATAGCCTCAGTGAGTGGATCCGCTTAGTTGTTTCTTTCTATGTCTCTCTATATCTCAAGTTCGCGGAGAAAGCCATCTCCCGAAAAGAGCAATACCTGTCTTAGAGTGTCTGGATGTCTGATGGGACCGAGTTCATAAATGAACTCCAAATCCAAACTTCTTAGACTGTATCGTCAACTGAACTTAATCAGTATCCTGCGCCATGCCTCCCTCAGTATTGCCTTGGACCACCTGTCCAAAATACTGCCCCTCGTCAGAGGGAAAACTATAACTCTGACAACCTCCTTGTCGTCCAGGTCACCTTGGAAGCCTGGAATGATAACTGTTTCCCGAATGAGGCTGTCGTTATCATCTCCCTAGAACATCCACTTATGTTCTAAAACTGCTTCCGACTGTTTCTCCAGGATTGGATTAATGTCAACTTATTGCATCTAGTGCAAGAACAACATCTGGTGTGGTACTTGACATCTCATGATTGACTCAATTGCCTAAGCAAGTGATCTGCCAATCATGCACGTCCCTCTCCCCTTTAGTCTGTAAGACACCTTTGGAGAGGGTGACTCCATTACCTGCAGGTACACTACCGTGCCAGGAGTCTTCCATCCTAAATACTCTTAGAATGCTGTCAAGTACCCTGATTGGGAAACCACCCAAATCTAGATCTAAAACCATAGATCCAGTAACCAGTATGTCAGATATAAAGTCCAAGTCCTTTGTGGAGAAACCACTGTGTGACGACCAAAGTATAACCGATCGTGGTAAAGGAATATCATTTCCTACTACCTTCTCAACAGATCCATCCCCTATTCTGATGACGTCAAACCTATGACTGTCACATCAGAAATAGATGATCTATCTCCGCTACATCTGCTCTAGTCTATAAATAGACATAAGCAACCTGTCCACCAATGCTTCCGCTGCTCCCACTGACTACGACAACCCTCTGGCAGAGTCATATAGACGTACACTTCTAAAACTGGTTTAGAACGACGCTATACTCATCCTCCCGCCGGGTTTCGTAACCTGGAACAACAGCAATGGCAATTGTGGGTAAACAAGAACTTCCCTGTCACCGTCCTTGAGGCTACCGTAGTACCTCTCGGGTGCCTGAAGTTACCCACCTTATCTGCGGAGTGGCCAATGGAATGTCAATCCAGATTGAATCTTTAGGTTCCTTATCAAATCTTCAGTAATCGTTTGTGGTTCTGGAATCACTTCCAGTTCTACCATACTCCCACTACTGTTTTCTGAAAAAATCCATTTTTAATAAAACTGTGGCGAGTCTAGAACAATATCGCTATTGTTCATCCAGATGGTAGAAAGTCAACCCTCGTCATAGCCTGGGTCAACCCACAAACAGCCATTACAGAAACGTGCCTTGAGTTGTCCAGTGTCTGGTTTTAATCATGAACCGGACAACTCCCCGTACCTTAACATCGTTAAGATATGAACTGTTCTATATCCAATATAGAAACAGAGGCACTGATATAATTGAACCAGATTCAAAACATGCAGCTGTCCCCAGCGCATGTCAACTAAATGGAAGGAGGCCGATCAGCGTTACTCAACTTAGGAAGCATTTCCAATTATGAGTAACCTGAAAGAGAAGCAAGTTCTCTTAATCATTACTATCAACTGAACACCATACACAAGTATCTACATCTTCGATCACTTTGAAGAATCCCGATACTTGTGACACCTGGTTCTCCACTCTATTCAAATACCAATAACTTCTCCAAATTCGGACCCTGCGTTTCCACGAAACACCTGTCTAAAAACTAGAGAAGTCATAAGTAAAATGAATGTAGTACGAGGACCAACCCCTCTGTCCTGATGGACCCTGGACAACATACAATACTCTGTATAAGTCCCTTGAGTCTGAAAACTCATTCACTGTGTGTCGTAGGTTGAAAACTGTACTTATGGTTAAGAAGAATTACACCGCTGTTCAATGCTCCTTACCTAACCATCCACTGATATAGGTAAATGTCGTAGACATAATTTCAGAAAGGTATATCTCACTCTATGAAAATAGACGTACAGATACATCGATTTGAAATTGGTGCATAACGGCGGATATTCAAAACCAAATACTTGCCGTCCGGCAAATAACCCAGGTGACTTCCTCAAATATCACTGATTACAACGAATCCCGATATAATGAGGACAATCACCTAATTCCCAATAGCTTACTCCCACTCATCATCTGTAAAACCATACAGATGTGAGAATCATACCTGGCAAATACATACCCTGGAGCAAGTGTCCAATCGGGAAATCAGTTTTCTTTTAACAGTACACAGTTGAACCTGAAACATTGAAATGTTTCGATGGGGTATCCTGGTATTCCTAGTAATGCCTCTACCATTATCCAGATTCACAACTATAACCGTATAATTCTTTGCCACCTCTCCAAATCCCTTCATATGTCTTTAGTCATTACCTTCTGTACACCCCTTTGGGCCAAATGGTTTTCTTCCTTCCCTACCGTTCGGCACCAGCCTATGGTTTGGAAGAAGACTATCCAATAAGCATAATGGGTGTACTGTCCTAGTCCTAGGAACACTCGCAATGCGAGAGAAGGTGAAGATAAAAGACACCTGAATGTACTTTATTCCTATTTCTCCTGAACCAGGATCCATCCCCGAACTGGAACAAGTTCCTTTCGAGTTCGTATATAACCATACGATGGAATATTCAAAAAACTGTGGATCTTCGTAGTGATACGGAGTGTCCTGGAGAAATACAAAGGTGATTTTAGGATTGGCGAAGAAATACCTGGTTTGGTCGTGAATATCTGTTGCAATTTACTTTGCCCTCTTACTAATCCCTTACTTTGTCTGAACTTAATACCTTCTGCACACCATCGTTATGCTAATTGGTTTTCTTCATTCCCTACCGGTCGGCACCAGCCTAAGGTTTGGAAGAAGACAATCCAATTTGCGTAATAGGTGTACTACCCCTAAACCAAGGAGTACTCGTAACCTGAGAGAGGGTAAAAGGAAAAGACAACTGAATAATCCTATACGTTTTCTCCAGAACCGGAAACCATCCTCGAATAAATTCTTTCGAGTTCGTATCTAACCATACGATGGTTTTGTCCAATGGAAGTGGACGTTCGTAGTAAAACGGGGTGTCCTGGAGAAAAGGGTAAAAGTAGGAGTGGCAATGAGGTTTGCAACTCTGACAATCCAAAAGCCAGTGTTAAGAAGGTTCGGTTAATTTGGTCACTGAGTCAAAGTCTTAGGGTCGGGTCAATGGTCGCTGCCAAAGAGAGAGAGAAAAGAAACACTCAGCGTGCACTCTAACCTAGATCAGAATGGTTACCAATTTATCTAATCTGGAATCCTCCCACTGTACCTCAAATTCTCCTCCAAACCTGAAAGAAGAATTAGTCGGGGTCACCCGAGGAGTAAACTAACTCATCAGTGGGAATCGGGATCCAACTCTCATCGCATGATAACGTGACGGAATCCGCTCACGTCATCACACTCCAGAAGGTATGCGCATATCTGGCAAGTTTCAGTTCTTTTGAAACTCCCGATGTGATTTCTGCCCCATGCTCTGATGACCTTGACTAAGGCCAACAAATCATAAGTCACATGTCAAGTTCTACCCGTCATTGTCCAGGTTGATTTGAACCCACCCGTACAAGCCCTTGACTAAGGCCAACAAGGCTATACGACTGTCCCAAACCAACGCATCTATCTATGCAGCATATGAATACCCAATAGCTACCAAACACTGTGCCTTGACTAAGGCCAACAAACACAGCTTGAATACTATTGACTACCCATATGAAACGACGGAGGGCTACGAATGGTTTCTGGCGAAAACCTTTAACGTAGTGAACTTGATATCGTTGAAGGAACGGATAGCTTTTTAGAAAATATAGTGACGAAAACCTTTACTAAAGAGGTCACTCCCTGTGAAGGGATCTCGGCTCTTTCCCCGTAGAATGAGGTGCAGGATATTCCCACTGAATACCACGATGCAAAGCAAAAGCAATCGGCTATAGTGAAGTTAATGCCCTGACGCAAACTTCTGTCCAAGGGGTCACTCCCGGTGAAGGGATCTCGGCCCTTGCCTCGTCGACTGAGGAGCAGGATATTCCAAATGAATACCACGATGCAAAACAAAAGTGAACGTCCTTGCAATAACAGCTTTTTGAAAAGTGTTCCAACAACATCAGAATAGGTTTGTTTAACTTGCATTGATCCGAATCAACGCAGTCCCATCAATTGATCACACCACAAAGAACGAAAATATACTGATGTACGTATATGCCATCCGCATTCGCCACTGGGTCCCGTCATTACCCGTTAGGTTAGCTTACTAACGACAGAGCGGGGACTGGACTAGCGCGGATGCAAAACATATACAACATCTACTAATATATATACCAATATATTATATTTCGCTCAAGGCGTGAATAAAATGCAACATCACAGAAATGTACAGCATCACAGAACAATACAGATATCTGGGATCCCCGGGTTTCACAGAGCCACTACTGAAACCCGACGTTCCCCTGGTCGTGTGGATAGCCTGTGCAATGAAATCCTAGACCCCTACGGGCGCGGCAAGTCACCCGCCAAAACCTGAAGCGAGGCAGCCCCTTTCAGCACCGTGAATGGACCACCCAGCACTTCACGGAATCCGGTAACTTGGGCACCCCTCCTGGGTCAACCTGTACCCCCTACGAGTGCGGCGAATAGCCCGCCAATCCTAGAGTGAAGCCCCCTCCGCGGGGCAATCCTAGTACAGAAAGTAAAATATACATACAACGGGTACATCGACCGCAACCAGGTCGTGCCCCAAAATAATAATACAAACAGGCAGTGACGGCAGTCCACATGTCGGACGCTCGCCCCGCAATATCAAATGTACATAATACAACCACAACTGTACTAGTATTGCACCCAGGCTATCCCCCACGACCGATCCGCAACATCACAGCAAATACATAGAACATCAACGTGAAAGTCACGTTCGCAAATCCGTCTAACCGGGCTATAGCAGTTAGACCGGATTTACCGATCGAGTGACATTCACGGTCGCAGATATAATGTAAATACTGTGAAAAATGTGTTTAAAAAATTTCCGATTGATCAAACAATTAACAAGTGGGCCCCAAAGAAAACTGTAGCACTCACAGAAACAATTGGCCCAACTTTAATATTCCAAAGCCCATATTTTAAGCCCAGAAGGCCTCTTTAAAAAAATGGTGAAGTGATGTGAATAGTGCGCGGCGGAAGGGCCGCACAAAGGTGGTTTTCGCGGCGGTTCCGCGCTCCAACTGTGGAGTTACTTCATCAAATTTTTACAGAACTCTTAGATTATCCAGTACATCAATATTTTACAACCTGAAAAAATTTTCGAGACTGAAAAATTTCAACAGAAACTGTCGTGGGTAAAATGCAGTTTTGGAACTTTTTGATCGATCGGAAATGCAAACACATTACACAAAGCTAGACTAAGTTAATGGGGAGGCTCTGATACCACTGTAAGTGCACGGCAGCGCCCCGGCCGTCAATCCGACGCCGGAAGGCGGAAGCGGTGATAAACTTAAATTTTGCGGACTTTGCAAACCGGCACCACCGCGCACTAAACTCCGGATCGTAACCATTAACAAGTCTAGCTAACCAATAAGAAAGGGAAGAGATGTATACCGACGATCCAAGTCCTCCGGTCTTCATCTCCACTCCGATCTCCTCGCGGGATCTCCGTCCGTCTCCTCCTCGTCGGAAAGGGGCACCACATCGCCTGTAGCTTTTACGGGCTCCCACCTCAATACCGAGGCAACTCGGGCGCGAAGCTGGCGAATCGACGCGTCCAAGATTTGCTGTAGGAATATAGTGTAGAGGCTACTTGTCTCTTTGGGGTTTGTTGCCTTTGGATGGAGGAATGAACATGATATGAACTTGGGGATTTTTGAGGCAATGAAAAATGATATGAATCAATAATTTTCCACACCCTCACCAAAAATGAAGTGAACCATCATCCTTCCCTAATGTGGCCGGCCAAGTCATTTGTATGAAAATGGAGGGAGGAAAACAACTAAGGGAGGTGAGTGTAGGATCAATGGAAGAGGTGAGCACATCCAAAGTCAAAGAAACATCAACCATACTTTTTCCTCCATACCCTTTCCAATTCAATCAAATCTCAAAAAGCAAAAGCATGGTTGAAAAAGCAAAGATTTTTATCATATCAAACCCTTTTGCAAGAAAACCCCTCCACAAATGTAATTTGCAAAACTGCAAATTACCTCCTCCATCGAAAAAGTCCGGCCGGGAAAGAACAAAGGAAAACCGGCCGGAACGGAATGCAAACTGGCAACTCCAGAAAACTGGTCCCGTAATAAATTACAGGAAAACCCCAATACTGTGCATACACACCCGCATCTGTATTCCGTCCGGATACAAATGCAAAGAGACAAAATCTACACTGTACTAAACTAAGACCAGCTTAAGCCAAAGCCGGCTAGTTAAATCCGTCCGATCCTGATCCGTGCAATACCGCACGTATCTGATCCAACCCTGCCATATAACCATACGGCTACCAGTACAAACCGTCCGATCCTGATCCGTGCAATACCGCACGTATCTGATCGGACCCTGCCATATCTCCATACGGCCTCTACAGCGTTTCGCCCGAAAGCTGAGTAACAGAAAGTGTGGTGGACTCTAAAGACTCGTCAATACTATGGCTGTGGATTTAACCACTAGCACGTCAGAGGTATAAGCCAATACGTAACGGGCCACCAGCTATTGACTAAAAGGGACGTCGATGAGCGAACTCATCCTGACACCCTACTGAGCCTGTCAGTGACAATATCCGTGCAGTCCGGTCCGTTCGTCTATGAGTATCGCATGGCGGGCCTAGGGGGTTGGTAAAAGTCAGACCCCCAAAAGCGGTACAAGTCGTGTCGGAGTGTAGCCCAGAACACCCTGAGATACTACTGGAATACCTACCAGTAAATCTCCTTGCCTTGGCCAAGGACTTTGTGTAATGGCTCTCCTAGACACAGCACGACCTCACCCCCAATACCGGGAGAGACGAACCCCTGAAGATACGCTCACTGCCTCCATGTGGCTCGGGACTGTACCCAACTAAAACCTGTTTGCACGACTCCTTTGAGCCGTGGTAGGGTAGTAATCAAAGTACAGTGGGAACTCACACGAGACAAATGACGATCCCCAGGTCGATGAACTAACCTGCACACATGTCACCAGGGAACTGCCATCTGACGTCTGGTATATGACCAACTAGCATGTTCCCGGCGAGTCCTGTCCGGTGTACTCATAACCCAATGAGCACCTGTATACATCTTAGGTGATCCAACTGACACCAGTGGCTTGTGAGACCGGCCACCGCCCCTCGTCGGGGTCTCGACTGTATACACTAGTCTACTAATGGAGTATCGATGCCCAGTCTCGAAACTCCCACGACTAGGGACCTTTTAAGGATAAGCTTATAGACCCCCAGCTCCCACTTATATGATCGCCCTCATACTGCTGGTGGTCAAGCAAGAATCCTAGGGGCTCTATCAACGTGTAATAGCGACGTGTCATGTCACCTAAAGCAGTACACGATGATAAAGGTAAACCAGATAGCATACTATCATCTCGAGTAAGACTGTCCTACCGGGATAGGTCCTCCCTCAATCATTACAATCACGTACCTGTGACCTAATAATTGACTCTGAGGGCACTATCTCCAACACCTAGACTACTTGTTTTAGCAACTCAAGTTCTCTAGTTGCTCCACTTGACATATTGTGAGGAGCTAGAGCCATGGATCACATCTCTCAGGTGGATCATTTATGACTAAAGAGGACCAGAGAACAAGCTCGATCCTGGAAAACCGATGGAGCAGGAAAAGAAGATCAAGCATGTTCAAGGTGGCCACTTGGAGCTAACAAAGAGGAAAGAAGACCGAAGGACTTGGATCGTTTTGTGAGACTTCTTTCATAGTAGTTAGTTCATCTCATTTAGTTTTGCTAGATAGGTTTATGGAAAGATCCGGGTTAAAGGTTATTCTAGTGCCATGTTCTAATCGTTAGAAAAATTTTTGTTCCGCATTTGGCCATGGTAGTTGGCCGAGACACCAGCATAATTTTTCATGGTATCAGAGCCAGCCCATAAACCCTACACTACCAAGTTTAAACAATGTTAAAATAACGAAACCGAAATAACTCCGTAACATTGAAACCAAACTTCATGTTTCTGTCGATTTTTCAGAGGCTTCAAAATTTTTTTTAAGCAAGTGCAGAGTGATCCTTTCACTATGAGATGTACCCAGAACAAAAACGATATAATTCTACCAAGTTTTGGCCAGCCACACCCTTAAAAAATCTGGCCTCACCGGTTTTCTTGTGGTGGATTGCATCGTGTTTTGGTCAGTGTTCTTATCTCGTGGAGTTTGGGTTTCAGGTGTTGTTTGATTTTTGTCCAAGTTTGATGTTCTGTTGTTTTTCAGTTTGGGGAAATTTGGAGTGTTTCGAAATCGTTATATTTTAACAACTGTTTAATTGTTTTCAGTACTTAGATTAGCATCTGCGACCGTGAATGTCATTTGATCGGAAAACCCGTCTATCTGCTATATGTCCTTTTAGACGAGTTTGCGAACATGACATTCACGTTGATATTCTGTGCTTGTGTCGATATTGTGGTTGGATTGTCATGGTGGATAGCCAGTGGTGCAATGATTTAGTACAGTTTGTATTCATTTGTACATTTGTTATTGCGGGGCGAGCTCCGACATGCGGACTGCTGCCTTTGCCGGATTGTATATTATTTGTTTGGGGCACGACCGGGGTGAGGTCGATGACACCATTTGTACATATTATTTTCATTTTCTGTACTAGGATTACCCCACGGTGGAGTGCACGAATAGTCGGGTTCTAGAAGACAAAAAGCCCACATCTCATGGCGTTGAGATAGAGGGGGCTTCATTCTAGAATTGGCGGGCTATTCGCCGCACTCGTAGGGGTATAGGATGACCGACGGTGGGGTGTCCAAGTTACCGGATTCCGTGAAGTGCTGGGTAGCCCATTCACTTTGTTGAAGGGGGTTGCCTCACTTCTGGGATTGGCGGGTAACTTGCCGCGCTCGTAGGGGTCTAGGTTTTCATTACACAGGCTATCCACACGACCGGGAACGTCGAGTTTTATTTGCGGCTCTAAGAAAGCCCGGGGCTCTAAAATTATCCACCTTTCTGTATTGTTGGCTGAGATTCTGTGATGTTGCTTATTATCCTGCCTGGGACGAATGTTATATATACTTATATATATACTAGTAGATGTTGTATATGTTTTGCACCCGCGCTAGTCCATCCCCCGCTCTGTCGTTAGTTAAGTAACCTAATGGGTGATGATGGGGCCCCGTGGCGAATGCGGATGGCATATACGTACATCGTATTTTCGTTCTTTTCTGGAGTGATAGGATTAAACTGATGGGACCGCAATAATTTTTATTAATGCAAGAAAATAAATCTAAAAGATGTTGGAAAAAATTTCGAAAAACTATAACTATATTATTTCGCTTTGCATAGTGGTATTCGATCATGAATATCCAGCACCTCATTCCAGGAGGCAAGAGTGTTAGTAATATGTATGCCCTAGAGGCCATTACTGTACATACGATGTTTATTGTAGTGGATACTTGGACATATATAGGGAGGACTTTCTTGCTCGACATGATAGTATGCTATCTGGTTGCTCTTTATCTTAACATGTACACTTATTATCTCTCTATTACATGTTGATAAAGCCCTTAGGATGAGTACTTGAATACCAGGATTATGATGCAGATCATACTAGCGGGGCTGAGGTTGTCGGTAAGTACATCCTTTAATAGTTCCTAGTCGTGGGAGTATCGAGATGGGGCATCGATATTCCAGAGT
Organism: Agapanthus africanus; assembly: GCA_030015575.1. NCBI lineage: Eukaryota > Viridiplantae > Streptophyta > Magnoliopsida > Asparagales > Amaryllidaceae > Agapanthus > Agapanthus africanus. The sequence goes on from CM057338.1 coordinate 634,942,526, forward strand.
AGACTAGCGTATACGCTTCTCGACCCAAATGACGGGCGATGGATGATCCATATCCATTGGTGTTTGACATCAGAGATGGTATACGGGTGCTTAGTGGAGACTGGGCACACTGAACGGACTCGCCGAGAACTCCTAGATGGTATTATACTTATCGTTAGATAACAGTTCTCTGGTGACACTGGTACATGTTAGTTTGTCAACCCGAAATCGTCATAGAGTCTTGTGTGATTCCCACTGTTCTTTGAATTCCACTTTACCATGTTCAAGTGATCGTGCAAAACGGTGGTTTTTGGGTACAGTCGTGAGTCACATGGAGGCAATGAGTGATAGGAGCGGATTCGTCTCTCCCGGTATTGGGGGTTGATGTTGCGCTATGCTCGATTGGCCGTAACTGGAATTCCCTGGCCAGAGTTGCTGAGATTTATTGGTAAGTGTTGTCAGTAGTTTCTCGAACCGTTATGGATCTCACATCGGCATGACTTATCAGGCTATTGGGGTTTGACATTTTACCACCCCCCGGCAGTGATATGTGACATATCTGACGAAGAGAGCGGACTGTACTCTAGTGTTACTTGATGGATTCGCAGGAGTATGAGCAGGCTTGCTTGTTGATCTTCTGATCGCTCAATACCCGGGTAGCCGCTGCGATTAGCAGACCGCTTGCGGCTTATGGATGGCTGATATGATCACCACCTACTGTCGGCGTATTGACGAGTCTTTAGAGTTCTACACAGAGGTTTCTAGGTTCAAGCGAAACGAAGAAGGTGCACATATGTGATATGTACAGGACCGAGATTAATACGCGTATGTGATACCGTATTCTATTCTCGCGATATGTGATATTGGTCGGATATTTGTGATATAGCCGGGCTGTCGAATCAAGTGTTGATTCGACAAGTTGATACATTTGATATTAGTCGGTTATATGTGATATAGCCGGATTAGTAAATCAAGTGTTGATTTAATGATCTAACGTATAATTATATATTTGATATATTAATTTACATTAACTTATATTAGCTCACTTAAGATTTCTTTTTCTCACTTGTGTACACTTAGTATATATGTGATATATATTAATGTACATCTTTTGTGTCATGCTAGATGCCACATGCTAAATGGGTGTATGAGACTCACACCATGCTTATAATAATATGAGATTTTATTTATTTAAAGTAATTCAATATTAGTTGGAAATTGTCATGCTTGGAAGTTTGGAGAAGCTTAAAGCAGCTTTGACTTAGTCAACTAGTTTTGTTTTACTTGTAGATATTTATTAAGCTCACCATTATTGTTAGCCATGGTTTATTCTCTACATGAGTTAGTGTATGACATGAACTCACCCATGGTTGCTATTCTCACCTCATGAGTTTCATTCTCTTCTCTCTTCATCTTCTTCTTCATCAAGAGCTTAGCTCTCTAGGTTAATGGGAGATGAAGAAAATGTTAGGTCCACGTTACCCAACCCGGTCCTTCCGAGGAGGCGGAATAGGTAAAACAAAAATTTTTCCTAACTAGGTAACATGGACCGTACAAGAAGGATCGTTGCTAAACAAGAACTAACAAATATTCTACAAGTTCTAACTACTGTGTAAAATGGTTATACCTTGGTCATGAACTCCTTCTCTTCTTGTTGTGGTTCTTCCTCTTTCTTGCTCCTTGTAGTTGCTTGAACGGATCCTCCTTGTCGTCTCCTCTTTGCCATAGATGGATCCACCCGAGGGTCTCGAAATTGAGCTCCAATCTCAACCTAGAGATGACTAAGGTGTTTGGTTTGCTAAACCTAATACATTAGATTGAGTTGAGAAGAGTGATGGTGGTTTTGTCTCAAAGGTTCATGATTTCCAACTCATGGAACACTTGAACCTTTAGAGAGGAAGAGGGAGAGCTTTTTTCATGAGAGAGAAAGAAGATGATAGAATGAGCTCTCATAATGCAACCATCCTCACAAAAGTGAGAATAATGATAATAATAATAATAATAATAATTAAGTATGGTGATGGTCAGTTTCAATGACCATTATCATTTCATGCAATTATTTCTTTTTGTAAACAACAAGCAAGCAAAAGTCATATCCATGAAATGATAGCTACGAAATGATGATGGTCAACAAGTCCAAAATGGTCAACCGGTCAACAAAGTTAACAAGTCAACAAAAGTCAAACTTTCAACTCAACTATGGCACAATAATACTTAATTAATATTATTAGTCATATATTATATTCTCATTACGGTTTAGAGAAAGGTCAACGGTCAACAAGTCAACCAAAACCAAATGGTCAACTACCCTAATGAGAATCCTCTGCCTCTGCCTCTGTCAACTGTGCAAACACACCCGCATTCGTGCTCCAAGGAACATGAATACACTGAGACAAAACCAATCCCAAAATAATTACTAGGATCTGGCTTAAACCAAAGCCCGCTAGTAACTACTGTCCGGACACCAAACGTGCACAAGTGCGCGGATGTGTACGAACCCCGTCGCAAAACCATGCAACCTCTACTCTGTTATGCCCAAAGGCGAGTAACCCTCTGTGTAGGACTCTAAAGGCTTGACACTACGCTGGCAGTGGGTTTATCCACAGGCTGCAAGCGGTACTATCTGTACGTAACGGTTCCTAGGTAGATGCTGATAAGAAGACTGATGAGGTGAACCCATCGAACTCCTACTGAGCCTGAATGTGACTGTCACGACCCGCAGGGTACGGAACGTGACTGGCACTTAAGTTTACGAACGTCTCAAGACATCCGTAAAATAAGTAAGCCAAAGCCCAGAAACCAAAACCAAATAAGCAAAAGAATGAAGGAAAACCAATCAATTGAAAGCGAGTTTATCAAATGAGTCACATCAAGCCTTTTTAAAAACAATATCAATTTTTCCGAAAATTTTGGCAGAGTCTCCTTTGTAAATACTGGCCCCCCAAAATGGGTACAACAAGAATATATATGAATCCAACAAATATGGCATCCCCAAGCGGGAGCTAGCTCTTCGCTACAAGGCGGTCACAAATCCGACGCAATATAAAACAACAACATGCAAAATAATCATAAAGAAGCATGAGAAAACCGCACGTCGACTCAAGTGAGCTCGACCCCAAAATACAGCATAAAAGTCTACAAATCTCACAGTCTCATCTCTAGGTCAATATACAACAATACTGGTAGATACAGTAGATGGAGTACACTAGATACAAAGAATATACAAGGTGGTACAAAAATAATGATATAACCCACCTAAGAGCAAAACCTCGAGTCCAGGCAAAGGAGGCAAAAGAAGCAAGTGCGCCCGCCGCTACTGTACTGACGGAGCGGACCTGAAAAAGGCTGTGGCACAATGGGGGTGAGTTGCCAACTCGTGAGTAATAAATAACATCTACACAGGCTATCGAATGCATGCACACAAGCATCCTAGCATCTAAAATACAGGTAAGGCAGGACACAATAGCAGGTATGTATGCAATATGAATATACTAGCAGGTATGAATGCAATGCGAATCAACTCATGATCTGAGTGTGTAAGTATAAGAATCATGTTTTACCTTTAGGAATCTCTTTTGAAATACCAGCACAATACCAATAGAATCAACAAGAACCGGTGTCCAGCAACGACACCTCAAAACTATCACAAATCTCATATATCCATGTCATAGTATCTCTGGCCTCAGCCATCCGGCTGACCCATCTCAATATCAATATCTCATCAACTCGCGGCCACGGTCGGTATCCTCTGGATATCCGCCGTCCCAAACAGTCACCGGTAGGTAATCCGCCCCCTGCCAGGCTCATCGTCAGCACCACGAGCTTCTTGCCCCGGGGTACCATACCGGGCCCACCATGTACCCGAGACGGTTCATCCAACTCCTCGAAATGGGTCTCGAAAACTACAGCAAACTCATGGTGGACGACACTTACATCACTAGAAAACCGCAATTTACATATTTTAAAAATATAATAAGTTTAGAAATTTTGCGGCTTTCCCCCGAAATCCAGAAATATCATAAAATCTTAAGAAATCCTCATAAGTGCATATGTCAATGATAACGAATGCATATAGTATCAATAATCAAGTTGCGATGTGTGATTAATAGATTAGGCATGAACAATTAATATGATAAAGTAGATGCACATGAATAGCAATCCTACGATTTCATTTTTAAGGAATTAAAACAATAGAGCAAGTTTAAGTATCAATTAGTGAAAGGTTTCAATTTAAAGGTTATCTAGTGTGGTGGCATGGCAATTACCACGGTGTGTGTGTAAGCATGAATAGTGCTCGTGCTGCATATAAAAACCCTGGCAATGGTGCAGGTGTCCGATAAAATGGGTTCGTATATGTATGTCAATATAAGGCATGAATGTAGCAAATAATCATACAAGTATTACACTCCTAATTACTAAAATTACTAAGAATCTTTTTAAGCTACTAAAACTATCGGGCGACTTGCGCCATCCAACGATAGTCCCCCGTACATGTTACATCTACTCACCGAAATCCCTATCTAGTCACGTCCAATCACCGCTTTCCCCTTTCGTGCCGCGTATGACGTCTCCGCGACCGAACCTGGAATTTACATCAATACCAAACATAAGGTTACATACCATGAAATGACGCAAATCCCAAACGAAAATACCATAGTTCACAAGCTAGGGACAACGTGCACGAGGTGCGCGGAACACACGCGAAAATCGCAAAAACTAACTAAAATCGCCGATTTGGTCGCCCGGCAAAGCTAAAACCCGATCACTCAAACATCCGCACTCACACATCCTAAAAGTCATAGGATACGCTAAAAATGTCATCAAGACATCGCAAATACATCACCACAAAAATTTAATAAAAACTAGTAAGCACAAAAGACTTCCAAAATCGTGCAAACTTCGCGGATTTGCGATAAAGTGCACACAACTTCGCGCAAACACCCAAGTTAACCATAGATAGCCACTACACAAATTTCCAACACACTAGCAATGCTTAAAAACCTAATTTCCATAAACAAATCCTTTCTTGATTTTTTTTATAATTAGCAATACAATCAAAATTTCACACTAGATTAACTTAGATTAGCATAATTGAAGCCACTTATGCAAGGTAAGCTCATTGATTAGGTTAGTATAACAACTAGATAACAAAATAACCTAATAATGGTTTTCTAAACCCTAGTTTAATTTCAACCATGAACTTTTAAAAATCTAGAATGAAGCTAACACTAAATTAACACTAAAACAATTTAATTTAAGAAACTTAACCAAAAGAATTTAATTAGGAAGAATTTATACCTCAACTAGAGATCTAGCAAGAACAATTTGCCTCCAAAGATGCCTCCTTTCTCCAAGATTTAAACTAAAGTGGGTGTGAGAAGAGATGGATTAAGGTTTTGTGTTGAAATAGTGAAGGATTTGTTGATTTTTGTTGAATTTTGATGCAATTTTCTTGAAGAAAACGAGAGAAAAGAGAAGGAAAAATAATGGAAGGGGGGGCTGCTCTCGGCCAGAAAAAAAGGAGAGGGGAGAAGGGTGTGGGCTTGCTAAATCTTTCATCAAGTCAAAGCCATTTCATATCCAAAGTACACCATACCTTAATTACAATATTTTAATCCTTTTCAAAACAAATCATTCACAATTGTTAAAGTCAAATGGAGGGTGATGGGGCTGTTACAGCAGTGGTGGGGCCAGCCTTGGGGTGTGGGGGTGAGTGGGAGAGGTTACAAAAAGAATTCCATGCAAAAAGACCCCCCACAAGTCCAAAATTGCAAGTTTTAGCTTAAAATTCAATAATTTCGTTTTCCATAATAAAAAATTAGTTAAAACTTAAAATAAAATACTAAAAATTTATATTACAACTAGATTTTAATTAACATGATTTTAAAGCTTAAATTTAGCCCATTTAAATTTGTATTTATCGCTAATTTAATGTATTTTCTTACCGGCTTAAAATAATATTAAAAATTGAAAAATTAGGGAAAATTTTTAAACGACCAAAATTTCATAAGGAACTCATTTGCTACTAAAAACAAGCAATTACCTATCCAAATTAGGTATAATTAGTCCTAAACTGCAAAATAACAAAAAAGACGATTTTCGGAAAAATACCGAATTTTTACCGATTTTCGGGAAAACACCAAAACGACATTTCAAGGCGCTACAATCTTCCTCCCTTAAAGAAATTCGGTCCCCGAATTTAAAATATATAGCTACGCGTACCTTCAAAGAGATGGGGATATTTCTTCCTCATCTCTCCCTCGGTCTCCCAGGTAACCTCCTCATTGCTCGGGCCACGCCAAAGGACCTTGACGGTCGGTATAACTTTCGATCTCAACTTCTTCACCTGCCGATCCAGGATGGCCACCGGCTGCTCTGCAAAAGAAAGGTCGCGCTCTAGCTGGACTGTCGGGTGCTGAATCGCATGCGAAGGGTCGTGAAGGTACTTTCGGAGTATCGAAACATGGAAGACGGGGTGAACATCGGGAAAGCTAGGTGGAAGAGCCAAACGATATGCAGCAGCGCCGACACGCTCGAGGATCTCGAAGGGACCTACGAATCTAGGGCTAAGCTTCCCCTTTCGCCCAAAATGCATCACGCCCTTCATCGGAGAGACCCTCAGAAAAACGTGATCGCAAACTGCGAGCTCTAATCTGCGACGGCGCCAGTCTGCATAGGATTTCTGCCTGCTCTGAGCCGCTCTCATCCGGTCTCGGATCAACTGTATCTTTGCTGTCGTCTCCTCAACAAGCTGCGGCCCCAAAATACTGCTCTCGCTGAGCTCTGTCCAACAGATGGGCGATCTGCATCTCCTCCCATACAATGCCTCGAAAGGTGCCATCTGAATAGTATCCTGGAAGCTGTTGTTGTTGGAGAACTCCACTAGAGGTAAATGACGATCCCAGCTACCGCCAAAGTCTAAAACGCACGCTCTGAGCATGTCCTCGAGAGTCTGAATGGTCCGCTCTGACTGTCCGTCGGTCTGCGGATGAAACGCTGTGCTGAAGCTCAAACGAGTGCCCAAAGCCTCCTGAAGTCTCTGCCAAAGTCGGCTGGTGAACTGGGTGCCTCGATCTGACACGATACAAGTCGGTACGCCATGCAACCGCACGATCTCGTCGATGTAAAGCTGGGCATACTGAGCGAAGCTGAAAGTCGTCTTCACTGGCAGGAAGTGAGCCGCTTTCGTCAATCGATCTACGATCACCCAGATGGAGTCATACCCTCGACTGGTCCTGGGTAGACCCACAACGAAATCCATCGAAATCTGCTCCCATTTCCACTCCGGAATGGGTAACGGCTGTAGCTCTCCTGCGAGCCTCTGATGCTCGGCCTTGACTTGCTGACAAGTCAGGCATCTCGATATAAACTCCGCAATGTCCCTCTTCATCCCGTCCCACTAGTAGGTCTCTCTCATATCATGGTACATCTTGGTGGAACCGGGGTGGGCACTATACACTGATCGGTGTGCCTCCTCAAGAATGTCGTGCCGCAATCCATCAGCATCTGGTACGCACAGTCTAAATCCATAGCGTAAAATCCCCTGATCGTCAATCACGAACTCGGAAAATCTGCCCTGTCCCATCTGGGCCATGATCTCTGAGCAACGGCCGTCACTGCGCTGTGCCTCATATATACGGTCAAGCAACTGTGGGCGTGCACGAACATGCGCGAGCTGTCCTCCTGTCTGAGTGAACTCGAACTCAACTCGGCTGTCGCATAACATCTGCCAATCTGCTGACGACTGCCTCTGCACTGCGCGCAAACACGATAGACTACCCCCGGGCCTCCTACTCAATGCATCCGCCACTACATTCGCCTTGCCTGGGTGATATAAGATCTCGCAGTCGTAGTCTTTCACCAACTACATCCAACGACACTGTCTGAGGTTCAGGTCTCGCTGCTGAAATATGTACTTTAAGCTCTTTTGATCAGTGAATATCTGACACGACTCGCCGTATAGGTAATGTCGCCAAATCTTCAGTGCAAAGACCACTGCAGCCATCTCCAAATCGTGAGTGGGGTAGTTCTGTTCATGCTTCTTCAACTGCCGAGAAGCATATACGATCACCCGACCATGCTGCATCAATACGCATCCTAATCCCACTCGCGAAGCATCACAGTAGACCACCAATCCGCCTGATCCAGAAGGCAAAGATAATACCGGCGCCGTAGTCAAACATGTCCGCAGCTGCTGAAAACTGCGCTCGCACTCCTCTGTCCAAACAAAAGGAACTCCCTTCCAGGTCAAACCGGTCAAAGGTGCATCTATACGGGAGAAGTCCTGAACAAAACGCCTGTAGTAGCCCGCCAGGCCTAGAAAACTACGGATCTCAGTATCCGATGTAGGTCGGGGCCACTGCTGAACAGCCTCAATTTTCTTCGGGTCCACACATATGCCGTCTATCGTAACCACGTGACCCAAGAATCCGACGCTGTCCAGCCAGAATGCACACTTGGAGAACTTTGCGAACAGCTGGTGCTCCCTCAGAGTCTGTAACGTAATCTGCAAGTGCTGCTCGTGCTCCTCTCTGCTCCGGGAGTACACCAAGATATCGTCGATAAACACAATGATGAACAAGTCAAGGTACGGCCTGAATGTACGGTTCATCAAATCCATGAATGCTGCTGGGGCGTTGGTGAGTCCGAACGACATCACCAAAAAATCGTAGTGGCCATAGCATGTACGGAAGGCTGTCTTCGGTATATCCTCCTGTCGGACTCGCAGCTGGTGGTATCCTGATCGTAAGTCGATCCTCGAAAAATAACCCACGCCCTGGAGCTGGTCGAACAAATCATCAATGCGTGGCAACGGATATCTGTTCCGAATGGTAACTTTGTTCAGCTGGCGGTAGTCGATACATAAGCGCAAACTTCCATCCTTCTTCTTGACAAATAGGACCGGAGCACCCCATGGAGAAACACTAGGTCGAATAAGCCCCTTATCTAACAAATCCTGCAACTGATCCTTCAACTCTCGAAGCTCTGCCGGGGCCATCCGATAAGGCGGTATAGAAATAGGTCCCGAGCCGGGAATCAAATCAATGCAGAACTCAACATCGCGTTCAGGCGGTAGCCCAGGTAGCTCATCAGGGAAAACATCAGGGAACTCACAAACAACCGGGACCCGGTCCAGCGGAACCTCTGCAGCTCGAGTATCACAAATATATGCTAAGAATCCTTGACATCCCTTCCGCAAGAGCTGACCAGCGCGAAGAGACGAAATCAAGCTGGGAAGGGTGACGCTACGGTCTCCCTGAATAACAAGGACTGGCTCTCCCGGAAAGCTAAATATGACTGCCTTCTCACGGCAGTCCACCGAAGCATAACAAGTGGCTAGCCAATCCATGCCCAGAAGCACATCAAAGTCCAACATATCGAGGAGAATCAAATCAACCGATGAATCCCTCTCCCCGATACGAGCGGAACACAATCGTAAACAAAACGAGCGACAAACGACTCGCCTACCGGAGTAACAACAACAAGCGGATGATCTAACGACGACGACTCACGGCCCAACATCGGTGCAAAGTGTGTAGAGACGTACGAATGTGTGGAACCTAGGTCGAATAATACCCGGGCGTCGAAAGAACAAACTGGCAAGGTACCTGTCACAACGGCATTGGATGCCTGCGCATCCTGCAGTGTCAAAGCAAATACTCGGGCCAGTCCTCCACCGATAGCGGGCTGACCTCGACCTCGGCCTCTGCCTCCTCGTCCTCTCTGAACAGGACCACCGCGTCCACGGCCTCTGGGTGCACCTAGCTGGCATGGAGCATCGCCTGTGGTAGGAAGTAGGGCTCTCTGAGGAGGGGGTGGTGATGGTGGTAGGGTCACATGCGGAACTGTCGCTGCTCCCTGTCGTCTCGCCGGACAGTCTCTAACAAGATGGTGCGGACTCCCGCAGCCAAAACACTCTGGCGACGGCTGCTGTCCCTGGGGATATGAACCATATAACTGTCCCCGTCCAAATCCTCTGCCAGGCCTATCTCTCGGAAAGAATCTGGCGCGCTGCCTCTGAGACGGTACATCGGTGCGAATCCTCTTCGGCCCAGAAACGGCCGAAGTCTGTGATATGCGTGCCTCCATCCGCAATGCCGTATCCATAGCAGCTGAATAAGAGTCGTAGTGCTGGGCGCCAATGGCAAGATATAGCTGGGCATCAAGTCCCTGTACGAACCTCTTCACCATCTTCTCTTCGGTATCCACCAAATACTGAGCATATCGGGATAACTGTGTAAACTGGATGTCATACTCAGACACCGTCATCCCAGGTGTCTTGACTAAGGCCTCGATGCTACGAGCTCTGGCGTCATGAATGCTCTCTGGGAGGAAACGAGCTAGAAAGACCGCTGTAAACTCGGCCCAAGTCATAGGCGGTAGACCTGCAGCTCGACCTCTCAAGACTGACTCCCACCATGTCTGCGCGAGACCCTCTAGTCGGAAACTCGCAAGCTCTACCCATCGATCATCCGAACATCTCAGCGAACGGCAGATCCTGGCTAAACTGTCAAGGAACGTCTGTGGGTCCTCCGCTGCCTCGGTGCCGGTGAATACTGGAGGTCTCAGCCTCATGAAATCCTGTAGCGAAACCGGAATGGCCACGGTGGTAGTAGTAGGAGCAGGTATCATGGTCGTCTGTGATGTAGTAGGTACGTCATCCGGCCTCGGTGTACGACTGGCTGCAACTAGGGATCATACCATCTGACGTAGCTCCTGCATGCCCCCCATCATCTGTCGCAACTCAACCATACCAGTCTCGAGGCTATCCATACGGCCTGGGGAAGGTGGATCGGTCTGTCCCTGCGGCATAAGCAAACCACCCTGCTCAGTCCTAGTCTCGGACGAGCCAGCTCGAATCTCGTCTAGGGCGGCAGCCCTCTGTGCCCTCGTAGCCTTCGGCGGCATAGTGGCTGTTACAGAAAAATGGATAATAAGAACAGTGCAATAGGAACATAGGATACACGGAATTGAGGAAGGAATTTCAAGCAAGTATATCCTAAAGTCACTTAGGCGGAGTACCGTATCGCAAGTATACCGCGGACATACACACGCTACGTTACCCTACTTAAGTCACTTACTCCATCTACCAAGGGTCATCCTACACTCAAAAAGGTAAAACCTATTGCTTTGATACCAACTTTGTCACGACCCGCAGGGTACGGAACGTGACTGGCACTTAAGCTTACGAACGTCTCAAGACATCCGTAAAATAAGTAAGCCAAAGCCTAGAAACCAAAACTAAATAATCAAAAGAATGAAGGAAAACCAATCAATTGAAAGCGAGTTTATCAAATGAGTCACATCAAGCCTTTTTAAAAACAATATCAATTTTTCCGAAAGTTTCGGCAGAGTCTCCTTTGTAAATACTGGCCCCCCAAAATGGGTATAACAAGAATATATATGAATCCAACAAATATGGCATCCCCAAGCGGGAGCTAGCTCTTCGCCACAAGGCGGTCACAAATCCCACGCAATATAAAACAACAACATGCAAAATAATCATAAAGAAGCATGAGAAAACCGCACGTCGACTCAAGTGAGCTCGACCCCAAAATACAGCATAAAAGTCCACAAATCTCACAGTCTCATCTCTAGGTCAATATACAACAATACTGGTAGATACAGTAGATGGAGTACACTAGATACAAAGAATATACAAGGTGGCACAAAAATAATGATATAACCCACCTAAGACCAAAACCTCGAGTCCAGGCAAAGGAGGCAAAAGAAGCAAGTGCGCCCGCCGCTACTGTACTGACGGAGCGGACCTGAAAAAGGCTGTGGCACAACGGGGGTGAGTTGCCAACTCGTGAGTAATAAATAACATCTACACAGGCTATCGAATGCATGCACACAAGCATCCTAGCATCTAAAATACAGGTAAGGCAGGACACAATAGCAGGTATGTATGCAATATGAATATACTAGCAGGTATGAATGCAATGCGAATCAACTCATGATCTAAGTGTGTAAGTATAAGAATCATGTTTTACCTTTAGGAATCTCTTTTGAAATACCAATAGAATCAACAAGAACCGGTGTCCAGCAACGACACCTCAAAACTATCACACATCTTATATATCCATGTCATAGTATCTCTGGCCTCAGCCATCCGGCTGACCCATCTCAATATCAATATCTCATCAACTCGCGGCCACGGTCGGTATCCTCTGGGTATCCGCCGTCCCAAACAGTCACCGGTAGCTAATCCGGCCCTGCCAGGCTCATCGTCAGCACCACGAGCTTCTTGCCCCGGGGTACCTTACCGGGCCCACCATGTACCGGAGACGGTTCATCCAACACCTCAAAACGGGTCTCGAAAACCACAGCAAACTCATGGTGGACGACACTTACATCACTAGAAAACCGCAATTTACATATTTTAAAAATATAATAAGTTTAGAAATTTTGCGGCTTTCCCCCGAAATCCAGAAATATCATAAAATCTCAAGAAATCCTCATAAGTGCATATGTCAATGATAATGAATGCATATGGTATCAATAATCAAGTTGTGATGTGTGATTAATAGATTAGGCATGAACAATTAATATGATAAAGTAGATGCATATGAATAGCAATCCTAAGATTTCATTTTTAAGGAATTAAAACAATAGAGCAAGTTTAAGTATCAATTAGTGAAAGGTTTCAATTTAAAGGTTATCTAGTGTGGTGGCATGGCAATTACCAGGGTGTGTGTGTAAGCATGAATAGTGCTCGTGCTGCATATAAAAACCCTGGCAATGGAGCAGGTGTCCGATAGAATGGGTTCGTATATGTATGTCAATATAAGGCATGAATATAGCAAATAATCATACAAGTATTACACCCCTAATTACTAACATTACTAAGAATCTTTTTAAGCTACTAAAACTATCGGGCGACTTGCGCCATCCAACGATAGTCCCCCGTAGATGTTACATCTACTCACCGAAATCCCTAGCTAGTCACGTCCAATCACCGCTTTCCCCTTTCGTGCCGCGTCTGACGTCTCCGCGACCGAACCTGGAATTTACATCAATACCAAACATAAGATTACATACCATGAAACGACGCAAATCCCAAACGAAAATACCATAGTTCACAAGCTAGGTACAACGTGCACGAGGTGCGCGGAACACACGCGAAAATCGCAAAAACTAACTAAAATCACCGATTTGGTCGCCCGGCAAAGCTAAAACCCGATCACTCAAACATCCGCACTCACACATCCTAAAAGTCATAGGATACGCTAAAAATGTCATCAAGACATCGCAAATACATCACCACAAAAATTTAATAAAAACTAGTAAGCACAAAAGACTTCCAAAATCGTGCAAACTTCGCGGATTTGCGATAAAGTGCACACAACTTCGCGCAAACACCCAAGTTAACCATAGATAGCCACTACACAAATTTCCAACACACTAGCAATGCTTAAAAACCTAATTTCCATAAACAAATCCTTGCTTGATTTTTTTTATAATTAGCAATACAATCAAAATTTCACACTAGATTAACTTAGATTAGCATAATTGAAGCCACTTATGTAGGGTAAGCTCATTGATTAGGTCAGTATAACAACTAGATAACAAAATAACCTAATAATGATTTTCTAAACCCTAGTTTAATTTCAACCATGAACTTTTAAAAATCTAGAATGAAGCTAACACTAAATTAACACTAAAACAATTTAATTTAAGAAACTTAACCAAAAGAATTTAATTAGGAAGAATTTATACCTCAACTAGAGATCTAGCAAGAACAATTTGCCTCCAAAGATGCCTCCTTTCTCCAAGATTTAAACTAAAGTGGGTCTGAGAAGAGATGGATTAAGGTTTTGTGTTGAAATAGTGAAGGATTTGTTGATTTTTGTTGAATTTTGATGCAATTTTCTTGAAGAAAACGAGAGAAAAGAGAAGGAAAAATAATGGAAGGGGGGGCTGCTCTCGGACAGAAAAAAAGGAGAGGGGTGAAGGGTGTGGGCTTGCTAAATCTTTCACCAAGTCAAAGCCATTTCATATCCAAAGTACACCATACCTTAATTACAATGTTTTAATCCTTTTCAAAACAAATCATTCACAATTGTTAAAGTCAAATGGAGGGAAATGGGGCTATTGCAGCCGTGGTGGGGCCGGCCTTGGGGTGTGGGGGTGAGTGGGAGAGGTTACAAAAAGAATTCCATGCAAAAAGACCCCCCACAAGTCCAAAATTGCAAGTTTTAGCTTAAAATTCAATAATTTCGTTTTCCATAATAAAAAATTAGTTAAAACTTAAAATAAAATACTAAAAATTTATATTACAACTAGATTTTAATTAACATGATTTTAAAGCTTAAATTTAGCTCATTTAAATTTGTATTTATCGCTAATTTAATGTATTTTCTTGCCGGCTTAAAATAATATTAAAAATTGAAAAATTAGGGAAAATTTTTAAACGACCAGAATTTCATAAGGAACTCATTTGCTACTAAAAACAAGCAATTACCTATCCAAATTAGGTATAATTAGTCCTAAACTGCAAAATAACAAAAAAGACGATTTTCGGAAAAATACTGAATTTTCACCGATTTTCGGGAAAACACCAAAACGACATTTCAAGGCGCTACAGTGACAATCTTCGTACAGTCCGGTCTGTTCGTCTGAGAATATCGCATGGCGGGCCTAGGGGGCGGTAAACTTCAGTCCCCTAATAGCGGTACAAGTCGTGCCAGAGTGTAGCCCAAAACACCCTGAGAATCTACTGGAAAACCTACCAGTAATTCTCGCTTGCCCAGGTCAGGGACGAAAATATGTAATGGCTCTCCTGGACACAGTGCCATATCAACTCCCAATACCGGGAGAGACGAATCATGTCTAACCGTCACTGCCTCCAAGTGCTTCGCGACTGCACCCAATTACTACCTGTTTGCACGACTCAGTAGAGCCGTGGTAGGGTAGTAATCTAAGAACAGTGGGAACACACTCGAGGCGAAGTGACAGTGTCAAGTCAGCGGACTAAGCTGTACTTATGTCACCTGGGAACTGTTAACTGACGATAGGTATAATACCAACCAACAGTTCCCGACGAGTCCGTCTAGTGTACTCGTAACCTAACGAGCAACTGCATACTATCTCCAGTACGACGTACTGATGGCTGTGGGACAGACCATCTCCCCTGCTGGGAAGAGAAGCGTATGCACCAGTCTACTCTGGAGTATCGATGCCCTGTCTCGATAATCCTACGACTAGGGACAAAAATAAGGATGTGCTTATAGACTACCCAGCCCTCACTAGTGTGATCGCCATCACAACGTTGGTAGTCAAGCAAAAATCCTAAGGGCTCCATTAATATGTATTAGCGATATGTTGAAAGAAACATATACACATATTAAGATAGAAACAAACCAAGTAGCATACTATTATATTGAGCAAGATTGTCGTAAACCCGTATATATATCCCAAGCCTCCAAAATGTATTATACAAACTAGTACTATACAATAATGGCCTCTACGGCATACATATCTAACAATCTCCCACTTGCACTAAAGGCCAGTAATTGGTGTACCGCATACCCAACTTCTGCACTAAGGCCAGCTGCTGGCGTACCGCATACCCAATAGCTCAAAAAGTAGCTCGAACTGTGTTTGAGGGAAGGCCTTTATGAATGGATCCGCCGTGTTGTCTTTTGTGTCCACTCTCCGTACCTCGATCTCCTGGCGATCAATGATCTCTCTGATCAGGTGATACCGCCTTAAGATGTGTCTGGATTTCTGATGGGACCTTGGTTACTTTGCTAAAGCTATAGCCCTATTGTTATCGCAATACAAAGGTATTGGGTCAACAATGGACGAAACCACCTGAAGTTCACTAATGAACTTCTTCATCCAGACCGTCTCTTTTGCGGCATCGCTTGCAGCAATGTATTCAGCCTCCCTCGTCGAATCTGCGACGGTATCCTGTTTGGAACTCCTCCAACATACTGCCCCTCCATTGAGGGTAAACACAAAACCCGAGACAGACTTGCTGTCATCCTTGTCGCTCTTGAAGCTTGAATCAGTAAAGGACTCGACCCTGAGGTCTCCATTACCATAAACCAGGAACATCTCCTTAGTCCTTCTCAGGTACTTGAGAATATTCTTTACTGCTGTCCAGTGGCCCACACCTGGGTCTGACTGATACCGGCTCACCACACTCAGTGCATAAGCTACATCTGGTCTTGTACATAGCATCACATACATTATAAATCCTACCGCCGAAGCGTAGGCTATAATGCACATGCGAACCCTCTCCTTGTCAGTCTTAGGAGACATCTTCTTGGAGAGGGTGATTCCATGCAATGCGGGTATATTACTGTGCTTGGAATCTTCAATACTAAATCTCTTTAGTACGGTCTCTGTAAGTCCACGGTAGCGCCCCGGCCGTCTAACAGACGCCAAATGCGGAACAAAAACTTTTTACAACTGGCGCTATCGCGTACTATAACCCGGATCTGCCATTAAAGCTAAACTAACAAACTACAAAGTGGGTAGAAATGTTATACCTAATGATCCGAGTCCTTCGGTCTTCAACCATCATCCCACGCTTGTTGCGGCTGCTCCAATCTCCTTGAACTCCAGTCTTCCTGTCCAGGTGGCACCACATCGACGGATCTTTAAACGGGCTCCCGCCTCTGAACCGAGGCAACTCGATCGTCAAGTTTGCTAAAAGAGACGACCAAGATGAAGTAAAGAATGAGTAGAACATTTTGTCTCGTTACGTCCAAGGCTATGGACGAACGGTTAATGAAGTTGCCTTTTGGAATCGGGTGAAATGGAAAATGAGGCTTATCTAATTTCCATGAGTCCAAAACAATACCAATCTTTTTCTACCAACCATTATCAATCCTTAAAGGGGTGGCCGGCCACTTATAGGAGAGGAGGGAGGTGAGTGTTGGAGGAGGGAGCGGTGACCACAAGCAAATGATCATGAAAGAAACAATGAGTCACAAATACACCTAGTATGAATGCATTAAAGCAAACCAATCACAATTAACCTAGTCACCTTGTCATTAAATACACCATTAATGACCTAATGACTCACTAGCCTTGTCTTCCTCTCTAGAACCATCTAGAACACTGACTCACCTCATCAAGAAAAGATAAATCCGCATTTAACCGAATGTCAAAATACGGCTGATAGAAAACTGGAAACTGGCAACTTCCAAAAGTGATCCTGAAACGAATTTCAGAATAACCCCGTATCAGTATAAACATACGCACATTTGTATTACGACTGAATACAAATGCAACTGAGACAAAGATATTATATCTACACAGTATAATACTGGGTTCCGGCTTAAACCAAAGCCTACCAGTATTATCTGCCCGAAAGACGACACGTGCGAAAACGCACGTGCCTTTTCCGAACCTTGCCATAAACCCATACGGCCTTTACAACGTTTCGCCCGAACTTGAGAAAGTGTCTGTGGGGGACTCTAATGACTCATCAACACACTAGCACTTGGTATAACCCCTAGCACGTCAGAGGTACAAGCTGTACGTAATGGTTTGCCTATGTATTGATTGGAAGGGAAGCTGACGAGCGAACTCATCAATAAACCCTACTGAGCCTAACAGTGACAATATACATACAGTCCGGTCCGTTCGTCTATGAGTATTGCATATCTGGCCTAGGGGGCTAGTAACGTCAGACCCCCAATAGCGGTATAAGTCGTGTCAGAGAGTAGCCCAGAACACCTTGAAATACTACTGGAGTACCTACCAGTAAATCTCCTGCCTCGGCCGAGGGCTTTATGTAATGGCACTCCTAGACACAGCGCGATCTCACCCCCAATACCGGGAGAGACGAATCCCCTGCCGATCCGCTCACTTGCCTCCAATGTGTCTCGGGACTGTACCCAACTAAAACCTGTTTGCACAACTCCTTTGAGCATGGTAGGGTAGTAATCTAAGCACAGTGGGAACTCACATGAGACAAATGATGATCTCAGGTCGATGAACTAACCTGTACACATGTCACCAGGGAACTGCTATCTGACGATATGTATAATACCAACTAGCATGTTCCCGGCGAGTCCTGTCCGGTGTACTCATAACCCAATGAGCACCTGTATACATCTTAGGTGATCCTACTGACACCAATGGCTTGTGAGACAGGCCATCGCCCCTTGTCGGGGTCTCGACTGTATACACTAGTCTACTCTGGATTATCGAAGCCTTGTCTCGAAATTCCTACTACTAGGGACTCTTTAAGGATGCGCTTACAGACCCCAGCTCCCACATATATGATCGCCATCATACTGCTGGTAGTCAAGCAAGAATCCTATGGGCTCTATCATCATGCAATAGTGAACTAAAGTATGTATACGATGATAAAGACAAACCAGATAGCATACTATCATCTCGAGCAAGACTGTCATATCGGTATAGGTCCTGCCTCAATCATTGCAATCATGTACCTGCGATCCAATAATTGACTTTGAGAGCACTATCTCCAACAATCTCCCACTTGCACTCAAGGCTAATTATTGCAATGTCGAATACTCACAGCCGCTGTGATACCGAACATCCAACTCCTCTACTAATCAGTTTCACAAATCTAGTTTGTAAAACTCTTGTGTTCGAGATATAGCCTCAGTGAGTGGATCCGCCCTGATGTTTCTTTCTATGTCTCTCTTAATCTCAAGTTCGCGGAGAAAGCCATCTCTCGAATCGAGTAATACTTGTCTTAGAATATGTCTGAATGTCTGATGGGACCTAGTTCATAAATGAACTCCATATCCAAACTTCTTAGACTGTATCGATCACTGAACCTAATCGGTATCCAGCACCATGCCTTCCACAGTATCCTCTTGGACCACCTGTCCATAATACTGTCTCTCGTCAGAGGGAAAACTATAACTCTGACAATCACTTTGTCATCCATGTCACCTTGGAAGCCTGGAATGATAACCGTCTCCCGAAAGAGGCTGCCGTCGCCAAATCTGTAGAACACGCACTTATGTTCTAAAACTGCCTCCTTATGTTTCTTCAGGATTGGATTAATATAAACTTATCACATCAAGTGCGAAAACTACATCTGGTGTGGTACTTGACATCTCATGATTGACTCAATTGCCTAAGCAAGTGATCTGCCAATCATGCACATCCCTCTCTCCTTTAGTCTGTAAGACACCTTTAGACAGGGTGACTCCATCACCTGCAGGTACACCACCATGCCAGGAGTCTTCAATTATAAAATACTATTAGAATACTGTCAAAGTACCCATATTGGGAAACTACCCAAATCTAAATCTAATACCACAGATCTAGTAACCAGAATGTCTGATATTATATCCATGTCCATTGTGAAGAAATAACTGTGTGACGACCACAGTACAACCGATCGTAGTATAGGAATTTTACTTCCTAGTCTGTGTATGTCATCCAAATACCATGACATCACACCTTACTACCTTCTTTAACAGATCCATCCACTATTCTGATGAAGTCAAACCTATGACTGTCACATCAAAATTAGATGATCTTATCTCTGCTATATCTGCTCAAATCTATAAATAGACATAAGCTACTTGTCCACTATGCTTCCGCTGCTCCCACTGACTACGATAATCCTCTGGCAGAATAATATCTATGTACACTTCTAAAGCTAGTTTAGAACGACGTTATACTTATCCTCCAGCCGGGTCTCATAGCCTGGAATAACAGTAGTATCAAGTCTGGGTAAACAAGAACCTCCCTGTCACCGTCCTTGAGGCTACCGGAGTACCTCTCGGGTGTCTGAGGTTACCCACCATATCTGCGGAGTGGCTAATGGAATGTCAAACCTGATTGAATATATAAGTCCTATTAAATTTTCCGTAATTGTTTGCAGTTCTGGAATCATTTCCAGTTCTACCATACTCCCACTACTGTTTTCTGAAAAAATCCGTTTTTACTAAAACTGTGGCGAGTCAAGAACAATATCACTATTGATCTTCCAGATGGTAGAAAAGTCAACCCTCGTCTAAACCCAGGTCAACCCACAAACTGCCATTACAGAAACGTGCCCTGAGTTATCCAGAGTCTGGTTTTAAGCATAAGCCGGACAACTCCCCGTATCTTAACATTGTTAAGATATGAACCATTCTATATATAATATAGAAATGGAGGCACTAATTTAATCGGAACCAGATTCAAATAATGCAGCTGTCTCCAGTGCATATCAACTTAATAGAAAGTAGCTACTCAGCATTACTCAACTTTGGAATCCATCCAATTATGAGTAACCTGAAGGAGAAACAAGTTTCTCAAAACCATTACTATCAACTGAATACCAATCGCAAGAATCTACATCTTCAATCTCTTTTGAAGAATCCCGATACTTGTGATACCTAGTTCTCTACTTTATTCTTATACCCAAAACTTCTCAAAAGTTAGACATTGTATTTCTACGAAACACTCGTCTAAAAACTTAGAGAATTCATAAGTAAACAGAACATAGTACGAGGACCTACCCCTTTGTCCTGACGGACACTGGTCAACATACAATACTCTGTATAAGTTCGCTGAGTTGAATAACTCAAAACCTGTGCATCGTAGGTTGAAAACTGTACCCTGGCGATTTCCTCAAATATCACCAATTACAACGAATTCCGATATAATGAGGATGATCACCTAATTCCTAATAACATACTCCCACTCATCATCTGTAAAAAACCTTACAGATATGAGAATGAAACCTGGTAAATGTATACCCTGGAGTAAGTATCTAATCGGGAAATCAGTTTTTTTTTAACAATGCGCAGTGAAACTGAAACATTAAAATGTCTCGTAGGGGTATCCTGGTATTCCTAGTAATGCCTCTTCCATAATCCAATTCATGACTGTAACCGTATAATTCTTTGCCATCTTTCCAAATCCCTTTATTTGTCTTTAGTCGTTACCTTCTGTACACCTTCGTTAGACTAAATGGTTTTCTTCCTTCCCTACAGTTCGGCACCAGCCTATGGTCTGGAAGAAGACTATCCAGTAAGCATAATAGGTGTACTCTCCTAATCCTAGGAGTACTCGCAACTTGAGAGAAGATGATGATAAAAGACTACTGAATAAAACCTTATTCTTTTAAAGGTGAAATAGGAGTGGCGATGAAGTACGCGGTTTGGTCGTGAATGATAACAGTCGCAATTTACTTTGCCCTCTTTCTAATTCCTTTATTTTTTTCATTACATATTACCTTCTGCACACCCTACTTAGGCTAATTGGTTTTTTTTCATTCCCAACCTTTCGGCAGTAGCCTATGGTTTGGAATAAGACTATCCAATAAGCGTAATAGGTGTACTCTCCTAAACTAAGGAGCCCTCGCAACCTGAGAGAAGGTGATAATAAAAGACAACTGAATAAACCAATTCTATTTCTCCTGAACCTGGATCCATCCTCGAAGAAGTCCCTTTGAGTTCGTATATAACCATACATGGATCTATCCAATAGAAGTGGATATCCGTAGTAATACGGGGTGTTCTGAGAAATACAAAGGGTAAAAGAAGGAGCGGCAATGACTTATGCAACTTGGACAATCCAAAAGCCAGAATTTTAAGAAGGTTCGGTCAATTTGGTCACTGGGTCATAGTCTGGGGTCGGTCAAAGGTCGCTGCCAAAGAGAGAGAGAGAGAAAAGAAACACTCTGTGTGCACTCTAACCTAGATCAGAATGGTTATCAATTTATCTAATCAGGAAACCTCCCACTGTAATCTCAAATTCTCCTCCAAACCTGAAAGAAGAATTAGTCGGGATCACCCGAAGAGTAAACTAACTCATCGGTGAGAATCGGGATCCAACTATCATCGCATGATAACTTGATGGAAGCCACTCAAATTATCATACTCCAGAAGGTATGCGTATGCTTGGTAAGTTTCTAGTATGTTTGAAACTCCCGATGTGATTTTTGCCCCATGCTCTTATGACCTTGGCGTTAGGTCAAAATATCATAAGTCACATGTCAAGTTCTATCCGTCATTATCCAGGTTAATTTGAACCCACCCGCACATGCCCTTGGCGTTAGGTCAAAATGGCAGAACGACTGTCCCAAACCAACTCATCTATATATGCAACAATTGAATACCCAGCAGCTACCAAACACTATGCCTTGGCGTTAGGTCAAAATACGTATCTTGAATACTACTTAATACCCAAAAGAAATGACGGAGGGCTACGGCTGGTTTTTGGCGAAAAACCTTTAACGTAATGAACTTGATCTCGTTGAAGGAAACTGATAGCTTTTTATAAAAATATAGTGACGAGAACGTTTTGCTAAAGAGGTCACTCCCGGTGAAGGGATGTCGGCTCTTTCCTCGTGGAATGAGGTGCATGATATTCCATCTGAATACCGTGATGCAAAGCAACTTCTAATCGACTATATTAAAGTTACTACCCTGACGTAAACTTCTGCCCAAGGGGTTTTTCCCAGTGAAGGGATATCAGCCCTTGCCTCGTCGAATGAGGTTAGGGATATTCTAAACTGAATATCACTATGCAAAACAAAAAGAAACGTCTTTGTAATAACACCTTTTAAAATTGGTTCCAACAATATCAAATATAGGTTTGTTTTATCTTTGCATTGATAAGAATCAATGCAGTCCCATCAATCAATCACACCAGAAAAGAACGAAAATATAATGTACGTATATGTCATCCGCGTTTGCCACTGGGTCCCGTCATCACCCGTTATGTTACTTAACTAACGACAGAGCGGGGCTGGACTAGCGTGGGTGTAAAACATATACAACATCTAATAGTATATATACCAATATACAATAATCGCTCCAGGCGTGATAATATGCAACATTACAGAAAAGTAATAAGTATCACAGAACAATACAGATAATCTGGGATCCCCGGGTTTCACAGAGCTGCTGCTAAAACCTGACGTTCCCCTGGTCGTGTGGATAGCCTGTGCAATGAAACCTAGACCCCTACGGGTGCGGCAAGTTACCCGCCAAAAGCTGAAGCGAGCTAGTCCCCACAGCATAGTGAATGGAACACCCGGCACTTCACGGAATCCGGTAACTTGAGCACCCCTCCTTGGGTCAACCTGTACCCCCTACGAGTGCGGCGAATAGTCTGCCAATTCTAGAGTGAGGTCCCTTTGCCTCTCAAAGCCATGAGATACGGACCCGTTGCCCTCCAGAACCCGGCTATCCATGCACCCCTTCGCGGGATAAACCTAGTACAGAAATAAAAATATGTACAACGGGTACATCGACCTCAACCCGGTCGTGCCCCAAAAGAATATTATACAAACAGGCAGTGACGGCAGTCCATATGTTGGACGCTCGCCCCGCAATATCAAATGTACAAATAAATCCAAACTGCACTATTATTGTACCCTGCTATCCACCACGAAATATCCGCAACACCACAGCACAACATAGAACATCCACGCGAATGTCACGTTCGCAAACCCGTCTAAAAGAACTATAGCAATCAGACGCGGTTTACCGATCAAATGACATTCTCGGTCGGAGATATAATGTAAATACTGCATACTAACAACTTTAAAATTTCGATCGACCAAATTTCCCGAAGTGGGACCCACGTACATCTGCTGTACTGTAACAAAATCTGGACCCAAAAGAACTATTTCAAAACCCACAAATTCCCAAAACAAGCTCACTGCAAAAAAATAGATCACTGTTCCCACATAACGGCCGCGGTACAGCGGTAAGACCGTAGGTGTGACCGTGGATCAGCGGCGTTACTGTAGTATCACGTGCCCATTTTTTTGACATAGTCTTAAAAAACCCTGCTTAATTTTCTGACATGATCAAAATAATTTTCAGACACTGTTTAAAATTTTAACAGAAGCTTTGAATTTGGAATTTGCGGTTTTCGAAAATCCGTTCGATCGATGTTTTAAACACGTTAGCACATGTTAGTATAGCTTAATGGTGAGGCTCTGATACCACTGTAAGTCCACGGTAGTGCCCCGGTCGTCTAACAGACGCCAAATGCGGAACAAAAACTTTTTACAATTGGCGCTATCGCGTACTATAACCTGGATCTGCCATTAAAGCTAAACTAACAAACTACAAAGTGGGTAGAAACGTTATACCGAATGATCCGAGTCCGTCGGTCTTCAACCATCATCCCACGCTAATTGTGGCTGCTCCGATCTCCTTGAACTCCAGTCTTCTCGTCCAGGTGGCACCACGTCGACGGATCTTTAAACGGGCTCCCGCCTATGAACCGAGGCAACTCGATCATCAAGTTTGCTAAAAGAGACGACCAAGATAAAGTAGAGAATGAGTAGAACACTTTGTCTCGTTACGTCCAGGGCTATGGACGAACGGTTAATGAAGTTGCCTTTTTGAATCGGGTGAAATGAGAAATGTGGCTTATCTAATTTCCATGAGTCCAAAACAATACCAATCTTTTTCTACCAACCATTATCAATCCTCAAGGGGGGTGGCCGGCCACTTATAGGAGAGGAGGGAGGTG
Source organism: Agapanthus africanus (assembly GCA_030015575.1). Taxonomy (NCBI): domain Eukaryota; kingdom Viridiplantae; phylum Streptophyta; class Magnoliopsida; order Asparagales; family Amaryllidaceae; genus Agapanthus; species Agapanthus africanus. Next base: position 634,966,940 of record CM057338.1, read on the forward strand.
TGTGTAGGAGGAGGGAGTGGTGACCACAAGCAAAAGATCATGAAAGAAACAATGAGTCACAAATACACCTAGTATGAATGCATTAAAGCAAACCAATCATAATTAACCTAGTCACCTTGTCATTAAATACACCATTAATGGCTTAATGACTCACTAGCCTTTTCACCCTCTCTAGAACCTTCTAGAACACTGACTCACCTCATCATGAAAAGATAAATCCGCATTTAACCGAATGTCAAAATACGGCTGATAGAAAACTGGAAACTGGCAACTTCCAAAAGTGATCCTGAAACGAATTTCAGGATAACCCCGTATCAGTATAAACATACCCACATTTGTATTACGACTGAATACAAATGCAACTGAGACAAAGATATTATATCTACACAGTATAATACTGGGTTCCGGCTTAAACCAAAGCCTACCAGTATTATCTGCCCGAAAAACGACACGTGCGAAAATGCACGTGCCTTTTCCGAACCTTGCCATAAACTCATACGGCCTCTACAACGTTTCGCCCGAACTTGGGAAAGTGTCTGTGGGTGACTCTAATGACTCATCAACGCACTGGCACTGGGTATAACCCCTAGCACGTCAAAGGTACAAGCTGTACGTAATGGTTTACCTATGTATTGATTGGAAGGGAAGCTGATGAGCGAACTCATCAATAAACCTTACTGAGCCTAACAGTGACAATATACATATAATCCGGTCCGTTCGTCTATGAGTATCGCATATCTGGCCTAGGGGGCTAGTAACGTCAGACCCCCAATAGCGGTATAAGTCGTGTCAAAGAGTAGCCCAGAACACCCTGAGATACTACTGGAGTACCTACCAGTAAATTTCCTGCCTCGGCCGAGGGCTTTATGTGATGGCTCTCCTAGACAAAGCGTGATCTCACCCCCAATATCGGGAGAGACGAATCCCCTGCCGATCCGCTCACTTGCCTCCAATGTGGCTCGGGACTGTACCCAACTAAAACCTGTTTGCACAACTCCTTTGAGCGTGGTAGGATAGTAATCTAAGCACAGTGGGAACTCACATGAGACAAATGACGATCTCAGGTCGATGAACTAACCTGTACACATGTCACCAGGGAACTGCTATCTGACGATATGTATAATACCAACTAGCATGTTCCCGGCGAGTCATGTCCGGTGTACTCATAACCCAATGAGCACCTGTATACATCTTAGGTGATCCTACTGACACCAATGGCTTGTGAGACCTGCCATCACCCCTCGTCGGGGTCTCGACTGTATACACCAGTCTACTCTGGAGTATCGATGCCCTGTCTCGAAACTCCTACGACTAGGGACTCTTTAAGGATGCGCTTACAGACCCCAGCTCCCACGTATATGATCGCCATCATACTGCTGGTAGTCAAGCAAGAATCCTATGGGCTCTATCATCATGCAATAGTGAACTAAAGCATGTATACGATGATAAAGACAAACCAGATAGCATACTATCATCTCGAGCAAGACTGTCATATCGGTATAGGTCCTTCCTCAATCATTGCAATCACGTACCTGCGATCCAATAATTGACTTTGAGGGCACTATCTCCAACAGTCTCTATGTACTTGGACTACGAAAGTCTCAGTAGTCTCTTGGATCTATCTCTGTAGATTTTGATCCCCAGAATGTACGAGGCATCACCCAGGTCCTTCATGCAAAACCGTTGTGACAAGAATAGCTTGACCGATTGTAGCATAGGAATATCATTTCCTATCAAAAGAATGTCGTCCACGTACAAGACTAGAACACGACAGTTCGTCCTACAATCTTCTTATAAACACAAGGTTCATCTTCGATCTTGATGAAATCAAATTCCTTGATTGCCTCATCAAAACAGATGTTCCAGCTCCGCGATGCCTGCTTTAATCCATAAATGGATTTAAGCAACTTGCACACTTTCCCACTGCCCCCATTGTCTACGAAACCTTCTGGCTGATCCATGTAAACGCACTCTTCCAAACAACCGTTTAGAAAAGCCGTTTTAACGTCTATCTGCCAGATTTCATAGTCAAGGAAGGCAGCAATGGCAAGTAGGATCTGAATGGATTTGAGTATAGCCACTGGAGAAAAAGTTTCATCATAGTCCACCCCAGGTCTTTGACGAAAACCTTTTGCAGCGAGTCTAGCCTTATAGGTTTCCACCTGCCCATCTACACCAAGTTTCTTTTTGTAGATCCATTTGCATCCAGCGGGTTTTACCCCAGGTGGAGCAATATCCAAGGTCCACACTTTATTGGTGTACATGGACTCCATTTCGGATTGCATAGCTTCCAGCCACTTATCAGAGTCCCTATTGATAATGGCTTGCCTGAAACTGGCAGGGTCATCTTCTTCCAAGATGCAATCCTCTCGATCCCCGTCTAAGAGAAAACCGTAGTATCTCTCGGGCGGATGAGAAATCCTACCAGATCTGCGGAGTGGCTGAGGATCTTCTGGGGTTATTGAATCCCGAGGTTCTGTCAAATCTTTAGTTTCATTTTGTGTTCGCTGAATTTCTTTCAGTTCTACCGAACTCCCACTAGTTTCTTTTGCAAGTAACTCCCTTTCTAAAAAGGTGGCGTGGTGAAATACAAACACCTTCTGTTCCTCAGTATGGTAGAACAGATATCCTAGTGAATCTTTAGGATATCCCACAAATTTACATAGAACTGACCGTGCCTCTAACTTGTCCGGTTTCTGTGTTTTTACATAGGTCGGACAACCCCATATCTTAGTAAATTTAAGGCATGGTTTCTTACTGCTCCATATTTCATACCGAGTTTTAGGCACAGATTTGGACGGAACTTGATTCAAAAGGTATGCCGCTGTCTGAAGCGCATGTCTCCAGAATGAAAGAGGTAACTCAACATTACTCACCATGGATCGAACCATATCCAATAGGGTACGATTCCTTCTCTCCGATACACCATTGTGCTGTGGTGTATAAGGAGGAGTAAGCTGAGAGAGAATACCATTCTCTTTTAAGTAATCTAGGAATTCCGTGCTTAAGTACTCCCCTCCTCTATCCGATCGGAGGATCTTGATACTTTTTCCAGTCTGGTTCTCTACTTCGTTTCTTAATTCCTTGAATTTCTCAAAAGCTTCAGATTTGTGTTTCATCAGATACACATATCCGAACCTAGAGAGATCGTCAATGAATGTGATGAAGTACGAGAACCCGCCCCTTGCATGTATAGACATCGGACCACATACATCACTGTGTATGAGTCCCAAGAGCCCTGCTGCCCTTTCTCCATGTCCGGTGAACGGAGATTTAGTCATCTTTCCTTTGAGACAAGACTGACAAGTTTCATAAGATGAAAACTCGAACGTATTCAAGAGTCCATCTTTATGCAACATACTTAGTCTTTTCTCTCCGATATGACCAAGTCTACAATGCCACAAGTAGGATTCATTCGCATCTGAATTTTTCCTCTTGCGTGTGTTTTGTACATTGAGAACTGTATTCTGATTTAGAACGTAGATACCATTACAAAGTGTACCTTCTGCAACCAGTACCTTATGAAGGTAGATGTTCATGATATTTCTATCAAGAACAAAGTTATATCCATCTTTATCGAGTAAAGAAACTGATATGATGTTGCAAACCATGGAAGGTACATAGTAGCAATCGTTCAAAATCATAGTATTGCCGTTTGGCAACACTTGGTGATATTCACCGACGGCTGCAGCATTAACTTGTGCTCCGTTCGCTACCCTGAGCGACATATCACTAGGTACAACTTTCCTACTTTTTCTTAGTCCCTGGAATAGATTACAGATATGATATCCTGATCCGGTATCAAGTACCCAGGAGGTAGGGCTGACCATAAAGCAGTTCTCAATTACAAGAACACCTGAAGCAGATGCAAAACTATGCTTCTTCTTCAACTGGGTATCCTTGGAATCCATACAATCCCCTTTTCCTTGCTCATACTTATGACTGTTGTCACAAGTTAGAGCCGAACCGATATTCCCCAGCCCCGAATAAGAATTCGGATCGGTCAAGCGATACATTTTATTATCTTGAATAGGGCGTGAAATGGTTGCTACCTGGAGAGAGAGAAAAGAAACACTCAGCGTGCGCTCTTGCAAGATTAGATTGGTTTATTAATTTATCTAATCAGGATGGCTCCCACAGTTTCCTCAAATTCTTCTTCAAACCTTTAAAAGAAGAACTAGTCGGGATTAATTGCACGTCACAATACTTGCTTTAACCTTTCAGCCAGGCTAGTGTTGGTACTTCTAGGGAGGTTTTCCAACGCTTTCGCAAAGTTCCTTAATTAAATAACCTCTTTTCCCTGGAGGCGTTGCCCCACTAACACCGTTCTAGACACCTACTCGGTGTATAGCATCGATTGTTAAGTGAAATAATCTCCCAAGGGTAATCCAACTCATCAGTGGGATCAGGATCCAACTGTCATTGTGCGATGACCTAGATGGAATCCACTCTAGTCACCACACTCCAGAAGGTATGCTAAATCTGCAAGTTTCAGTTTCTTTAGAAACTCCCGGTGTGGATTTTTGCCCCTAGGACCCAAGTGACCTTGACGAATAATCAACAAATCAAAAGGTCCTAGTCAAGTTCAACCTGTAGGGTTCCTAGGCACACTTGTGAAGGTTCATAAAGCATCAAACATGCCCGAATAAAATTTTACATGTGCCGAACAACCCAAAGACGGGATCTTTGCTAGATTATTAGGGTTTAGCATGTAAGATAACATCTTTAAAGCTAAGTGTGAGGGATTACAACCTTTGTAGTCCGCTCCATCGCTTCACAAGCTCCGAGTAGAAGTCCCTTCACCGCAATCCACGATCTCCCAGACTCAAGAGAGGCTCCACGACTCGAACGATCCATGCTAGCTTGAAGTGTTCCGATTCTCCGATGATCTACGTTGAAGTTGCTATAACCCAAGCTTTCTCACTCTAAAGAGATGAACACCCTAATCTAATGGGCTAGATTAGATGAGGATGATGGAGTAGCATTTATGCTATCTTTTTATTTCACTTTCTCACAATAAATCATCATAAAAGGATTAACTAGTGAGCTCTCTCTCAAACTCAAGAGAGAAGAAGATGAATAATGAAAAGAATAATCCTTTTGTGATGAATAGTAGTCAAGAGTATATAATTGATTATAGAACCATGGTTAAGGATGAGAGGATAAAACTTGTAGAGAATAAACTAAAGTTAGGGTTTGGTTAGGTTAAGGATAAGGATCAACCATAATATCTTAACCAAGACAAAAGAGAATCCTTCTAGAAAGTACATGAAAGAGCTAACCCTAATCAAACCCTAATCCCTTTTTATCATCCTTAATCATGTTTCATAATAAATCATATCATGTCACAATAATATATATCACATATATATTATATATTTGCAACAAAAGAAAATAATACAATTAACATATATCGCATATATATCAATGTATTAATCCGGTGAGAAAATGAAATAATAAAGCGAGCCAATATTAGATAATGTAATACAATATATCATATATATCATTATACATTAAATCATCGAATCAACACTTGATCCAACGATCCGGCTATATCGAATATAACCGACTAATATATCATGTACCGATTCATCGAATCAACACTTGATCCGATGTCCCGATTCATATCTAAATATCGCGAGAATATAATACAGTATCTCATATCGCATTTTCCTCGGTCCTGCACATATCACATATGTGCCTCTACTCCGTTTTGCCTGAGCCAAGAAACCTCTGTGTAGGACCCTAAAGAATCGTCAATACGCCGGTAGTAAGTGATGACCATATCAAACACCCACAAGCTGCAAGCGGTCAGCTAAACATAACAGCCACCTAGGTATTGAGCGATCAGAAGAACAACAAGCTAGCCTGCCCGTTCTCCTGTGAATCCAATCAGTAACTCTCCCGTACAGTCCGGTCTGTTCGTCTGATATGTCGCATATCAAGTCTAGGGTGGTATACGTCAGACCCCAGTAACCGATAAGTCGTGTCGATGTGAGGCTCATAACAGGTCATGAAACTACTAGTAACACTTACCAGTATATCTCTATATCAGCCCTGTCCAGGGACTTCCAGTTATAGCCAATCGAGCACAGCACAACATCAACTCCCTATACCGGGAGAGACGAATCCCCTCCTATCGCTCATTGCCTCCATGTGATTCAAGAATGTACCCAAAAGCCACCATTTTGCACGCCCTCTTAGACGTGGTAAGGTGGAAATCAAAGCACAGTGGGAATCACACAAGACTCTATAACGATCTCGGGTCTACAGACTACCCTGTACCAGTGTCACCGGAGAACTGCCATCTGACGTGTGGTATATCACCATCTGGGAGTTCTCGTCGAGTCCGTCCAGTGTACCCAGTCTCTACTAAGCACCCGTACACCATCTCTGATGTCAAACACCGATGGATATGGGATCATCCATCGCCCATCATATGGGTCAAGATGCGTATACGCTAGTCTACTCTGGTGTATCGATGCCCTGTCTCGATATACCCTCGACTAGGAACAGTTATAGGATGTACTCATCGACTACTATGACCCCACCAGTATGATCTCATCATAATCCCCGTAGTCGAGTACAGATCCTAAGGGCTTTATCAACATGTAAGAGTAAGACAGTAAACCAATACAAGTCAACATGTTAAGATAAAGTAAAACTAAATAGCATACTATCATGACGAGCAAGAAAGTCCTCTCTGTATATATCCAAGCATCCATCATAATATACATCATATGTATAAAAATGGCTTCTAGGGCATATACATAACTAACAATCTCCCACTTGCACTAAGGTCAGCTGCTGTAGTATCTCATACCTAGCATCCCGAATAATCTCTCAAACTATATCTGGGGAATGGCCTTCGTGAGTGGATCCGCAGTGTTGTCCTTCGTATCTACTCTCCTGACCTCGATCTCCCGGCGATCAACTATCTCCCTGATCAGGTGATACCGCCTCAGAATATGTCTGGATTTCTGATGGGATCTGGGTTCCTAGGCCAAAGCCACAGCTCCATTATTATCGCAATACAGAGGTATTGGATGTTCAATGGATGGAACCACACCAAGTTCAGTGATGAACTTCTTCATCCAGACAGCCTCTTTGGCAGCATCGTTGGCAGCGATGTATTCAGCCTCTATCGTCGAGTCTGCAACGATATCCTGTTTGGAACTCTTCCAACATACCGCCCCTCCATTGAGGGTATAGACAAATCCCGAGTGCGACTTTAAGTCGTCCTTATCACTTTGAAAGCTGGAATCGGTAAAGGACTCCACCCGGAGTTCTCCGTTACCATACACCAAGAACATATCTCTAGTCCTTCGTAAGTATTTGAGAATGATCTTCACAGCCGTCCAGTGACTCTCTCCAGGATCTGCTTGATACCGACTCACTACACTTAGTGAGTATGCTACATCGGGTCTGGTACATAGTATCGCATACATGATAGAGCCTACTGCCGAAGCATAGGGTACCCCTTGCATGCGAGCTCTCTCCAAATCAGTCTTGGGGGACATCTCTTTGGAGAGAGTGAGTCCAGAGATCATGGGTTGGTTCCCACGCTTGGATTCTTCCGTAATAAACCTCTTTAGTATGGTGTCAGTGTACCTGGATTGGGACAATCCCAGTATCCGTTTGGATCTATCTCTATAGATCCTAATCCCCAATATGCATGAGGCATCACCTAAATCTTTCATTGAGAATCTTTGTGATAAGAAGAGCTTGACTGAGTGCAGCATAGGAATATCATTTCCTATCAAGAGTATGCCATCCACGTACAATACGAGGAAGACAACCTTATTCTCTGCTACCTTCTTATAGATACAACGTTCATTTATATTTTTGATGAAGTCAAATTCTTTGACTACAACATCAAAACAGATGTTCCAACTCCGCGATTCTTGCTTTAACCCATAAATGGATTTAAGCAGTTTGCACACCTTTCCGCTGCTCTCACTATCTACGAAGCCCTCTGGCTGAGTCATGTACACGCACTCTTCTAAATCACCATTTAGAAAGGCGGTCTTAACATCCATTTACCAGATTTCATAGTCATGTTATGCAGCAATGGCAAGTAAGATCCGGATGGACTTAAGCATAGCCACTGGAGAAAAGGTTTCGTCATAATCCACACCTGGTCGTTGACGAAATCCATTTACTACAAGTCTAGCTTTGAAAGTCTCAACTTTTCCATCTACACCAAATTTCTTTTTAAAAATCCACTTGCTCCCAATGGGTTTTACCCCTTCAGGAGCATTTTCCAAAATCCATACTTTATTGGTGTACATGGATTCCATCTCAGATCGCATTGCATCCAGCCATTTCACAGAGTCACCACTCGTGATGGCCTGCTCGAAACTAGTCGGGTCATCATCTTCCATGATGCAATCCTCGCTTCCACCATCAATGAGAAAACCGTAGTATCTCTCAGGCGGATGAGAAACCGTGCTAGATCGGCGGAGAGGCTGGGGTTCGTCGGGTACTACTGAATCCTCTGGTTCTACTAAATCTTCAGTTGTAGTTTGTGTTGCTGGAACCTCTTCCAGCTCTACCTCATCTCCACTAATTTCTTTTGTAAGAAATTCCTTTTCTAAAAAGGTGGCATGTTGAGCAACAAACACCTTTTGTTGTTCACTGTGGTAGAATAGATATCCATACGAATTGCTTGGATATCCTACAAACTTACAAAGAACTGATCGTGCCTCGAGTTTGTCCGGATTTTACTTTTTAACATAAGCCGGACAACCCCATATCTTAAATCTTTTAAGAGATGGTCTCTTCTCATTCCATATCTCATATGGAGTGGTAGGCACAGATTTAGTTGGAACTCTATTCAATAGGTATATGGCTGTCTCCAGCGCATACCCCCAGAAGGAAATAGGTAACTCAGCTGTACTCATCACAGAGCGCACTATATCTAATAGGGTGTGATTCCTCCGCTCCGATACACCGTTGTGCTGTGGTGTATATGAAGGAGTAAGCTGAGAGAGAATCCCATTCTCTTTTAGATAATCTAGGAACTCATTGCTTAAGTATTCTCCTCCTCGATCAGATCGAAGAATCTTAATACTTTTGCCCGTTTGATTCTCTACTTCGTGCTTATATTCTCTGAATTTCTCAAAAGCTTCAGACTTGTGTTTCATCAGGAATACATATCCGAATCTTGAGAGATCGTCAGTGAATGTAATGAAGTAGGAAGAACCGTTCCTGGCATGCGTAGACATGGGACCGCATACATCACTATGTACCAGTCCTAAGAGTTCGGTAACTCTTTCTCCGTGTCCACTAAACGGAGCTTTGGTCATTTTTCCTTTGAGACATGAATGGAAAGTATCATAAGATGATAATTCGAACGGATTCAAATAACCATCCTTATGTAACTTAGCCAGTCGTGTCGCATTGATATGACCAAGTCTACAATACCACAAGAAGGATTCGTTCATTTCTGAACTTTTCCTCTTGTGTGTGTTTTGTATATTGAGGACTATATTCTGATTTAGAATGAATATGCCATTATGTAGCGAGCCTGATGCAATCCACTTTTGATCTAGGAATATGTTCATAACATTATCCTTTACTACAAAATTATATCGTTCTTTACTTAATAAAGAAACTGATATAATGTTGCACATCATGTTCGGTATATAATAGGACTCATTTAGAATCAGTGTATTACGACTTGGCAATACAAGGTGATATTCGCCAACTGCTTTAGCTGCAATACTTGCACCGTTCCCTACTTGAATGGAATGATCACTTTTCCCAGTTCTCTACCTTTACGTAGCCCATGTAACAATTTACATATGTGGGATCCTGATCCGGTATCTAATACCCAGGACGTAGGGTGAACTGAGAAACAGTTCTCAATAACTAACACACCTGAAGAAGATGCATCAAGATGCATGTTCTTTTGGGCGGCGTGAGAATCCAGATATTCTCCTATTCCCTGTTCAGTCTTATAACTCTTATAAGAAAGAACGGGTCGAACGTTCCCCTGCTCAGTATAATAAGCGGGTTCAGTCAATACATCCTTATTATTATATTGATTATGGCCTGACATGGTCGCTACATGGAGAGAGAGAGAAGAAAACACTTTAGCGTATGCTCTTGCAAGATTAGATTGGTTATTATCTTATCTAATCAGGATGTCTCCCACTGTTTTTATCAAATCTACCTTCAAACCCTAAAAGGTAAGATTAGTCGGGATTAATTACACCCTACAATTTCGTCAATCTTTCAGCCAGATCAGTGTCGGTACTTTGAGGGAGGTTCCCCGTGCCTTCGCACGGACCTAATTAAAGTAAACCTCGTTTTCCCAGAGGCGTAACCCCGTTAACACTTTTCTAGACACCTACTTGATCGACTAATTGTCCTGTGTAAAACTCTCCCAGGAGTAACTCTTACTCGCAGTGGGTATCGGGATCCAACTATCTCATAGAAGGTATGCAATCTCATTGCAAATTTCAACACTTGAAATTCCCGATAATATTTTGCCCCTAGCAACTTATGACCTTGGCTAAGGTCAACAAATCATAAGTGCTAGTCAAGTTCAACCCGCCATTTCCTGATTGAATTAAACCCACCCGTACGACCCTTGGCTAAGGTCAACAAAGTCGCACGACTACCCTAACTCAATCACATCTCATGTTTTAGCAGATAAATACTAATTAGCTACCGTACACCACGCCTTGGCTAAGGTCAACAAACGCAGCACGAATACTAACTAGTCTCCATCTGAAATGATGGAGGGCTACGCAGGTTTTTCAGAAAACCATGAGCGTAATGAACTTGATATCGTCGTAGAATCATGTGAAATTTTGAAATGGAGTGTTTTTGAGGCTTTCATTAGTTTTGCTAAAGAGTTCACTCCCGGTGAAGGGATCTCGGCTTTTTCCTCATCGAATAAGGTGCAGGACATATCATATATATCACTGTGCAAAGCAAAACTCTAAAAGCAATCAAAAGACAAACCGAGTTTTTGTAGCATCTGCCAGTTTCCCTAAAGAGGTCACTCCCGGTGATGGGATCTCGGCTCTTTCCTCATCAAATAAGCTGAAGGGTATATCATATATACCACTATGCAAAGCAAAACTGTAGCTACCCTTTTTATAAAGTTTTGATTCTACAACATCTTTTAGGTTTCTTTTCTTTTTATTAATCTCATTAATAAAAAATCCCATCAGCTTATGCTTCCTAAGCATCACAGATAAATACGACCTACACTTATGCCATCCGCATTCTCCTCGATGTCCCCTCGTGCACCGTTAGGTTAGGAAACTAACGACAGAGCAGGGCAGGGCTACTGCGGGTGTAAAACATAAGTAATGTCTATATAATATATCATATATACTATATACTGTATCCATCACAACATATCAAATGATCACATCACAGATATCGCAGCAGAAACATAAATATAATGTGGGATATACTAGGACGTCCGTATTTAGTATTTAGCCAACAATAGAAAATACGGATTCCACAATCGCGATAAATAGCCAAGCACACACCCTGGACCCCTACGAGAGCGGCAAGCGACCCTACCAATTCTTGAGTTTAGGAGACCCGATCTCGACTACTCGAGATGGCCTCCCACTGATCCCCAGAACCCGGTCACCTGTGCTCCCCTCCTTCGGTCCATCCTAATGCGGAAAAGTAAATAATATACAACACTGGTGGCATCAACCTCAACCTGGAAGTGCCCCAAATAAAAGAATATTACATTACAATTGAGTTTACATGAATGAAAATATAAAACTCTCATCTCACATAAAACCCCCAGCTATTCAATCGCGACAATCCTGCACATCATATCTCAGCAACACATAATATCTCATATCATCAACGTAAGTAAGTATGCATACACCGATCGTCGTCGATGTATAGCAACGACAACCGGCAATACAACTACATACTACACTGACGGTCACAGAAAAGAAAGTGTAAAACTAAAATATTTGGAATCCACAATCACTTTAGACATCGTAAATCCGAAATATCACATACTTCGCATTTCATGCCTAACTCTATGAATTCAACATATTGTATCAGATTCCAGATAAATAGACAGTATTAAACTTTTCGAACAGATAATCAAATACCCAAAATTTCCTAAATTGCTCAACACTTGAGCGGAGTTCAAATAATCCGGAATGTGTCACAGAAGTAGCGGTCCAGCCTAGAAGGGTCAAGCCAACGTCTCATATGTGGCACGCCGTACTGCCCCAAACCCGAAGGTTCAAAAGGTAGTTCAAGACGGTCACATAATCGAGTTAAGGTTTGTTGTCTTCTAGAGGGTCCACCACAAAACTTGCACGTATTTGCGAAAGATTTAAACTCGAGAAAAGATTCAACACTTGGAAGATTTTCGTGCCGGGAAAAATTGAGTTAATGATATCCGTTCGAACATTTTAACAGTTTCTAACTATCCGGAAATAATAACGAATTTATATTGTTCCGATCGAATCTACGATTACAAAATAAACCCCAGAATACTCAACACTTGAGTAAAAATAAAAATACCAGAAAACTTACAAGAATACAAAAAGAATTACTGTGAAAAAAATGTGTCACATCAAACAGTTCAGCTGCGGAACCGCGGCCCAAGCAGGGTACGGCCGCGATTCCACGGTCGTCTGTACGGATCAAGTGTTCGTATTTCACAGTTATTCTTATTTTTGTCTGATGTATTTTTCAGGTATTTTTAATTCAGAAAAAAACGCATTTTTGAAAAATATCCAGAGAGGGGTTCATTTTCGTCGTTTCGGGTTCGATCGGAGTTTTAACTTCGTAAACACGTCGCCTAATGCTCTAGCTAGGCTCTGATACCACTGTAGGGTTCCTAGGCACACTTGTGAAGGTTCATAAAGCATCAAACATTCCCGAATAAAATTTTACATGTGCCGAACAACCCAAAGACGGGATCTTTGCTAGATTATTAGGGTTTAGCATTCAAGATAACATCTTTAAAGCTAAGTGTGAGGGATTACAACCTTTGTAGTCCACTCCTTCCCTTCAAAAGCTCTGAGTAGAAGTCCCTTCGCCGCAATCCACGATCTCCCGGACTCAAGAGAGGCTCCACGACTCGAACGATCCATGCTAGCTTGAAGTGTTCCGATTCTCCGATGATCTACGTCGAAGTTGCTATAACCCAAGCTTTCTCACTATAAAGAGATGAACACCCTAATCTAATGGGCTAGATTAGATGATGATGATGGAGTAGTATTTATGCTATCTTTTTATTTCACTTTCTCACAATAAATCATCATAAAAGGATTAACTAGTGAGCTCTCTCTCAAACTCAAGAGAGAAGAAGATGAATAATGAAAAGAATAATCCTTTTGTGATGAATAGTAGTCAAGAGTATATGATTGATTATAGAACCATGGTCAAGGATGAGAGGATAAAACTTGTAGAGAATAAACTAGAGTTAGGGTTTGGTTAGGTTAAGAATAAGGATCAACCATAATATCTTAACAAAGACAAAAGACAATCCTTCTAGAAAGTACATGAAAGAGCTAACCCTAATCAAACCCTAATCCCTTTTTATCATCCTTAATCATGTTTCATAATAAATCATATCATGTCACAATAATATATATCACATATATATTATATATTTGCAACAAAAGAAAATAATACAATTAACATATATCGCATATATATATCAATGTATTAATCCGGTGAGAAAATGAAATAATAAAGCGAGCCAATATTAGATAATGTAATACAATATATCATATATATCATTATACATTAAATCATCGAATCAACACTTGATCCAACAATCCGGCTATATCGAATATAACCGACTAATATATCATGTACCGATTCATCGAATCAACACTTGATCCAATGTCCCAATTCATATCTAAATATCGCGAGAATATAATATGGTATCTCATATCGCATTATCTTCGTTCCTGCACATATCACATATGTGCCTCTACTCCATTTTGCCTGAGCCAAGAAACCTCTGTGTTGGACTCTAAAGAATCGTCAATACGCCTGTAGTAGGTGATGATCATATCAAACACCCACAAGCTGCAAGCGGTCAGCTAAACGTAACAGCCACCCAGGTATTGAGCGATCAGAAGATTAACAAGATAGCTTGTCCATTCTCCTGTGAATCCAATCAGTAACACTCCCGTACAGTCCGGTCTGTTCGTCTGATATGTCGCATATCAAGTCTAGGGATGGTATACATCAGACCCCAGTAACCGATAAGTCGTGTCGATGTGAGGCTCATAACAGGTTGAGAAACTACTAGTAACACTTACCAGTATATCTCTATATCAGCCCTCGCCAGGGACATCCAGTTATAGCCAATCGAACACAGCACAACATCAACTCCCTATACCTGGAGAGACGAATCCCCTCCTATCGCTCATTGCCTCCATGTGATTCGGGACTGTACCCAAAAGCCACCGTTTTGCACGCCCTCTTGGACGTGGTAAGGTGGAAATCAAAGCACAGTGGGAATCACACAAGACACTATGACGATCTCGGGTCTAAAGACTACCCTGTACCAGTGTCACCGGAGAACTGCCATCTCACGTGTGGTATATCACCATCTGGAAGTTCTCGCCGAGTCCGTCCAGTGTACCCAGTCTCCACTGAGCACCCGTACACCATATCTGATGTTAAACACCGATGGATATGGCATCATCCATCGCCCATCATATGGGTCAATATGCGTTTACGCTAGTCTACTCTGGTGTATCGATGCCCTGTCTCGATATACCCTCGACTAGGAACAGTTATAGGATGTACTCATCGACTACTATGGCCCCACTAGTATGATCTCATCATAATCCTAGTAGTCAAGTACAGATCCTAAGGGCTTTATCAACATGTGAGAGTAAGACAGTAAACCAATACAAGTCAACATGTTAAGATAAAGTAAAACCAAATAGCATACTATCATGACGAGAAAGAAAGTCCTCTCTGTATATATCCAAGAATCCATCATAATATACATCATATGTACAACAATGGCCTCTAGGGCATATACATAACTAATTTGAGCCACGACCGAGTCAACTCGGCCGCGGAACCGCGGCGGAACGCATGGTTCCGCCGCGCTTCCGCGGCTAGTTGGCCGAGTCGGGGTCTCAAATTTCTTGACAATTCCCAGAAAACCCTTCTGTATTTTTCATGTCATACAAAATATTTTTAGGCCTGTTTTGAAAATCGACAGAAAATACATTTTTCGGTTTGTTTTCGGGATTTTTTCCGGATCGAGATTCTAAAAACTTTGCTAGCAGTTAGTTGTTGCTTAGCTAGGCTCTGATACCACTGTTAGGTCCATGTTACCCATCCCGGTCCGTCTGAGGAGGCGGAATAGGTAAAACGAAATTTTTTCCTAACTAGGTAATATGGACCGTACAAGAAGGATCGTTGCTGAACAAAAACTAACAAATATTCTACAAGTTCTAACTACGATATAGAATGGTTATACCTTGGTATTGAACTCCTTCTCTTCTTGTTTTGGTTCTTCCTCTTGCTTGCTCCATGTACTTGATGTTGGAGATAGTGCCCTCAGAGTCGATTATTGGATCACAGGCACGTGATTGCAATGATTGAGGGAGGACCTATCCCGGTAGGACAGTCTTACTCGAGATGACAGTATGCTATCTAGTTTATCTTTATCATCGTGTACTGCTTTAGGTGACCAGACAGGTCACTATTGCACGTTGATAGAGCCCCTAGGATTCTTGCTTGACGGCCAGCAGTATGAGGGCGATCATATAAGTGAGAGCTGGAGTCTATAAGCACATCCTTAAAAAGGTCCCTAGTCGTGGGAGTTTCGAGACTGGGCATCGATTCTCCAGAGTAGACTAGTGTATACAGTCGAGACCCCGACGAGGGGCGGTGGCCGGTCTCACAAGCCACTGGTGTCAGTTGGATCACCTAAGATGTATACAGGTGCTCATTGGGTTATTAGTACACCGGACAGGACTCGCCGGGAACATGCTAGTTGGTCTTATACCTGACGTCAGATAGCAGTTTCCTGGTGACATGTGTACAGGTTAGTTCATCGACCTGGGGATCGTCATTTGTCTCATGTGAGTTCCCACTGTACTTTGATTACTACCCTACCACGGCTCAAAGGAGTCGTGCAAACAGGTTTTAGTTGGGTACAGTCCCGAGCCACATGGAGGCAGTGAGCGGATCTTCAGGGGTTCGTCTCTCCCGGTATTGGGGGTGAGGCCGCGCTGTGTCTTGGAGAGCCATTACACGAAGTCCTTGGCCAAGGCAGGAGATTTACTGGTAGGTATTCCAGTAGTATCTCACGGTGTTCTGGGCTACACTCCGACACGACTTGTACCGCTTTTGGGGGTCTGACTTTTACCAACCCCCTAGGCCCGCCATGCGATGCTCATAGACGAACGGACCGGACTGTACGGATATTGTCACTGACAGGCTCAGTAGGGTGTCAGGATGAGCTCGCTCATCGACGTCCCTTTTGGTCAATAGCTGGTGGCCCGTTACGTATTGGCTTATACCTCTGACGTGCTAGTGGTTAAATCCATAGCCATAGTATTAACGAGTCTTTAGAGTCCACCACACTTTCAGTTACACAGCTTTCGGGCGAAACGCTGTAGAGGCCGTATGGAGATATGGCAGGGTCCGATCAGATACGTGCGGTATTGCACGGATCAGGATCGGACAGTTTTGTACTAGTGGCCATATAGTTATATGGCAGGGTTCGATCTGATACGTGCGGTATTGCACGGATCAGGATCGGACGAACATTACTAGCCGGCTTTGGTTTAAGCCGGATCCTAGTTTAGTACAGTGTAGATTTTGTCTTTTTGCATTTGTATCCGGACGGAATACAAATGCGGGTGTGTATGCACAGTATCGGGGTTTTCCTATAATTTATTACGGGACCAGTTTTCTGGAGTTGCCAGTTTGCATTCCGTTCCGGCCGGTTTTCCTTTGTTCTTTCCCGGCCGGACTTTTCCGATGGAGGGGGTTATTTGCAATTGTGCAAATAACATTTGTGGAGGGGGTTTCTTGCAAATATATTCATTATGATATCTTTCATCCATGATTTTGCATTAATGAGATTTGATGTGAATAGAAGTAATAAGCATGGTTGATGTTTTGTTTAAGGTTACCTCTTGCTTTATCCTACACTTACCTCCCTTCATGAGTTTTGTTTTGATCTCTCCACAATTCTCTAAGATGAGGGGCCGGCCACTTCTATTTGGGAGAATGAGAGAATTTCATTTGTGAGCTTGTGGCATATTTCCTTCATCTCATTCTCATGTAATGAAAAATGAAAGCACCATTTTTCATACCTTCATTCCTCCACATCCATGGCAACCAATACCCCAAAGTGAGACATGCACTCTACACTATATTCTACAGCATATCTTGGGCATGTCGACTTGCCAGCTTCATGCCCGAGTTGCCTCGGTATAGAGGTGGGAGCCCGTAAAAGAAACAGGCGATGTGGTGCCCTTCCGGCGAGGAGGCGACGACCGGAGTTTCCGCGAGGAGATCGGAGTGGAGATGAAGACCGGAGGACTCGGATCAGTCGGTATATCTCTTCCCTATCTTGTTACTTTGCTAGAACAAGTTTAATGGCCCGATCCGGGGTTTAGTGCGCGGTGGTGCCGGTTTGCTAAGTTCGCAAAATTAAAGTTTATCACCGTTTCCGCATTTGGCCGTCGGATTGACGGCCGGGGCGCCGCCGTGCACTTACAGTGGTATCAGAGCCTCGCCATTAACTTCGTCTAGCTTTGTTTGATGTGTTTTACATTTCCGATCGACCAAAATTCCAAAACTTGCATTTTTGTTCACATCAGTTTTCTGTTGAAATTTTTTGGTCTCGAAAAATTTTTCAGGTTGTCTCAGAATGATGTGCAGGGAGTTCTAAGAACACTGGAAAAATTCGACAACACGATCCCTCCGTACGACCGCGGATCCGCGGCCATTACCACTCTGGAGGCCGCGGATTCGCCGCATGAATGAGGGATCATGTCATCATTTTTTTCCAGTGGGCTTGTAGGCTAAAAATAGGGGTTTTGGAATATTTAAATTGGGCCCAGATTTTCTGTGAGTGCTACAGTATTGCTTGGGGGCCCACTTGTTAATTTTTGATCGATCGGATATTTTAAACACATTATTTCACAGTATTTACATTATATCTGCGACCGTGAATGTCACTCAATCGGTAAATCCGGTCTAACTGCTATAGCCCGGTTAGACGGATTTGCGAACGTGACTTTCACGTTGATGTTCTGTGTTTTGCTGTGATGTTGCGGATCGGTCGTGGGGGATAGCCTGGATGCAATGCTAGTACAGTTTTGTTGTATTATGTACATTTGATATTGCGGGGCGAGCGTCTGACATGTGGACTGCCGTCACTGCCTGTTTGTATTATTATTTTGGGGCACGACCTGGTTGCGGTCGATGTACCCGTTGTATGTATATTTTACTTTCTGTACTAGGATTGCCCCGCGGTGGGGTGCACGGATAGCCGGGTTCTGGAGGGCAACAAGACCGCATCTCATGGCATTGGGACGGAGGGGGCTTCACTCCAGGATTGACGGGCTATTCGCCGCACTCGTAGGGGGTACAGGTTGACCCAAGAGGAGTGCCCAAGTTACCGGATTCCGTGAAGTGCTGGGTGGTCCATTCACGGTGCTGAAAGGGGCTGCCTCGCTTCAGGTTTTGGCGGGTGACTTGCCGCGCCCGTAGGGGTCTAGGATTTCATTGCACAGGCTATCCACACGACCAGGGGAACGTCGGGTTTCAGTAGTGGCTCTGTGAAACCCGGGGATCCCAGATATCTGTATTGTTCTGTGATGCTGTACATTTCTGTGATGTTGCATTTCATTCACGCCTTGAGCGAAATATAATATATTGGTATATATATTAGTAGATGTTGTATATGTTTTTCATTCGCTCTAGTCCAGTCCCCGCTCTGCCGTTAGTTAGCTAACCTAACGGGTGATGACGGGACCCAGTGGCGAATGCGGATGGCATATACGTACGTCAGTATATTTTCGTTCTTTGTGGTGTGATCAATTGATGGGACTGCATTGATTCGGATCAATGCAAGATAAACAAACCTAATCTGATGTTGTTGGAACACTTTTCAAAAAGCTGTTATTGCAAGGACGTTCACTTTTGTTTTGCATCGTGGTATTCATTTAGAATATCCTGCTCCTCAGTCGACGAGGCAAGGGCCGAGATCCCTTCACCGGGAGTGACCCCTTGGACAGAAGTTTGCATCAGGGCACTAACTTCACTATAGCCGATTACTTTTGCTTTGCATCGTGGTATTCATTTGGAATATCCTGCACCCCATTCTACGGGGAAAGAGCCGAGATCCCTTCACCGGGAGTGACCTCTTTAGTAAAGTTTTTCGTCACTATATTTTCTAAAATGCTATCCGTTCCTTCAACGATATCAAGTTCATTATGTTAAAGGTTTTCGCCAAAAACCATTCGTAGCCCTCCATCATTTCAGTTAAATATTCGGTAGTATTCAAGCTATGTATTTTAACCTCACGCCAAGGCATAGTGTTTGGTAGTTACCGGGTATTTATCTGTTGCATAGATAGATGCGTTGGTTTGGGACAGTCGTACTACTATTTTGGCCTACGTCAAGGGTATGTACGGGTGGGTTCAAATTAACCTGGACAATGATGGGTAGAACTTGACATGTGACTTATGATATTTTGACCTCACGCCAAGGTCATAAGAGCATGGGGTAAAAATCACATCGGGAGTTTCAAAAGAACTGAAACTTGCCAGATATGCGCATACCTTCTGGAGTGTGATACCGTGAGCGGATTCCGTCACGTTATCATGCGATGAGAGTTGGATCCCGATTCCCACTGATGAGTTAGTTTACTCCTCTGGTCACCCCGACTAATTCTTCTTTCAGGTTTGGAGGAGAATTTGAGGTACAGTGGGAGGTTTCCAGATTAGATAAATTGGTAACCATTCTGATCTAGGTTAGAGTGCACGCTGAGTGTTTCTTTTCTCTCTCTCTCTGGCAGCGACCATTGACCCGACCCTAAGACTATGACTCAGTGACCAAGTTGACCGAACCTTCTTAACACTGGCTTTTGGATTGTCAAAGTTGCAGACCTCATTGCCACTCCTACTTTTACCCTTTTCTCCAGGACACCCCGTATTACTACGAACGTCCACTTCCATTGGACAAAACCATCGTATGGTTAGATACGAACTCGAAGGAATTCGAGGATGGTTTCCGGTTTTGGAGAAAACGGATAGGATTATTCGGTTGTCTTTTCCTTTTACCTTCTCTCAGGTTGCGAGTACTCCTTGGTTTAGGAGATAGTACACCTATTATGCAAATTGGATAGTCTTCTTCCAAACCTTAGGCTGGTGCCGAACAGTGGGGAATGAAGAAAACCAATTAGCATAACGATGGTGTGCAGAAGGTATTAAGATTAAGACAAAGCAAGGGATTAGTAAGAGGGCAAAGTAAATTGCGACTGATATTCACGACCAAACCAAGTATTTCTTCGCCAATCCTAAATCACCTTTGTATTTCTCCAGGACACTCCGTATCACTACGAAGATCCACAGTTTATTGGATACTCCATCGTATGGTTATATACGAACTCAAAAGGAACTTGTTCCAGTTCGGGGATGGATTCTGGTCCAGGAGGAATAAGGTTTATTCGGTTGTCTTTTATTTTCACCTTCTCTCGCATTGCGAGTGCTCCTAGGACTAGGACAGTACACCCATTATGCTTATTGGATAGTCTTCTTCCAAACCATAGGCTGGTGCCGAACGGTAGGGAAGGAAGAAAACCATTTGGCCTAAGGGGTGTGCAGAAGGTAATGACTAAAGACATATAAAAGGATTTGGAGAGGTGGCAAAGAATTATACGGTTATAGTTGTGAATCTGGATAATGGTAGAGACATTTCTAGGAATACCAGGATACTCCATCGAAACATTTCAATGTTTCAGTTCAACTGTGTACTGTTAAAAGAAAACTGATTTCCCGATTAGACAGTTGCTCCAGGGTATGTATTTACCAGGTTTGATTCTCACATCTGTATGGTTTTACAGATGATGAGTGGGAGTAAGTTATTTAGAATTGGGTGATCATCCTCATTATATCGGGATTCGTTGTAATCGGTGATATTTGAGGAAATCACCTGGGCTGTTTGCCGGTCGGCAAATATTTGGTTTTGAATATCCGCCGTTGTGCACCAATTTCAGATTGATATATCTGTACGTCTATTTTCATAGAGTGAGATATACCTTTTGATATTATGTCGATGACATTTACCTATATCAGTGGATGGTTAGGTAAGGAGCATTAAACAGCGGTGTAATTCTTCTTAGCCATAAGTACAGTTTTCAACCTACGACACACAGTGAAAGAGTTGTATGACTCGGCGGACTTTTACAGAGTATTGTATGTTGTCCAGTGTCCATTAGGACAGAGGGGTTGGTCCTCATACTATATTCTGTTTACTTTTAACTTCTCTAGTTCTTAGACATGTGTTTCGTAGAAACACAGGGTCTAAGTTTTGAGGAGTTATAGGTATTTGAATAGAGTAGAGAACCAGGTGTAGCAAGTATCGGGATTCTTCAAAGTGATCGAAGATGTAGATACTTGCGTATGGTATTCAGTTGATAGTAATGATAAAGAGAAATTGCTTCTCTTTCAGGTTACTCATAATTGGAAGCATTCCTAAGTTGAGTAACGCTGATCGGCCTCTCTCCATTTAGTTGACATGCACTGGAGACAGCTGCATGATTTGAATCTGGTTCAATTAAACCAGTGCCTCTGGTTCTATATTGGATATAGTACAGTTCATATCTTAACATTGTTAAGGTACGGGGAGTTGTCCGGCTTATGATTAAAACCAGACTCTGGATAACTCAAGGCACGTATCTGTAATGGCTGTTTGTGGGTTGACCCAGGCTATGACGAGGGTTGACTTTCTACCATAAGAAAGATCGATAGTGATATTGTTCTTGACTCGCCACAGTTTTAATAAAAATGGATTTTTTCAAAAACAGTAGTGGGAGTATGGTAGAGCTGGAAGTGATTCCAGAACCGCAAACGATTACTGAAGATTTGATAAGGAACCTAAAGATTCAATCTGTCTTGACATTCCATTGGCCACTCCGCAGATAAGGTGGGTAACTTCAGGCACCCGAGAGGTACTCCGGTACCCTCAAGGACGGTGACAGGGAAGTTCTTGTTTACCCACACTTGCCATTGTTGTTGTTCCAGGCTGCGAGACCCGGCAGGAGGATGAGTATAGCGTCGTTCTAAACTAGCTTTAGAAGTGAGCGTCTATATGACTCTGCCAGAGGGTTGTCGTAGTCAGTGGGAGCAGCGGAAGCATTGGTGGACATCAGGCTTATGTCTATTTATAGACTAAAGCAGATATAGGGGAGATAGATCATCTATTTCTGATATGACAGTCATAGGTTTGACGTCATCAGAATAGGGGATGGATCTATTGAGAAGGTAGTAGGGTGTGATATCCTGGTTTTTGGATGACATACACAGAGTAGGAAAGGAAACTCCTATACTACGATCGGTTATACTATGGTCGTCACACAGTGGTTTCTCCACAAGGGACTTGGACGTTATATCAGACATACTGGTTACTAGATCTATTGTTTTAGATCTAGATTTGGGTGGTTTCCCAATCAGGGTACTTAGACAGCATTCTATGAGTATTTAGAATGGTTGACTCCTGGCACGGTAGTATACCTGCAGGTGATGGAGTCACCCTCTCTAAAGGTGTCTTATAGACTAAAGTAGAGAGGGATGTGCATGATTGACAGATCACTTGCTTAGGCAATTGAGTCAATCATGAGATGTCAAGTACTACACCAGATGTTGTTCTTGCAGTAGGTGCAATAAGTTGATATTGATCCAATCCTGGAGAAACAGTCGGAAGCAGCTTTAGAACATAAGTGGATGTTCTAGGGATATGATAACGACAGCCTCATTCGGGAGACAGTTATCATTCCAGGCTTCTAAGGTGACATGGACGACAAGAAGGTTGTCAGAGTTTTAGTTTTCCTTCTGATGAGGGACAGTATTTTGGACAGGTGATCCAAGGCAATACTGAGGGAGGCATGGCACAGGATACTGATTAAGTTCAGTTGACGATACAGTCTAAGAAGTTTGGATTTGGAGTTCATTTATGAGCTCGGTCCCATCAGACATCCAGACATTCTAAGACAGGTATTGCTCATTTCGGGAGATGGCTTTCTCCGCGAACTCGAGATATAGAGAGACATAGAAAGAAACATCTGAGCGGATCCACTCACTGAGGCTATTCCTCGAACGCAATAGTCTTCCAAACAGGCTTTATGAGACTGACTAGTAGAGGAGTTGGGTGTTCAGTATCACACGGGCTGTGAGTATGCGACATCGCAATAATTAGCCTTGAGTGCAAGTGGGAGATTGTTGGAGATAGTGCCCTCAGAGTCGATTATTGGATCACAGGCACGTGATTGCAATGATTGAGGGAGGACCTATCCCGGTAGGACAGTCTTACTCGAGATGATAGTATGCTATCTGGTTTATCTTTATCATCGTGTACTGCTTTAGGTGACCTGACAGGTCACTATTGCACGTTGATAGAGCCCCTAGGATTCTTGCTTGACGGCCAGCAGTATGAGGGCGATCATATAAGTGAGAGCTGGAGTCTATAAGCACATCCTTAAAAGGTCCCTAGTCGTGGGAGTTTCGAGACAGGGCATCGATTCTCCAGAGTAGACAAGTGTATACAGTCGAGACCCCGACGAGGGGCGGTGGCCGGTCTCACAAGCCACTGGTGTCAGTTGGATCACCTAAGATGTATATAGGTGCTCATTGGGTTATGAGTACACCGGACAGGACTCGCCGGGAACATGCTAGTTGGTCTTATACCTGACGTCAGATAGCAGTTCCCTGGTGACATGTGTACAGGTTAGTTCATCGACCTGGGGATCGTCATTTGTCTCGTGTGAGTTCCCACTGTACTTTGATTACTACCCTACCACGGCTCAAAGGAGTCATGCAAACAGGTTTTAGTTGGGTACAGTCCCGAGCCACATGGAGGCAGTGAGCGGATCTTCAGGGGTTCGTCTCTCCCGGTATTGGGGGTGAGGTCGCGCTGTGTCTTGGAGAGCCATTACACGAAGTCCTTGGCCAAGGCAGGAGATTTACTGGTAGGTATTCAAGTAGTATCTCAGGGTGTTCTGGGCTACACTCCGACACGACTTGTACCGCTTTTGGGGGTCTGACTTTTACCAACCCCATAGGCCCGCCATGCGATGCTCGTAGACGAACGGACCGGACTGTACGGATATTGTCACTGACAGGCTCAGTAGGGTGTCAGGATGAGCTCGCTCATCGATGTCCCTTTTGGTCAATAGCTGGTGGCCCGTTACGTATTGGCTTATACCTCTGACGTGCTAGTGGTTAAATCCACAGCCATAGTATTGACGAGTCTTTAGAGTCCACCACACTTTCAGTTACTCAGCTTTCGGGCGAAACGCTGTAGAGGCCGTATGGAGATATGGCCGGGTCCGATCAGATACGTGCGGTATTGCACGGATCAGGATCGGACAGTTTTGTACTAGTGGCCATATAGTTATATGGCAGGGTTCGATCTGATACGTGCGGTATTGCACGGATCAGGATCGGACGAACATTACTAGCCGGCTTTGGTTTAAGCCGGATCCTAGTTTAGTACAGTGTAGATTTTGTCTTTTTGCATTTGTATCCGGACGGAATACAGATGCGGGTGTTTATGCACAGTATCGGGATTTTCCTGTAATTTATTACGGGACCAGTTTTCTGGAGTTGCCAGTTTGCATTCCGTTCCGGCCGGTTTTCCTTTGTTCTTTCCCGGCCGGACTTTTCCGATGGAGGGGGTTATTTGCAATTGTGCAAATAACATTTGTGGAGGGGCTTTCTTGCAAATATATTCATTATGATATCTTTCATCCATGATTTTGCATTAATGAGATTTGATGTGAATAGAAGTAATAAGCATGGTTGATGTTTTGTTTAAGGTTACCTCTTGCTTTATCCTACACTTACCTCCCTTCATGAGTTTTGTTTTGATCTCTCCACCATTCTCTAAGATGAGGGGCCGGCCACTTCTATTTGGGAGAATGAGAGAATTTCATTTGTGAGCTTGTGGCATATTTCCTTCATCTCATTCTCATGTAATGAAAAATGAAAGCACCATTTTTCATACCTTCATTCCTCCACATCCATGGCAACCAATACCCCAAAGTGAGACATGCACTCTACACTATATTCTACAGCATATCTTGGGCATGTCGACTTGCCAGCTTTATGCCCGAGTTGCCTCGGTATAGAGGCGGGAGCCCGTAAAAGAAACAGGAGATGTGGTGCCCTTCCGGCGATGAGGCGACGACCGGAGTTTCCGCGAGGAGATCGGAGTGGAGATGAAGACCGGAGGACTCGGATCAGTCGGTATATCTCTTCCCTATCTTGTTACTTTGCTAGAAGAAGTTTAATGGCCCGATCCGGGGTTTAGTGCGCGGTGGTGCCGGTTTCCTAAGTTCGCAAAATTAAAGTTTATCACCGTTTCCGCATTTGGCCGTCGGATTGACGGCCGGGGCGCCGCTGTGCACTTACACTTGATTGAACGGATCCTCCTTGTCGTCTCCTCTTTGCCATAGATGGATCCACCCGAGGGGCTCGAAATTGATCACCAATCTCAACCTAGAGATGACTAAGATGTTTGGTTTGCTAAACCTAATACCTTAGATTCAGTAGAGAAGAGTGATGGTGGTTTTGTCTCAAACGTTCATGATTTCCAACTCATGGAACACTTGAACCTTGAGAGAGGAAGAGGGAGAGCTTTTTTCATGAGAGAGAAAGAAGATGATAGAATGAGCTCTAATAATGCAACCATCCTCACAAAAGTGAGAATAATGATAATAATAATAATAATTAAGTATGGTGATGGTTAGTTTCAATGACCATTATCATTTCATGCAATTATTTCATTTTGTAAACAACAAGCAAGCAAAAGTCATACCCATGAAATGATAGCCATAAAATGATGATGGTCAACAAGTCCAAAATGATCAACCGGTCAACAAAGTCAACAAGTCAACAAAAGTCAAACTTTCAACTCAACCATGGCACAATAATACATAATTAATATTATTAGTCATATATCGTATTCTCATTAGGGTTTAGAGAATGGTCAATGGTCAACAAGTCAACCAATGCCAAATGGTCAACAACCCTAATGAGAATCCTCTGCCTCTGCCTCTGTCAACTGTGCATACACACCCGCATCCGTGCTCCAAGGAACACGAATACACTGAGACAAAACCAATCCCAAAACAATTACTAGCATCTGGCTTAAGCCAAACCCGCTAATAACTACTGTCCGGACACCAAACGTGCACAAGTGCGCGGATGTGAACGAACCCCGTCGCAAAACCATGCAACCTCTACTCTATTTTGCCAAAAGCGAGTAACCCTCTGTGTGGGACTTTAAAGGCTCGGCACTACGCCGGCAGTGTGTTTAACCACAGGCCACAAGCGGTACTTGCTGTACGTAACGGTCCCCAGGTAGATGCCGATAAGAAGACTGATGAGGTGAACCCATCGAACTCCTACTGTGCCTGAATGTGACAATCTCCATACATTCCGGTCTGTTCGTCTGAGAATATCTCATGGCAGGCCTAGGGGGGCGGTAAACGTCAGTCCCCTAATAGAGGTACAAGTCGTGTCGGAGTGTAGCCCAAAACACCCTGAGAATCTACTGGAAAACCTACCAACAATTCTCACTTGCCCTGGCCAGGGACGACAATGTGTAATGGCTCTCCTAGACACAACGCGATATCAACTCCCAATACCGGGAGAGATGAATCCTGTCTAATCGTCACTGCCACCAAGTGCTTCGCGACTGCACCCAACTACTACCTGTTTGCACGACTCAGTAGAGCTGTGGTAGGGTAGTAATCTAAGAATAGTGGGAACACACTCGAGGCGAAGTGACAGTGTCAAGTCAGCGGACTAAGCTGTACTCATGTCACCTGGGAACTGTTAACCGACGATAGGTATAATACTAACCAACAGTTCCCGATGAGTCCTGTCCAGTGTACTCGTAACCTAACGAGCACCTGCATACTATCTCCAGTACGACATACTGATGGCTGTGGGAAAGACCATCTCCCCTGTTGGGAAGAGAAGCGTATGCACCAGTCTACTCTGGAGTATCGATGCCCTGTCTCGATAATCCTACGACTAGGGACCAAAATAAGGATGTGCTTATAGACTACCCAGCCCCCACTAGTGTGATCGCCATCACAACGCCGGTAGTCAAGCAAAAATCCTAAGGGCTCCATCAATATGTATTAGCGAAATGTTAAAAGAAACATATACACATATTAAGATAGAAACAAACCAAGTAGCATACTACTATATCGAGCAAGACTGTCGTAAACCCGTATATATATCCCAAGCCTCCAAAATGTATTATACAAATTAGTACTATACAATAATGGCCTCTAGGGTATACATATCTAACAGAAAAATAGTGAGAAAATTATTTCTAAAGTGAGAAAAATTCCTACTTCATCAACCTCCTCTTTACTAGCTATTTAGATTGGGTTGTTTCTTCACTAGTTCATCACTTAGTAAAGAGGTAGCTTGAGTTAGTGTCTCCTCGACGTAGATCATCACCGGCTTCGAAGACTTCAAGCAAGTTTGTTTATTTCACCTTGTGGAGCCTCACTGGAGTCCGGGAGATCACTACTTGGAGCGAAGGGACTACTACACAGAGCTATTGAAATGAAGGACCGGTCTACAAAGGTTGTATTCCTCGTTCACTTAGATGTAAAGATGTTTATATGCTTGTTCGTCTAATTCTCTAGTTTAGATTCTAGCGTTAGGCTTCTTTAGTGCCCCATTTTTTTGAAAACGGCATGGTCGATGCCTCCCGAAACACAGCGGCCGCCTAGGGAATCCAGCAGTGGTATCAGAGCCTGTTTCCTGATTTAAAATCAGGAAAGTTTACGGAGGAGGCATCACGTGCTAGCACGTGACCAGCAGTCACGTGTTGGCACGCGACAATTAAAAAGCAGCGGCAAAGGCAGATTCAGCTCCTTGATTAAATCAAAGAAAAGGCTCCAGAAAGGGTCACGTGCTCACACGTGACCAGGGGTCACGTGTTGGCACGTGACGGTTGAACAGCTGCTAGAAGACAAAGCGCAGAAAGCAGAAGAATGCTCGTTCCAAGGGGTCACGTGCCTACACGTGACCAGGGGTCATGTGCCTACACGTGACCATGGGTCACATGGCCACATGTGACCAAGGGTCACGTGGCCACACATGACCGGCTTTCAAAGCAAAGGAGAATGATTATTTGGAATCGATTGGATTAAAGATTTAAAGGTGATTAAATATCACCTATCTATGGAAAAATCTTGAACTTGGAAAGATTTCCCCTTAAAATCTAACCGAAATAATAAAGGAATATCTTTGGATTTAAAATCCAATGGTGAATAAAATTCACCTAATAATCCAAAGGTCCAGATGAATGATGAATGCAAATCAAATCCCTCAATGAATGATTCACTAAGACTGATTGATTCTCTTCCTTCTCCTATAAATAAGAGCCAGAAAAGAGAGGAAAAGATACAGAGAGAGTCGTATACAGAGATCTATATACAGAGATATATAGAGAAAAAGAAATAGAGCCTTGAGACTTTGGAAGAATTTGATCTGCTGCAGAAGAAAACCTTGGGTAAGAAAGGGAAGGCCTTTAAAAAAGAGAATTTAATTCTCAAAAGAGTTTAACTCTTATATTAAAAAGAGGAACTTAGTTCTCTCTTTAATAGAGGATCTGCAAAGTGCACATCTCCCCATGAATTGAGAATTTAATTTTCATTGGGTTGAGATCCTGCCATGCAGATCCAAAGTATAGAGAGGGAATGGAAGTTTGAGAATTTAATTCTCACGGAACTATAGGAATTTAATTCTTTTGAAATAAAATTAGGGTTTAACCCTATGTTATAGGAATTTAATTCCTTCGAAATGAACAAAACCAGTTAAGAACTTAATTCTATCAAAATAACAGGAATTTAATTCCCTTAAGAAAAAAGAAATTAGGGTTTCACCCTATGACAGAACCTTATTCCTCACATATATGGGAATTCAATTCCTCAGAATATAGATTAAGGGTTCAACTCTATCTAAGAGTAATTCTCTAAGAGAAAGTGGGAATTTAATTTCTCTAAAAGTTATTATTAGGGTTGAACCCTATGATAGAATGCAGTTCTTCACATATATGAGGAATTTAATTCCTACAGAAAAGAATTTAGAGTTCAACTCTATCTAAGAATATAATTCTTCAAGAAAATAGGGATTTAATGAAGAATTTAAGTCTTAAAAAAAAATGCAAAGGTGCAGGGTCATGTGCTACCACGTGACCCCTGAAAAACTCCGCAGGGGAGGGCGCCCTCACGTGCTACCACGTGACCCCTCCCGCCTTAGTGTTTAACACTAAATTGGAACCTCTGAATCCAGTGTTCAACACTGATTAACCTTAGTGTTCAACACTAATTGAAGAACTTTATTTGCAGTGTTTAACACTGAATTTCTTAGTGTTAACATTAAATTAAACCTCTGTTAACAGGGTTTAATATTAATTTTCTTAGTGTTCAACACTAAATTAAAATCTCTGTCACCAGTGTTCAACACTGATTACCTTAGTGTTTAACACTAATTTGAGATCTCTGTTGCCAGTGTTTAACACTGATTTGTTTTAGTGTTTAACAGTAATTTGAAAGCCCTGTTGCTGGCGTTTAACACCAACTATCTTTTAGTGTTAAACACTAACTTGTCAATCTCATTCTCAGTGTTCAACACTGATTGGTCTTTAGTGTTTAACACTAGCTTCAGCCCAATTGGCTAAGTTCTAGAGGCAAAGCCTCTCCTTCAATGGACCAACAGAAAGCCAATATTCCAAAACATGATTGGACTTAGCCTAAGATGGCCATAAGTCCTCAATCCAAACTTAACTGGGCCAATGGGCTCATAACATAATCGATTGGTCTTGGTCCCAACTTGGCCTAAAGACTATTTAATCTACCTTGGTTCAAGGGTACATCTCTTCACTCCTTTGATACTTGGCGTTGTAATTCCTCAACGTCTTCAAAGAGGTGACGGGTCCCGATGACCATACATTGATATGGATTATGGGGTCCTTAAACCCATGGACTATGACGTCCTTAACCTTGACCGGGATGTCTTAAAACTAATATCGGACTGTGGGGTCCTTAAACCCATGGACTATGACGTCCTTAACCTTGACCGGAATGTCTTAAAACTAACAACGGACTATGACGTCCTTAACCTTGACCGTGATGTCTTAAAACTAACATCGGACTGTGGAGTCCTCAAATCCACGGACTATGACGTCCTTAACCTTGACCGCAACGTCTTAAAACTAACATTGGACCGTAATGTCCTTAAACTATCTATGGACTGCAATGTCCTTAAACTACGTACTAACCGTGATGTCACTAAACTAAACAACAGAGCTCTCTTAATTGCTCTATTGTTGGATCTAAACGATCCCGTTTAAGTCGATCTTAGTCTAAAAACTAGGCTAACGTATCCTTAACAAACGTTTAAGTCGATCTTGGTCTCCAATGAGGCTAACGTATCCTTAAACCCAAACCCCCAAACCCAAATCTAAGATAATACGGATTTGGATTAGTCCACGCCCTACGGGCGACGACATAACTCTGTCACGCCCCTACCCCTAATACAGAGAGTATTTTCCGCTCTGGCCAAAGCCGCACGGTTTTGTCCTTCGGGGCAAACCGGACCCGACCAGGCGACACTTCCCAGGAGGTCACCCATCCCAGAACTTCCCTGGCTCGAGCACGCTTAACTACGGAGTTCTGAAGCTCCTGTAGTGTCGGTTCACTTAAAAGGCGCCTCTGTATTGAAGAATGGTATCAGAGCTGGTCCCTCAATAGTAGGTCTGTGGTTCAAGGACGAACTATTGTTCAAAGGTGGGGAGAATGTCGAGACCCGGTTCTTGCTCACGGAGAAAAGTACCACATGGAACAAAGTGCCACGCCAAGTGTCGTGTTAAGTGGACGGGGGCCACCTCTTGAATCCATGGGGGCCACCTCTTGAGTCTGTAGGACCCACTGTTGAACAATGGGGACTCTTCGGAATACATTCCGAAAGAGGGCAGATCTGTACTATAAATGGAATGATACAACTCTTCAATACAGAGGCGCCTTTTAAGTGAACCGGCACTACAGGAACTTCAGAACTCCGTAGTTAAGCGTGCTCGAGCTAGGGAAGTTTTGGGATGGGTGACCTCCTGAGAAGTGTCCCCTGGTCGGGTCCGGTTCGCCCCGAAGGACAAAACCGTGCGGCTTTGGCCAGAGCGGAAAATACTCTCTGTATTAGGGGTGGGGGAGTGACAACTTTGTCACGACCTGAAAGAGCACGTGACTGGCCCTTGAACCATATGAAGTCTATAGGACCCCATCTGATCCAAGTAAGCCAAAAGCCCAGAAATCTAAAACCATTTAAAGAGTAAATAAGGAAAACTGGTTTTTATGAAGTAAAGAAATCATGTTCGATAAAACAAAGTTTTTAAATAACTAAGCCGAATATGCATTTTTAAGATGTGTAACCTTTCCTGAAAATTTCGGCAGAGTTTCCTTTGTAAAAATGGCCCCGAACGGGGAACAACAAGAATAATATATATGAAATGATAAAAAGCATCCCCAAGCGGGAGCTAGCTCTTCGTCAATCGACGGTCACAACTACGCAAGTAATAATAATAATATACAACGCCAAAGGGCGAGGATCAAAACCCAAAAAGAACTCAAAACAGCCAGAAAACCGTAATACTACAAGCGCGACTCTAAGGTCGAAATAATACAACACTGTTTTCTAAGTCTGGAACAATATACAAGTTTTGGTTGATGGAATTTCTAGATACAATGAATAATACATGTACAATGGCGGTTCTGATACCAAAGAACCCACCTACACAAGCAAGTCACCCATAAGGAAGCAGTGTGCCAAAAATGCCGCTATGGAATCTGTACGGCAAAACCTGCAAGAACTGTGGCACAACGAGGGTGAGTTGCCAACTCGTGAATAGAAAATATCTACAAGCAGAGATCGAATGTACGACCCATCCTAGGTCAATACGATCAGATATAAATAAAGCTCAATATGAATAAGTCTGAAGCATGCTAAACTGGCAAGGTAATCTCTATGCATGAGTGTAGTGCCAAGTGCTCGTGCCAGTGCCTCAGGTAATAGCATATCATAAATGTGAGGTATGATCAATGTAATCAAATCTGCATGTACGTGGATCCCGTCCACTCGTCACCCAATGACAATAACCATCATGCATGTAAATATCATAAACCATGTGCATGGGAATAATATGAGAATATAAACCATCTGTGTCCCTCGCGACACGTCAAAATCATGGAACCGGAGTGCCCAGTATCGACACTCGAAAACATCATGAAAACTGTGCCCAGCATCGGCATATAAATCCTCATATATCGGGCTCCGTCAGTCCGGATCGGCCCACGGGCTCTGTCTGCGGTATCGGCCCTCGGCCCTGGCAGTACGCCCATATCCATCTATCGACTCTGGTCAGTATCCTCAGGATAACCGCCAGGTCCAACCAATCACCGGTAGGTACTCGCCACCCTGCCAGGCTTATCGTCTACTCCACAAAAAACATTTCTTGCCCCGGGGAACCATACCGGGTCCACCATGTACCCGCAATCGGCCTCATCCGCCTCCTCGAATCGGGTTTCACATGTCGCTCTCAGCACCGAGAAAACACATGGTGGACGCACTGAAATATCATATCAAGAGTAACCGGGTTTTAAAACAATTACATATTCTCCTTTTGAAACACCCACGGTTCCCAAAAACCAGAAATATCATGGAAACAACATATCTCAATGCGTATAATCATAAAGTATGATGTATGCGACATGTAAAGAAATATAAGCAACATACACTGAATGCAACAATACTACAGTGTAGTGACATGGCAATTATCGATGATGAAGTGTGTGAGCCGGCAAACAAGTATACGTGGAACATACGCATCATCGATAATGGTGCTGGTGTCCTAGCAGCATGACTGAAATATATCAACAATACAAGCGATGCAATGCAAATAGCATGAATATGCGGAATCGAATAATCAACGCAACAGTAAAGAACCTGCCTCAATAAATATATCATGCAACCTTGCTTTTTGAAATAAGACGAATCTGGGCTTTTGGTAAAATAAGGGCTACGGTGTTTTAAGAAAAGATGCGTCGCTTGAAAATATCCGTAGAATTCCTTTTTTCCTATCTTTAAAATATCCCCGATTCGTTAGTTTTGAAATAGGTATGACTCGGGTCAAGTCTAATGCCTACTATGCGAACTACGGACCTAACTATCAAATCAATCGGGAGGGCATGGAAACCACCTAAATCTGAGTCGATATACATATATATATATATATATATAGTCGGTGATCTCGCCTCAATAGTATCACGTACGATACAGTATTTCATATAACATCCTCGAGTCATGAGTGCGGATCTAACATCAATATAAAGCTCGTACGGTAAATCGTTGTACGGCATCCCAATAGCTGGGTACGGGTCAATATCGCATTCATCTCATCATATATCAGGTGTCACTACCATCATATCACATCTCAAATACGAACTCTGTCATATCGCCGAATCTCACGGCCTCAATCAAACCTCATCGACTCATCTCAATCCCATGTATCATCCTCAATCCCGTATATGAACACATAGTCCCATACCCATGTGTAGATATACACACCTCTATATGCGCACAGATAAATGAAAGAATGTATGCAAGTATATGTGTGCGTGTATGTGTGGGTGCAACCACTACTCTAGGGTTCCGCACTATACTAAACCAATACATCCTTATCATCAATAATACCATTAGTACCATCAATAATCCTAAACAACACATAATAAAATATTTGCGTATACGTATTCGTATACATCACCACGGACTGCGGGGGTGCTATACGCCATCCACCCGACTTCTCCCCATAGATATAAATCTACTCACCTTGCTTCTCATGTGTCGGTGCCGATGTCGCCATCTTCATCTTCTTTGCCTCAACATCACGTAGGGTACCTACAAGTATATTACAACGCTAAAGCACATGAAAATCACACCGGAAACCAAAATAGCACACGCTACTCGCATAGGTAAAAACCTATCGTCTTGCATGTAAACACGTTCAATATCCACTTGTCGTTGACGTCCAAACACCACCCGACAGAAACGAATCACCAAATACCAAAATCCATGCTAAAACAAGTCGTAAATCATACGTCAACTCAAGCAAATCAACCCAGATTTTACCCTAACTGGAATTAGTCAAAACTAGACATACCCAGGTTCAAGACTAGAGGAAATAGGGCCATGCACAAAAATCGAGGCAATTCCTTCCTGCTCTGGCCACAATTTGAGGCCAGAAGGAATAAATTGGCGGCCGGGAATTGGAGTTGGTGGCTAGGGTTTGGTGTGGTGGTTCCATGGTGCCTGCACATCTCACTGTCAACTCAGTTTTATTTTTGGCGTCTCGGGGTGATAGCAGATTCTTAAATACGATCACAGATTCACAGTTTTTCTCCGACATCGTCTCATAAATCCGTATTTTGGTTTCAAGTTCAGGTTTGGGTCTAATTTAACATCACACAAGGGGTTCTAAGGTCACAACAAGCCTTAGTTTCACTTTGATTTCAGGTCTAACCCTAAACCCTAACTTGAATTCTCTAAAGTCCACAAAACGACACAATATCGATATGAAACTAGTATTGATGCACAAGAAATGAGATACTACTCTAATAGGTGCAGAAATTACCTCCTTTGGCAACTCAAGAAAATTCTTAAGTTGCTCAAAGTCCTCCAAATCCAATCTTGCTAGGTTCAATGTGTAGCTAGTGAGCTTGGGAGCAAGTTTTGTGAAGTGGGAATGGGGTTTTGGTGAGGAAAATGAGAGGGATCTATGAAATGAAGGGGAGGGAAATGAAAGGGAGCAGGAGCAGGAGCAGCAGCAGCAGCAGCTCCATGAGAGGGGGGAGAGAAATCTGTGTGGGGAAATGATTGGTATGGTTCAAAAACTCAAAAGCAACTACTCTCTCTCTCATCATCATACTTACTTTTTCTTTCTTTTCTTTTCTCTTTCTTCTCACTCCATTAGTGAACCCAAATGAACAACCATGGCAATAGAAATGTAACACAAGTGTAACAAGTGTGGAAAATGATATGTGCACATTTTTGCATAAAAATGCTAAAAATCCAATTAGCGATTTTTAATCGCGATTAGCACTAAATTAGCATATAACTAATCTTAAAAACTTTAAAATGGCATAATTCCATAAAATACCCTATTTTAGAATTTTCCATAATTTTTCCCCGTTTATTTGTATTTAATTATACCCGAATATTAAAATATTCATTAAAATAATATTAAATTATAAAAATTTCCGAAAATAATATTTTATTATTTTAGAAACGTTACAATCTACCCCCTTAAAGAAATTCGGTCCCCGAATTTAAATTTAAAAACCCCAAATACTAAAACATTTCGATACAAATTCCAAGTCGTCGAGGCTCCGAAATCAGCAATACATAAAACGTATCATAGCGCAATGCATGCGCATGAGTACTGAGCAGATAATTTAAAAGCAACACTCCATCAAGCATCCCGCAATCATCGGAGTCATGGTAAAGACACAAATGTCAAATCCAATACAAAACCAATATGATATAGATCAGAACTATACATGTAGACATCCAATCTATACATGCGAATAGCTGATGTAAATGCATGCCAAATCTTTTTAAGTCACTGTGCGATGCGCGTAACACTGCACAGTTGCGGACGATTTTCATAAGAAAATAACTATATACGTATATATATATCCTTTGTTTAATAGGTACGTTCCGCCGTTTTGAAAACAATTTAGAAGGGTTTCCTTGTTTTTAAAACGTTTCGTGTCATATCGGATACGTAGGTATATATATATCGAGACCATAGCTCACTCTTTGGAATCCCTTCGAACTATCAATGCATGCAAAATATATCCAGGTACTGTCCTCTGACTAGTCCTGCTCAGTATGAAAACAAATATCCAATATCATAAAAATGTACTGCTCCAAAAGGAATAAATCCCAAAAAAAATGCACATAACACCACCCTGTGCGTCTGGTGCGCACGGAAATCAAAATCCATATATGTGCCATACAGGTGCACAAAACTACCTTTAGGTGTAACTGGTGTGCACGATGCATCTGTCATAGGCAACATGTGTGCCTGACAGCCAAAATCCGGTGCATCTGACATGCACGAAGAATCTCGATTTAGTGCATCGGGTGTGCACCAAAATCGTATCTCAAAACATGCGCCCAACATGCACGAAAATACAAATCGGTGCATCCATTGTGCACGAATGAAAATCTAAACCCTACGCAGTCAACATGCACGGAATCACGAAATCCAATAGCAAACGCCGAACATGCGTAAGTCCAGTCGAAAGCACGGAGTGCAAGAATCATAAATATCAGGGTCAAGTCGACGATATATAATGCGGCTCAATCAAAATCAAGTATACCGCGATGGAAAATCTCGCAACCGTGTGCATCAGAGTGCACAAATCAAATCAAAACACTAAAGGTGTATGAAATCACCATCAATACCTCCAGAATAATAACTATGCGCAAGGTATAAATACCCAGTAGATGCAACCATGGTGCACAAAATCAAATATCATGGAACTCAGTCATCAAGACTAAATCATGCAAATAGATTGCCCAAAATACCGAAATCTAAAGCGACGGATACGTGATAGTCAAATCACAAAATAACAAATCATAAATCATAAATCATAAATACCGTCGTCGGTATATCCTCCTTCGAGGTCGAGAAGGTGCCGGTACATCCAATGCTAGCGGCACAAGATAACCACTTGCCTCTTCCTCGAGGCTGGCATCCTCTGCCTCTGGTTCCTTATCTTGTCTGTGGATTACCAATCTCGCAATCCATCGGCTCAACGGACCGGTCAGGTGTGCTAACAGGAACGATTCCGTTCTGGCACCTTTCAGGTCATCACTCGGTCAATCCTCACGACCGCTCGTAAAGCAGCACATCTCTGGCGCCGACTTCTAGTCCTCTAAATGCATATCACACATCGGCTCCTGGTGCAAATCTTACTGCAGCAGTGTACTGGAAGGAATCCCGGCTCAAGGTCTCTTCTGATCTCGCCTAAGCCAAACTGTACGGAGGCTGGTACTCTGGCATAATCTTTTCTCGCTCTCTGGACATCCGCGTCCTTAGTACAACATCTCCTCGGAAGCTGGTCGTGCCCCAACGCTCCTGTAGAAATATCCGACCTTTAATCTTAACGGGGTGTAATAACAGCTCATCTGCATCTCGCACGAACTTCTTGTTTCGCTTGTCTGTATCATCGACCATTTCGACATCGCGTCTTTATCTGCGCACTGCAATGTCCTCGGCTACGGTCCCTCCGAAGTCTCTAACACAGACTCAAAATCACGAACTTGGTATCTTCGTCACTCAGTAGGAGATATCTAGCCGATCACGTCCTGAACGTGCGTATCGCATCTCTGATGTCAGCGGAGTGGAACGTCATCTCGTCGAAATCTCATGCGAACTCTTTACTCCACTCTGCTTCAATATCGACTGATTTGGACTCATCTCATCGTGGCTACATAGATTGCGCTCCAACGGTTATGCTCGTATCTGGAGTCTCCCAAGCAGTGTCCCATCACAATATCCGAAAGATGTCGAACAATCCGATCGACTCGTCAGAACCTCACAATCCCCCAAGAGCTCAATATCTCGGGTACAGTTTAATTGTATCGAGTACATACCACAGCATCGGTGGACCAGCTGTAGAAGGGCAAACCCAAGCCTCACTAATGGCGCCGCGGAACTGCCGCAAAGCCTAAGGTTCAAAGGCTTTCACACGGTCATTATGTCGAGTTAGGGTTTCATTCTTGTAGAGGGTCCATAGAATCGCTTGCATGTCTTTCCGAATACTTTAAACTTGGAAAATGGGTTCCTGACATTCGATCGTCTCAATCGACTCTCAACGAATCCGCGTGAAGTCGCCTCTAGCTGGAATCAATCTATCTGATGACCTTGCATCGGGGTAAGCGAACGAACCATATGTCCTAGTCATTAATTCTCGGTGACTAGCGACTCACTATCATATCTCTAAGAATATTCTCATGCTGCAGCAGCTCTAATCATCTGGGAGATATCTCATCACTCGCAGCAACAACTGGATCATCCGTCCGTACGCTGAACAGTGCCTCAATCGTCCTGGATAAGCGATAGTATCAACGGTCATCACATCCTGGCTGGCCTCTATCAGTGGCTCAATCCTCTGGTGCCGATCAGCACATCCGGGAAATCTCGCAAAAGCGATCAATCCAACACTCATGGCGCGAAAACACAATAAGACGACGCATCAATATGCAATCGTATGTCTCTAGAATCACGCCCTGGTCAGTCCTCGTCTACGACGAGCTCATGCTGACGCAAATCGAGCCGTAGCTCACTCTGCCCATGCAATCGTGGCGGCAAAACCAAAACCAGTATCGATGAGGATAGATCATAGGAATGAATATAATACTGTGCAAGGAAATGTACATCCTTAGGTTTCTTAAGCGGAGTGGCGTGTCGTAAGTATGCCGCGGAACATATATACGGTACGTCCCTCTACTCAAGCTACCTACTCCATCAACCAAGGGTCATCCTATGCGACGAAAGTTCGGGTAGAATACCCCCTCGACTAAGTCTAAGTTCCGTAAGGTCAAGCCTAAGTTCCGTATATATATAACGCTCTAGGCTCCACATAGTCAAATTTAGACTCGAACCAAGGTCAACCTAGCGCTCTGATACCAACTTTGTCACGACCCAAAATTTGCCCGTGACGGCCCTAATACTACGCAACGCCTAAAGACGTAACACAGTAAAAGAAAGCCAAAACCCAGAAATCTAAACCAAGAAAATACGGAAAAGATAATATAAGTTTTTGAAACACTTGAAATCGCGACCCAAATTCTTTAATGTTTTCGCAACACCCCCTTTTGTAAAAACTAGCCAAGATGAATACAATACAAATATACGACGCCGTAGCGAAGAAATAAAGACAATATTGAGAAAGCTGTATATAAAAGGCAACAAATCCACAATTAATATACAATAACGTCCTCACCAAGTCTCTAAGTCCATAACATACTAGTAGATGGAGTGTACAAGATACAACGAATGTACGACATGAAATACAGATAATCATCCAACCCACCTAAGCAAAATAGTACTGTGAGCTGATGCGATATCTGTAGCAAAAGATGATAGATGAATAGCTGAATAGCCTGCCTCGACTACTCTGGGGAACAACCTGAAACACCTGTGGCACAACGGGGGTGAGTTGCCAACTCGTGAATAGTAGATAACATATGCAGGTAATCGCAGGAATGTACGTACAACATGAATCTAAGATATGCGATTACAGTAATAATATGTCATGTGAATGTAGAATAATGGAAAGTACACTAGCAAGTACAATCAGTATGTGAAGCAATAGTAACATGACAATAGTATGCAATAACCATGCAATAGGGATATGAGAATGTAGATATGCAACTATCATAAGGGTACACTAACAGGTACTACCAATATATGAAACTGTGCATAAAATATAAAAGTATGAGGTATAGGGAATATGTCATTTCCACGGAAACCTGACATCGTGGCAGGATCACAATCCATCAAGACACTCAAATCCACAATTCCTCAAATCAGCCCCCAAGTTAGGCTCTCATATTATATAAGTCTCACATCTCCTCAATATACAATATCGAATAGCTCTCCTATATCTCGAATGAACAAATCAACAATCTCTTTTATATCCAATATCCAATCTCAATGAATCACCTATATCCCAAGTCGAATCTCAAGTAAGTTTCTAACATCCTAAATATATATATGTGCAGAAATAAATATGACGGGGTCAATATACATATATTAGCGTCCCATTCCACTAATATTGGTGTAAGGGTATATATAACAACGGCTAAATCCCCTGTTATATATACAATGGTATTAAAGAAATATCATGAAAACAATGTGCCAAGCATCGACACATAAATCTTGATAGGTACGTATCATACGCTGTCCCGAAAGCACGAGTGCCTAGCTCTGACCCTCGCCTTTCGACGTATGCATATGTGCATGACTCCCAACGGTATCTCCATGATCCCCGCCGAGTCATCAGTATTGTCACCGGTAGGTACTCGCCCGCCTCCAGGCTCAATCGGCAACATCCATCGATCTTCTTGCCGAGGGAAACCATACCGGGCCCCACCATGTACCCTCATACGGCAACCACACCTCGTATGGAGTATATAATCAGAACCGATAAATCTCATGGTGGCTACGCAAATATCATATCAAGGAAACCGGGTTTTTCAATATATGCATAATTCATGAACTCCCGCGGTTCCCAAATCCAGAAATCATCAAGTGAAATCAAAATAAGAATGCGCAAATCCAGGAATACATATATGCGATATATCTGAAATGTGAGCATATAAATAAAAATATGTAGCTGAAACCAGATGTATGCGAAATCAATAAGGTACAGCTAAGTATAGGTGTTTACCTATAAGTAAAAGATGTCGTATACCCCCTGGGTATAAGTAGAATATGAAGGGTACCCTCTGGGTATAAGTAAAATATGTGCAAGGTATACCTGTAGCTGTATCGCAAGGTGTAGATGTACCTATCACTAATGGTAAGATACACTATAGGTATACCGATAAGCTAGATGTCAAGTATGATAAGCAATATAGTATCTGTAAGGGGTTGTGTGTGACATGGCATTTATTGACGGTGTGTGTGTAGCATACAATCCGTGCTCGTGCAACATG
Organism: Agapanthus africanus; assembly: GCA_030015575.1. Taxonomy (NCBI): domain Eukaryota; kingdom Viridiplantae; phylum Streptophyta; class Magnoliopsida; order Asparagales; family Amaryllidaceae; genus Agapanthus; species Agapanthus africanus. Next base: position 635,007,979 of record CM057338.1, read on the forward strand.
AACCGTCAATAATATGTGCAGTGTCCTACAGCTGCTAGTCACAGTACAACTATATCAAGGAAATAAGGTAAAGGCGCAATTCTAATAATGACGTAGAATATGCGACAGGTATTTGAATCCTAGCCCAGACGCATAACGCCATGCGGGCGATTCCTCTATAGATGTTAAATCTATTCACCTACACTCCACGCTAGGTGAATCCTACCATCTGTTCCCCCCTGTAGTACTGTCCGTAGTCCCTGCCTGCAATCCTGCAAATAAGACATGGAAATCATATATAAGCCAAATATTCCGCAAAACACGATATCGAACCCAAACGAGAAACTCGCGTCGCGAACTAAACGCGCGCGTGCACGATACGCTAAAACGTGTGTGTACGCGTCTAAAACCATCGTGACACGCCGCGATACGCTGGATCACAGAACCCTCTCACGTATCGCGCATATCGCGCAAACACAACGGACATGCAAAACGATGTTTGATCCCAGATTTTCCTACAGGTCAAATCTTACAAAAATAAACATACCAATGGCCTAGAAATAACAGCAGACTCCTACCCATGCAAACTACACCCAAAAACACCAACATCTGGCCACAAATTGCGGCCAGAATGATTAAACCGGCAGCCTGGGTAGGGGGTTAGGGGTTCGTGCTCAGGTGGTGTGGTCAGGGTATATCTAGTGTGCTCCAGTTTCCTCAATTTTAACCTGAACTACTCGGGCCTATAGCAGATCACTGAAAGGTGAAATTTCACGTAAAAACACTAAATTTTGCACAAATAGAAACCCTATGGTATTTTGGTGTAATCTAGGGTTATGCTAGGTTTAAGTGGTCCTAATAACGCTTAATTAGGCTAGGTTAACCCATACTAACAGCATTTAACCAAAGTTCACACTAATTCATTAAATCAAGCACTAATTCACACATAAACACAAATCGAACTTAGAATCACAAGTTAAGCAAGCAAGGAAGTAGGCTCAGATCATATACCTCACTTAAAGGTCTTAGAGTGCAGGAAGGAGAGGAAGGAGGAGATCTAGATCTGCTGTTGGGGCTGCTACTGCTGATGTTACTGCTGCTGCCCCATGCTGTTGCTGATGCTGATGCTTGCTGCTGCCTCTTCTGCTGCTGTTGCTGCTGCTAAAGGTGTTACTGTTGTTGCTGCTGCTCACAGCTGAGTGTGTGTGTGTATGTGAGAGTATGAGGGAGTGAGAGAATGAGAGAAGTGAGAAATAATTGAGAGGCAAGGAAATTATGGCATCAAGTGTCAACCCCCCTCTCTCTCTCTCTTCATTAAATGAAGGCATGGGCAAAGCCATGATGCCCCATCATGCACTCTCTCTCTCTCTCTCTCTCTCCCCCCCACCAAGTCAACACCCAAAACAAAATTCAAAATAAAACCCTTTTTATTTTAACAACCACGCACACATAAAAACCCATAACACTTAAAGAAAATATAAAACTAGATTAGGGAAAATGGTTCGTTAACCATGATTGCTAATCATGTTTAACCCCAAATTACAACCCTAGTTATCATGCACAAGTGTGTGCAAGCCTAGGAAAAATCTAATAAAATATTCATTAAATAAGATAAAATAATTGAAAACCAATTTGGTAAACTTTTTACTAAAAACCCATATATTAAAATATAATTAGCCACAAAACACATTCTAAGGTGTTACAAACTCAGTCTCCGTATACAATCCACGGGCAACTAAACACAAAATAAACACACACGACACGAAGTGACCATCTGGAGAAGGAGAAAGTGGTTTCCACAGTGCGGTAGCGTAATTAACTGCAGGGGCTTACGCCTGTAGGGAAGAGCGTCCCCACAATCAAAAACCACTCAAGCGAAGGGGAATCTGACAAAGTCTGCTACATCGGACGCATCCGTTTAAACCTTCGATGTACGGTGCCATAAACCAACTTGGCATCTTCACAGAGGTGCACGGAAAGCACCAATTAGCATCTGCCCCGAATCTCAGGCGAGACGTCCATGTCTTGGCCGCCATTCGGAGGGGAACAGATTCTGGCATGCCCGGTGGGGCTTTTTCCTCTTTCCACTACACACTTCGTATGTCGTGTTCGCGAACCAAACACGGTTCGCTGATGGTTGCCCTTGGGTTTCAAGGTACTAAGACATGGCGTCTTGCTTATTGCAGAAAGCAAAGAATCAATGGCTTCCACTTGTGCGAAATGCTCCAACTGCAATTGCAACCGGCGCTCTGTCCCGCCAGGAGGTGTAGCCTACGGACCCCAAGCTGCTTCGCTATTCACAATACCCGTGGAACAGGTCACTCGAGCCACCACAGGGTTGTTTTTTTGGACCATGCTCCCGCCAACGAGCTTCACCGCTCCTACGCTGACAACGGAAGCTCCCAAGAAGTCGGCCTTTGATCGGCTTACACCTACCGCGGCTCCTCTCAACGGGTCGCCCAAAACCAGCGCCTCGGTCTTCTCCAGATTGGGCCAGAGCTCCTGTGGACCAGCGATGGGGCCTATAATCCCAGAGATGGCTGCTCCTAAGAAAGTAACCATTCCTGCTCCTGAAGTCGTCGAGGCGGCTTCCCCTGCCAAAAAGTCGGTCTTTACAAGATTGACGGCTCCCGCTCCCGCTCCTGCTACCCAAAGGACATCGGTCTTTGACAGGCTGACACCAGCAGCGACCCCCCATCTACACAGGGGGCAAGACGAGACTATCGCCCTCACCAAAACGGTTCCATCAGCACGACGCGCTCGACGTCGTTACTGGCGCCGAGTGAGGAAGGCCGGAGGCAACTCCCCTCCTGGGCTAACTCCTCCAGCCCCGATGGCAGAAATTAATGCTGCTGTTCCAACTGAGAACAGGTTTGAGATGCTAAATAAGGTGCGTAGGAATTCTCCTACCACGGTGCTAAAGAGGTCTCCCCCTCTGCTGAAAAAGGCTGTAGAAGTAAAGCCATAACAGCCCCAATCTCCTCAACGGCTGTCCTCCCAAATCTATAAAGTCTGGCGGCAGACCCGAGACTCGGTGATCGATCCAAATTTCTCCCGCCAGCACAAGAAGCTGAAAATCCAACAGGAATTCAGTCACCAAGCTAAGCCACGAAAAGCTGTCTGGGTGCCCACTTCAACGGCCCCCTAAACTTCCACTGCTCATAAAAAGAAGAGGCCAGAGAAGACCCCCGGGCCTGCAACGAAAGCTAAAAGCGCCGAGCCCTGACGCCCTAAGGCTGGGGGCAGGATGGTCCACACTGTATACATGGCGACGGGGAAAGAAGACAACCGCGCGTCCACAGGTCATAGACCGCTTACACGGTCGGTGACCAAAGCTCAGGAGCAACAGCAGAAGCTCCAAGAAATGATGACCACGATGGCCGCACTTACTGGGCCGAAAGAAAGCCCCGAGGCGTCCTCGGATCTGCAACAAGAACAGGAAACCGATGCCGAGTTCTTCCGGAGGATACTGGAAAAGAAAGATAAAGAGGCTGCGGAACAAGCGGCTAATATAAAGCAAATAGCTCACTTATTCCAGGACATGGCAGGAATGATGATCCAACAAGACCCACCTGCTGAGGATCCTCCGATCGTCCTTGAAGACGACAGGGGAGAAACGTCAAATCCACCACCGGCTCTCTCAACGGCCAAGGAGGAGGCAATCTCTAAGGCTGACTTGGACGACTATATATCCCAGCAGATCCGGGTTCATCATGCGACTGAGGCAGCTGGTCAAGTCGTAAAAACGGGGCGACCATATCCGAGCTGGTACGACCAAATCAAATATCCGCCGGGTTATACAATACCAAAATTCCACGTGTATAAGGGGACCGGCAATCCCCACCAACAAGTTGCCCAGTTGAGGGTCCTTTGCGGTAACACCGGCGGTGACGATAAACTGTTGCTTCGCCAGTTCGTGGGCAGCTTATCAGAAACATCGTTCGAATGGTATTCGGAACTCCCGAACGATTCTATCAAAACGTTCGCTGAAATGGAGTTGCTATTCACTCAGCGATTCGCAAGCGCCAGCGAACGCACTCCGATAACAGCATTAATTAATGCCAGGGTGAAACCAGGCGAAACGTGGGTCCAGTACGCTATACGCTGGCGAAATTTGTGGTCGAAATGCGAACAACGCATTGAGGAAGCGGCCGCGGTGGGCATGTTCGTGGGAACCCTAGACCCTCATGCCACTATCTCCCAGCTTATGATGTTCTTTAAGCCGACCACGTTTCAGTCTTTGATTGACAAGTTGGCCCAGATGGACCAGATGGGTCACATACCGTCTCTCCCGAAGCCGGAACCTCGCAGTGACAAGGGTAAAAGGGAAGGCAACTTTTGTCGCGAATGCTCAGCAGCAACCCAGTGCCTCAAAGCTGGTGGATCAGTTAGAAGAAAGACGGCGGTATTATAATGAGAAGATGAAGCGTCCCTACTCGTTCCCGTGGGACAAGACGAAACGGTTATTCGAGCTGGCAGTACGCAACAGACTTCTAAACTTGCCAAATCCAAGGCGACCGCCACAACCCACTGAGGTGAATAACCCCAACTATTGCCCTTACCATCAAACGGTAAGCCATCCGATTGAGGATTGCTTCGTTTTCAAAAGATGGATTGAAGATCAATACATCCAGGGGAAGTTTGCACTATCCGAAAAGTGGAAGGTGAACCTACCACAGCCTCATACTATTAAGAAAGCAGATACACCGGGGGCAACCTGTTCCTATATTGAAGAAGCTCCATGGGAGGTCGTGCTGTCAACTAAAACCAAAAGAATGCTGAGTGACCTTCATGCATGCCCAGCGGTCGATTGGAAGAACCCGCTTGAGCCTCAAATCATCGAAGGGATGTTGAAGCCGCGCCCAACTACAAAGATTCGTGGTGACGTCCCAAGTACTCACACCCAACCATCAAAATCTTCGAAGAAAAAGAAGAAGAGATCCAAAAAGCCCGTGAAGCCTGGAGACAAGCGCACGGATTTGCAGAAGCAGATTGATGCGCTGGAGGAGTACAATCAAAAGGCGCAGACTACCGTCACGCTACAAGAGTTCCTCAACCACGTCTTTCAGGAGGAAGATGATGGAGAGAGCTCATCGGTTGAATCCGAGGGACATGTGGCGAGTTGTCGTCTGATTTCCCACGCGGAAGATGAGAAAACTCCTAGCACTGAGAAACTGGGGGCACAGCCTGAGCCAGAACTTGTATGGACAACAGATGAAATGATCGACGCCTTTCTAGACGAGATTCATTTGAAAAGTAAAGCCGATCAGGAGCGTGAGATGGCTGCATCGGAAGGAGCCAAGCGCAGGCGACTAAACGAAAGAGTCGAAGCACTCCCGCCAGATCAAAAGACATCCGATGAGAATAAAAACAAGTACAAGACGAGGAAGAGGTTCTGATTGGTAGAGATTCTGCGTCTTTAAGTTTAGTTAATTACCGCAATCAAAACGGTTACGCTTGTAGCTAGCCGGTTGAGTACGGGTCGTCCGCAGGGAGATGTGAATCTTTTTCTATGTGCTTTAACGAGTTAAGTCCAATTTTCCAGATTTGTTTGTGATTATCTAAGTGTTAAAATGATATGTAAAGAGAGCTTGTTAGGGTTAGGATTAGGTTAGTTTGAGTTAGGAGTCGCTCACTTCTTTCGTTGCCACTCTTAATATCGGTGTTACGGTAATCAGCAACAACGGGGATTAGCACGACTAGGAAGGAACTTGCGAGTATAAGCTAGGCTTTCCAACGCTTAAGTTCTTCCTTTTGGTTCTTGGCTCTTAGCCATAACCTCCGGTTAATTCAACCACAACCGGTCTCACTACGGAATCACCGCTATCATGTAGGATAGGGTGCCGTAGGGAGGGGATTGTGGTTCAATTAACGGGAGTTGATTTAAGATGTTGGGCAAGGAAAAAGTGAGAGAGATTTCCTTCTCTCAAACTTCCCTTATCCTACCCTAACAAGTATGGAAACTACTCACACATCATAATGAAAAGAAAATAAAACAAAGAGGAAGATAGAAAGAAAGAGATTAGAAGATAACAACTAGCTATTTGCGACCTCACCTTGGTAAGGATCAAGCGTAAGCATTATGGTTGTTTTAAGGATAAAGAAAAAGATAAAAGAAAGAAACAACAATAAATAACAACAACTACTTATCAATTAACGATTACAAGCGATTAACATAAAAAGAGCAAGACAAGTATAATAATAAAATGAACTTCTTTATTCATCATTCTTCACTCACAAAAGCTCACTACAAGTTTTTCAATGGAGAAGAGATGAGAAGAGGAAGAAGACAAGTATTTTAAACCCTAAAAAATACAAGATTAAGCACCCTTGGCTTCACAAGGTTCTGGGCTATTTATAGGCTGGAAAATGAAAACCTAGGGCAACATTCAGAACTAAAGTGAAATGACCAATCTACCCACAAAAATTGGTCAACTGTCGCCACTATACGGCCGCGGTTCCGCGGCCTAAGCCTGCTATTGCCGCGGAACCGCGGCACTTTGGAGGAATTGGTTCATCATTTTTGGTGGCTTTTCCTGTTTTGTTGTTCCCATTAGTCTGGTATATGATTTTTCTCAGAATTGCTTCACGATTTTTCCAGAATTTCTGTTGATCAAAAGGTGATTGGATATGGATCTTTTTGACATGATTTTCTCGAGCTCCGTGTAGATTTCTTGGATCTTGTGCTGCCATTGAGCCTTGTGCATGAAAATGACATTTGATTTGCCATTTTGTCTCCTAAACTGGTGTGTGGCAACAGACGGATAAAGAGCGGAGATCCGTGTTTTATCTGTGGTTGGCAGGAACCCGGATTTTGTTGTGTTTTTTCCATGAATTTCATCGTTTAGAGCCGAGAACCTGTATCCTGCAATTGACTAGCAAACACGGCTCAAGAGTACCTACCGATATGCAATGTGATAAAAATTGGGCGGTATAAAAATGCAAAAATCTGATATGAACAAATACCCCCAAACTTATCATTTGCTCGTCCCGAGCAAAGCCAATTTATTCACAAATATTTTCCTAACCTCACTTTCGCAGGGAACGCGATTGCACTGAGCATGTGCAACAAGCCGTTAAATCTCTAGGTGTCCCTAGTAGGAGGAGTGTTGTCTCCTGAGGGTTTTCAGCGGATACACCCACAAAATTCGGTCAAGTTAGTTTTGTAAAATAACTAAGATTCAAACTCTAAAGTTTTGTTTCAGAAAATAACAATTCTATTATCCTAAGTCTAGACTATCGAACCCTTATTTTTCACACCTCGCTTCTTATTTAACTACAGATTTTATATGTCTTTACGTGCAGTGCAAATAGTGTCGTTAAGTTTCCAGAAGGATCGATTTACGTCATCATGTCACACAATAAAGCCCAGATAAAAAATTTTTGAAAGGATCACATAAGTTTTATAAAGAGTTAAGCATTTTTCAAGTTTCGTTTTCCAGTAAAGTTTCAACTTTAGAATTTCTATCTTCCTTAACAGGAAACTAGGTCTTATTTTTCACTCCACCTTTTTATTGTTTTCATTTCATACACACCTCTGTGAACGTGCAATAGTCTTTATCATAGAATAAAACCTTCATATCTCCGCTAAAATTCTTTTTTTTTTATTATAAAAGCCTGTCTTTTATCAAGATTATTCTCACACAAAGAATCGTTAGGAATTTTAACTCGGAGAGAACACTTGCTTGATTTTGTTTTAATCTGGACTTTCTAGGCTTCTTAGCGAGTTTTGGGCCAATGCATCCAAACCAGTTGGCTTTAGGGCATTAGGTGTAGAAACACCCCAGCGGACTTAATTACTCAAGTTACCTAGGTCCACAAACAAAAGACAGTTTGGCATGAAAATCATGATGATTTAATACGAATGGAGATATAGCCGGCAGTTCAATTATTTTTTTGGATAAAAGACGTGTTTAGTGGGTTTTGGTGTGTAATCATTCCAATCAAGTTCCAGATGGGTTATTTTTTAGACTTAGTTCTAATTAAGGCATCAATAACATTCCTTCATATTCACTCACTTCATAAACTATTCTTGATATTACTTATTTCCGAACAAACCTATTTGATCCTCAGAAAATCATTTATCCATTTAAAAGTTTTTAGACATAAAAAGACTTGTCATCTAATTTCCAAAACTCACGACACGTGTAGTGTGATGTAAAGACGTATATCAGCTATAGTTAACTTCAAAGGAGAGTTATCTTTCAGGTTTTCAAAATCTAAACATAAGATTTAGTTATTCTTATCTTATCAAACAAAACCGTCGAAATGTTGAATCAGAGTCCTCCTACTAGCTAACTTGACAAAAAAGTTTTTATGTTTTTAGAAAATTTTCTGATTTTTATGGATTTTAATATGCAGATGCAAAATATACATATGAATGCGAAGGTAAGAAACGCGTACCGAACGTACCCCCAAACTTAAACTGGACAGTGTCCTCACTGTCATTACATGAAGAGATCATTTGAAGGGTCAAAATTGTCGGTTAGCTATACACATATTTTTTCGTTTTTTTGTTAGAAAAGAAAAGAAAAGCAAAAATGGAAAAGAATATCCACAAAAATGTAAAAAAAAAAATGGTATATACATACCCCCAAACTTATTTAGAACAGTGTCCACTTGTTCATGGCTGGATAACCGAAGCTTGGAGGTAGACGGAGGAAGATTATGCAGGGTAAACCGGCTCCTGTAAGAACAGGAGCTCCTCTGTTGGTTCGGCGCTAAGGTACGGTTTAAGTCTGTGTCCGTTCACTTTGAAAAATGAACCGTCCTTTGGATTCTCCAAATCCACAGCGCCCTGCGGATACACGTTCCGCACAAAATACGGCCCTTTCCAGCGAGATCTGAGCTTTCCTGGATGGAAGTGTAGTCTGGTGTCGTAAAGCAGTACCTGTTGACCAGGTATGAAAGTTTTGCGCAAAAGGTGTCTATCGTGAAACACCTTCGTTCGGTTCTTAACGACATCCGCATTATCGTAAGCCTCATCCCTAAGCTCGCTCAATTCGTTCAACTGCAGCTTCCGATGGCTGCCCGCATCTTCGAGAGACAGATTCAGCTCCTTTATCGCCCAAAATGCGCGATGCTCTATTTCGACTGGTAGGTGGCAAGCTTTTCCGTACACAAGCCGATAGGGAGACATGCCAAGGTCGGTCTTATAAGCGGTTCGAAATGCCCAAAGGGCATCAGTGAGTTTCAGCGACCAATCCTTACGGTTCTTGGAAACCGTCTTCTCCAGTATCTGCTTGATTTGCCGATTTGAAACTTCGGCCTGCCCGCAGGTTTGCGGGTGGCAGGGCGTAGAGAGCTTATGATTAATGGAATATTTCCGCATCAAGGCCTCGAAAGTCTTGTTGCAGAAATGGCTTCCATTGTCGCTAATGATCGCTCGGGGGTGCCCAAAACAGGAGAAAATGTTTTCTTTAAGAAACCTAACGACAACCTTGTTGTCGTTAGTCCGGCTGGGCACAGCCTCGACCCACTTAGAGACGTAATCAACAGCGAGAAGGATGTACAAGTTCCCAAAAGAGCTGGGAAACGGCCCCATGAAATCGATCCCCCAAACATCGAAAATATCCACAACCAAGATCGGTTGGAGCGGCATCTCGTTCCTCCGGGATATCCGGCCCAAGTGTTGGCACCGGGAGCAAGTCTTGCAATAGTCATGAGCGTCTTTGAAGAGTTGTGGCCAGTAGAAACCACATTGCAAGATCTTCTCAGCTGTCTTTCTGGGGCCAAAATGCCCGCCACATGCTTGATCGTAGCAAAATGACAGCACACTCTTGAATTCCTCGTCAGGGACACACCGACGAATAATTTCGTCGGGACAGTACTTGAACAGATAGGGTTCGTCCAAGTAAAAGTGTTTTACTTGGGATAAGAAGCGAAGTCTGTCCCGACTTGACCATTCAGTCGGTAGTAATCCCGTGGCCAAATAGTTTACAATATCTGCGAACCAGGGTTCGCAAGATACTGTCAAGAGCTGTTCATCCGGGAAAACGTCGTTGATCGGAATTGGATGCGAAGGCGAAGAAGGAAGTCGTGAGAGATTGTCGGCAACTACGTTTTCACATCCTCGTTTGTCCTTAATGACAAGGTCAAACTCTTGAAGCAAGAGGATCCAACGTATTAACCGAGATTTTGCATCTTTCTTCGCAAAAAGATGGCGCAGAGCAGAATGGTCTGTGTAGACAATGACTGGAGAGCCGATGAGGTAGGGCCTGAACTTCTCTAAAGCAAATACAGCAGCTAAGAATTCTTTCTCAGTTGTTGTATAATTGAGTTGGGCGTCGTTCAGAGTTCGGATCGCATAATAGATTACGTACGGCATCTTGTTTATGTGTTGTCCAAAGACAGCACCAATGGCAAAGTCGGATGCATCGCACATAATCTCAAATGGGTGCGTCCAGTCAGGTGAAGAAAGAACGGGAGCAGAAGTGAGTGAGCTTTTCAATGACTCGAACGCAGTCACACAGCTCGAGTTGAATTCGAATGGCGTGTCCTTGGCCAGCAAAAGAGTCAAGGGCCTAGCAATCTTGCTAAAGTCCTTGATGAACCGTCTATAGAAACCGGCATGGCCAAGGAAGGTTCGGATGTCTCGGACGCATCTGGGAGGAGGTAGATTGGAAATGACCTCAATCTTTGCTTTGTCAACCTCTATGCCATTTTGCGAGATGATATGTCCTAAGACAATACCTTCGCGCACCATGAAGTGGCACTTCTCCCAATTCAAAGTGAGATTCTTGTCCTTACATCGGCTAAGGACAGCGTCAAGATGCAGCAAACACTCGTTGAAGGAATCGCCGAAGATGGAGAAATCATCCATGAAGATCTCCAGAAATTTTTCCACCATGTCTGAGAAGATTCCCATCATACACCGCTGGAAGGTAGCGGGCGCATTGCATAACCCAAAGGGAATGCGACGATATGCAAACGTGCCGAAAGGACAAGTGAATGTGGTCTTGTCCTGGTCTTTTTCGGCGATGGGAATCTGATTATAGCCGGAGTAGCCATCAAGAAAGCAGTAGTACTCGTGTCCGGCCAATCGTTCAAGCATTTGGTCAATGAAAGGTAGCGGAAAGTGGTCCTTCCGCGTTGCGGCGTTGAGTTTTCTGTAATCGATGCATACTCGCCACCCAGTTTGGGTGCGAGTAGGGATTAACTCGTTCGCCTCGTTTGTTATGACCGTGATGCCTGACTTCTTGGGGACAACATGAATGGGGCTAACCCGCTGGCTATCAGAGATAGGGTAAATGATATCACTATCTAGACATTTTACGATCTCCTTCTTCACAGCCTCTTTCATGACCTGATTGAGATGTCTTTGTGGATCCCGGGCTGGTTTGGCATCATCCATCAGATGAATGTGATGTTCAACGATCAGGGGACTAATCCCCTTGATGTCCGCCATGGACCAGCCAAAAGCTTGCCTGTTGCTGTGCAAGACCGCGAGAAGGGCTTTCTCTTGCTCTGGAGCTAGAGAAGCCGAGATGATGACAGGGAGGGTCTCCTTCTCACCTAAATAAGCGTACTTAAGGTGAGACGGCAAAGGCTTGAATTCGAGCGTCGGAGGTGAAACGATTGAAGGCAAGATTGGTGCAGAGGTCTCGAACTCAAAGGACTCCAGCAAAGGTTCAAAACGAGTGTAAGCGACCGAGTCGGATGGTTCAGGTAACTCATCCGGAAATTCGAAGCATTCAAACTCGGGTTGCGAGCGGCTAAGATCGTTCAAGAACGTGAAACACTCGTAGTCGTTGTCGGGTGCAGAAACAGCAGCAGGTTCGAGGAGGAACGCACTAGTGGCGTTAAGGTTAGCATGATCGAACAGAAACTCCTCGAATTCACACTCTTCACGGGTGATCTCCTGGATCGAGCAGACGTCCAGTATATGAGCATTAGGTTCGGAGGGCTGATTCCCCAACCTAAAAATGTTGAGTTCAATTGTCATGTTTCCAAAAGAGAGGTTCATCGAACCATTGCGACAATTGATCGCAGCATTTGAGGTTGCAAGGAATGGGCGACCGAGTATCACCGGAATTTGATTCCGGGTGTTAGCTACAGGCTGTGTGTCTAATACAATGAAGTCAACGGGGAATATGAAGTCCCCAACTTTGATTAACACATCCGCTAGCTCACCCCTAGGATGGTGATCGATCGGTCGGCCATTTGGAGAGTACAGTGTGTGGGTTTCAGCTCTCCTACGCCTAATTGCTCGTATACTGAGTACGGAAGCAGGTTAACACCGGCACCAAGATCTAATAGTGCGCGGTTGATGTTCTTATCCCTAATGGTAATAGAAATCGTAAGACAGCCAGGGTCCTTCCGTTTTTGTGGTAAAGATTGGGTAAGAGCATCACTCACAACACTAGCCAAGAAAACTTTCTTTGGTACCTGAGACTTCCTCTTTTTCGTGCACAAGTCCTTTAAGATTATCGTGTAGGATGGGACTTGTTGGACGGCATCTAAAAGAGGAATGTTAATGTTAACCTGCTTAAATAACTCCAGAATCTTCTCCATTTGAGGATTTTGTTTATTAGACCTCAACCGGTTTGGAAATGGGACGTTTTTAAAATTTGTTGAGTCTAATGCTAGTGGAAGAGATTGTGGAGTCGGAACGGATCCCAGAACAGGTGTTTTCGTGGAGTGAGAAGCGGGTCCGTTCAGAGCAGAAGAAGAAGAAGAAGAAAGAGAGCCTTTTGAAGAATGGAAAATAGGCTCAGAAGACGAAGAAGCAGGAGAAGAAGAAGAAGAAGAAGCGGCCGGGGTGTCATCGTTGATCCGTGTGCCAATGTTGTTTTGCAGCATCCTTCCCGATCTCAATGTGGTCACGGCACTCACATTATGATTCTGTTGTTCAAGAGCAACATGTACATTATGTGGGTGACCGGGATTTGGGAGTGGCTGGGACGGGAGTTTCTCTTTTCTCGCTCGCTTAAGGCCGCATTCAGTTGTGCAATCTGGGCCTCGATGGTCTTGATGCTTTGCCCGTGAGCGGCAGTGTGTAGCACTAAGGACTGAATGGAAGACTGGATATTAGCAGTGGATTGTGTCGATTGTTTAACGAACGCCTCCAGACTTCGTTCGAGCGAGGAAACCTTATCGTTGTTTGACGGAACAAAGTTGTTTTGTGGAAAAGAATTGTTGGGTGCAAAGTTGTTCGTCTTATTTTGAAAAGGTTGGGGTTGGAAGGGCTGCTGAAATTAATGTTGAGTTTGTTGTTGCGCTTGTTGTTGCGGCGGAGGGGGCCTTTTGAAATTGTTGCCTTGGAATTGATTCTGATTCTGATTCCAGGCGAAATTGGGGTGGTTCCTCCAACCGGGATTGTAGGTGGAAGAGTATGGATCATTCCTCGGTCTTTGCTGGAATGAAGCATTTACCTGATCCTGTCCTTGCGATGGTGGATTGTAAGGACACTCTTTGGTTAAGTGAGAAGGATCGGAACAACAAGCGCAGATGGTACGAAGGGGAAGAACAGGGGCAGGAGCAGGAGAAGAAAATTTGCTCTCTATGGCTTCAAGCTTTCTCGTTATTGCAGCCATTTCAGCTTTCATCGCAATAGAGACATCAAGTTGGTGAATTCCTACCCTAGACTGACAGGTAGAAGTGGAGGTAGAAGAAGAAGAAGTCGGTCTGGTGCTCTCCCATTGTAGCGTTTGCTCCGCAAGGTCGTCAAAGAATTGCCACGCTTCCTCATCAGATTTTGATAGGAAGTGGTCCTGACAGATGGTTTCCAACAACTGCTTCGTTGCTGGGTTCAGGCCCTCGTATAAGGTTTGGCAAAATTGCCATTTCTCTATACCGTGGTGAGGACACTGAACAAGAAGGTCTTTGTACCGGTCAAAGCACTTCCAGAAGGGTTCAGAAGGAAGCTGAGAAAATTGGTTGATTTCATTGCGAATCCTTGGGTTTAATGATTCGGATAGAACTTTTTGGGAAACGCTTTAACAAACTCGTCCCAACTGGTTATGGAGTGGGAAGCGGTGCTATACAGCCATTTTTCAGCAAGATCGCATAAGGTGAACGGAATGACCCGTAGACGTATAGCATCGTCCGACAGTTGGGTAGTTTTCATCATGGCACAAACGTTTTGAAATTTATTGATGAAGATATAGGCATCTTCAGATTCAAGCCCATGAAATCGTGGAAGCATGTTGATGAAGTGGGGCTTAATTTCAAAATTATCCCCATTGGCCGGTGGAAGAGAAAGGCAGGTGGGAAGTGCATAACGGGTGGGATAGAAACGATCCTGGAGCGCGATTCGCTGCGGCGCTACAACAGGCGGTGGTGGTGGGTTATTGGTCTCCGTAGGAGGTGGAGCCAATCCAGGGGTAGTCAAAGAGATGTTTGGATTAAATCCTGACATCGCGGAAGAAGAGGTTAGTGATGGTGAAGGTGAAGATGTATGAACAGAATTCCGGTCAACGTCGGAGTTGGCCGGCAAAGGTAAAGGTGAAAGAGATGTGGATGGAGTTTCGACGTCTGAGTCGATCGCGTAGTCGATAGCGACTAACGTAACGCGGACTAGGCGGGCGCTAGTGTCCCGAGTCCAAGCGGACTTACACTAAACGAGTTTAATATAGTCAAAGCGGAGAAGGTGAGGGTAAGAAAACGTCAATGAAGAAATACGATAGGTGGTGGGTGAAAAATGGATTTTGGCGACAAAGGGCAAGTTTTTATAAAGGTTTTTGATTTTTTTTTTATTTTATTTTTAGAAAGAGCTTTACAGAAATATGTACGGACTTACGGCTTTAAGCAATCACAAACAAGATATGCACAATCACACCTAGATCTAGGGTCACCTAGGTCTGCTAGACAGCTCCTAACTGTTCCAGAGGGCTAGAAATAGGACCTCAAACCGCCTCTTCTCCGTCAATTGCGACCAGGTAAGTGCCAGGTAAGTGGGAGGTTGTCCAACGCTTTCGCGAAGTTCCATAATTAAATAACCACTTGCCTTTGACACACTTTCCTAGACACCGCAAAAGTCAGATAGGATAAACGGCCGATGCCTGTAACTAGTCCTCTGTCCTATTGAGCGCGAAGTCCTTAGGGCTGAGTCTAGTATTTTTTAATTAACAATGGTCAATGCATATGCTTTTGTGATTTTTGGGGTCCTGGGAAGGGTGATGAAATCCCCACCCAATCTGAATTGGTTTCAAGCCCCTTAAGTCCGTATTAATGAATGCAAAGCTGTAACAAATCAACTGCAAACAATTTTTATTTTTTTAGCGCGGCGCAAAGAATCCTGCACAAGAACAGTTTATTGGAAGGGGGAAGAGAGTTTGCGCAAAGAATGCTGCAGAAAACACAGTTTATTGGAGTCCAGAGGAGTGGGGAAGAAGCAAGGAACACTTACAGAGATTTTGAGATGCAGAGGGCACCAAGTGGCCGCGGTTCCGCGGCCTAAGCCTTCTTATGCCGAGGTTCCGCGGCAGGAACAGAGAGTTGGGCCTTCAAATTTTGTGTAGGTGCTGGTCTGGGTCTCCTCTGCTTGTCTGGATGTCCTGAATATTTATTTACTCACTGTATCTGCTCCAGAATCTTTCAGTAGACCGTTTTATTCGTTTTGATCCGTTGCGGTGTAGCCGCGAGATGTAGGTCTATCTTCCCACGTCTTTGGCACTGAACTTGAACTTCGTATATCCCACGTCTTTGGCACTGAACTAGAACTTCGTATTATCCTGCACATTTGCACAAAAACTAATCAAAAATAACAAGATAGGTTTTTTTTTTACAATGTATATTTTTTTGTTTGTTTTGTTTTTCGGTTAGATTTATATTCACAAGTTAACCCGAAATTACACAAAGAAATAAACTACCATCTCCCCGGCAACGGCGCCATTTGATTGGTAGAGATTCTGCGTGTTTAAGTTTAGTTAATTACCGCAATCAAAACGGTTTCGCTTGTAGCTAGCTGGTTGAGTACGGGTCGTCCGCAGGGAGATGGGAATCTTTTTCTATGTGCTTTAACGAGTTAAGTCCAATTTTCCAGATTTGTTTGTGATTATCTAAGTGTTAAAATGATATGTAAAGAGAGCTTGTTAGGGTTAGGATTAGGTTAGTTTGAGTTAGGAGTCGCTCACTTCTTTCGTTGCCACTCTTAATATCGGTGTTACGGTAATCGGCAACAACGGGGATTAGCACGACTAGGAAGGAACTTGCGAGTATAAGCTAGGCTTTCCAACGCTTAAGTTCTTCCTTTTGGTGCTAGTCCGTCCGTTCTTGGCTCTTAGCCATAACCTCCGGTTAATTCAATCACAACCGGTCTCACTACGGAATCACCGCTATCATGTAGGATAGGGTGCCGTAGGGAGCGGATTGTGGTTCAATTAACGGGAGTTGATTTAAGATGTTGGGCAAGAAAAGAGTGAGAGAGATTTCCTTCTCTCAAACTTCCCTTATCCTACCCTAACAAGTATGGAAACTACTCACACATCATAATGAAAAGAAAATAAAACAAAGAGGAAGATAGAAAGAAAGAGATTAGAAGATAACAACTAGCTATTTGCGACCTCACTTTGGCAAGGATCAAGCGTAAGTATCATGGTTGTTTTAAGGATAAAGAAAAAGAGAAAAGAAAGAAACAACAATAAATAACAACAACTACTTATCAATTAACGATTACAAGCGATTAACATAAAAAGAGCAAGACAAGTATAATAATAAAATGAACTTTTTTATTCATCATTCTTCACTCACAAAAGCTCACTACAAGTTTTTCAATAGAGAAGAGATGAGAAGAGGAAGAAGACAAGTATTCTAAACCCTAAAAAATACAAGATTAAGCACCCTTGGCTTCACAAGGTTCTGGACTATTTATGGGCTAGAAAATGAAAACCTAGGGCAACATTCAGAACTAAAGTGAAATGACCAATCTACCCACAAAAATTGGTCAACTGTCGCCACTATACGGCCGCGGTTCCGCGGCCTAAGCCTGCTATTGCCGCGGAACCGCGGCACTTTGGAGGAATTGGTTCATCATTTTTGGTGGCTTTTCCTGTTTTGTTGTTCCCATTAGTCTGGTATATGATTTTTCTCAGAATTGCTTCACGATTTTTCCAGAATTTCTGTTGATCAAAAGATGATTGGATATGGATCTTTTTGTCATGATTTTCTCGAGCTCCGCGTAGATTTCTTGGATCTTGTGCTGCCATTGAGCCTTGTACATGAAAATGACATTTGATTTGCCATTTTGTCTCCTAAACTGGTGTGTGGCAACTGACGGATAAAGAGCGGAGATCCGTGTTTTATCTGTGGTTGGCAGGAACCCGGATTTTGTCGTGTTTTTTCCATGAATTTCATCGTTTAGAGCCGAGAACCTGTATCCTGCAATTGACTAGCAAACACGGCTCAAGAGTACCTACCGATATGCAATGTGATAAAAATTGGGCGGTATAAAAATGCAAAAATCTGATATGAACAGGTTCGCCAAAGCCATGTCAGTGGGGATGAAGCTACCACCCTCGGAAGAGAACGCGTTCGATGGGGCGGAGAGGCACCCTAATTATTGCTCATATCATCGGAAAATTTCACACCCTACGGAGGAGTGCGACGCTTTTAGGATATGGTGGCGGGATATGTTGCTCACCGGCAACATTTTAAGCGCATGAAACGCAGAACACGTCGGGAGCAAAGAAGTACAACCGACAGGCACAAAAGAACTACCGGCAGCTGTTACATGGTTGACGCCGGAGGATCACAAGTTCTCACCTTTGGGAGCGACTCTGATGAGGAAATGGCTTTGGGCCCTCTCTTTAAAGAGTCCGTCTTAAGGAAAGAGGAAGAACCGGAGGCCTGCGAGAACATTCAGCTGCGCAATCGCACGCTCCCGGAAAAGAATCTCGGGCCCGCAAATAGAAAAGATAAGGGAAAGGAAAAGGTCACTGGGGATATCGCCTTAGATGACCAAGTCATGAAAGAGGTGACTGCCAAGGACCCTCCCAGGAAGGGTAAGGTGGACTACAACATCCTAGCGCACCTAAGAAAGCTACCTTCTCAGCTTAGCATTCTCGATGCCCTCCTATTATCAAAAGAAGCACGAGATTCATTAATCAAGGCGTTACAAGAACCCGAGCAATTCGAACCCTTCCTCGCCGCAGAAAGGATGAAGGATGAACTGGAAGAAGTGCACACGGCCGACAACACTTTCGGTGACGAAGACCTTCTTCTCGGGACGTGCGACCACTACCGTCCTCTATATGTCTCTGGATACTGCCATGATATCAAGATAGGCAAGATCCTGGTGGATAATGGATCCTCCGTCAATCTCCTTAATGTTCGGGTGTTGAAGGAAATCTGCATGAGCGTACAGCACCTCGCTCGTGACAAAATTACCATCTCCGGTTTCGACTCCCAGTCATCACGGACTCTCGGATCTGTAATACTAACATTACGCTTCGGACTGCTCGTCACGGACATCAAGTTTCACGTCATTGATGCCAAGACCTGCTACAACGCCTTGCTCGGTCGTCCTTGGTTACACGAGTACAACATCATCCCTTCTACACAGCATCAGTGTATGAAGTACTTTAAGGATGGTTTCAAGTATACCGTAACAGGTGAGCTGAACCCATTTTCCATGAAAGAAGTTTGCAAGTACGAAGATGCAAAGTACTTTTTGCCAGACTTCGAGGATACAGAAAAGTGTCGCAAGCCGGAAAACAAAGCCGCCGCCACCATCCCTGTTTTCGGGAGCGATACTGAAGAAGAAGAAGAAATAGTTTACGCTGGGCCGTCTCGACGCAACAACCCGGGACCGTCCGCCCCCATGTTGATCGTCGGAAGTGACTCGGAAGATGAGGTTAATGCTGTGTTCTCCAGTCGGCCATCAATACAAGCATCCCCTAAAGATGATCAGAGTTTGCAAATCACCATGGTGCCGCAGGAACACTACAAGGATCTCGACGCACTTCAAGCTTATAATGTGCTGGACCTGCAGACGTTTTACGTCCCTCCCAGGCGAAAGGGTGAAAAGGTGATCCTATTCTACCAATCCACAGAAACGAGATTGGAGAAAGAGATATGGCATGGCGCTGATGCTACACTCGACAGGCTCCAACCCATCCGTTTGCCCAGATATTACACAAATGGACTAAAGAGGCTATTGAAGCGCCAAGGGGTACCCATAAAACAGACTATCCGACAAGCTTGATTCTATAAAAGGATTTGGGATGTCCCTGGGACCCAGCGCAAATTGCCCAACGGGAGAATGGAAACGCTCGGGCTTGGATACATGAGAGACGGGAAATGGGAATGGATCCACGGTAGTTACGCCATATATAATTTCGATGAAGAAGAGGACACCCTGTCGGGAGATGCTAACCCCTCGTCAAAAATAGATCCCGCGAGCGAAGTGTCGAGTCAGTCGTTTGAAGAACGGATGGACTAGCTTATCAGGAAAGCGGGTCAAAAAGCTCGAGATGACCATAGTCGCGAAATGGCCATCTACGAGAAAGCCAGGACGCAACGTCTATTTCAACAAGCTGCAAAAGACGAAGATGCTCCTCCCTGTCGACCCATTCCACAAAAAGCCCGACGCAGAGGTAGAAAAAAGTCAAAGGGCGGAAAAAGGAGCCGACAGCAACGATGCAGGATTAAAGAGTCATGTGATCGGGTATTGCACGGTCCGGACTTGTCCCTCATGAAAAAGATGAGTCAGGCATACTCTTTTCCTCAGGATAAAACACGGAAGATACTTGACCTCGCTTTGAAACATCGAATGATTACACTTCCGGCGTCTAAACACCCTGAGCAAGCTAACGAGGTCTCTCATCCGGACTATTGCTCTTATCACCGAGCCATAGGACATCCTATCGAAGACTGCTTCACCTTCAAGAACTGGGTCGAAGGCCAGTACCAGCAAGGCAGATTTGCTTTATCCAGCAGCTGGAGGGTAATGCGGCCACAAAAGCACGAACCCAATGCCGCAAGAGCAGAACCAGATCCACATTGATCTTGGAAGCGGATTCGCACCTGTTACATGATTACAATATTAAAAGAAGAGCCCGAGGACATAAATGAGCTCCCTTGGTGCTTCGAAAACAATGAGAATGAGGTAATTTCAAAATTTCCACCGGCTCCGAAAGAACTGGAAGATGGCATACATACTACTGCAGATAACCTCAAGAAGATTGAGTTAGGATCGGCAGACGATCTGGGACCGACATTCGTCAGCGAGCTGCTATCTGAAGAAAGGGTGGCTGCGTTAAAGGACGTGCTTCTACAGCATAGAGATTGCTTCGCGTGGAACTATTCTGAGATTCCGGGATTAGATCCAGAGATTGTTGTGCAAAAATTAGCAGTATCCCCGGATATCAAGCCAGTCAACCAGGCGCCGAGAATGATGCGGCTCAAGCTTGAGATGAGCATTAATGCCGAAGTCAAGAAGCTGATCGATTCTGGGTTTTTCCAGGAGGTACAGTATCCTGACTGGGTCTCCAACATCGTCCCTGTGATGAAGAAAAATGGGACAGTGCGCATATGTGTGGACTTCCGAGATCTCAATAAAACCTGCCCGAAGGACGATTTCCCAGTGCCGGTCACCGAACTGATGATAGACAATACATCCACTCATGAGGTTTTCTCCTTCATGGACGGTTCATCAGGGTACAATCAGATAAAGATGCATCCCGACGACCAGAAGCACACCGCTTTCCGGACTCCTTTGGGTATATTCTGCTACAAAGTCATGCCCTTCGGATTAAAAAGTGCCGGTGCCACCTATCAGAGGGCCATGACAAAGATCTTTGATGATCTCATACATGAAATCGTCGAGTGCTATATCGATGACCTCATAGTAAAGAGCATGTCATATGAAGAGCATTTAGAGCATCTGAAGACCGTATTTCAACGCCTTCGGCAATATAATTTGAAAATGAATCCCCTCAAATGCGCGTTCGGAGTCTCCTCGGGTAAATTCCTGGGATTCATCATCCGACACCGAGGTATCGAAATAGATCCATCTAAGATCAAGGCAATCATGGAAATGCCACCGCCAAGGACTCTCAAATAGCCGCGGTCTCTCCAAAGGAAACTCGCATACATCCGGCGGTTTATCGCCAACCTGTCTGGCAAGTGCCGTCCTTACAGTCACCTGATGAAGAAAGGAACTCCGTTCGTCTGGGACCAAAAATGCCAGAGCGCGCTAGATGAAATCAAGCAATACCTGCAGAACCCACCGGTGCTGGATGCTCCGGTCAAGGGAAAGCCTCTTATCTTATATACAACAGCCCTCGAAGGTTCCTTAGGCGCATTATGGGCGCAAGAAAACGACCAAGGGAAGGAGAGAGCGCTCTACTATTTAAGCCGAGTTCTTCTGGGGGCAGAAAGCAATTACTCCCCTATCGAAAAACACTGCCTGGCGTTAATCTTTGCGATAACAAAACTCCGGCACTATGCATTGGCACATGAAGTCCGTCTTATATCAAAGGTGGACCCCCTAAAATATCTAATGTCAAAGGCCATATTGACAGGGAGACTCGCTAAATGGGCCCTGCTCCTGACGGAGTTTTCAATAACCTATCAGCCTCTTAAGGCAGTGAAAGGCCAAGCCATCGCCGACTTCCTTGCTGAGCATCCAGTACCTGCCGGTTCTCCTCTGAATTGCGATTTGCCAGACGAACATGCGTTTGACGCGATCGACGGTGGTGATACCCGATGGGAGCTTTATTTCGATGGAGCGTCCTCCATAAAGAAGCGCAAACAAAGTACCACAATGATCAAATCGGGGGTAGGCCTCATCTTCGTAACTCCACAAGGAGGGATGATGCGCTTCGCTTTCTCCTTAACAGAACCGAGGACGAACAATGAAGCTGAATACGAAGCTTTGATAGCAGGCCTCGAGATCGCCATCGGCAAGGGAATTGAAAACCTCCGCATATACGGGGATTCTCAACTGGTCGTTAGTCAAGTAAACGATGACTACCAAACGTGCAAACCGGAGTTGGTGAAGTATGGTGAAAAGGTGCGACAACTGTTGACTCAAATTCCCTCCTATACTCTGGAAAGCATACCACGCGCGGAAAACAGCAAAGCAGACGCGTTGGCCAAGCTTGCTAAAGAACTGGCTGACGAGAACCTTGATGACGTTAAAATCGTGGTGCAAAGCCGTCGGGTGCTTGCTCAAGCAGAAATATCTCCGGAATCATCCGAAGGGAAGGGAGTGACTGAGCAGACGACCCTACAAATAAGAGACCGTGAGAAGGCTGAGGACTGGAGGGAGGTCTTCATAGACTAATTTAAGTCCCACCGAATGCCCGAAGATGCGTCCTCAAGACATCAGCTCATGAAATGAGCCCTGTCTTTCGCCCTCGTCAATGATACTCTGTATAAAAGGTCGTTTGATTCTTTGTGGTTGAGATGCTTGGGACCTGTCGAAGCGAAAAGGGTCGTTCAGGAAGTTCACGATGGACTCTGCGGTTCTCACCAGGCAGGCCCGGAGATGAAATTGAAGATCAAACAAATGGGTTATTATTAGCCCACGATGATCCAGGACTGCCTCGAGTATGCGAAGCAATGCCACTCATGCCAAATTCATGGGGACTTCATCCACCAGCATCCAAACCCACTTCATCCAACGGTGGCTAGCTGGCCATTCGAAATGTGGGGAACTGACATAATCGGCCCCATCGAACCAGCATCATCCAGGGGACATCGTTTTATCCTGGCGATGACTGATTAGTTCTCTAAATGGGCAGAAGCAGTACCGTTAAGGGAAGTGAAGACAGAAAATATTCTCTATTTCTTCAAGAAGCACGTCATTTACCGGTTTGGGACTCCTCGACAAATCATCTCCGATAACGGGCCTGCCTACAGGTGTCACAAGATCAGCCGCTTTGCGCAACAGCATAATATAGACTGGAGGTATTCCTCGTTTTATAATCCGCGAGCTAACAGTCTCGCCGAGGCCTTCAACAAGACCTTGACGAAAATCATAAAGAAAACGGTGTCCCGAAATAAGAAGGACTGGTACGAGAAAGTACAGGAGGCTCTCTGGGCATACCGAACTACGTTCAAAATGGCCACGAACACAACACCGTACGCATTGGTATTTGGTACAGAAGCAGTACTTCCCCTCGAGATAGAGTTACCCTCTCTACGAGTGGCGGTCCACTACGAGCTGACGGACGAAGAAAATGCTCACCTTCGGCTTGAGGAGCTTGATGCCCTTGATGAGACCCGGCTCATAGCACAACAAAATCTGGAGGCTTACAAAGCAAAGATGACGGGCTCATACGAAGGATTGACCAGGCCGAGGACGTTCCGCCAAGGCAATTTATGCTAATTGTCAGAAGACCTATGATCCCCAATCACGCCAAGCGGGGAAAATTCGAGCCAAACTATGAAGGCCCGTACATCATAGACAAGGTCTACCAGGGTGGAGCTTATCTACTCATGGATATGCACGGTGAAAGACCTTTCAGGCCAGTGAACGGCCGCTTCCTGAAGAAATACTACGCTTAACGGGTCAAGGTTTAGGTCAATGATAGATGACGACGATTATGTCCGCTCGCTATCTTCCTAAGCCCGAACTCTAGGTAGTATTCAGCATCCTTAATGGCGGACCGAAACGTCCTTAAACTAACAGCGGACCGAAACGTCCTTAAACTAACATCGGACCGAAACGTCCTTAAACTAACAATGGACCGAAACGTCCTTAAACTAATATCGGACCGAAACGTCCTTAAACTAAAAATGGACCACTATGTCCTAAAACTAGCCGTTGACCGAGACGTCGATAAACTACGGTGGATTGCAATACCTCAAAGCCGATATATAAAAATAAAAAAAAATTAAAAACGGTATGTCCATAAGCAAAAAGGGCACGGATGAAAACCCGAAAGGGCTCCATGAGTAGAAACAGCAGGGCTACCAGTGAGTGCTCGTGAAAACCCGAAAGGGCGCGACCTCGTAAAAAATATAGATATAAAAATATAAAAAAATATAAAAAAATAAAAAAGCTATGTCCGTAAGCAAAAGGGGCACGGATGAAAACCCGAAAGGGCTCCGTGAGTAAAAACAGCAGGGCTACCGGCGAGTGTTTGTGAAAACCCGAAAGGGCGCAACCTCGTTAAAAGACACTTACAGGGCCCTCACGACCTTGGAAGGAGAAACCACCCGCGTGAGATCCTTACGACTCACAAGGGAGAAACACACTTAGGAGTGCTCACGATTCCTAAGGAGAAATTACACTTGCGAGATCCTCACGACTCGTAAGGAGAACTCTCTTATGGGACCCTCACGGCTCATAAGATTTGAAAGCCTTAAGTTACAGAGACCTGAACCTGTGCTTAAGAAACCCACACAACCTTCGATATTGCCCTACAAGTGGCTCAATACTGACCCTTGTATACAATCCACGGGCGCGAATAAATATTTCCCCAGCAAAGTCCCACCCGTGACTAGGGATATGTCCATATGGTGAACAACCCTTATAAGTCCTCTCGACTTATAAGGAGAAAACCCTCTTGTAGGATCCTTACGACATACAGAGGAACATACACTTAGGAATCCTCACGATCCCTAAGGAGAAAATATACCTGCGAGATCCTCACGACTTGTAGGGAGAAGTACCTTCGCGAGACCCTTACGGCTCATGAAGTCAAAAGCCTTAGTCAAAAGGACCCTAACCCTGTTTACTAAGCCACCTTTGTTCAACATCGACAGAGGCAAATGATGATTCACTCCTGGCAATATCCCAGTTGTAGCGGTGCTGATGCCGAAATCGGTGTCATATCCCAAGCTTACGGCGAAAAGCCAGCAAGCCACGCATGCATACGAAATAGCCAAAATGATGGGGCAACTTGCAATAAAAAGCAGCAAGTAAAAATGTATGCATGAAAAATAGACGAAATGATGGGGCAATTCGCAATAAAAAACAGCGAGTAAAAATAAAATAAATAGCCGAAATGATTGGGCACCGCGAAAAATAGCCTAAATGATGGGGCAATCGCGACCTTCGCGATATAAAAGCTAAAATGATAGGGCATCGCGGAAAATGAAATAAAATAAAAATGAAATTTATGCCCTACAGGTGATGTTACGTCTATCCCTGCATACAATCCAGGGGCGCAAACAAAGAAGAGATCATACTCCTCCCCCAGGTTTCATCACAGGAAGAAGCAAAATCTCGACGGGCCGCAAGCGATCTAGAGATCATCCCAACACTCGT
Organism: Agapanthus africanus; assembly: GCA_030015575.1. Classification (NCBI taxonomy): domain Eukaryota; kingdom Viridiplantae; phylum Streptophyta; class Magnoliopsida; order Asparagales; family Amaryllidaceae; genus Agapanthus; species Agapanthus africanus. The sequence continues at coordinate 635,033,120 of CM057338.1, forward strand.
CTCGTAACGACGGACACAACTTCAAACAAAGCGGAGCAGCGGCAACCCCTAGTTCCATGGCTCGGCGATATACATATCACCAACAGCCAAACCTCCATTCCGTGAAATGCGGATACAATCAGCAAAATTCCTGGTTACGTGGAACGCGGATAACGTCACTTTTTGACCCCGTGGAAAACATCCAGAGCGGATCCTGGTCCTCACAGAGCACGGCAGTGAACCCGTGTGAAGCATCCAGAGCGGAGCCTAGTCCTCGCCGAGCACGTCAGTGAACCCTTATGAAGTATCTAGTGTAAAATTCCTGGTTACGTGGAACGCGGATAACGTCACTATTTGACCCCGCGGAAAACATCCAGAGCGGATCCTGGTCCTCACAGAGCACGGCAGTGAACCCGTGTGAAGTATCCAGAGCGGAGCCTAGTCCTCGCCGAGCATGGCAGTGAACCCGTGTGAAGAATCTAGTGCAAAATTCCTGGTTATGTGGAACGCGGATAACGTCACTCTTTGACCCCGCGGAAAACATCCAGAGCGGATCCTGGTCCTCGCAGAGCACGGCAGTGAACCCGTGTGAAGCATCCAGAGCGGAGCCTAGTCCTCGCCGAGCATGGCAGTGAACCCGTGTGAACCATCTAGTGCAAAATTCCTGGTTACGTGGAACGCGGATAACATCACTCTTTGACCCCGCGGAAAACATCCAGAGCGGATCCTGGTCCTCGCAGAGCACGGCAGTGAACCCGTATGAAGCATCCAGAGCGGAGCCTAGTCCTCGCCTAGCATGGCAGTGAACCCGTGTGAAGCATCTAGTGCAAAATTCCTGGTTATGTGGAACGCGGATAACGTCACTCTTTGACCCCGCAGAAAACATCCAGAGCGGATTCTGGTCCTCGCAGAGCACGGCAGTGAACCCGTGCGAAGCATCCAGAGCGGAGCCTAGTCCTTGCCGAGCATGGCAGTGAACCCGTGTGAAGCATCTAGTGCAAAATTCCTGGTTACGTGGAATGCGGATAACGTCACTCTTTGACCTCGTGGAAAACGTCCAGAGCGGATCCTGGTCCTCGCAGAGCACGGTAGTGAACCCGTATGAAGCATCCAGAGCGGAGCCTGGTCCTCGCCAAGCACGGCAGTGAACCCGTGTGAAGCATCCAGAGCAAACACCGGACTGTGGAGTCCTTAAAATCCACGGACTATGATGTCCTTAACCACGACCGTAATGTCTTAAAACTAACGATCAACCACCCTGAGTCTATATTGATTCCACCTTGGTTTAGGGGTACATCTCTTCACTCCTTTGATACCTGGCGTTGTAATTCCTCAACGTCTTCAAAGAGGTGACGGGTCCCCGCAACTACACATCGGACTGTGGAGTCCTGAAATCCACGGACTATGACGTCCTTAACCTTGACCGTGATGTCTTAAAACTAACATCGGACTGTAGAGTCCCGAAATCCACGGACTATGACGTCCTTAACCTTGACCGTGATGTCTTAAAACTAATACCGGACCGTGGAGTCCTTAAATCCATGGACTATGACGTCCTTAACCTTGACCGTGATGTCTTAAAACTAATACCGGACTGTGGAGTCCTTAAATCCACGGACTATGACATCCTTAACCTTGACCGGAATGTCTTAAAACTAACACCGGACTGTGGAGTCCTTAAATCCACGAACTATGACGTCCTTAACCTTGACCGGAATGTCTTAAAACTAACATCGGACTGTGGAGTCCCTAAATCCACGAACTATGATGGCCTTAACCTTGACCTTGATGTCTTAAAACTAATATCGGACTGGGAGTCCTTAAATCCACGGACTATGATGTCATTAACCTTGATCGCGACGTCTTTAAACTATGACGCCTTGAGCAACCCCTGACCCCGAGAAACACGGATAAGGGTGACCACATCCAGCACTTGCAGGTCCTCACGATCTGTAAGGAAGAAAAACTCTCTTGTGAGATCCTTACGACTCCCAAGGGAGAAGCCGCTTAAGAATCCTCATGACTCTTAAGAAGAACTTACGCCTATGGGATCCTCTCGACCTGTAGGGAGAAAAACTCTTTATGAGACCCTCACGGCTCATAAAGCTCAAAAGTCTTAGGAGGCAGATCTTAACCCTGAATCCTAAGCCATCGCTGCCCTACAGTAGGCCAAGATAAATTGTCCGCAGAACACATTCAATAAAAGGGGACACACCATTGAAAAGAAAAATATGTCTTCATTCATAAACCTCCCTTCGACAACAATACTCGATCTAAAGCCAACACAAACCACCCGATACGGGAGATAACTAGGAAAGTTTCTGATCTTTATTCTATCAGGCGCGCATTTGCAACTGTACGAATGTTTAAAAGGAAATGTTGCCCGAGGCACTGATGTGCATGCAACGTAACGATGGTGCTCGCAATTAAGGAAAATTCCCATGAGAAAAACAGGCAGCTCATTTACGCAAGCAAGACACACGTACGACTATCCGACAAACATGAAAATTCAACAGAAAGCATGCAAACCACTAATGATTAAAGGAGTACATTGATTCAAACATACTACACTAGTGGGAAACGATCACCAAACAAGGGATCAGAGATACAAGGGTTAACAAAGCAAAACACAAAATTCTCCAGCTCCCTCTCCGCCCTCTCCAGCACGTCAAAACAACGGTTTTTGCGAGGAGTCGCTCCCCATCGGTTGGAGCCGTGCTCATCAGCGAAAGCAGACATAACGGGCTGACGGGCTCTTATCTGACTCAGTATATAAACTGAGTGATCCTTCAGAGCTTGAGTGATTAGACAAGCCTCGTGAAAGCACTCAAGCTTGTCCTCCGCCGCGTCAAGGATCGCCGAAGTCATCTCCGCCGGATGAGGGGGTAAATCGGTAAGCACAGACAGGAGGATCATCTGGAGCCAAATGGAGCCCATGGGAAGAGGAGTGCCCCGACGAGTTAGTAGCTCGTACATCGCCGTGTCACATTGAGCGTCGGTGAGAAGGAGATCTGCCAGCCTGCAGCGAAGCGAGGGATTATCTCCTTAATGGGCACCTCCGATGGTTGCCGACAAGCATGGGGACGATTGCAAGCCATGGCGATTGATCAGGTTCTCAAAGATGATCACCTTAAGATATAAATGGGTTTCTCTGTGAAGAAAAGAGGTAAGGCATGGGTTCAGGTTATAAAGAGGAGCATTTAATGCTATGCACAAAAAATGTTATGCATGGTGGGACTATTCTCAAAGCCGGGATAGAAGGGAAGAGCGTTGGAAATGAAATCCAACGACGCATTGGAATCAGATCAGGGAAATGAAACGTCCCCATAAAGCCGAGCCCTGCATGCGCAACACGTGAGCACTAGCCTTTGATTGGGAGATAAAGCGGCACTGCACAGACACAACAGAGGACTAAGCTCTGGAAAGGAGAATTAAATTTTCAGAAAGAAAAGTATGCAAGGAGGAAGATGAGCAAAGTAGAGGCGCTTCTGAAAAGACATGGGCATTTATAGGATGGGATGGAAAACGTTTCATCTACCCTACTCCCAAGGCAAATCCAACGGTCACAAAAGTGACAGCGTTGCACTCACGTGCAGACACGTGAGAACAATGCTGTGGGGGCATTTGTTTCCTGATTTAAAATCAGGAAAGTTTACGGACGAGGCATCACGTGCTAGCACGTGACCAACAGTCACGTTTTGGCACGAGACAATTAAAAAGCAGCGGCAAAGGTAGATTCAGCTCCTTGATTAAATCAAAGAAAAGGCTCCAGAAAGGATCACGTGCTCACACGTGACCAGGGGTCACGTGTTGGCACGTGACGGTTGAACAGCGGCTAGAAGACAAAGCGCAGAAAGCAGAAAAAAGCTCGTTCCTAGGGGTCACGTGCCTACACGTGACCAGGGGTCACGTTGCCACACGTGACCAGGGGTCACGTGGCCACACGTGACTGGCTTTCAAAGCAAAGGAGAATGATTATTTGGAACCGATTGGATTAAAAATTTAAAGGTGATTAAATATCACCTATCTATGGAAAAATCTTGAACTTGGAAAGATTTCCCATTAAAATCTAGCCGAAATAACAAAGTAATATCTTAGGATTTAAAATCCAATGGTGAATAAAATTCACCTAATAATCCAAAGGTCCAGATGAATGATGAATGCAAATCAAATCCCTCAATGAATGATTCACTAAGACTGATTGATTCTCTTCCTTCTCCTATAAATAGGAGCCAGAAAAGAGAGGAAAAGATACAGAGAGAGACGTATACAGAGATCTATATACAGAGACATAGAGAGAAAAAGAAATAGAGCCATGAGACTTTGGAAGAATTTGATCTGCTGCAGAAGAAAACCTTGGGTAAGAAAGGGAAGGCCTTTAAAAAAGAGAATTTAATTCTCAAAAGAGTTTAACTCTTATATTAAAAAGAAGAACTTAGTTCTCTCTTTAGTAGAGGATCTGCAAAGTGCACATCTCCCCATGAATTGAGAATTTAATTCTCATTAGGTTGAGATCCTGCCATGCAGATCCAAAGCATAGAGAGGCAATGGAAGTTTGAGAATTTAATTCTCACGGAACTATAGGAATTTAATTCTGTTGAAATAAAATTAGGGTTTAACCCTATGTTATAGGAATTTAAATCCTTCGAAATGAACAGAACCAGTTAAGATCTTAATTCTGTCAAAATAACAGGAATTTAATTCCCTTAAGAAAGAAGAAATTAGGGTTTCACCCTATGACAGAACCTAATTCCTCACATATATGGGAATTCAATTCCTCAGAATTTAGATTAAGGGTTTAACTTTATCCAAGAGTAATTCTTTAAGAGAAAGTGGGAATTTAATTTCTCTAAAAGTTATTATTAGGGTTGAACCCTATGATAGAATCCAGTTCTTCACATATATGAGGAATTTAAATACTACAGAAAAGAATTTAGAGTTCAACTCTATCTAAGAATATAATTCTTCAAGAAAATGGGGATTTAATGAAGAATTTAAGTCTTAAACAAAAATGCAAAGGTGCAGGGTCACGTGCTACCACGTGACCCCTGAAAAACTCCGCATGGGAGGGCGCCCTCACGTGCTACCACGTGACCCCTCCCGCTTTAGTGTTTAACACTAAATTGGAACCTCTGAATCCAGTGTTCAACACTGATTTACCTTAGTGTTCAACACTATTTGAAGAACTTTATTTGCAGTGTTTAACACTGAATTTCTTTGTGTTAACATTAAATTAAACCTCTGTTAACAGGGTTTAATATTAATTTTCTTAGTGTTCAACACTAAATTAAAATCTCTGTCACCAGTGTTTAACACTGATTACCTTAGTGTTTAACACTAATTTGAGATCTCTGTTGCCAGTGTTTAACACTGATTTGTTTTAGTGTTTAACACTAATTTGAAAGCCATGTTGCTGGCGTTTAACACCAACTATCTTTTAGTGTTAAACACTAACTTGTCAATCTCATTCCCAGTATTCAACACTGATTGGTCTTTAGTGTTTAACACTAGCTTCAGCCCAATTGGCTAAGTTCTAGAGGCAAAGCCTCTCCTTCAATGGACCAACAGAAATCCAATATTCCAAACATGATTGGACTTAGCCCAAGATGGCCAGAAGTCCTCAATCCAAACTTAACTGGGCCATTGGGCTCATAACATAATCGATTGGTGTTGGTCCCAACTTGGGCTAAAGACTATTTAATCTACCTTGGTTCAAAGGTACATCTCTTCACTCCTTTGATACTTGGCGTTGTAATTCCTCAACGTTTTCAAAGAGGTGACGGGTCCCGATGACCATACATTGATACGGACTGTGGGGTTCTTAAACCCATGGACTATGACGTCCTTAACCTTGACCGGGATGTCTTAAAACTAACATCGGTCTGTGGGGTCCTTAAACCCATGGACTATAACGTCCTTAACCTTGACCGGAATGTCTTAAAACTAACAACGGACTATGACGTCCTTAACCTTGACCGTGATGTCTTAAAACTAATATCGGACTGTGGAGTCCTCAAAGCCACGGACTATGACGTCCTTAACCTTGACCGCAACGTCTTAAAACTAACATTGGACCGTAATGTCCTTAAACTATCTATGGACCGCAATGTCCTTAAACTACCTACTGACCGTGATGTTACTAAACTAAACAACAGAGCTCCCTTAATTGCTCTATTGTTGGATCTAAACGATCCCGTTTAAGTCGATCTTAGTCTAAAAACTAGGCTAATGTATCCTTAACAAACGTTTAAGTCGATCTTGGTCTCCAATGAGGCTAACGTATCCTTAAACCCAAACCCCTAAACCCAAATCTAAGAAAATACGGATTTGGACTAGAACACGCCCTACGGGCGACGACATAACTCAGTCTCCGTATACAATCCACGGGCAACTAAACACAAAATAAACACACACGACACGAAGTGACCATCTGGAGAAGGAGAAAGTGGTTACCGCAGTGCGGTAGCATAATCAACTGCAGGGGCTTGCACCTGCAGGGAAGAGCGTCCCCACAATCAAAAACCCCTCAAGCGAGGGGGAATCTGACGAAGTCTGCTACATCGGACGCATCCGTTTAAACCTTCGATGTACGGTGCCATAAACCGACTTGGCATCTTCGGAGAGGTGGACGGATAGCACTAATTAGCATCTGCCCCGAATCTCAGGAGAGACGTCCATGTCTTGTCCGCCATTCGGAGGGGAACAAAGCCATGCTAGAGAATTAGACGTTATTTGTAGAATTACGAAACCGAAACAACTCCGAAACACACGAAATAAAGACTTAGTTTCTGTCCAATTTTTTAGAGTGTCTAAATTTTTTTTTTAAAGAAATTGCAGAATGTTGTATGAGATGCAACATGAACACAGTAGAAAATTCAACCCCTTTCGCCGGATTTTGGCAGGCCACATTGCTATTAAAACCGGCCTACTCGGTTTTGGTGTGGAGTTCTGGGTTGAATTTTTTTAGGGTGTTCCAGTCTCTGGGTTTTGGTATTTCAGGTGTTGCTTGTTTTTGCTAAATTTGCATATGATGTTATCTTTGTGCAAAGGCAATTCGGAGTGCTTCGTAGTCGTAATTCTAACATCTATCCGGGTTATTTAGACGACGTTAAAAAGTTCGAATGGATATCAATAACCCATTTTTTCCCTCGCTGGAAATTTACCAAGAGTTGGATTTTTTCCAAGTTTAAAATCTTCAGAAAATCGTCCATGTGTTTTCTATGGACTCTCTAGAAGAACAAAACCTTAACTTGATTCTGTGACCGTCGGAACCGCCATCAAACCCTAGGGTTTGTGGTAGTTCCGTGGCGCCACAAGTGAGGCAAGGGTTGACCCATTTACGGTTGGTCCATAGGTGCTGTGGCATGTTCTGGGTACTTTTTGAACTCCGCTCAAGTGTTGAGATCTTTGGGAAATTTTGGGTATTTGTTTATTCGATCGAAAAGTTTAACATCGTCTATCTATCTGTGATTGTGATACAATATTTGGAATCCACAATAATTAGTTATGTGATAACTAATTTGAATTTTATAAATCTAGCAGTTTAGTCTCAAGTGATCGGTTGCCATGGGATTTTGATGTGGATCAAAAGTCCGTCGCAATTACGTAGCTTATGTGGATACCCGCCAGGTAACCTTACAAGATAGCCACGCCTCATAGCCCCGACCAAGTGACTGTAGGAGAACCCCGTTACCAAAAGCATCCGTTCGGGTGCTCGCGGCCGCGGTGTTCCGCCTAAGCGCTATTCATCGACGGTATCTGGGGTGCGTTCGTCTGCTAAAGTTTCCGGCGAGCATTCGATCAAGTTGTCGGGAATCTTGTTGAATTACCCGACTGGTTATTGAAAATTTTTTTCAATATCAAGACTAAAATGCGGGGTTTATAATTGTTAAGGAATTCATATGGTTATGCATGAAATCCAAAGTATGTGACAATTGGGTTTATGATGTCTAAGGTGGTTGCGGATTCCAATTGTTGTAGTTTTTCACTTTATTTTCTGCGACCGTAAGTGTAATATGTGGTGTATCGCCGGTTTCGTTGCTATATGTCAATGACGATTGGGATATGCATATTTACTTACGTTGATGACTTGTGATGTTATGTGTTGCCGTCATATCTTATATTGGATCGTTGTGTTTTGAATAGCTGGGTTTTTTTTATGTGAGATGAGGGCTTTTCATTTTCATTCATGTAAATACTTGTATGTAATATTCTTTTATTGGGGCACTTCTGGGCTGAGGATGATGTCACCATTGATGTATATTATTTACTTTTTCGCATTAGGATAGACCCAAGGAGGGGAGCACAAGTAACCGGGTTCTAGAGTCCAGTGGGAGACCATCTCGAGGAGTCGAAATCGGGTCTCCTAACTCTAGAATTGGTAGGGTTGCTTGCCGCTCTCTTAGGGTTCTAGGGATATGGGTTTGGCTATTCATCGCGACCGTGGAATCCGTGTTTTTTACTGGCTTAATTGAAAACGCGGAATTCCTAGTATATCCAATATTTCATATGTGTTCTTCTGCTACTGATATTCTGTGATGTGATCACTTTATATGCTGAGACGAATGCTTATATTATATATATTATGATATATAGTAAATATTGCTGCTTTCGTTTCTCTTGTGATGCTTAGGAAGCATAATTTGATGGGACTTCATTAATGAGATTAATGAAAGAAAAAAGAAACTTAAAGATGTTGTAGAAACTTGTTTTAAAAACTGGTAGCTCTAGTTCTTGCTTTGCAAAGGGGTATTCCTTGCAGAATATACAACACCTTATTCGATAAGGAAAGAGCCGAGATCCCTTCACCGGGAGTGACCTCTTTAGCGAAACTAGCAGATTCTACAACCCACTCGGTTTTGTCTTTTGATTGCCTTTTTAGTTCATGCTTTGCATTCTAGTATTCCTTGTAGAATATCTAGCACCTTATTCGATGAGGAAAGAGCCGAGATCCCTTCACTGGGAGTGACCTCTTTAGAGAAACTAGTAAAAGCCTAGAAAACACTCCTTTTCAAAATCACTCGATTCTACAACGATATCAAGTTCATTACGCTCATGGTTTTCTTAAAACCCTGTGTAGCCCTCCGTCATTTCAGATAAGTGCTATTTTAGTATTCGTGCTACGGTAGTTTGGCCTCCGTCAAGGTGTAGTGTACGGTAGCTGATTAGTACTTATCGTCAGCATGAGATGCGATTGGATTGGGGTATTCGTACGGCGTTGTTTAGCCTCCGTCAAAGGTCGTGCTGGTGGGTCTAATTCATTTAAGAAATGAACGGGTTGAACTTGACTAGCGTCCTATGGGTAGTTTGGCCTCTGTTATGGTCATAGGACGCTAGGGGTAAAAACTATTATCGGGAATTTCAAGTGTTGAAATTTGCAATAAGATTGCATACCTTCTATGAGATAGTTCGATCCCGATACCCACTGCAAGTAAGAGTTACCCATGGGAGAGTTTTACACATTGCAATTAGCCGATGTAGTAGGTGTCTAGAAAGGTGTTAATGGGGTTACGCCCCTGGGAAAACAAGTTTTACTTTAATTAGGTCTGTGCGAAAACACGGGGAACCTCCCTCAAAGTACCGAAACTGGCCTGGCCAAAAGATTGGCGAACTTGTAGAGTGTAATTAATCCCGGCTAGTCTTACCTTTTAGGGTTTGAACGAAGATTTGATAAAAACCGTGGGAGACATCCTAATTAGATAAAATAATAACCAATCTGATCTTGCAAGAGCGCACGTAGAGTGTTTTCTTCTCTCTCTCTCCTGGTAGCAACCTTGTCACGCCTTAATCAAGATAATAATATGGATGCATTGACCGAATCTCCTTATTATACTAAGCTGGGGATCATTGGTTCCGCTCTTTCTTATAATTGTTATAAGTCCGAGCAGGAAATAGGGGAATATCCGGATTCCCATGTCACCCAATCGAAGAAAGTGCATGTTGATGCATCTTCTTCGGGTGTGTTCATCACCGAGAACTGTTTCTCGGTATCCTCTACGTCCTGGGTATGAGATACCGGATCAGGATCCCGCATATGTAATATGTTACATGGGCTACAGGAATGTAACGTTTTGAAAATCGTTTAGGTGAAATTTCGGAATTGGTAAAATAACGGGTGTTTTCCGTAAAAATCATGATATAAATATCTTTTAATATAAAATTAAATATACATATTTTAGCTATGTAATTGCTAGTATTTGGTGTTTATTGAGCTACTCGTAAAATTTCTAATTTTCTGAAAAAAAATTCCGAAAATAATTATTTTAATATTATTTTAAGCCGTCACTAATACCTTTAATTAGGGAAAATTACAAATTGGAATGGGTTAATACAAATTTTGTGCATCATGACACACTAAACTAATATGTATAATATTGTTTCTGAAATGAAATGAAGTTGTTAAACGGTTTTAGAAATATCGAAGAAAAAGGCTTAAATAGTGATAATAGTGTAAATAGAATTGGGGTATAACATTTATCATTTTTCTCACCCACACAAACCCACACCCATCCCCATGTCTTGCTGGCCGAGCACCTTGGCAACCCATTCCCAATTTTTCCCCACTTGAAAAGGGTTTTGAAAGAAAAAGAAAACAAAGGAAATGAGAGAAATAGTAAAATGAGTATGGGTTTTGACTTTGGTGGACTTTGGACTTTCCTCACTCGACTTTTCCCCACCTCACCCTCTCTCCTCTCTTCCCCAATGCTGCAGCCGAGCTCCCCTCATCTGCCCTCACCCTTTTCTCCTCTCATTCCACTCAAAACCCTTCAAAAAAATCTCCAAAATTCCATCACAAATCAAGCTAAAACTCAAATCCAACCTTGACCCATTATTTCCTTGCCCATGCTCGCTTGAATCCTTAGAGCAAGATGACATTTTAGGGGCTATGTTTTGGCAAGTGTGGATCTCATTTCAAACGAGTTTGATATATAACCCATTTCCAATTGATACTTGTTCTAATCTAAGATTTTGATTAAGTGTTAATTAGGTTTTAAATGGGTTCAATTGCATGATTAAGAAATTCAAGTTAGGGTTTTCTTTTGAAGTTGGGTTGTGATCAATTGTGCATGGTTGTGTGATGTAGGCTAGCA